>JAAXCT010000050.1:0-1200000 GCA_012490785.1 Eragrostis nindensis | reverse complement strand
AATGATCTGAGTAATCTGATCAATAAATATGTAGAGTCAATATAATGACCAATGATAAATATCCGATGGCTAGTGAGATGACCAAATATGAATTTGAATTCTAGAGATGAATATCTCAATTATCAATAAGATTCCGGATGAATATCCCAATAATCAATAAATTCCGGATGAAAATCCTGATGATTCCGGATGAATATCCCAATTTTCAATGAGATTCCAGTTGAAGATTCCAATAATGAATAAATACAGGGGATGTATATCCAGAGTACCAATAAAGTGTCCGGAGACAAATATCCTGCTTAGTGATCAGCTAGAGAATATAGATAGATGAATCTCTATTTACTGATAATGAGCAAGAAAATATATTCTGTATAAAAGAAAAGCTTTCTGCTATGCGATGTGCTTGATCATGCAGCTAACATGAGTGTATATTTATTAATTACTTGAAATAGCACATGCAGAAAAATGTTAATATGAGACTGCTCGGTGCGCTCTACTTATGATTGCTATGACGTACATGTAGAGAAAAGAGCAGACATGATATAGAACAAAATAATAAAAGAGAGCGTTTTATTTGGCTTATCTGGGAGCCAAGTTGCTCGAAGAGTTGTTTTGGATGCCTTGATGGTCGACTTGGTATCTTCGGGATTATTGAGTAGCCCCCGAGCGTAATTTCTGGAATTGACGATCCGGTACCGACAATACAGCACGGCGTCTGGCTTCGAGACACCTATGATGTCAGCTGGTCGTCATCTCTCCATCGCTCTGTCAGGACTGCGTGAAACTGCCGATGAAGTCATCAATTGAGCGGCGAATTTCACGCCAACAATCTCGAAGATGTCATGTACATGCATAAACAGCCATTAACACAAAAGCTTTTGATTAGCATGATGTTCAGAAAAATAAGTGACGGTGAAAGGATCAAGGGCACCGAGAGGGGGGGGGGGTGAATCGGTGTGTCAACAATTTCTCCCAAACGTACTTTAGGCGTGAAGCTAGCAAGACTAGATATGGTGATAACAAAAGCAAGCGATGCGCGCACACAATCTAGTCTATGCAACAAGCAAACACCCTAGCAAGCAATTCTACCAAGTAGTAAAGAGACAACCTATCATGCAATTCTACTAGCACATAAGGTAAATGCGGAAACGTAAATGCTAGTAAGTAAAGGAGATAGGGATAGGAATGCTCATGATTTTTCCCGTGGTCTCGGAAGGATGGCGCATTCCCCTACTCCACGTTGGGTCACTCCCGCCGGAGTCTCGACCCCGTCCCTCCGCTCGAAGGCGATCCCTCCTAGAGCACACTTCACCCTCCGAGTGAAGTCGCGGGCACGTCCCGCCGGGCTCGATCCCGGGTACTCTTCCGGAGGTAAGGCTCCGCACGTGATGCGTGCCAAAGGGCGCTCCACTAGTGATGCTTCTTTCGCACGGGAAGCTCCAAGACCGTGTACAAACTTGTGTTAGCTTCCACAATCTCCTTGGACAGCTCAACACCGACGCCTAACCGGTCTAGGCCTCGCCATAGACCAAGAGTAACAAACCGAAGTGACTCTCTCAAGCTCACACTAGCCTAGAGATCAAGTGGATGCAATTGCTACTCTCTCAAGCACTAGGATCACTCCAAATCCTTCACAAGTGCTTCTCTCTCTTGCTCTTGGCTTCCTCTGAGTTTCCTGCACTCCAACAATGGCCAAGAGACCCCTCAAGGGGCGGGCAACCAACTATTTATAGGCTACCAACCCAAAACTAGCCGTTGCCCAAAAGTGCCCTGCGAAACTAGAGACCGTACAATAGGACCGTACTGTCCGGTCTCTATTTCCAGGCGCATCTCCATCTTCTTCTTCATCTCCAATGAAGACCGTACTGTCCGGTCCCTAGGACCGTACCATCCGGTCGATTGTCCGGTCTTCATTTCTTCCACTTCCAGAAACTTCAACTTCTCTGTCTGGAAATCTTCTGATGACCGTACTGTCCGGTCCTCATGACCGTACCATACGGTCCATTGTTCGGTCTTCATTTTCTCAGCATCCCGAGACTTCACTTCTCTGTCTGGATCTTCAATGAAGACCGTACCATACGGTCCCTAGGACCGTACTGTCCGGTCTCTACCGGATAAGCTGAAAACTTGATCCACTCTTGATCCTTGCTTCCAACTTCTTCATTCTTGGTTCCTCCTCTTCTCTTCAGCCACCCTAGCCCTCGAGAGACTCACTATGCATCCATATGATCTCTAACCTAGTGTGCGTTAAGAGAACCAATTCGATCCCTCTTGATAGTCCGGTTTTTCCTATGGACTCAAGCTAACATCTACCAAGCCAACACTTGCTTGGTCTATCATGTCCTTAGCCTTGATCCATCTTCAACCTTGACTCCATCAAGTTCTCGATCCGAATTGTCGAGGCAACCAATCACCAAGTCGTCGATAGATAGAGTATGTGAGACGACGCTTCATTGACATGACCATTTGAATATCCTACAAGGAAATGTTAGTCACATCAATATGGTCACCCAATCACCAAAACATTCATACCTTTGGGGTTTCCGAACTCCAATGGTCATGAAGCTTACAATCTCCCCCTTTTTGGTGATTGGTGACAACACATATCAAAAGATATCAAAAGATATATAATGAAATGCGTAAGAGTGATCTAGAAGATTGGATATGAAATGAAGAACAAGTAAAACGGAGAACAAGGTAGTCATAGCTCAAAAAGGTATCACCTGCAAAATAGAGTTAGAGCACATGGGTGATATATATGGAGTAAAAACATGAGCTATGATCACAACTCTGTGATGATAAGATTATAAGATATTCCTGCAAAAGCAAGTGAGTGCACATATCATCACAGAAAGAGGAAACCTGGCAAGATAGATATAAATAAGCGCATCCAGGTAAACATACACAAACTCAGAGCAAAATATCAGAGCAATATATCTGAAACAGAGCAATATACAAGATATATAGATAAGAGCAAGTGTATGTAAATGAAACCAAGTGCATTCTTGATGAGCTAAACACAAGCAAAAGCAAATCGAGCTCAAACCACGAAGTACCAAAAGAATATACAAATGACGTTCCAAAAGATCTCCCCCTGGACAAAATCTGTCTCACACTCCCCCTGGACACAAGATCACTCCACTACTCCCCCTAGACCTATACAAGATCTCTCTAACTCTCTCCCCCTTTGGCACCAATGACCAAAAAGAGAAGGAAGGAAAGAGAAAACTGCTGTCCTACGCGTCGGAGGCTGGAGGAGGTTGTTGGCGTTTCTTACGCACAGAGATAAATATCAACTCCGCAAGCGCACGGAACACCGTTGTAGCATTTCACCCAGGAGTATTCCAAGGGTATCGTATTTATATTTTCCTCAGGGAAGCAGGGCTAAGAATATCGTGAATTAACAAGGAAACATCTATTATTTATAACTTGCAAACTAGACCAGAGCAGGGATACATATATGATGGATGGCAACCAAACACACGCAAGAATTCCATATGAAGATAAAGAGATAGAACTAGTCAACTGGGAGGACAACGAGAAGAAGAGTATCAGCCTAGGGGTTAGCATTTAGTATTTCCTGATAGTCTACAATTACTTGCTTAAGCTTTCATTACAGATACGTTCCTGCATATCGGGGCACACGCATGCCAAGGCAGCAACCCGAGAATTAGGTTCAACTACCTTGGGGAACTACGTGCTATTGACCTCCCTACTAAAACCATCACCCGGACGTGGTGGATTACAGAGACCGGTACGCCTGTCACACGTACTCGCAGCTACCATCCTCCGTGGGGTGTAGAGCAAACTCACGTCTAGAATAATTCCTCGCACCATGCAAGCAAATATCCTAGATAACTTACTCTACTCGTAAGAGCAAGCCAACCATGCATAACAAATCTATGTGGATTGTGTAAGCATTTGCAGTGCAAACAACCCATACAGATAGACATACCATACACAGACGTGGAACCAACACAGGAATTTCTCTATAACAATTACTTAAATAAATATAAACTAAAAGGAAAACTAAATTAAATAAATAAGAAAATAAATAAGAAATAATTATATTAAAGAAAGTATAAAAGAAAAGATACACGAGAACTTTACCCAAACTCCGAAGAGAACTCCGGAGCTCCGAGCGAAGCTCTCACTTCTACTCTAACTCCCATGACCAACTAGCCTACTCTAAACTACACAAGTGGAATGATCACATGAGAAGAGCGTGACCCTACATTGGATCTTCTCTTCTCAAGTGTGAAGGTGCAGGTTGGAAGTGAGGGCGAGGTCTTCTATTTATAGATGAGTTGCCTTGGGAGAGTGGAGAAGGTCTTGAAGAATCTTGCGGATATTCCTCACTTGCCGACGTCTCCTTCCTTCCTTAGTCGGCGCGTCAATTTAGCTTGCAACCGCCTCTGGAACCGACTGGAAAAAGATGGGCCGATTCGGACAAAATAGTTGGCCGGCCGGCCTAGGCCTAGGCCGGCCGGCGGGCTTTTTTCTCCGAATGCCTCGAACTTTTGTGGGCTGGCCTCTCATAATGTGCCCAGGTCCTGCCCGGTGATTTGACGCCTTTTTGAGTGGTTGATGGGCTTGTTTGTTGGGCCTTGCGCAGTGGTCGATACTCCGGGCTGGGAAATATTTGTTGGCCATTTGATCCTTGATGTTTGAGCCCATTGGGAGATGCCTGGGACTGCTGGACCATGTTGAGATCCAACATAAGCCGGCCGGCCTATGATGGGACCGGCCGGTAGGCTTTTGCTCCCATTTTCAATGGATTTCCTCCTGCATCCAAATATTCACCAAAACTTGTGGAGTAGCATTATTCCTATCTACTATGCACAAAATCTTAGTGTTATGCTTTTATTTACCGGTAGGGTGGCGGTCAAAACACGGTTTAACGACCGCCAACAACCTCCCCAAGCTTAAACTTTGCTCGTCCCGAGCAAACTCAACTCAGGGTACCGGCGGATCAGGAGTTACAAAGAAGCGCCCCATGGGTAATAAAGATGCAACAACATACTCCCTAAACAGTGGTAAGTTTACGAGAGCACAAAATATTCATGAGTGTTGCAAAAATCGTGGGGGTTATATGTCACACCTTGTCATGCAGCATTGAAGCTTAGAACGGCATTTTCGGACAAGTACACAATTCTAACAAGTATGCATCCAGAGTTTTTATGTGCTGCAAGGTAAGGTGCAAAAATTCTCCTTCGTTTTGGCTGGCACTACTCTTACCAGCCAATGTGAGTCTATTCCTACAAGCTTCACTCATCCTACCTTCTACCCAATGAGGCTTTGTAAGTGGAGCTTGGTAAGGAATGCACAAATGTCATGCATTTATTGTAAAGCTAAAGAATGAGTCTCAATCAACATAGCAACTCCATTTATTTTGGTCATAGGAAATGATGTGATGGAGGGGGAGAAAATGAACTCACACTTGTGGAAGGGGGTTTTGAAAACATTGGTCCTTTATTTTGCTCAAGATGTTTATGATAAGAACCATATAGCCGTTGACTTTTGTCATGCAACCATGGAGTTTTTTTTTTATTTTTTTTGACTACTCCATGGTGCAAGGGGCTATAAATTTTGAATGGTTCAAGGAAACATTTTGAAATATTCTTAAGCATTTTGGATGGACCAAAAGTTTTGCAAACACTGAAAAATGCTTGGTTGATTTATCCAAACATTCCCCTTTTTATTTGGTGGAGAGAAATTTTTGAAACACACGCGAAGGAATCATGACCAAAATTAGGAGTGCTTAGTTTCAAGAGTACATCAAACCTTAACAAAACTCAATGCATAAACAAATGGCTATGAGTGGGGCTTTTTCGAATATTATGATATGGCTCTGGTAGGTAAATAAATCCTCACACTAAGAGAAGTGTGCCAAAACAGAAGGGTTTTAGGTACTCGCAGCAATTCAAGAAAAACATCTCTGGATGAAACCATACTAAGAAATTGCAACAAGTCCCTAATCATGCCATATCACAATCCACAATGCTTAGACTTGGTGTAATAAATGCAACCCACGGAAATAAGCAAGACTCATGATGTGATCATGCTCAAATAAAAATAACACATATGTCAGGAGTAGAGGTTGCATCTATGCGATACATGGGAAGCTAATTTGTAACTCGATCATCATTTCCCTTATGCGTAGCATAACACCAAGATTCTAGCATTTATTCGAAACAGGGAGTTTATTTATTCAAGGAAAGTTTAGAAATACTTACCTGGGGGTCCTCCCCAAACTTGAGTCTTTGCAAGACTTAAGCTTGAATAGGCCGCTTCCTCCATTCTTCTTGTGTCTGCAAAAAGAATGAGGGTGATACAGGTGGCTAGCCCCTATTGGGCTTTGCCGAGAACCTAATATTTTTTTTGTGTTTTTTTATTATTATTATTTATTTATTTTTATTTTTATTTTTTTTAAAAGGAAAGGGCACAATTGAAGAAGAGTATAATATCGTATACAGAAGTACTTACCTGGCGGTCCCTCCCCAAGCTTAGCTCTTGCAACATGTGCAAAGCTAAGCGATTAAATCTTTCATTTGGAAGCACTGGGTCCGCCTTGTTGGTTCCTTCTTCTTGAATTGTGTGCCTTTCATGTTGCCTGATTGGTTTGCTCTCAGAAAGATCCTGCATTGGTTAGTACAAATCCATTCGTCTACAATCGACACATCTCTATAGTTCCATTGATCAACCACGTCTAATTCAATCAACTATGTGAGGAGAGCAGGGATCGCTATACTCTCCTTCTGTCATGAAAGCATCATAGAGGTATGTGTTTTTCTGTTGGTTGAACGGCCACCGGGCATAATCTCAATGGAGAACAGAGGCACAGAAGTGATCTTCACCCAACCAACAGAAAGAGACGCAGGCGATTGATTTATGACTAACAACTCAACCAATACCCATACAAATAAAAGGATTTCAAAAGCAAGGGTATAGTCAAAAAGATTTGCAGCATATTTTTATCAGAGAGCAACTATGTATTTTTTTTTTGCATGGAAGATTCAGGCAGCATTTTTATTTTATTTTATTTTTTTATTATTTTTTTCGAAAGGAGGGGATATATGACATGGAAAAACAAGGAATAATTGCATATGCGTACCTGGCGGTACCTCCCCAAGCTTAGCCTTTGCAATCGTATGCAAGGCTAAGCTATATATTTCTTCATTGAACATCTTGGTTCCGCCATGTATGTTTCCGTCTTCCTGTCATTAAAAAAATCCAACCTTTCTCTATATATTTATTATTATTATTTTTGATTTTTTTTTCAAAATCCCAACGCCTATGATTGGGCGCTCGGGTCTTTTTTTTTTTTATATGCAGCGGGGTGGGATGGAGGGAAATTAAATATGCAGATGGATTGAAAAGAAAATAATGCGAATGCGATGATGGTATGCTCAAACAGAATGCAGGTGGATGCTTAGGCTAGCAGCAAATTAACATAACAGATATTCGATGTCAATCAAAGATATCTTAAACCATTGCTTCCCCGGCAACGGCGCCAGAAATGCTTGTTGGCGTTTCTTACGCACAGAGATAAATATCAACTCCGCAAGCGCACGGAACACCGTTGTAGCATTTCACCCAGGAGTATTCCAAGGGTATCGTATTTATATTTTCCTCAGGGAAGCAGGGCTAAGAATATCGTGAATTAACAAGGAAACATCTATTATTTATAACTTGCAAACTAGACCAGAGCAGGGATACATATATGATGGATGGCAACCAAACACACGCAAGAATTCCATATGAAGATAAAGAGATAGAACTAGTCAACTGGGAGGACAACGAGAAGAAGAGTATCAGCCTAGGGGTTAGCATTTAGTATTTCCTGATAGTCTACAATTACTTGCTTAAGCTTTCATTACAGATACGTTCCTGCATATCGGGGCACACGCATGCCAAGGCAGCAACCCGAGAATTAGGTTCAACTACCTTGGGGAACTACGTGCTATTGACCTCCCTACTAAAACCATCACCCGGACGTGGTGGATTACAGAGACCGGTACGCCTGTCATACGTACTCGCGGCTACCATCCTCCGTGGGGTGTAGAGCAAACTCACGTCTAGAATAATTTCTCGCACCATGCAAGCAAATATCCTAGATAACTTACTCTACGCGTAAGAGCAAGCCAACCATGCATAACAAATCTATGTGGATTGTGTAAGCATTTGCGGTGCAAACAACCCATGCAGATAGACATACCATACACAGACGTGGAACCAACACAGGAATTTCTCTATAACAATTACTTAAATAAATATAAACTAAAAGGAAAACTAAATTAAATAAATAAGAAAATAAATAAGAAATAATTATATTAAAGAAAGTATAAAAGAAAAGATACACGAGAACTTTACCCAAACTCCGAAGAGAACTCCGGAGCTCCGAGCGAAGCTCTCACTTCTACTCTAACTCCCATGACCAACTAGCCTACTCTAAACTACACAAGTGGAATGATCACATGAGAAGAGCGTGACCCTACATTGGATCTTCTCTTCTCAAGTGTGACGGTGCAGGTTGGAAGTGAGGGGGAGGTCTTCTATTTATAGATGAGTTGCCTTGGGAGAGTGGAGAAGGTCTTGAAGAATCTTGTGGATATTCCTCACTTGCCGACGTCTCCTTCCTTAGTCGGCGCGTCAATTTAGCTTGCAACCGCCTCTGGAACCGACTGGAAAAAGATGGGCCGATTCGGACAAAATAGTTGGCCGGCCGGCCTAGGCCTAGGCCGGCCGGCGGGCTTTTTTCTTCGAATGCCTCGAACTTTTGTGGGCTGGCCTCTCATAATGTGCCCATTAAGATCCACGGTCCTGCCCGGTGATTTGACGCCTTTTTGAGTGGTTGATGGGCTTGTTTGTTGGGCCTTGCGCAGTGGTCGATACTCCGGGCTGGGAAATATTTGTTGGCCATTTGATCCTTGATGTTTGAGCCCATTGGGAGATGCCTGGGACTGCTGGACCATGTTGAGATCCAACATAAGCCGGCCGGCCTATGATGGGACCGGCCGGTAGGCTTTTGCTCCCATTTTCAATGGATTTCCTCCTGCATCCAAATATTCACCAAAACTTGTGGAGTAGCATTATTCCTATCTACTATGCACAAAATCTTAGTGTTATGCTTTTATTTACCGGTAGGGTGGCGGTCAAAACACGGTTTAACGACCGCCAACGCGTCGGAGAGGATGTGCAGTGGTAGCAGGTGCTGAAGAACTGGTAGACGGCTGAGCACTGTCCTGCTGCTGCTGAGAAGGTGGCACTGGAGGTGTCCAAGTCCAAGTCCGCGGCATCCCCAAAGACTCCTGAGGCTGAAAGAGTGGTGTGTACGGCACCAGCTGCCTGTGAGCTATCCCAGGAGAGTCTGTCTGAAGGAGTGCCTGCTCAAGCTGCCCGGCGTACTGGACTGCCTCTGAGTCTGAAGCTGAGTGAACTGAAGGAGAGGGTGAGCGACTGGGGGTCCAAGTGAAACTGCCAGTAGGTGAGGCTGCCCTGGAAGGTGAAACCTGTGCTGTAGCGAGAGCCTCACGTACCTCCTGAGGAGTGTACCCAAAATCAGTAAGATCCACTGCTGCAGTCTCAGCTGTAGTAGACACAACCTCTGCCTGTGAAGCTGTAAGAACTGAGTCTGTCTGCACTGAGGTGGTCTGTGCTACTGTGTCGAAGTCAAGTGTACGAGCTGGCAGTGGTGACACGAAGAAGGGACTCGTCAGCTGAAGCGGTGAGAAGCTCGGAGCTGTAGTAGCTAGTAGGGCTGACGGAGTCATGGAGAGGCCTGGTGAAGAAAAGTACTGCTGTGAAGGTCCTGCCTCTCCAGTCAAACCAGCAAACGTGGACGTCGACGGCCCCACCGTAGGTGCACCAGCAGGTGAGATGGGAGCCGTGAGTAAGGTGCTGAAGTACTGTCCCTGGCTGGCTGACTGTCCTGCCTGTGCCTGGGCAAACTGGTGCTGCTGCTGCTGTAGCTGCTGAAACTGTACTGTATCTGGTGGCAGCACACCTGGGAAAGTGATAGGAGCGAACGACGGGAGGCCTGGCAATGCCTGTCCAAAGAGGCGAAGAGTCTGAGCAATCGCATCAAAGCCTGTGAACAGCGAAGACATGCCAGAAGCCATCTCCCTCTGAGTAAGTACGACACTGTCCAACATCTGTCGATCCCTCTCCCTATCCTCTCTCTGACTCTGGAGCTCTCTACGGATAGCTGCAAGCTCTGCACGTAGTACTGAATCTGTCTGAGCTGGAGCTGTAGCTGAGCCTGAAGGTCCTGCTCTAGAGTCCGGAGTCACGTCCTCAGGAATGGACTCCATCTGGCTACCAGTCTGTATGTGCTGCTCTGTCTCGGTAGCTGTGTCACCTAGGCCTTGTGAAGAACTCTCCTGTGAAGCTGACTCCCGGGTAGCAACCCGTCTGTCGGAGGCAGGTAAAGGAGTGTACGCTGTAGTCTTCTTGGGCAACTCATCATAGTCCTTCTGAGACAACAACTGTAGCCTCCTCAGAATATAGCAAATCAGTGGAGCGAAGGCTAAGTGTCTGGCAGCTATGCTCTCTGCAATGACGTCCTCCATCTGGCTCAGTATAAGATCCACCAGGTCAAAACCTCTGTGCCTCAGTATCAGCATGACGACCCACTGTGAGAAGTATAGAAAACTGATCCCTGTATCCACTCCTCGGCACAATGGTCTTGCTAAGAATGCTCCTGAGAACTCTGCCCTCGTGAGTAAGTCTGGTGTGAGCTCGGCTGTAGTTCTCCGGGTGAGGTGGAGGGAAAGCAATACTCATATCCTCATCAGACGGTAGGTGTCCCCCAAGAGGTCTGCGGGGAGGCTCCATCCCTGGGTGAGCAAGTGGGAACACCCTAGTCTCGTGCTGAACTGTCTCAAGGGCCGCTACGAGGTCCTCCCTAGTCACTCTGTGGAGCTGCCCTCTGAGCATGAACCATATGGCAGACCGATCTGAGGCAATCCACAGAGAAGCATAGAAATCCATCACTATATCAGGGTCCCAACGCATCTGAGTGGTGATGATCTCCTCGAGGCCCGGGATATAAGACAGGTGCTGTGTGAAATCTGTCCCGGCACCTCTGCTAGCAGCCTGTATGCTGCAGTGCTGGTGAGTGACAAAGAGCTTATCAGCTCCACCAGTACGCAGTCTACTCCTCAAACCAGCTGCAATCCTCTGCTGAAGCAAAGTCCAGAACCGACCTCCTGCCTGTGGGTCTCTCCTGGCAGGTACCCAGGTCTCCTCGGAGACTCTCCTGAACTTCTTGAGGACGGGGCCTGGAAGCCTGAGAGCGTCCTCAGCAAGCACGTCCCTGAGTGAAGCAGTCCTGTCGAGTGCACAGAACTTGGCAGCCATCCTCTGCCTGTCACCCTCTGTGACCTCGTCACGGGAGCTGGAAGAGCTCTCCTCCTCCTCTGACTGAGCCTGCTGCTCCTGCGCGGTCCTCGACGTACCAACCCCGCGGGTGGACGGAGTCCGCTGCACTGTGGCTCTAGCCCTGGAAGACCTCCTAGGAGTCTCCCCCTGTCCTCCAGCAGGTGTATCCCTGATCCGGAACCCTGTGTCTCTGCCAGCTGGTAAGTCAACCTCTGCTGCCCTGAGAATCCGGTCCAACTCTGGATCACCAGTCCTCTGCTTCTTCCTCTTCGGCTGTGGATCTGGAGCCTTGGCCTTGCCCTTGTCTCTGTCACCTCTGCCTCTGCCTCTGCCTCTGCCACCTGCCATCTCTGCTGACTGGCCTGCAGACAAGATAGGGCGAGTGAGCTTGGCTCACCAACCCGTCCACTGACAAGCTGACTGCCAAAGATAGGACTAAGGGCTTGGCCCTCAATCCGTCCACTGTCTCTGCTCTGCTGTCAACTGCCCACTGTCCGCTGACCACTGCCACTGCACGATAGGAATAGACAGGGTATATGAGTATAGAATAACCTACTATCATCTATAAGCAAGAATCGTAGGTAAGCGCGTAAATCTAGATGAAGTCCTAGCGCAGAGGTGAAGGACACAATGCCGGCAAATATGCAAAGGGGAACTACGGCATTGTCGATTATGAGTGGAGATCAACTAGTGTACATAACTCATATGCAATAGACACAATGTACCACTAATCGAGGAATATACTAAGTGTCGAGCTAGTGTATAGTATGGAATCGGAAATCGACACAAAGCGACCAACTACCAATATGTCATAGATAAATGAAGTGCGATACTCGAACACTATGACACATGGCAAACAAATGACCTAAATTGCATTGAAATTTATCGAAATTTACGACAAATGCAATAAAGGTTTGATTTTTGGAGCGATTTTCTAGGGATTTTCGAACGATGAAGGATGAATGGCTCAAACCCTAGATAGGAATCGAACATGAGCTACTGTGCAATCCATGGATATCAGTGGCTCACCAGAGCTGTCAATCGACGCCGATCGTCGAGGAGGTGGTGCACGGTCTGGTGAGTCGAGGAGGAGCAATCGTGCGCGAAAGGGGACGAGCAGAAGCTCGAAGACGCGTGCGTGGTGAAGTTCCTCGGCTAGGTACTCGTCGACGGCGAGGTCGTCGGCCTCTTCTCCGGCGACGGCGCGCGGGCAAGCAAGGCGACGACGGCTCGGCGTGGTGAAGCGGCGCGGCGCTAGGGTTCGCGTGGAGGCGCGGGCGCGTGTGCGTGGAGGAGCAGGCGGCGCGCGACGGCTGCGGTGGCGCTCGACGGCGGGAAGCTCGTCGGCGGCGAAGGCGGCGGCGCTGTATGGCGGTGGCGCGCAGGCGAGGTGGTGGCGGGAGCTCGGCGAACGGGAGGCGTAAGGGTGAAGGGGAAGCACAGTAACCCGACGGGGAACGTTAGGATTAGGTTAATTTCAAATCGACGATCCAGATCGATTGAAATCGGAATCAACGGATCAGATTGGACAAGGTCTCCCGATGAAGTTAACCAGACCGTATTGTCCGGTCTCCATTCTGCCTCAGGTTTTAAGGATCTCGTGCAAAAGCACACCGTATTGTACGGTCCCTATGATCGTATTGTACGGTCCAGTCCAGAAAAGCTGATTTTCAAGGAATTTCCTTCTAAGTCCAAGTTTCTCGCACAAAAACCAAATAAATACCAAACATGGACTAGAAGGGGAACTCTCAAACACTCCTTTGAAAATAGACCAATATAGGTTGCGCATAGGCTTATAGTAATTTTTCAATCGGCAAATAAGAAGCAACCAATAAGAACCAAAAGAGATAAAACCAAAGGAGGGGTATGTATGAGCCCTTTGCCTATGATCCGTGCAAGTAGATTTAACCTTGAGGATCATTTAGCAAGACTCAATGGGCATGAAGCACAATTCTTTTCTTTAGTCACACTTCTATGAGATGTGAGATCATATTACGAATGAAGCACTTCCTCATAGTGTGACGATTTCCTATATGCAATGCATGAGACAAGCATATCATACAAATGCAAGGGAAAGTAAACATGCCATGTGATATGCAAGCAAAGTTAAGACAACGCATAAAGGAAACCTACTCAAGGTCAAGTTTGAGCCTCTCTCAAGCTTACTCACTATGAGCCAAACCTTGCCTTGAGTCCATCGGTCCACCAACTCAAGCATCCCCCATGCTCATAGCTATCTTGAGAAAGTTAGACCTTGAACTAATTTTTATGTTCTTTTCTTTTTAGTTATTAACATATGCATGAATGCAAACATACTAGTTCACAAAGGAGCACCTAGCTACCATGCAAGCAATGCAAGAAAAGAAACTACTATGATACAAGTTACCTCCTTGAAGAGTAGATTTGTCGATTAGGCACTCGAAGCTTGTGGTGGACGTTCATGAGTTGACGTTGCGGCGCACGGTCCACCACCATCACCCTTCTAGGTCTTGTTCTTGAGAGCCCACTCGCACTTGGTCGGCCTCTCAAGATCAACTATGCATTTGGGCACCCAAATCTTCCTCATCATCCTCCTCTTGTCGGGTGATCCAAGAGGCTTTGCCTTCACTCTTCCTTTCTTGTCCCTAAATAGCTTGTAGTGTGTATTCCTATGGAACAAGTTAGCGTTAGGCAAAACTTTGGAACTTCTCACCTTGGGACAATTCTTGCTAGTGTGCCCGTCCCGGCAACACTTCTCACAATAGTAGTCGTCCGCCATGAGAGGGACTACCCAAGGTGGAATGTCATCGTCCTTGCCGATGAGGTTGATGGCGGCGGGGTAGGAGCCGAGTCCCTTGTGCCCGGGGTTGTTCACAAGGTTGCGACCAAGTATCTCCTTATGAATGGTCCTTCCCCTTGTGAGCCTCTCGAAGCCGTCCATCACCGAAGCTCTCTCCTCCTTGAGTTGATGATATTCCTTCAAGATTTTCTCATCAAGAGAGATGCTCTCAAGAGAGGGAGTTAGTCCATCACAAGTAATATATGAAGAATCGGAAATAGATGAACTAGAAGAAGAAGTGTTACACTTTTCGAGGAGGGATTGATGTTCTTCCTCAAGAACCTTGAACTTGCCGTTGAGCCTCATGTGTTCAACCTTGAGCTTGTCATAGCTTTCATCCAAGGTCATGAGCGAAGTGGAAAGGTGCTTGATCTCCTCCTCTAGTAACTTGGACTTCTCCTTGAGCTTCATGTGGTCTTCCTCAAGCTTGTCATAGTCCTCATCAAGAGCCTTGTGAGAGATGGATAAGTCCCTAAGTTCACCCTCAAGTTGACGAACTCGGAACGCGGCCACTTCATGTTCCTTCTCCAACCGAGCAATGGTCTTGTCCCTCTTCTTGATCATCTTGCCGGTTAGGAGAATGCTATCCAAGAGTTCCTCATATGTGGGCTTATCCTCCTCACCAAACTCTTCATCGGACTCGCTCTTCTCATCTTCGCTACTATCATCATCTTTGGCCATCAAGCAAGTAGGTGGTGGAGGTAGAGTCTCGGAGATGTTGGTGAGAGCAATGCCGGCCATCTTCTTTCCTTTGGAGGATGAGTCATCACTTTCTTCTTCTTCACTATCATCATCCGTGACCCACTCTCCAACAAAGAGACCCTTGCGAGATGATCTTCTCTTGTCTTTGCCTCTAGAGCTTTCCTTCTTGACAAACCTCTTCCTTGTCTTGTACTTGCTTCTAGGGTCTTCTTCTTCATCATCGCTTGACTCTTGAGTCTTCTTCTTGCTCTTCTTGATTGGCTTCGGGCATTCCTTGGCAAAGTGACCCTTCTCCCCACAATTGTAGCACTCGGCATCTTTCTTGTTGATGAACCTTCTCTTGAAGAAGTTGCTTCTCTTCATGAGGAGTGCTAGATCATTGGGATGAAGTTGCAACAAGTCTTCAACGTCTTCTTCAAGCTCTTCATCACTTGAATCTTGAGTCACCACCTTCTTCATCTTCTTGCTTGACCCCTCGGATGCAAAAGCAAGATTCTTGGAGGGCTTCTCATCAAGCTTCTTGTCGAGGTTGTAGCTCTCGAAGGCGGTGATCTTCCCGAGTAGCTTGTGGGTGGTGAGGTCTCGCATGTCGGTGTTGAAGAGGCATGTGATGAGTGCTCCATATTTCTCCCTTGGGAGAATCCTCAAGATCTTCCGCACAAGGTCGCCTTCATCAATCTTCTCCTTCACACCGAGCGAGTTGATATCCTCTACAAGCACATTCAAGCGAGAGTAAGCATCATTGATTAGCTCATTTGAAGACATGGCAAAGTCATCATATTTGTTCTTTAGCACATAGTATCTTTCCTCTTTCACGTCCGTGGAACCCTCATGAATTTGTTGAATTTGTGTCCATACTTCATGAGCGGTACCCGCGGACTTGACTCGAGCAAAGACCTCTTTAGTGATAGCTTCAAACAAGGCATTTTTAGCTTTAGCATTTGCCTTTGCGAGATTCACATCAAGAGTACCAATGGGAGTCCTTAGAGAGACACCGGAACTTGTCACCTCCCATGCGATAGGGTCGAGAGCCTCGAGGTAAGCTTGCATGCGAGCTTTCCAATAGGCATAGTCGGTCCCATCGAACGGGGGCGGCCCATGATCTCTCGGCATCCTTACTCAAGGCGGTTAAGCCCTATTTGAGCAACGAGGCTCTGATACCACTTGAAAGGATCAAGGGCACCGAGAGGGGGGGGGTGAATCGGTGTGTCAACAATTTCTCCCAAACGTACTTTAGGCGTGAAGCTAGCAAGACTAGATATGGTGATAACAAAAGCAAGCGATGCGCGCACACAATCTAGTCTATGCAACAAGCAAACACCCTAGCAAGCAATTCTACCAAGTAGTAAAGAGACAACCTATCATGCAATTCTACTAGCACATAAGGTAAATGCGGAAACGTAAATGCTAGTAAATAAAGGAGATAGGGATAGGAATGCTCATGATTTTTCCCGTGGTCTCAGAAGGATGGCGCCTTCCCCTACTCCACGTTGGGTCACTCCCGCCGGAGTCTCGACCCCGTCCCTCCGCTCGAAGGCGATCCCTCCTAGAGCACACTTCACCCTCCGAGTGAAGTCGCGGGCACGTCCCGCCGGGCTCGATCCCGGGTACTCTTCCGGAGGTAAGGCTCCGCACGTGATGCGTGCCAAAAGGCGCTCCACTAGTGATGCTTCTTTCGCACGGGAAGCTCCAAGACCGTGTACAAACTTGTGTTAGCTTCCACAATCTCCTTGGACAGCTCAACACCGACGCCTAACCGGTCTAGGCCTCGCCATAGACCAAGAGTAACAAACCGAAGTGACTCTCTCAAGCTCACACTAGCCTAGAGATCAAGTGGATGCAATTGCTACTCTCTCAAGCACTAGGATCACTCCAAATCCTTCACAAGTGCTTCTCTCTCTTGCTCTTGGCTTCCTCTGAGTTTCCTGCACTCCAACAATGGCCAAGAGACCCCTCAAGGGGCGGGCAACCAACTATTTATAGGCTACCAACCCAAAACTAGCCGTTGCCCAAAAGTGCCCTGCGAAACTAGAGACCGTACAATAGGACCGTACTGTCCGGTCTCTTCCAGACCGTACTGTCCGGTCTCTATTTCCAGGCGCATCTCCATCTTCTTCTTCATCTCCAATGAAGACCGTACTGTCCGGTCCCTAGGACCGTACCATCCGGTCGATTGTCCGGTCTTCATTTCTTCCACTTCCAGAAACTTCAACTTCTCTGTCTGGAAATCTTCTGATGACCGTACTGTCCGGTCCTCATGACCGTACCATACGGTCCATTGTCCGGTCTTCATTTTCTCAGCATCCCGAGACTTCACTTCTCTGTCTGGATCTTCAATGAAGACCGTACCATACGGTCCCTAGGACCGTACTGTCCGGTCTCTACCGGATAAGCTGAAAACTTGATCCACTCTTGATCCTTGCTTCCAACTTCTTCATTCTTGGTTCCTCCTCTTCTCTTCAGCCACCCTAGCCCTCGAGAGACTCACTATGCATCCATATGATCTCTAACCTAGTGTGCGCTAAGAGAACCAATTCGATCCCTCTTGATAGTCCGGTTTTTCCTATGGACTCAAGCTAACATCTACCAAGCCAACACTTGCTTGGTCTATCATGTCCTTAGCCTTGATCCATCTTCAACCTTGACTCCATCAAGTTCTCGATCCGAATTGTCGAGGCAACCAATCACCAAGTCGTCGATAGATAGAGTATGTGAGACGACGCTTCATTGACATGACCATTTGAATATCCTACAAGGAAATGTTAGTCACATCAATATGGTCACTCAATCACCAAAACATTCATACCTTTGGGGTTTCCGAACTCCAATGGTCATGAAGCTTACAGACGGACATAGTCAAAATAATGCACGTCCGTTCTAATTCAATAAATAAATCCGAAGTGATGCCAAATATTTAAATCGGCATGTTAAGCAATCAGGAAGACAAAATTAACAATGAACAAATCTTCCCTTTATCGTAGGAGGTCTTCAGAATCTGCTCGTGAACGTTTCTCCATGCTTGTCGTTCCGATTGTGGAACAGCTGGGCTGGGCTATCGTGCTTGCGCCGCCTTCAGGTGGCCGCAGTTGGACGTGACGATCAGGGAGTGGTCCGAAGACTAGCATTGGTCTTCGGGACAAGTATGCCTCATCACGCGTCATATTCCAACATCCTCGTATGCCAAAAAGGTTTACTTGGTGAGCTCAAGTACTAATTGACATACTGTTGACAACAGAATACATACATGAACGAATAAATAAAAATAAAATAGGAAGGAAACTTCCTGGAGATCATGTTGATCGGGCTCCGAAGAACTCATGTTATCAATGACTTCTTTCCGCACAGGAACTTGCAACCAGCCGATCTTTGTTGGTTGTCGGTTTGGTCTCCGGGACGGAAACGAACTCATCAGCTTCTTGTGGCGACTTGATCCGTGAGATCAGGCCTGCCGTGATCGAGATCGACGCAGCGCATGGAAGGCGCTGACTGCTGAGCCATCAAATCCGCGACTCGACCTCCATGCATGCGTCTTCAGCACACGAGGCCTAGCTCGGTGCGTCTCAGCCATGCAAAAAGAATCATCACGGATGGTAATTAGAAGGGCAATTAATCAACTTATTACCACAAGGCAATAAAATAATCAAAAATTAAAGAAACAAGAAGGAATCTTCTCTGTTGATGCACGTGCACGCATGTATGGAAGGTCTTCATATCCCTTCTGCTTGACGATGTTGTCTCGATCTCTTGCGGCGATCGTGCTTGACGGGTTCGTAAGAAATCGTCGCAATCGACAACAGCCGAACTTGACGAAGCCAACGTCTTCTTGTCATAGTCTTCACGTAAGGCAATCTCGACTCTATGAAGCCAGATTCCCCAGCGATCTTTGCGATCAAACTCGCTGCCACCGCTTGACAATGTAGGGTACTCATCTGAGACGAACGCCCCAGCATGCGCCAGCGACTTCTTGACTCGATGATCGTCTGATGCCTTAGACGGACCCTCAGCGCTGCCCCCCTTCCTGGCGCGCCTCTGTCGTCGCTCGAATAATCGAGAGAACGGCAAATATTTGGTTCGGGGAACAACGATCAATCGAGGAATCAATCTAGGGCACGCGGAGAGTTTTTATACTGGTTCGGGCCTCCCGGAGGATAATAACCCTACGTCCAGTGTATGTCGTGTTGAATATGGTGGTGTGTATGATCTATGATCTGATGTAATTGTCGATCTCCTCTCATCGGAGGGTTACATGTATATTTATAGTCTTGTTACCGCCTCTAGGAGTCCTTGCCTTGTTCTACAAGACTTCCGATCTGTAGTAACAGATTCGGAGTCTATCTACAAGTTTCCTTTCGTGCGATACAAGTCTTCGGAAAATACCAAACTAAGTCTTCGGGAATATCTGAAAATATGGGTTACGACAGTAGGCATGCATGAACTTCAGTTCTGCAGCTCTGGTGTCGGGGCAAATACCGCAAGCACTGGGCTCTGCTTCTTTAACTTATCGAAAGATGTCATGCAGTGTTTGTTCTTTTCTTTTCGGATTCAGGCATGTGAATCTGCATCTCAAAGGGCACACCAACAGTATGCCGAAAGCTGTGCACGAAACGCTGCAGTATTTTTCTTTACTAGCTGCTGCAAGTTCAACTGCTTCTCCTTTCTCTTTGTCTTAAGCTGTTCTTTTGCTTTGGCATTGATCAGTTCTGTCATGTCCAGGTTACATCCAGTACAGATCATTCTATTGCATGACCTAACAACGTGAAAGATCCGGTATAAGGTCAGCAAGCAGGTCAGTAGTGAAACGGACCAGATCTGTTCAACCTTTGAGAGGAATATTACAAGAATAATCGTGACATATAGTATAAAAATATATTCATTAGTTTACTTTTGATTGCATTCGTCCACCTAATTCGTATAATAAGATATAGTTCAGATGGCATATGTGATCAGAGTAGTCCCAACTTGCACCTCAAGAACTGTTCAACGGATCTAACTATTTGACCTTTGTGCATGGCAAAACACGCTGACATGGGCAAACTTGCCTGTCTTAATCTAAAACGGTAAGAGACACGTTCTCCTTAAACAAATAAACGAAAGATAGTACGTCAAATCTTGGCACTTCTCTGCTCACCGGTCCTGCTCAAACCCACGACTTTCAGTTAGACCAAGTCCACTTGAAGATGCCAACAAAGGCAGGCAAAGGCATGCTTGCCAGAAAGTCATGGTTCCAACAAACTTTCCAGAATCTGGCTGCACTCTCTTGGCTCAAACGAGTGAAAACGTTAAAGCTTGAGTAAATTACAGGGAAAACTCGCAGGTGAACGCATCTGTCTTCAATTTGCCACATCTATTCGTATATCATGTATACAAATCAGGAAGAAAACTAATGCAGTTCACCCTTTCTTTTTTCGTATATATGGCCAGTCTCAAGATATTGTTCGTCCAGCTCAAATCGACAGCCTATTTTGAGGGACAGTCTTCGCAAGTTGCACGAGTGCTGTGCTTGTTTTTTTGCGCCAGAGGAATAGTATATGGAGTAGAGTATTAAAAAAAACCGGAATGTTTCGCGGGGCCTTGCTTGTATGGCTGAGGCGACACCCTGATAGAATGATAATGCCAAACAGTATCATAAACTGTGGTTGTTAACCACTGCATTGCAGCTCATGCAAATCGTGACACCAGTGTTAGGTGCAACGTACCTTATCCTTTTATTAGCGACATGACTAATTGCATCACATGTCTTATTTTTGCTCCCAGAATATGCTACCCTCTATCGAATCATATCCACATGCCCAGTTGCGCTATAATTTTCCAGCTGCATCGTTGTCGGTTTATTTGACAAGCGTCACGAGATTAACTGACCTAAAATGTCCCCATGCAGCAGGAGCGATGCACGTCGAACTAACTCTCTCGTTGGAAGCATCCAAAAACACCCGTAGAAACACCCCTCTTTCCCAGTTGCTGACACTGACGCGACCGAGACGAGGTGCACTGAACCGCACTGAACGCTGCCCGCCGGCGGCGGATGTTCTTGACGGGCCAATAACCTCGTGGTCAGTTTCCGGTCCGAGTAAACCGTCGACGTCCAGTCCAGGCCATCAATTTCCAGTCAATTCAAGCAAAGCTAGCGTCGTCTATGGGACGCAGACAAAGATCCTGCTGCTCGCTGCCACTAGCCAGTCAGTCAGTCATGTGAAACGGACTCGAGTGGTTAGCCACGTCGCCGTCGATGCGCTTCTTCCAAGTTCCAAGCGAAGCATCTATGCCTAGCTAGCTACCGGTCGCGCGCGAGTGGTTCGGGGACAAGTTGCGATAGTCCAGCACGTTTGCATAAACGAGCACGCATGCACGTGACCTGGATCACGTCCCTGCATCGCCGTCAAAGACTTTCAGGAGCTCTGCTGCATCTCTTCTTCTCCGTTGGTCCTGTTATCCTAATCACGGCGTCGCCCGCAAAACTGCACGTTGTGTCGTGGTGCTCAAAAGTTGCGCCCGGCATGGGACCGGAATGTCACCGACTTCGGGCATGGGACCGAGCAAACGAAAAGGACCCACCGGGCCGGTCCACGTGCCCCACCGAATTCTCCCCGCGACCCACAAGCTCCGCCTGTCACGGAACGGAGCACGAGAAAGGTGCGCCGCATGCACGAACCAACCAGCACCAGTGCACACCACACCACACCCACCGCTCCGCTCCACCACTACTGTCAGCCGGGGTCCACACGAAACTCTCGACCCCGAAGTGGAAGCTTTCAGCGGAGCGTGCCGAGCGTGCCCGGCGGCGTCACAGAATCGGTCCAGAACCCCTGACCAGTTCACCCCAACATCGCTTCCTTCTCTTCTCCTCCGCCCTTTTATACATGCGCGCGGCCCGTGCGCTCGATCCCCTCGCTCCAGCACGCCTTCCTCGAGCGTTCCATTCCATTTGGTGACGCCGCCGCCGAACCCTGATCCGGCATCCCTCTCCCTTTAAAACCGCGCCCCTCTCCCTGCGCCGCCCGCGAGACCCATCCAGGGAATTCATCATCCATCGCCTCGAGTAACGGCGCTGCGGTGAGGGAGGGAGAGTCGTCTCGTAATCGGCAACCATGGTGGTCGGCTTCCGCCGCACGATCTCGTTCCCGGCGCCCAAGTCGTCCCCCGCGCCGACCGCGGGAAACAAGTCCGCGGCCTACCGCGCCCGCTCGGCGAGCCTGCCGTGCCGGTTCCACCCGCTGGTGCTCCAGCTCGACGACGACGTCGCCGACCTGCGCGCCACGGTGGGCCCCCTCGCGGCGTCGGGCGGCGCCACGGCGGGGTCGGTGGCCGCGGCGGCGGAGCAGCTGGCGCGGGTGCTGGTCTCGGTCTCCGACCTGCTGCACCACCCGCAGGCGCAGGACCCGCTGCGGCGGCTGGGCCGGTCGCCGCTCGCGGAGCGGCTGCTCGACGACTTCCTCCGCCTCGCCGACGCGCACGGCAGCTTCCGCGCCGCGATGGTCTCGCTCGCCGCGCTGCAGGCCGAGGCCCGCGCCGCGCTGCGCCGGGAGGACCCGGCCCGCCTCGCGTCCGCGGCGCGCGCGCTGCGCCGGGCCGGACGCGACCTCCCGCGGGTCGCGTCGGCCGCGCGCGCCGTGGCGGCCAAGCCCCCGCCCGCCCCGCCCGCCGACCTGCCCGCGGACGCCGCCGCCATCGCCGCCGCCGTCGTCGACGCGGCCGCCGCCCTGGCCTCGGCCTCCGCGGCGGTCTTCTCCGGCGTGTCCTCCCTCTCCGTCGCCGCGTCCACCGCGCGCGTCGAGGTCGAGCCGGCCACGCCCTGCTGGATGCCCTCCCCCGCGCGGTTCGGCACGCCCAGCGCCACGCCGAGGACCACACACCACGTCATCACCACCAGGTCCTCATCCATGCCTCGCATTTGGTGGGTGGCCGACCTGATGCGCTGGATGTCGCGTGCGAAGCGGAGGTCAGCCAAGAAGCAGCACGCCGACGATCGCTGCAGCACATCCGCCACGCGTCCCCAGCCCAACGCCAACGTCGTCGCCATGGACCCGGAGGACAAAGAACGAGAGGTGGCATTCCAGCGCCTGGACAACCTGGAACGGTGCATCGCGGACGTGGAGAGCAGCGGCGAGCAGGTGTTCAGAGCCCTGGTCAATACCAGAGTTTCCCTGCTCAATATTCTCAGTCCAGCCTTCTGATTCTCGAGAGAATCGGAACCCAGCAAACTCGATTAAAATCTGAAACTTTGGATTACTTTTGTACATAGGAATGTCCGATCATGAGGTACACCTATGCTAAATTTAGACTTTATATTAGGGGGCTCCATTTTGTTTGTATCATAGCATTCAGAACGGAGTAGTTGCAAGAAAAAGGATTGTTCAACTGTTGTTGTTGTCCTTTTGTGTGCACTTCCACTTCACTAGTCGCCGTTCTTCCTGGATTCACACAGACAAAAATTCGAGAGAATCAGCTAGATCTCGGGCAGCTTCATGGTTGGTTGCTCGCGAAACCCTGGAGACCCGAGCAGGTGTACGCGGCTCAGCCCGCGCTTTGAGTTCGTTCGCTGCTTCCCGATCGTTGTTGGTTGGGTTGGGTGGGGTCACGTGGATGGGTAGCAGAGCTGATGCGTTGAGATCGGGTGGCGATCTGCAACAGCCTTTTTCCAGCGCGATGTGCAGCAGGAAGGGAAGTGGAGGAGAGCGCGAACGAACGATGATGATGCCGCAGGCGCCAATCGCGCCGGTCCGGTGCTGTGATGAGCCGTGGTGCCATCGTGCCGGAGATGGCGCGAAGGTGGTGCCGGTACTGGCCTGCGTTGAGATGTCTGACCGTTTTTTCCTTTTCTATGACAGTGAGATCCATGCCTCTTCTGAATTCTGATCGAGGAACCGGCGTGGCTGCCAGTGGCATGCTCCGGAGATGGGAGTGCTTGCACGCCAAATTTGAGGCCAGCGAACGGCCTTTGTTCCAACTGCTGTGATCCGTCAGTTAATTCATGCCGTATGCGATCCTCGAGGTCTCACTCCTACCTGAGAATAATAATTGATCAAGAGATAATTTTGTTCGAGGAATCTTTGACTCGGTATCAGCATATCGATCTTCAGTTCTTCATTCTCAACTCGTTCTTTAATCGATCACCCAACCCACCCACGAGACGACTACGAGGCTGCTATAATAGAACCAGATGTCACCGAACAGATGACCGGGACGCAGAACCGAAAGCAACACATCGGCAATGTAATAACGTGACACAGCCAAGCTCCCAAAGACCGGAGGGTTCACGAGGTGCTGACTCTATATTTCATTCCCCTAACTACTTCCACGTTTCCACCTGCATGGACTCTGTTTCGCTATATGTGTCACGTCCCTAGACTTTCACGGCTTTCGTTACTGCGTATTGGACGAGTGCGAGTAGTTGCTACCAAGACCACGAGTATCTTACTGGACTAATAATATTTTAATCGGCGTATGACTACCTTCATTCAGCAAAAGGACACGAGCATCGTTAATCAAACAAGAAAGATAGGCCCCGCTACCGAATGGCGGAGGCGCGGAGCTAGCCATGTCCGGAAAGTAAAGAAGACTTGGTTGCAAGAAACAAGAAAAATACTAGTAAGCCAGAAGAAGGGATCTCGCTGTTGTGGATCGTCTTCCTAGATTTCGAAAGAGATGGCATTCAGTGACAGGGTGGGGAATCTCTTCAATTTCTCCATTTTTTTTAAATACTCATATACGAGTCTCTTCAATTTCTCTCCTCCCAAGTATTCGAACACGTACTCATAAGGGACGATGGAAGACATCATATCATATCTTAACCCTCGCGAAAAAAGAAGAAGATATCATATCTCAAGCAAAGCCCAACCAAAAGGAAGCAGAATGCACATCAGCACACGCTTCAGGATGTGTAACGCCGCTCCCTTCCTCAGGTGCTACCTTCGTGCTATGTTGTCCATTCCTTGAAGCAAAATTCCGGCTTAACTAGTGGCGTTTACTTCTTGACCGAAACTCGGTATGGGCGGTGCAAGTTTTCTGTCCGTCGATCTCTTCCTGAATCCTGCCGCCAGGCCTTTCAATTCAAGCTGACGCATCCTTGTTGCTCTGCGAACCATAGGTTTCGTGAAACAGATGACCTCATTGTCGAACAGAGACGCGAAGCGTTCTTGCATCGTGCATCGCTAAACTTTGGAGTTAGAGCATCTCCAGCAAGCAACGCCTTTAGTTGGGCTCTTACTCTATTATTTAAGAGGTTGAGCCAAAAAATCAACTCCAGCAGGGACTCTATTTAGGCTCTTATTTTGCATGCCCTCTCAAACTCCATCTCCAAGCCCCCGTTCCTAGGGTCCTCCAATCCTCCCTCTCATTCATGAGTTCCACTATTTTTTTACTAGTTCTCACACAAAATAGGGTCTTGAGTCAGTTTACTGCTGGAGTTGAAGCCAAATTTTAGGCTCTCATTTTTACATGCCGGTCTTAAAACAAAAATAGAAGCCTTGCTTTGAGGTCTATCGCTGGAGATGCTCTTAGGATTAAAAAATAGGACATTATGCGGTATAGGACTAGGTAGTCTGACACGGTATTGTTTAACAGAAGTGAGCTCTCTCCCGACCCTTCTTCTCCTCTACAGTACTTTCCCCAAAACTCTCTCTCCAGCTGCTTAGATCTGGCCCCTCCCCTCCACCTCCGGCTTGCTGCCGGTGCTGGCTGGGTGAGGGACCCTTCCCTGTATAGTTGTAATAGGTAGTAGTTTAGTTTCTTTAATGAATAAGTATTAGTTTTGGAGAAACCTACCGGTTGATTGTTCTTCGTCGTTTCTGTAGACGAGATGATTCATTCGGTTTGGTTTTTCTCCAGTAAGTTCTCTCTTTTGGATTGTGCCGATATGGCTTTTGCCGGAATGGCTGCTGTCCTTGTCGGATTTCTCTCCGACAGGTGTTTCTTTCCTTTTTGTTTCTTCTTCGTTGCTGCTTGTTTGGTACGACGAGGAGGTTGGTCTGATGTTTGTGCTACAAGTGCTGATTTCATCGGAGGTTGCTGGAATCCCCTGTTTCGGGTTGATCGCCATCGGCCTGATCCCCGTGTTCTTCAGGTGGATCTCCTCATTGTTCAGCCCGGTGATGCTCCTCATAGATCTACGGCTGCAACATAAAATATGTACCGGTAGAGTTCTCTTTCTCTCTTCCCTCTTTGCCTGCTTGGCCTTTGTTTATTAGTAGACGGCAGGACGGGATTAAGGGTAGAGTTCGCCTTTGAGTTAAATAGGCGGCATTGCCAATTGGCCAAGTTGCATGCGGCCGTGCACCCCGAGCCTCCGCGCGTGCCATTTAGCCCATTAATTCCTAGATTTCCTATATACTCATCCGCTCATTTTACCTGGGAGCTGGGACAACGAAACCACAATGCACGGCTGACGGCGGCTCACACGCGGCGAGCGGACCGAACCGCGGCTACTCTGCGAGCATTCCAGTCGAGCGCCGTCAGACTCCGTATCCGCGAGCCGATACGCCGCACATGGAAAAGTCTCGGTTTGGCACGTCCGAGCCTCGGATATCCATATCCAAGGTCTCCGGACGTGGCCACCGGTCACCGGACCGCTCGCGCTGGCAGGCCGCTTCCACGCGCTTTCGCGCGAAGCATCCGTCGGTGGCACGGGGGCGCGGTTCTCCCGGCGCGACCTGTTCGATGCAATCCATGGCCAGCTTCCGCCCGTGCGGATTCGGGATCTCAACCAAGTCAAAGCCCCCCGCCTTTTTAATTTTGCGCGACGAAGGAAGCTGCCAGGCGGGCGGACGGCAGCGTCGCGGTGGCGTCGGTCGGGATACGAAATGCGAGCTCTGGTTGGGTGGGTGCCCGACATGTTGCCCCCTCGTGTCCCTGCCCGTGGGGTGGCCTTGCTGGATCTCGTCTCGCCATGGAGACGCGAGGGAGGCCTGTTGCGGCTTGGCTAATTTTAGATTATGAGATGCGTTTAGAATGAGAGCTCTATCTTACTGATGCGATGCCTCGTTTGCTCGCTCGGGATCGGTGAGTTTAGCGCTGTCCGAGCTGTTGAGGCACCACGGTGTTCCCCTTTGCCCAAGGACCAAGGAGTTGTTAAGCAACCACTAGCCTAGCTAGCGCTAACTACTGAGCCTAGATTTGCATAATAGACACGTGCAGGTGTCACTGGTTGTTTAGTTTCATTAAACTTTCAAAAACAGATCAACTTATGAAATTGATTCGGGCAGGGAGCTGATGAGCGATGACAGGCTATTCTGGAACGGGATCCCACTTGTCTGAGGGCGCGTTCGGTTCCCCCTCTAAAACCTCTCTAAACTTTATACCCCTCTAAAGTAAAAGAGAATCTTACTATTTAGGGGTACTAAATAAAATTTAATTACAAAACCTTTCTGCAGACGGGCGTTATTTTTCGAGACGAATCTAATGAGCCTAATTAATCAATGTTTTGACACAGTAATGCTACAGTAACCATCGTCTAAACGGGGCTTAATTACCCTCATTACGTTCGTCTCGCGAAATAGATGGGGGGTCCTGAACTTAGTTTGTAATTTGACTTTGTTTAGTACACATAAATGCTGTCGGCATCTTTGATGTGACCCCCTTTATATCCCTCTAAAGTGAACCGAACACCACCTGAGAAACAGTGTCGGCGCTTATCCAATATGACGCTCCAACAACATTTGCTGGAAGCATGGGCCTCTCCGATTCTTTTTTTTTTAAAAAAAAAGACTCGCTGGCGTCTGAAAATTTATAATAATGCATTAATATATCCTGTTGTTGTTTCTTCAATTTTACCTTCTAGTGTACTATTTTATTTTCTATAGGTAAGAATGATCGCACTTCTCCTTACACTCGACCTAAATTAAACTGCAAAAGGGCAACTCGGTACACGGAGCTCTCGCTTGCGTAAGGTTCGGAGAAGGGTCCGACCATTTTTTGGATCCAGGCAAAGGTTGCATACAAGACCAACAAGAGTAGCATTCGGCCCAATGTAATATTTGTAGTGGGCCTCCAATGATAAAAACAAGCAACAGCCGTGAGCTTGAAAGGCGTACGGAAGAAATCTATGCATAATTCGGCCTTGAATTGGTGTTGGGCCCAACAACAGTATAATTGCAGATTAGGATAGATATAATATTAGATTTTCTGGTTGAACTAGCGCTAGTGAAAATGGAATTCCTTTACTCTGCCACTAATGCAATTTCCTGTTCCTAAAAAAAAACTAATGCAATTTCTGGTTGGTCTTTTGTACGCTTTATCATTGGAGGCCCACTACAAATATTACATTGGGCCGTATTTGATTGCCGTTGGTCTGAACTCTGAAGCAACTGTGCAAGCCGTTGTTCGTGCAGTTCGAAAACGATATGATTAGCTGAAACCACCTTGCAGTCAGTGATCTTCGCAGTTCTTCGATGGCAATTATTACATTTGCATGCAGGATGATTCATTAGGAATTAGGATCACCTCTAGCACATACTGTACGAGGTCCACGCCTCAACATTTTCATGCCTCTTTATGAGATATATGAAGTTTTGAACCTGAAGGGCGTATGTCAAGGTTGGTTATTATTGCGATCCATCGCACGAACCTGTGCCACCCTTTTACCACTGCTATTGCACGGGCACACTATTTTTGCCTAAAAGATCGTAGACCTTGTCAATGTCATGTGCTGCCGCGCGCATGCTTGCTCTGGATCAATCGATCATATGGCAGCTACAGTTCTGTCCACCACCTTCTGACAAGAGATGGCACTACTCCTGTACTCCTACATCATTCCAATCGGACCAGGGTGTTCTCCTGGCAGCTGCGTGCTTTCATGTGTTGATGCGAAAGAATCACCGGAAAGCTGGTCAGCCGCCAACCGCTCAGCCATCATAGTACGCGGATCAGAATAGATGAAACTACAGCATGCATGGCCGCACTTAGAGCAACTCCAGCAGGGCCCCTACATGAGCCCCTATATGAGATGTAAGGACTCTGGATAGAAAAACTAATTCCAGCAGAGCCCCTAGATGAGCTCCTAGCCTTGTTGGGTCCCCAGATTTCCTTTCAAAGCTCCCATCTGGGGGCTCACTAGGGGGTCGCTACACGGGGCCCCATCACCAATAGCTGCGCGCGCGTCTCTTCTCTCTTCCCGCGCCACGCTCCCGCCCCGCCTCTTCTTTGTCGCCGGCCTCCATCGCCCCTCTCCCCCCTTCCCGGCGCCCAATATGACCCACCCTCGCCGCAAATCGGCGCACGTCGCCCGGATCCGGCTATTGCAGTGGCGGAGCTGAAGTTGCTCAGCTGGGCATTCATTTTTTGATTGGGCATTCATTTTTCCATATTTTTTAGTCTGGGTATTCATTTTTAGCTCAAGTCTATGTATCTTTCAAGATTTTTTAGTTAGATTTAGCCTATTTTTAGATTTTTTGGGCATTCATGTGAATGCCATGAAGCATAGTCACCTCCGCCAGTGGGCTATTGGCGCCATCTTCTGCCGCCGTCGCCACCGGAGTCCTCCGCGCCATCAACGACCTCGCCCAGATCCGCCGAGCTCCAGCAACCTCCGCACCTCGGCCACCTCTCCCACCGCCCCCTCTGCGCCCCCGTCCGCGCCAGGCCACGCGCGCGCCGCGCTCGGGCGCCGCCGCCGTCGCTCCTTGAAGCGCCCCGGTTATCCCAGGAGCTTAAACACTTTATTATACCAGTCCCTGGATCAGTCGCTGGTACAATCAAGTCTTACAACAGGTGATATTACAAGTCGCGACCTGGCAGGGGTCGATTAAGAAGCAACAAGAGCACTAGTAGATAGGCAACAGTAAACACAAAGCTAAACCAGAAGATGACTTCTAGGTCATCAAACGGCATAGCGGAAGCAACTAAGCGGTAGACTAATGCCACAGGCAGCTCGGGTGCGGACGAGACCAAGCTCAATCGTCTTCCTCACCGTCGGCGTCGACGAAGTCTGGATCTTCCTCTGTAATCAGCAAGCAAGAATGAGTACAAAAGTACTCAGCAAGTCGCAACCCTTACCCTACCATCAATGGATAAAGGTATGCATTTGGCAGTAGCAAGGTAAAGGCCATCAGGTTTAATATTGCAATAAAGCAAGTTTTACACATGCAGGGGTTCAGTTTATAAAGCATTTTAGCAAAAGCATCAAATTAAGATATTAAGGGTTGGTCAAGTTTTACGTTGCCGGACACCCCGTCCACGACAACCTTCGGCGGAAGGCCGGACCTATTCTCAAAAACAACTCACGCATCAAGGAGATAAGCACCCAACCCATGCTAGTTCTTGGACCGAACCAAAGCCATGTCCGTGACCGTGGACTCGGCTATTCGAATAGATTTTAACACTCTGCAGAGGTTGTACGCTGTACCCACAATCTGAGTGCATCACAAGCCACCCGCGACGTGGGTGTGAAGACTCACAAAGCCATTACCCATCACAGCATCGTCCCGACTAATCGCCATGGGAGTTGTCCAGGGGTCTAGCCTCTGATCTAGGCCTCGACCGGGTCGCACACGTCTGCATCACGTCCACCTGCTCCATGGGCTCCCATTGCATCTCCAGCCTCCAGGCGATTAACAGACTAGCTGGCGGGGTTTAGACTAAGCCGTGCCGCATACACGGTAGTGTGGTCGCACTGAATAAACGGCTAGGTAGGATGTCACAAGCAACTCGGTCCTTATACGAGCCAAGGCAATCATCTCCACATACATGAACCCACCACAGAGGCGGCATTCATCTCCCATATCACTTGTCATAAGCACACCACAGAGGCGACACTTAATCTTCCATAAATATCATCAGGATCACCTCAGCTCTAACCCAAGTTCATTCATTCATCTTTCTTTAGTTATCACCCAACCTTACTACTACCACACAACACCAATCACGGTTTTCACATTTGCAAAAGCTAAGTATAAGTAGAGCATTTAGTGATACACAGTCCTAAGCATTTCTATAACAAGGAAATCATCCATGCGTAAATAATGTCATACATGGATATCCTAGGTTTAACAGGGAATAATGTAGGACAGGTAATATAAGGCTCAGTGGTCTTGGTCATACTACACAAAGGTTTTGCAATCATCAGGGTAATCATTTCATGCAATAAAACGGCTGCTACGGGTTGTGTTTATAAAACATAGGAGCAGTATGATCAAAGGGAAAAACGGATTGTGACTTGCCTTCGTTGACGTCCTCGGGAAACTCCTGCTCGAAGTCTTCGGCTCCTGGTTCCTGCTCCTCCTCCTCCGCGTACTCGTACTCTCCGTTAGCTACGCGACCGGCAAACAAGCAAACAAACACAAATAAATACAAAAGAAATAGAGGATGAGCTCTACAAAAGATGAAACTGGTAGGAATGGATAGAGCTCGATTTTAGATGAATTTAGGAGGAAGAACGAGGTCAATCGGAGGTCGGACGGTGGAGATACGGAATTTACAGTACGGGTACTGGATTAATTCCGAAAATAAACTCGGGAGGGAAATATCAGCACGTGTACGTGCTGGGCTGCTGGTGGTGGCTTGAAGCAGAGAGAGATGGGGTGATTGAGCAAGCTTGTGAGGTGGCTGCAGGCACGGGCAAGCTCAATGGTCACTTGACCGAGGCAAAGTGGCTCCGGAGAGAGAGAGAAATAGCATGGGGGCGGGCTAATGCTCACCTGGACGGCGTCTCGGCGGGGCTGGAGTGAGGCGGAGTTCAGGGGCCCTTTTATAGGCGGTGGAGGAGCTCGCCAAGACTTGGCTCGCGATGACGACAACGGGATTGCTGTGCGCAGGTCGTCGCCACTGTTTGCGAGCAGTGGAGCCTAGCGCTGGGCGGTGTGGCGGCTAGCGCGCAGCGCGGCGTGGTGATGGGACGGCGCGTGCTGCACGGCGCAGAGTGAGGAGTGAAGGCGTGGGGTTTTGGAGTGACAGGACGCGAGCGAGCAGGCACATGGCCACTTGCGGCGTGGGCGGTGCGTCGTGTAGCTGCGTGCGCGAGCCAGAGCGACGGGACTAGAGCGAGCAGCGTAGTGAATGCTCTGCGGAGCACAAGGAAGGCTGCTGGATTGGAGCGGCAGGGTGGAGTGTTGCTTTAGAGTGATGGGATAGCGGGGCTGCCGGAGCGGAGTGAGACTTTGGGTTGATGGGATGGTTCATGCAGGCTTGAATAAAGGCACGGGTAGGCGAGATTAAAGGCGCGGACCGAGGTAGGTAAAGAAAACATGCGTGCTGTGCCAGTGCACGGGGTGGAAGAAGAGACAATGACGAGACGGCGGGGCCAATGGTGTGGCGTATGGATTTGGGCTGATGAGACAACGACGAGACGCGACGAGATAACACAAGCATAGTGTATAGTGTCGTCACGTGGTTTGAGATGACGAGACGACTCAAGCATAGTGCATAGTGTTGGCACAAGGTTCAAGACGACGAGACGACTCAAGCATAGTGCATAGTGTCGTCAGGTCATTCGAGATAATTAATGTGACGAGATGACTCGTGCGGGGCCGAGCGATGTGCCAGCTTATGCGACGGAATAAATGATGGTCACTGGGTAGGTGAAGGTAAAAACGCGCTGGACGGCAATTTAGCGCGCAAGGATGGAGAAGGGAAAGAAATAGACCAGACCGGAAAATCCAGTTGGTGTGGTCCAGAACAAGAGAGTGTTTTTTGAAAAGTTTTGAAAACTTCCGATTTAAGTTTCGATTTTTATTTAAGATTTTAGGGTCGATTTTCAGGGCGTTACACTCCTCCCCCAGCCTCCTCAACACCGATCCCTCGCCTCCAGCTTGCGCGTGTGCGGCGAGCCGCCATGGCTGTCCTGAGCCCACGCCGCGCTCGCTTCGGGCCGCGCGAGGGGGCGCCACGCCTGCGCCCCAGCCCGATTCGCCATGGCCGCGTGCGCCTGCTCCCGCGCGAGGCCACGACCGTCCGCTCGCCCGCGAGGCCGCGCCAGGAGAGCCGTGCGTCGGGTCGCCGCGCGCACTCGAGCTGCCGGAGCCACCCCGCCCTCCTCTGCGCCCCGCGCGCGGCCTCGATTCGCCCCCTCCCGGCCTTGATTCTGCCCCGTCCAGCCATGGCGAGCCGCACAGAGCAGCGATGGTTGGCGCCGCGCCGGGGAGCCGCGATGGGGTCGCTGCGCCAAGGAGCAGCCGCGCGGGGGACGCCTCGCTGTGGGGCTGGACGCGCGCCAGCCGCCCCTGCCTTCGATCCAGCCATGCACCGGCCGCCCCTACCTCCATCCGCGGCCAGGCCCAGGCAGGAAGAGCCCGCGCGCTTGGCCATGGTGAGGCGCGGCGAGGCATCGTCGCGAGGGTGGGTTGATTTGGTGGAGAGGAAGAAGAGAAAGGAGAGGAGAGGCTGCCCATAAATCTAGAGGCTGAGAAATACATGCCGCTGCTGGAGTTGGAACCACTTTCTAGAAGCTCAGATTTAAAAGCCGGCCCCTAGATGGCATGTAGGAGCTTGGATTTAGAGACTTCTGCTGGAGTTGCTCTTAGTCTTTTAATACGAGTTCCATGTGGTGATCTTGCCCTCAGGACACGGCGCACAGCACACATGCTTGAGCTGTAAAACGCCCCAGTATCGATCTGGATGTCAGTGAACAAAGTTCACTCTGTTAACTGCTTTTTAACCGGGACATGACTCCGTGTATGTTAACTGCTTTTTAACCGGGACATGACTCCGTGTATGCTTGAGGAACTCGTGGTGTTCCGCTCATGGGGTGAGTGATTTGTCTGCGTCCTTGTGCATTGGCTGTCGTGCAAATCTTGACCACTTCCTCAAAAAGGCGTTGATCTCCGACTAATGGACCCTAGTACCAGTTTTTAACGGTTTTAGGCATTCCTACCTGCATAGTAGCAGTGTACTACACTCCCTTTACCTGCTGCGGTACTGTAAAAACAACAGTGCGAGTTTGTACACGCTCGCTTTACATGCTGTGTTTCAGTGGGGTCCTCTACCGTGAAAACAACTGAGCGAGTGCGTGTGTGGATACTTTGTTTATTGTGATCATCGTTGTTAATTTGCACGGCATGGGGACTATGCTTTTCTTTCGGTATCCTAACTGAATCATGTCCCTATCTCAATTTTACTGGAGAAATCGACAGTTCAGAACCGAGCTAGCTGCCAGGGGCCACCCGTATCCACTATGCAGCGACCTTTTGCTACAACTTTATGGTCTGAAAAGATAATACGCCAAGGAAAGATAAAGAGGAGAGAAAGAACAAGATCAGCGAGGCAAGGAAAAGCAGCAAAGCGACGTGAAATCCATGGCGAAAGCTGGCTATAAGATTCAACCGCAAAAGCTCAGGGACAAAGGATATGCGCACCCATCCATTAGTACGTGGCCTGCACGAGGAGAGCCGGATGGCTGTGGCTTTTACTCGAGGCAACGACTAGACCAACCGCAACTGCACTTCATTGCGAATTGGAGTACGTGAAAGTAATGTACCATCATCTCTTTACTGGTATGTTAATTGCTGTAAAAAAAACCGGAAGACAACATGGTCTTTTAATCTGGCCAAGTGATGACCGATGACATGGGTCCAGGATTTTACCCCGAGCGTTGAAGTTTGACTGCCTCGGCAAACAGAAGGATAGGCCGTTGCATGGTTAACAACTTAGGTCTTGTTTGAAACCTCTAAGGATAATTGTTAGCTGCTAAAATTAGCACTAGATGTTCTAAACACTCCAGCTAATAGCCCAGCTAATTGTTAGCTACCACCTCAACTAACAACTATCCTATTAGCTCCCTCAAACCCAGCTAATACTAGCTAATAGGTGACTAATAATTAGAGGTTTCAAACACCTGCAGCTAATAGTTAGCTAGCTAATAACTAATAGCTGAAATTAGCTAGCTAACAATTATCTCTAAAGGTTTCAAACAGGGCCTTAACATGTTACAAGGTGGAAATAACTAAAATTTCTGGCCCAAATCGTGTCCATGTTATACTAAGCATGGACTTCAGTGGTTGCATAAAAGAAATAACCGGTCCTTGCTTAGAGGTTTGAGCCTCCATTAACTGGCGACTTCCAAGTGTACGTGTGCCGGATGATCCAGAGTATAATACTCCATGCTCCATATAATAATTTGTGCCTGCTGCTGAGATGTGGGTAACAGTCTCTCGAGAGATCACTGAAAAAGTTGGACTAGAAGTGCTGATCGGTAATGGCACTTGCGTGTGTATGGGTAGTGGCGGTTCTTGCTAGACGATGAAAGAATTTGCGTGCAAGTTGCATCAGAGCGACAAAGAAACATCTGCCTTTATCCATAAACCAAAGGAGTTCAAGTACTACCACAAATTTAGAATGAGGAGCGTCCTTATCTGACAAACCTTGATACTATAATGTACCCGCCTTTTAGGAAGTTTTATCGTAGGAGTTGAGTATATTTAGAAGCTTCGGACACTGAACTGGCCAGTGAATATATTATTGCGTTCCCTATGCACGTACAGGGCTACTGGGGTAGCATACGACTTACTATGAGTGCTAGGGTTATTTGTACCTTCAGTGTTCACTGTTCAAGTTGTTGTACAGAAACAACCGACGCTGGATATTGGACAAAAATACTCAGGATCCGTAAAATTCTTTTTGCATTCCGAGTTTGCCAGTGTTGCAACAAAGCGGTTGGAGATTGATATATGTTATCCATTTCACAAAATGGGAAGTGATGAACATATAGCGCCAAAAGCAAATTCATCGCGTGTTGTACTCCATGCAGTTTTGTAGTGGCCGTTCAATTATTTCCCCGTTTGATTCACCATCACACTTCACCCCATCTGCAGAACTCAATTCACCTTTCTTTGTAGAACTAGGGAGCTAGGCCTAGCCGCCTAGGCTAATTATCTAAGCTATTGTGCAACTGAAAGCAAAACAGTCCAGCATGCAGTACGTAATATGTGCGCTATAGCAGTATGATTGTATTCTCACGGTGTAACCGCCCATTGTCTTTAACCTAGTGAGACAACAATTTGGCTAACGCATTGCCATCTTTTTTTTTTCCTGCTTGAACTTTATTTCACAAAGTTCTAAGCAAAGAACAGAACCCACGTTCGCATAGACCCCACGTGCTTTGTTACAAGACATATCTTGGTACAAAATTAAAGAGAGAAAATATGCTAACCCAATCACGCTGAAATCGTGCAGCTACGGTCCCCTGTCCTACAAAGCGCAGCAGCAATCATACTCTTGTACACGAATAATGCGAGCTACATTAGGAACCCACGTCCCTATGACGTTTAGACTATTTGCGGTGGCAGTAATACTTATTACCAGTGAAGTAGTAGTACTCCCTCCGTGTCTAAATATAAGAGATTTTTTTTAGAGGGAAATATAAAGAATTGTTGACTTTCAGACATCACGTTTGACCATTTGTCTTATTCAAAATATTTATAAAAATATAAAATAATTATGTTATATTTAAAATATATCTACTAATAAAACAAATCATAAGAAAATAAATATTATTTTCATAAATTTTTTGAATAAAACGAATGGTCAAAAGTGATGTTTGAAAGTCAACAATCCCTTTCTTATGTTTAGGGACCGAGGGAGTATGTACGTAACCGTTAATAAAGCATATAGTATTGTCGCAACACCAAACGTAACGTTCTTCACCAGGAGTCGACACAGTTTCCATTCCTTCCGCCTGGTAATTCTGGGAACGCGTGCGTGACAAAGGTGTGCGCAAGTGTGAAGAAGAAAAAAATTAAGCCCAAACATGCAAAAGCGCTGGTCCCAATGGAGAGAGCGAAGTGGGTTATCTTTGAGTGCCTACGTGCACCGCTCGCTTTTTGAGTCGAGTGCTTGAGGATGAGCGCGTCGCTTTGTTCCATGGCTCCACAGTGAATCTTGCTGGAAGAGTTGCCTGCTTCCTCTTGTCGCTCTACAGCGCGGGTGGCATTGCTGAGCTGCTTTCTCAAACAATTCAGCCATTATCAAAGCTATACACACCTATACGGTTGGCGGCTACACCGTGCATATGGATTCTTTTGCCTGTGGCCCCCCAAACCCCAAAGTAGAATATGCAGTCAACTTTGTGACTAGTGGTTAACTATGTGCTCACCTTTTCTCCATCTTAGATGGTTGGCAAGTAAAGTTGATGAGGTGATAATCGGAGGGGTGCTGTTCTGGATGGCTTTTGGAAAGTTGCTATGCAAAACTAGTGCATCTCTAGTGTTTGACAGCTTGTACAATGAGACAATTATTGGGGAAAATTGGATTATATATGTATTGCAACGTCGTCTTTCGATCAATTCTATGTCATGATCTTTCTCGAGATGCTCTTCGTATTTTTGGCAGGGAAGAAAAATTACTACCATTCTTACAAAAGAAACTATGTCATGATATGTTTTGCTAGGCTATGAAGAAATGCAAGGTTGAGGGAGGGAGGCATAATAGTTGGTTGGATGACAAATCTTCACTGCTATAATAAAGAGGTACGGTTAGATAATATGCAGCGGGCGAAATCATACGGGATGAAAGTATCATTCCACAATTAGTATGATGAACAATGAATGTCAATCAATTTTCCACTAGAGGGGGATCCCATAGACATGTTTGGTTGATGGCCACATGTTGCCACACCTGTCACACCTGATGTTAAGCAAATTTGAATGAGTTAGGTGATTTTTTGGTTTGCAATTACAAACGTGGCATGATTATTTTTCTACATAGTTCCATGCATCAATGGCTACGAAAATGTGGTGAAGAAAACAATGTGTAACCTTAGGCAAGTTTGGCTAGAAAGCATGGTGCACGTGGCGTGTGTGGCCATGAATCAAACAAATGCTCAACATGTCGGTAGGGTAAGGGAACAAAGGACCTAGTAAAGGTATAAAAAGGTGATAAATTACTCTAAAGATCGTTGTATATAAAGGTGATAAATTACTCTAACGGTCTACGGTATGCCCACTTTTTACACAAGTGCTCATGGAAAATAGAACAAACCCAAAATATATTATTTTGATTAGTCTTATGCCTAAATATGGGGGAAAAAATAGTAATTGTTTTTTTTACTTGTTCGTATGAGCTGGTTAGAAAGTGTAGCATACATATCAATGTGTGGCCATGAGTCAAACATGCACTACATGTCAACAGGGTAAAGAAAACTAAAAGGTGGTCATAGAATGTAATGGTAGTAATGTCGTGATGTAAAGACGGCCACTAGAAGCTGTTTTACAGAATTTCGCAAGTCCTTTTGACTAGGTAAACCTAGGTTTGGTCTGAGAAGGAGATGGTTCTGACTTCATATATAGCTGGTCATAATAGAATGTACAAACAAGGAGACATGCATGGTAATTGTTCTTAAATAATTTTTTTTTTACTTAAGGCCCTGACTGATTTAATATGCCAGAAAAACAACAAGAGGGAAATGTACAATCAGTAAGCTGATGGCCCATGCATCTCCGTGGTCACAACGGTATTCGTCGTTCCCCGGTTCGCCGCACGCCTGTGGTGCCTTCTCTCCCGTGTCGTCTGTTTTTCTCGCCTCCCAAGACGTCCTGATGTCGCCGACGTCCATCTCCATCGCGGCATCGCCACCAACCAATACACCAGTGAGAGAGGTCCCGAGCTCAACGAACAAGTCGAGCGCTGGGGCTCCTTACTGTAGTACGAGTATCTAGGTAGTTGCAGGACAGCACGTTACCAAGCGCCTGGGGAAGGGGATGGAAGCAAAGGCCTTGACTCTGCCTGCAAACCGCATGCATGGAAAACAACCAGAGGGAAGTGTACAATTAGTAAAAGACGCCACACCTCTGTCGGCATAACGGTATGCGCTCGTCGTTCCCTGGATCGCCGGACGCCGGTGGTTCCTTGTCTCCTGTGTCGGCTGTTGTTGTCTCGCCTCCGAGGTCGCAACTCGACGTCCTGGTGCCGTCGACGTGGATCGCCACCCGCCGCTGGGTTACCGATCAACCTGCATGTTACAGGCATGCATGATAGGTAGGCAGGCCTCTGTCGCATTGCACGGATTGTAGTACTACTACCATGCTTTCGCAGTAAAAAGGAAGAAAAACCGTTTACCATCTGACATTTTCGGTTCGCTGTGTCTTTTACGGTCCCGTGCTCGTAATGGAATATGGAACCCTCTACTGCCGCTACAGCACACCGCAAACTTCCACGGACCTTGACGTAGCGGACTGTCACGTATTAGCAGATCATACAGTGACGCTTAACAGGGCGAGGTGTAGCCACCAACAGTGATGCGCGACTGAACCTCAGGAAGCCGCGCACGCTCGCCATGAGCATCGTTAAACAGTGCAGAAAATGATTGAACAAAGAAGCCGCAGAGAACAGAGGTAAAAGACGAACAGAGGTAAAAGACCAGGCAGATCGATGCCGCGGTCCCCGTGAAATCGTTATTGGGTTTGTTTGGTTTGTGTAGAAGAGCCTAGCCAGGCTTAGGTTATACAGAATCTTCACTTTTTCAGTTGTTTGATTGACTGTACAGTAAAGTAGCCTGGCTCCAGTTGTGCAAAAAGGCCTCCAGGCCTGGCCAGCCGGAAACGCCCGAATCGGCCGTTTCCAGCAAAGCCAGGCTTGCGCTGGCCCCTGCGCTGAAATCCCCTCACCGCCCAAGCATTACCGGCCGGCCCTCGACGCTGCTTCGGCGGCCGCCTGCCCACCTCCGGTTCGAATCGACCTCCATGGCTGCCTGCCCGCCTCCGTTTCGCTGCAGGCGACGATCCGCCGTCATGGACGCCGGAGCGCGTCATGGCAGTGCCGCCCGCCCGCCTTCCACGACGCGCGCATGGAGCTCGCCATCCCCAGCTGCGATGGCCCACCGGAGCCTTGGCCGTCCCCCGCGCCGCCCCTACCCGCCAGCCGCGGCCGGGGAAGCCGCGCACCGTCCCCGCCGTCACATCAGAGGCGACTGGATCTGATAAGGGAGGGGCGGATTCCACCAATCTGCTCCACACCGTCACCGCAAGTCTTCCCCGCCGCCGCGACGAACGGCGTCAGCAGCAGTGGCAGGAGGCGGGGTGGCACAGGGAGCCGGGCGTCGGCGACGTGGCGATAGTCACGGTGTCCGTGTGCTATGGCTATCTCTTGTTGTTGCAGTACTCGCATCACACCTTTTTCTCCATTAGCTTCTGGCCGCCGCCTCCACCTTGCGAGCCAGCCGCCGCCGCCGACGACGATGGCGACGGTCAGCACCATGCGCCGCGAGAACGCCGTGCGGCCCTTCGTGTGCTGCTATTTCGGCGGCTGGGCACGAAGTCCTCCAAATGGAACGACGGGCAAGGAGCTGGAGGAGAAAACGATGGTCGCCTCGTCCTCGTCGTCGGCCTACGCATCCTTGGTAAAGCATTCCTCCCCGCTGGCTCCCGCTGGCCATGGCGCCATGGCTGCTGCGTGCTAAGAACAGGCCACTTGAAGTTCACACGGGAGAAGGAGGACTCATTTGGTACCCACTGATTTTGATTTGACCAAAACTCAGCTAGATTGTTGCCTACCTGATACATTCGGTCGCATACCCCTGGTGTGAGATGTTAAGAAATTGGCTATTCAGTTTGCTCTGTTTTGTGGATGAGGATTAGCTGGGGAGAGGATAAAGTCAATGCTTTGTAATGTGTTTTGTTGTAATGCCTTTTATTAAAGCAAGCAAAAGAATAATTCAACTTTGAGTCCAGAACAATTCTTTTTTCGTGCATGAAAATAATAGGGGAGGAAGGAGAGGGAGGTGAAAGATTCTTAAACTCACCACATCAAATGCAAGATGATCCAACTCCATCAATACAGGCAACCAAACACAATCCTGCCTTAGCCAAAAGTTTTCAATGCAGGCAACCAAACATATGCATCTTTTTTGTTCCTGCATTGGCGTAGTCTGGCTTGAACTAGCCTGGATAGGATTCTATGCAGGACTTAGCTAAGCCACCTAACCAAACACACCCACTGTGAAGAAGGGGAGCTGCATTGAGATTTTGCTTGCCGTGATGACTGATGATGAGATGATCCTCCGCGCCTCACGCTCCGGCTCCGCTTTGCCGCCGTTCCCGAAGAAATCGGCGTCGTGCAGGGCCGCTCCACTCCATCACGAATGGAGTAGCGAAACAGTGGCAAAAATGGGGGGATGTGGAGGATAAAAAGAGGACGGGGTGGTAAAAAAGAGGAAAAAGAAAAGGGAAAGCAGGTCTGTCATTGGTGTATGATCATTTCTGGCCATCATTGTGGTGACTTTCTTTTTTCCTCGTTTGGTTCCATTTTTCCAGACTCGTACCCGACTGGTTGATGAACGCATCAGTACCACTGGAGTAGTATTTGTGAGTTGTCGGAATGCAATGGTTTACCGGAGTTTGTGTTTGGACTAGTGAGGACTTTGGTGACTCGAAATCAGCATCTGAGTGAGAGTGAAACTCCGTGTACGGTCTAGGAAAACCCAGATGCAGAGAAAGTCCTCGCTGCCACCGCCGCGTATCGCTCGCTCGGCACCAGCAGCATGCGCCGTCTGGCCGATGGATCCGGTGATGTAGACCGGTCAAGCCGTACGTGGCGGTGAGCGCGAGCGCCATCAATGCCTCCTGCCACCAAGCTGCGCGCCCCTGCGACGGCAAAGCCAAACCAGAGCGGACAAAAAAGGAGAAGGCAGCCTTGGCCCCTTGGCCTCGTGTTGCTGGCCCGGCGGCTCCCTCTTCTCTTCTCTCCTCATCTCTCCCCGAGCGGCGGCGTTCGTCCCCGTCACGTTCCCGGCACTCGTCTGTCTTCCCCATCCCCCACCCGCAACCGCAAGCCAACAAAGCTTGGCTTGCTGCCACATCAAGCCCGGAAAAAGCAACGGGTGCAAACAAACCAAAGAGAAGATTCGCACTCCTGTCTCCACCAAAACACCGCCGTGAAATCCATCTCTCACCACGCCCCACCCATCTCTCACCACGCCCCACAGCACACACCACACCGCACGTTATAATCCCCGGCCTCGGTTCGTTCGCTCGCCCGCCTCTGCGTCAGCACCCATCCATCGCTCTCTCGGACCAGAGCATCATGGCGCGGCCGCAACGCGAGGGTTCGGGGTTTTAGGGGGAGCGATCCTGACACGAGGGAGGGGGAAGCCAAGCCAAGCCAAAGCCAAGCCAAGCGGCGGAGGGAGAGGCGAGGCGATGGGGTGCAAGGGGTCCAAGCTGGACGACCAGGAGGCGGTGGCGCTGTGCCGGGGCCGCGCCGACCTGCTCGCGGCCGCCGTGCGCCACCGCTACGCGCTGGCCGACGCGCACGGCGCGCTCGGCGACTCGCTCGCGTCCGTGGCCGCCGCGCTCCACCTCCTCATGACCGCCGCCTCCTCCGGGGCCCACCACCCGCGCCTCGTGCTCCCCGCCGCGGGCAAGGGCGTGGACGCGCCGCCCCCGCAGCAGCAGCCCGGTGGCTCCTCCCCGCCGCACTCCTCGTCGCACATCGACTTTGCGCCGTCGTCCGACTCCGAGTCCAGCTCCGCTTCGTCCTCGCCCCGCCGCGACCACCACCTCCACCGCCACCACCTGCACCCGCCCCCGACCGCGCTCCCGTACCCTCATTACGGCTACGGGTACCCGGCCGAGCCCGCGTTCGGCGAGTACCCGCAGGGATCGCTGCGGCTCTACTACTCGCGGAGCCGCCCGCCCCCGCCCTCCGTCGCCGTCGTCGGGCAGCGCGCGGCGCCGCCGGAGCGCGTCTACTTCGGCTACTCCGAGCCGGCGGCGCGCGGGTACCCGGGGTATTACCACTCGTACGGTGGCGGCGAGCCGACGAAGGCGGGTAGGGCGGCTGCCCCGCCGCCGCCGCCGTCGCCGCCGAGGGAGAGCTCGTGGGACTTCTTCAACGTGTTCGCCGACTACGACGTCTACGACAACTACTGCTACGACACCGGCGGCGCATGGCCCACGGCGGCGGCGTACACGCCGAGCAGGACCTCGCGGGAGCTGCGGGAGGAGGAAGGCATCCCGGAGCTCGAGGAGGAGGACGTCGTCGTCGTCAAGCAGGTGGACAGCGAGTACTCCGCGCCGGGGAGTAGCGCCCGCAGCCGGCGCAGCTCGCTCGGCGGCGTCAGCAGTGGCAATGCCGAAGTCGACCAAGTGGAGAATTCTGTCGTCGACAAGGAAGTGACTGGCAGGGTCAACGTGGCGCACCAACAGGCCACGACTCAGAGGAATGTCGCCGCGCCAACGCAGGCTGGCCGGGGGCCTGTTCAGGGTCCAGACGTTGCCGGCCAGATCAAACGGCAGTTCGTTGGAGCTTCCGATGCCGTCAGGGCTCTTGCGCCGATTCTTGAGGTCGGGAGGCGGAGGCACCATCCCCGGAGCTCAGTTTACCATGGTGAGATATTTCTCCTACACTGAACTTGCATGTTTTCTGGGCACACAAACACAATGCTGGCACTGATTGATTAATTTTTGTTTGGAAGCAGTTTCATCTCGGATGGTGTCAGCTGTTGTCACGCCGTATCCAGACCATGGTCCTGTTGAGCTCTTGGATGTGGGAGAGGAGAAGGTGACAGGAGGAACAAGCTTGTCATTGACGCTACAGAAGCTCCACATCTGGGAGAAGAAACTGTACCACGAGGTTAAGGTATGTTTTCTCTTGTTTGCTGATGAAGATCGGCTGTTACCATTGATCTCTAATTTGTCTATGACTCAGCATTATGCTATCAAGTATCAATCTGAATAGTTGAATGGTCATGAAATCGCTATTCAGAGTGAGGCAGGTCAGGAAGCAAATGTGGTCCCATTAGTTGAGTTGGGACTTGGGAGACAGTAAGATAATTCATTTTGTTACCTATTAGTTTGCATATTGTCAAAACTGTTAAGCTGGAACATATGAACAAAGATAAACATCTTATCACATGCTCCCAGCATACCCCCTCTAGCCCACCCTCTATGAAACATAAGCATACATACTCGACTGTGTTAGTTATTTAAGAACTGTGCTGCCTATCTTGTACCAGCGCGCTTAGTAAAGGTATTGTAGGGTTTCTTGATGTAGCATTTTCTGAAGTGCCTTGCATGGGACTGAACAGCCAGAATAAGAAGTACCCTTGGGAAATGACAACTTCCGGCATTAAGATTAGGTGCATTAAAAGCTATCTTGTTTATTGCTAATGATATTAGTCCTGTTTGATAGAACAATTTTGTGTTGGTCTTTTGCTGGTGCAATAATGCCTGTTTATGAGCTTTGTGTCCAAATGTTTATCTATGTAGTAAATCAAATAATCAATAGTATTTGGGTGTAGAATTAAATTTGTCACTTGTTTCAACGATGCAGGTTGTTCTTTCTTATGCCAAAGATATTATGTGACTTGCAAAGCTCACCCCTGGTGGTCTATATGTCGTATTGATGATTGTTTCTTCTTCTCTTTCAGGCTGAAGAGAAAATGCGTCTGCTTCTTGCGAAGAACGCAAAGCGTTTGAAGTTCTTGGATCAAAAAGGTGCTGAAACTGACAAGATCGACAAGACTCGAAATCTTCTCAGGAAACTGTCAACAAAAATCAGAATATCTATGAGAGTAATTACTAAGGTTTCAAAGAAGATTGACAGAATAAGGGATGATGAATTATGGCCACAAATTAACGCCTTAGTGCGAGGGTATGTTCTGCTCTTTCACACTGACGTATTTGGGCAAATACTTTAGTGTTGGTCCTCTCTTATTACTACTGTTTAGCATGCACAGCCATATAGTTGCTCTTAGTTTCAGGATGCTGCACCATAAACCAAAGGCATGGCAATTAGCACAAGTCAATTGTGACTTTTCTAGAAACAACCTCTGTTGTCCTGCATTTATTTATATCCAGGGTTGTCCAATAAGTTTGAACATACTTCCTTTTTGAATAACCAGGATTATTGTACACTTTTGTCATTAATAGAGATTCTGATAATTCAAAAGCTTGTGCATATCCAAAAACTGATGTCCCTCTCTGTAGGTTTGTGAGAATGTGGCAAGACAAACTGGACTGCTACCAGATACAGTGTCAAGTGATGTCAGATGCGAAAGGCTTGGATTTTGTTTCAGGTGGAAGCAGTCGAGAATTAGCAATGGAGCTTGAGCTAGAGTTGATCAAGTGGATTGTCAGCTTTTCCTGTTGGGTCAATGCGCAGAGGAGTTTTGTAAAAGCACTGAATGGATGGCTAGCACTTTGTCTTAACTATAAGCATGAAGAGACAGCTGATGGAGTTCCTCCTTCCCCTCGAAGAGTGGGTGCTCCCCTAGTATTTGTCATCTGCAACAGCTGGTCTCAGGCTATGGATCGTATTTCCGTGAAGGAAGTAGTTACCTCTCTGCAAGCTCTTGTGTCTACTGTGCGGAAGCTGTCGGAACAACACACTGTTGAACAAACAGAACAGATAATCGCAATCCGGGAAAGAGAAAAATGGAACAAGATATTGGAAAGGAAGACCCTAGAGATTAACAAGGAGGCAGATGCGCTGAACAGGAAGCTAGCCCTGGTTCAAGGTCGGCAAAGCCTGCTTCCAAGCGCACAAACATACAAGGAGCACCACCTTGAAGCAAGCAGTTTGCAGGCAAGTTTGGGGCGTGTTGTTCGTGCCCTGGAAAGCTTTGCTTCCAGTTCCATGAAAGCTTTCGAGGAGATCCTGAGACATGCTGAGGGGGAAAGAGCGCCCAGAGAGAATGCCAAAGGTTCATAGCCTGATGTTGCATCTGACAGGGAACAAGAATGTATTCGAGCACCTCCTAGACTGGTGTCATTAACGTGCAATGCAAATGATGCTCGCTGGAACTTTTTTGTTGGAGAAATCCTGACTCCTGAGTTTTGCTAACTAATATAGGCTTGTCAATGTAATTTGGGCAACTGTCTTGTCTTCGTCTATCAGATTAGGTAATGTATACTGTTAGTTTGTTACCGTAGCAGCAGGTACATATAGGTGCAGTGCCCGTTTTAGTGGTATGGTTACGCGGTGCAGAGTTTGTATCCTATTTTCGTTCTTGCCTGATGCAGTATAGCTGAATCCTTGAGTGCGCAACAGTAGAACAACGTTGTTCATGGAGTGCGGCATCAACCTATGTATTGTACTGCTTTGTGAGAATCAAAGCTTTCAAGGTCTTTGCCAGTCTGTATATATGAATTTGTCGTCCAATAATTGGCCAGATTTTGGCAAGAATACGAAGTCGCGTTCGCTTTTGAAACCTGCAGATATATTACAGATGGTGGAACGCAGTCTGCGAACTGACGCAGGTCTTTGCTGCTTGAAAGATGGCCGATCGGCTTGTTGCTTGCCGCTGTTGCTTTTGGATTTAGTTGGTGACGTGCTGTTCGGTGCTAGAAGCGGACTGGATACAGCCGAGATTGGAAGACGCAACGGAGAAGTGCCATTTTCTGCTGCGCTTGCTGCGTGCTGCGCCGCTGCATTTTGCTGTCTCTACAGGCAAGGGATTCTGATTTCTGACGAACCAACCCAGAACCATGACAAAATTTGCCGTCCCGGTCTGAATCCTTTGATTTTCGGGAGGGAGAATCTAGGTGCACGCATTGCACGAAGGGTGAACGTTTTGCCGGTCACGATCCGCATGCTCGAGCGAGTCTGGACCTGGAATTGATTATTGGTCCTCGAAACTCAAAAGCAAAGCAGAATCTGACAGCAAAATGGTTCAAGGAAACAACCGGCACATCGAATGTTTGGAAGCATATGAAAATAGCCAAAAGGCATGAATATTGTTGTTGCGATCCGTTAGGATTTCCAAAATTTGAGTACAAAATTCTTATATCCAGTATACATAGAAAGTTAGAAACCACTTCCCATCTGCCTAAGAAAAGGATGTCTGTAGTATAGTATTGTCAAACAGGATTAATAACGAGGAAATTAGCCAGCTATAGTGATCAATTAAATGAAAAATCCTCCTCTACCAGATTCAATCTCATTCGGCTCTCCTATGAACCCCTTCTGAAATGTCTGGCTCTGAACATTGGATTGAGATGTGCCCCAATTTGTGTCCAAAATATCTCCTGACAAAGAGACACTAGTTTCAACATTTCAGTATCATCTGAAAAATAAAGATAGAACCACATTTTACAACAAGAAGGAATGGAAGCGAAAACAAAAGGGTTATATGCACACTTTCCAAAAGAAAGAAATGGAGTGATTACCACAAAAAAAAGTAGTACTGTAAAACAACTTGAGAACACCTTTAATGGCTAAGGTCAGCAAGTACAATTGGCTGCCCCGGGTGTAAGAAGGAATCAAGTATAGACAGAAAAGTTATGCTATGTACACAATCTATCATACAAATGGTTCATCAATGTAGCATTGTAGTGTACGTCCCATCCAGAGCTCATGCTAGTAGCAAAATTCACCAGCAATAACGCAGCTCATGTACTCCACACAGCCACTATGGGAGAATAAATACAGGATCATGATCTCTTAATTTCCCAGCGGCGACCCCGTATGACATAGCTATCGGGTGCTTGATCACTACCTTCCCAACTATCTACAGTGCCAGCTGAGCTTGATCCTCTACGATGCCTTTTCCCTTTGGTGATCCCGCTGTCGCTGGTGCTCCCACTTATGAGAGGATCATCGATACCACGAATTGTCCTCTCTGGTGTGGATGCATTCACCCAATTGTCATCTTGGCTTTGCCTGAATTTGATGTTCTTTTTCATTTTATCAAAACGCTTCTCCACTGGACGTACTGCTTGGTTGACAGTGAACTTAAAATCTTTCACCACCTAGTAAAAGCAAACAGACAACATCACAAACATATTGACAAAGACACATACTCCTACTAAACTGCTCCAACTTAAGCTTGCATATAAAAACTCACATATTCTCTGCTGCCAATTACAAAGTCTCGAACACTCTCTTTTATATTGGTTGCATATATCTCATCTGGTTCCACCTGTGGAAATCTCATTTTGGTAGGTCGACTGATATCCTTTATCTCATCAGGATCCACAGGTTCAGAGGCAGCGTAGTCCACAAGTACTGAAATGTTTTCAGGCGAATAGTATTTTCCTAATAGTTCATAAGGTTTGGCAGGGAACACGTACAGGTGAACTATTGATGCGATGCCCATCTGTGCTGGAGGCAGATATGCAGTATGAGAAACAAGAACAATTTTTGTTTTTGAAAACTTGCATAATTTGAAAAGGTAAGGTACCTCTATACAAATGATGAAATCCTGGATACTTGATTTCAACTCCAAGCTCTGTGCTAACGGGCTTCTAACCAAGCCCAAAGAATACATGATAGCAATTATCACACCTTGCCACCATGTCAAAAATACTATTGACTTGAAGGAAAGAAATTTAGCCAAAGGCTTAATATGTGCCAATTCATCCTTAGTAGCTGTGTACCATTCCACTAAACAGTATAGGGCCCAATATTGACTGAAGTTCAGGACTACAGCAAAGTAAGGGTATCTACAGGATAGAGAAGTGAACAGAATTTATAAGGTGCAGATGAAACAAGGGGTCAACATAAAGACAATAATTTTTCGATGAGTAGTGATACCATCATTTATTATTACAGCAAAGTAGTGGAACTCAAGATGTGTGCATATTTTCTTAGGATAAGGAAATGACTATACAATTCATACAAGTAGACTATATCAACTATCAAGATGGCAAAGGAACTGTTATGCATTTCTGTGTTCCTTTGATTGTTCAAAATAAACTATTTGGAATCTACATGAAACTTAACCGCTGAGAGATGGATTATTATTTTCCTTCTGGACTCAAGTAGTAAATTTTTCAGATCACCCTGATGAAGAAAATGAAAATTTATCGTACCCACATCCCCAGTTGAATTCTCCATCACAATATACACCAAAAGGTTGAAGAATAAGAGATAAGCTAGCCGTGAGTGTCTTTATAATCACCTGCACATGTACAAAGTACTTTACCATAGTTGCTTATAAATTTCAATCGTTCTGTTCAACTAGATGACAAGGGGTCATACATACATATTGGAATATACCAAATTTGATAATCTGGTAAAAGCGAACACCTAGTCTCCATGGTTTCAATATGTAATTCACAGGAAAATGATGATGAATGATTCCTTTTTCCGAGGCATGATGCAAAAGAGGCTCCCCAGAATCTTCGCCACCTTCCCTCTTCAGAAATGCAATTGTCCTATCTTCACCACCTATATTTAGAATCACAGTAACAATGAAATGAAGCAAACAAGCAACAATAACTGAAAACAAAATGGGCAAGCTATTTGATCTATCCAAAACAGGTAAATTACACAAATGAAGAACAATGGAATAGAAAATTGCTAAAAGGAAATATAACTACCTTACCTAACTATTACTGAATCAGTCCCGTGTAATAAATATAGAAAGTTACTTCTACTTCTGTATTATCGAGAAGTCAACCATAGGGGATAGTGTCGGCCAAAACCTAAAGAAAGCCAATATGAATGCCTATTTTTATAACAAATGTTCTAGTTGTTTTGCATGAACTAACAAGTGTTTTGGGGTTTCACCGTTTCACAAAGGGATTCCTTAGAAGTTCTGCAGAGCAATACTGAACCATTGATGCCAATTGCCAACACAGCAATACAGTGCTACCTTTTTTTTTTTTAAAAAAAAAAACTAGGGCTCAAGCATGATTAAACGCTTTCTGATCATACATTCCTTCCATCCAAACATGCAATAGGGCAGTTTTTTAGTAATATAACCTGACTATGTGGCTGAAAAACATGTTTCCAGTTATGGATAGTTGAAATCAGAGTTACAGAAATAAATAATCTGCCTCATTTGAGGACCAAATTACCCTATCAGGTATATATCATGGTACAATAACGTCTTCACCGCAATTTTGTACTCCAATTGTGAAACAACTGTTGATTTTTCTGATTTTGCAATATCACAAGCGATTTTTTAAAAATCTGTGGTGAAATCCCAAAATCTGAAAATCGATGGTCGTTTCACAATTGGACTTCAAAAGTGTTATTGATGCAATAGCCCCATGTGCCCTCAAAAGAGGGAAATATATGTTTAACATAAAAGAATCATAGAGGTACTGATTTACAACAGAAACGATAGGCCTGACCTACAAGTGCATCAAACACTATGTAAGTAAAAACCTATGAGGGTGGAAAGATGTTAATGTCTCAGAAAATTGCTCACCTAAACAAGCAGTAATATATCTTCCAAAGCAATACATAGCAAATGCTTCGTAGCCATCACGCAGAATGCCACAGTAGACACTAGTGTCCGGATTTACCAATGAAACATACTGTTGCAGAGGAGTATAAAGATCATCAACAAAGTAAGGAGAAGAACTAGTTGCTTCAAACCAGATGGAAGTTGGTTTGGAAATACTACCGATTCAATTGCATAGCAAGGGACCATTAAGATAACGCCAAGAACAAATGTTTGTTCCTGTAACAAAGCAAACACTATAAGACGGATATTTTTATTACTGATGTACATTGCATGATATGATGATAGCAAAACAAACCTCAGGATTATTGTATGCTGAGAGGTGCTCAAATATCAAGTACGTCGAGAGGGAAACAGAAAGCAGCATGAAGAATCCTGATATCAGTATGGCCCATGCGGGTGCTGCGTAATTGGCTGTCAAGGGCAGAAGGAGCCCAAGATTGACCCTCATGGAGGCTGATAAGACTTCTTTGACCTCCTATGCTCTCAGTCCTCAGCATCATATAGCTATATATCCACTTTAGGGTGTAGCATGCCAAGAGCAGGAAGAAGTTTCCAGTCCAGCTGTGCTTAAAGATTACTATCTGCAAAACGAATGTATAAAAAGGAAAAGAGTGTAAATGATCAAAAGTTCAACAAGTTCATAAGGTATTTCAGGTGATAAATAGATTATAGACTGATCAATTCATTCATAAAACAATAATTTGGGGGGGGGGGGGGGGGGGGGGGGGGGGGGTTAATGGAATAGACACACAATGAATGATAATTTGTCTGTATAGCTTATTACACAGCCCTTGCATAAAAATGGATAAAAATGCTAATTAGTGCATCACAAAATAATTATGAAACCCCACATGGCGAAAGTATGGATTCCTTGTCCTAACATGATCTGTGCACAAATGACAACCATTATGCCCATGTCTACAAACAATTCGACCAATAAACCCAGCACGATCATTTCCTGAAGCATGAATACACGAGCAATTAGAAAAATATCACCTAGGCCGTCCACAGTCCACAGTCTAGATGGAGGCAGGTGCCAGTCATTAGGGGAAGATATACAATTGAAAGGCATCTAAATTCCACCCGAATCCCCCTCATGCGACAAAAGGAAAGGGAGGACTAAATTCCACTCGAATTGGCTTCAAAAAATCACTTCAATTACACGCCTCCTAAACTAGTTAGACGGGTTGAGGGCGAGGACTAGCAGCGATTCAATTCGAAACATGTCAACAAAATTAAGCAGAAGGGGAGGCCGAATCAAGCACCTGAACGGCTGCGCGAACTCCGCACAGCCGATTCCATTCGACGATCGAACCGAAGCGGTTTGTCGGCGGGCTCGAGCGCGGCAGCCAGAGGCGCCCTGCTTTGATTCCGCGAGAGTCGGGGAGCGGAGCTGCGCCGGCGCCTCGTGGTCGCGAGCCGGCGGATGCCAACAGGGGGCGGGGCTGATGTGGCCTCGATAACTTTCCGGAACGACACGGCTCCGGCTGAGAAGTCAGGTTTTGCAAGTCAGCGCCAGGCATGCGTGGAAGTTGAAGTATGGCTGGACTTCGGCTTCGGTTTCTTCGGTTTTTCTCAAATTGATTTTTTTTCAAAAATCGCACAATTCAGTTTCGATTATTTCATCTCTTTTTTTCACCGAAATTCATCAAACCTCCCCATTGTGGTTGGGCGGTAGGTATGCGGGTGAAAATAGAGTAGGTCACTTTTGTGGCCCGTTGAGAATGGATTGAATAAACTAGTCATGCTGATATTCATATTGCTAGTATATGATGTATGGCCAACTATGGCCCCGTTTGGAAGCTGGAAGCGATTAGGAAAATCTGGATTTTAGGCCGGATCATAGAAGCCAGCTTTTGCCCAAAAATCTGCTGCTGCTGTTTGGAAACAAGCTACCAGCAGCTACTACTTTCAGACGCACATGGGGCCCCTGCTTGGCTGGTTCCGCACGGCCTTTTTCTTGGCCTTCTGTTTCCGCGAATTTTTGTGCTGCTAGGCTTGCTAGCGCTGCTGCGTCTTGCTGCGTCTGCTGCTGCTTTCGGCTGCCTAGGCGCTGGTGCCTTGCTGCGTCGAAGACTCCCAGTGCATCTGCTCGTAGCGGCACTCCTCGCTGCCGAAGGGCATCTCGCCCTTGTTGATGGCGCTGTTGCGGGTGAGCAGATTGGAGCGGAGTGCGCAGGCCGGCAGGCGTCCAGTGCAGCCGCCCCGCTGGTTGCTACTCGGCGAAACCGGCGGTGGCAACTGCCAGTCGGCGAAATCGACTTCGCGTGGGTGCGGATAGTCGGCGAAATAGACAGGGAGAGGCAGGAAGGAGGCAAGGCGGGTTGATTTGCGGGTGGCGGAAGGCGGGCGATGTGGAGGGGGGAAGTCGGGATCGATCGATTGGGGGAAGCGTGGGTGGGAGGCGAAGGGGACGAGGACGTCGAGGAGTACGAGAGTCCGGGTGGCAGATTGATGTAATTTTCCCAATGGACCGTGGGCAAAATGGTAATTAGATCGTCCAATAGCTGCTGAAAGCTTGCCCGCTCCAGCTTCCGGGATTCTGAGAATGTGGAGGTCCAAATTACAGAATCTGCATCAAAATCTGACCCGTTTGGAAGGAGCCCAGCTTCTAGCTTTTGGATTATGAAAATCTGAGGTCTTCCAAACGGGGCCTATATCACCAGAGTTCACACATGCTCATACATAACACTTTTTAAAACATTGTATAAACACAATACTCAAGTCAACCATGCTCACGCTCACTATATCTGTGAACGCGGTGTGTTATGAAATTGACAAAGTCATTTTAATCGTCTAGATACTGTTCTGAGTCATCGTCTAATGGCCATGATGAAAGGAGCTGAGCTATTTGATTTACTCTATTCCCATCAAATTATGATCCCCAATGAAAATGCTAAGAGCATCTCTAAGAGTTCCCAATAAAATGACTCTCAAAAAACTGATTTTGGGAGCTTCTCAAAAACTATTGGGAGTTAAATGAAACTTCTCCTCCAACAGTTCTTAAAGATTGATTCCCAAAAAGATCAAATTTCTGCTACATTATCCAAAAAAAAAGGTAAACTGATTTTGTGTTGTGACATACTGTTAACCAATTCCATCGTCAATTCTACGGCCGAGAAGCCATCTTGCGCATGAAAAAAACTCAACACCCGTTGAACTGGGCAGAGCAGTGAATCCAAAGAAACAGCTACGCTCAGAGAGATGAAGCCGTCGTTGGAGTAGTCCGCGCCGTGGATGGATCGAAGGCGACCGCGCCCTGGACTGATTGACGGAGGCCGCGCGGATCGGAGATGGCAGCGCGATAGTCGGAAGAACGAAGGCGACGACGCAACATTCTGGTCCGGATGAACCCGATGGCCTGCAATGAAAGAGCAATGGCAAACAAATGGCGAATACGCGAAGGAGGAGGACGCGAATTTGTCACTAGTTGCCGCTTTGCACTGGATTTCTACGATTGGGAGCACAGTGGAGCGCGGATATCTGGCAACCGACGCCGCTGGGATAGGGAGCGGCGAGAAAATTGGGAGCAGTATTGGGAGCTGTTAGACGTCGGTTTTTTTCCCTTCACTCTCAAAACAAGATATTGGGTATTTCTATTGGGAACTCTCGGAGATCTCTAAGTTAAAAGATATTTACTCTCTCTTTTTACTCGCTGTAGACATGTCAAAGAATTGGCATCGTTGGGAAGGCTACTACTTTCTTTTTTATACAAGAAACATAAGAAATAGCTTCGTGCTTACAAAAATACTGCAGAAACACTTGCATGGCCACAGCGACAAAATGTCTGAACTCTCTCACGCAATGGCGAAACCATCTAAACTCCATATTTGTTACACTTGTGTTCAGTTATCGGACCCTTGGAGACGGGTGACTATGCGCTGGGCCAGCCCAGTCGGAGACCGACCCCGACCCAGGCCGCTGACTGCCGTGCCCGCTCCGCGACGCGGGGCGCGGCGACGCGGACCCGTCCAGCCGCGCCGCGGTCCGGGACATGGAGTCGATCTCCTCCAGCACCGCGACGACCTCGTTCATGGAGGGCCGGTTCTTGTGCTCGGCGGCGAGGCACCGCAGCGTTAGCTGCGCCGCGCGTTGCGCGCCCCGTGACGAGTACTGCCCCTCCAGCCGCGGGTCGATCAGCCGCGCCAGCTTCCGGCGGTCCGCGAGGTACGGCTTGGCCCAGTCCACCAGGTTGTGCTGTGCGGCCGGCCGGTCCGTGTCCAGCGCGCGCAGGCCGGTCAGGATCTCGAGCAGCACAACGCCGAAGCCGTACACGTCGCTCTTCACGTACAGGTGACCTGTGGCGACGTATTCGGGGGCTGCGTACCCGTAGGTACCCATGACGCGGGTGGTGACATGGCTGCTGCCGCCGGCGGGGCCGTCCTTGGCGAGCCCAAAATCCGAGAGCTTGGCGTTGAAGTGCTGCATGCGGAGCAAGTGCGCGGACAGGGACAGGAGAAAGTTAGTTAGTTGAAGGCGCGTGCGTGACGACGCGAACGCGGGTTCGCCGTGCCATGTGATTTGCGTGGAGGTGGGAGGGGTACACGCGCGTACCGTGTCGAGGAGGATGTTGGAGGCCTTGAAGTCCCTGTAAATGACGTGCTTCTCCGACGAGTGCAGGAACGCCAGCCCGCGCGCGGCGCCGATCGCGATGCGCAGCCGGAGGCTCCACGACAGTGGCTGCGCGGCCGCTCCGCCCTCTGCTAATTGCACAGAAAAAAACAATGTGTTAATTATCACCGACGAGTTCTGACCTCTGCACAATATACAAGTCAACAAAATGCTATGTCTCCATGAAACGCGACCAAACCAACCGGTCCATGTGCTGCTGCAGCACAATGATCTTATCAACATGTGTCCTCACAAATCGTGATCCCCATAATCAAACCACGTAATTCAGGTACCAACGCAACAACTCCAAATCAACCCGACCGGGTGACTGAAAGAAGCATCTTCGTTCAGGAAGAAGACGGGCAACTTACTGCGTGGCTCGGTTCTGAAGAGGTGGTTCTCCAGGCTGCCCTTGGCCATGTACTCGTACACCAGCAGGAGCTCCTTGTCCTCCCAGCAGTACCCCAGCAGCCTCACCAGGTTGGGATGCGAAAGCCGGCCCAGGAAATTCACCTCCGACTGCACGCGAATTCAGTCGTGAGCCCAGATGGCAAAAACAATGCACCCAACTTGCATCACGAGATGATTAAAAAAAATAAAATCAAACGTGCCGGTCACTAAGCACGCATCACGCCTACTGAAAGTCTTACATTTGCGCGCAGATCTCCGTGCCAACCACCGACGTCAACTCGCGTTTGTTATTACGTTTGTCCTTTGGAGGTGGATTGACATGTTTGTCAGCGAATTCCGGAAGATTAACACAAGAAGCAGTTGAGAATTGTCAGGACTATATATGATCTGTCCATGTGTACGCGCTCTACCAGAGTCTAATGCCTTGGGATATGCTTCGCGGATGTGTGAATATGATAGTGTCAAAAGTCTAAACGCCTGGACCGTACGTTTTTTTCCCTCCGTCACTTTTGTTGTTGTCAAGAAAGGGACTCCTACACGCGTAAGCCTGTAACTAAAAGCTCATTTCTGCTCATCGCACGAGAAACTTATGCAGTAATTGCAGTTTGCAGGCATTCAAAAGTTCTAACGAAAATGACTTGACAAGAAAATGTTTTCACCTGCCATTCTTGCACCCCCTGCAAGCTCTCGGGGTTGAGCTTCTTGACGGCGACGGGCACGCCGGCGCCGCTGCGCGCGGGGTTCATGGTCCTCTCGTCGACCCAGCCCTTGTACACCCGCCCGAACCCGCCCTCGCCGAGCACGGTGTCCGGCTTGAAGTTCCTGGTGGCCGCCCTGAGCTCCGCGAAGGTGAAGACTCGGATGTTGGCCGCCTCGAGGATCCTCCCCTCCGTGCTGGCCACGCGGCCGCCGTTCGACGCGCCTGAGCTCTCCGGGCGCCTTCCACCGCCGCTGCTTGACGCCGTAGGCGCGCTGGGCGGCGACTTTCCGGGCATCCCTGGGCTCATGACGGCGTGGGCATTAGACGCGGCCATGACGCGCTTGGCCATTGCCACTGCAAAGGATGAATCAGATCAGAACCAGCGTGATAAACTGATGACGCAGATGGGCAGCGGCTGAGGACGAGGAAAGGGTCAGGAATGCGAATGATCAGACAAAACATGCGTAATCTGTGCATCCGAACCATACATACCTTGGGGATGCGCGTGATGGGCATGGGCCATTACCTTGACGGCCTCCACCTCGCCCACCTCGGAGCCGAAGCAACAATTGCCCATGGCCGGCGGCAACTCCCGATCTTTCTTCTCGTCTTCCTGCAGAGTTCAAGGGATGGTAATATATCTCGTCTCTCGCCAGTCGTGCCCACCCACGCTCCAGCCTCCGGCTACGTGCCTCTCTTTTTCCCACAACATAAAAAGAGGAGCAACAAGTGACTTTGCCGCGGCCGTGGACAGAGCAGCGTCGAGGTCTACGCGTTATGGAAGCGGGAAGGATCAGGGATCATGGCGTGGGTGTTATTTGGACGCCCGTGCAACTGGCCAGGAGCATGGCGCGTATCTCGGTCCACGGAGACGCTGAGAGCCAGAGCATGTTTGGAATGACAGCAAACGACGAGCTAGTCGTCTCGTCACTCTGCCTTCTTGTTGGTTAGGCCGGCCGATGGAACTCGATGCACACTTCTGTTCGTGTCCTTGGTGGCTGTCGTCAATTATTCCAAACACCAACAAATCATATCAGGTAAACAATACATCCGTTCCTTAAAAAAAAAAAGGTAAACAATGCATCCCACTCGTATTTGTGCTCGTTACGCATCATTGTACCACACAAATAAAAAAGATGAAGAACAAAGTTTCCAAGCAAAAAAGAAAAGTTTAAGAACAGATTCATTAAATACATTGTGATACTCGTATTTTTTTTAATGCAAATACGTTGAATTCACCCACTCCGGCCGATGAGATTATCTATTGCTTGATGAATTATCTGTCCGTATAAAAGAATCCCTTCTATAATCTGGGAACCGTGTTGGACATGCATCAAACAAACTATACTTCTTCCATCCACATCCCTTTGCTCATCGGCTCATCTATCTTTTTTTACACACTACAATACATTTTGTTTGCCCTCTAATTTGGCATTGTTTGGGTTTTAATAAAGGGACTTTTGCCTCTCAATTGCGATTTTACTTTTTTTTTTAATTTTTTTTTGGCGATTTTACTTTTGGTTTTTGAAATTCAAGCATGACTTTGTCCCTATGTTGCGATTTTACCCCTATTAGAGGTAAATTTTGATGTCGATCTGAAATTCTAGGGATAAAATCGCAAACCTTAAATTCCAAGAGTAAAATCGTAATTAGAAACCAAAGTAGAGGTAAAAATGCAATAACCCCTTTAATAAATCCAATGACTAAAATATTAATGTTGCCAAAAACCATCATCAACCTTCGGAATCTACGACATTTGACGCGCGTGAAGTGTTTGGATATGCCAAAAGAGTGGTATGAAATGTGCATACGTTTTCATGTGTTCACCTCTACTTTATATGAAGTTTCTAAGAACCCAAACAAGCCTAAGGGAGCCCTTGCGCCCCCCCCCCCCCCCGGTCTCTCTCTCTGCTCCACATTGCAACGCGTGGCCATAATAGATTTCACTAGTAAAATGACATGGTATTGCTGCGCTTGATTACCTTAATGAGATTAAAAGTGAGTTAGTGTTTTATTTTCAAAAAATTTAGTCAAATAATTATTTTATAGGTATAATATGTAGCTAGCTATATAATCACGACAAAAGAATTATTCTGTAACAGCAACATCATCTTGATACCCACGAAGAGACCAAACTCACCCTCTTTCCACACCCATTGTATAAGGGAAAAAGTCCATTTCATCTCCCTCAACTCTTCCTCGAGTTCGATTTCCCTCCATCTATTATAAAACCAGGTAAATTGACTCCCTCAACTCGTGAAACCGGAATTTTTTCCTCCCTCGCCTGTTTTGGACGCCGGTTTCGCTGACGTGGCAGCAGGGGCCCACATCGCATATGCCATCTCATCATCTTCTTCACCTTTTCTATTCTTTTTTCTTCCCCGTCGAGCCTGCCGCCACAGCGCGCCTCCACAGCCACGGCCCCCGGCACCCGCCGCCGCGCGCCTCCACGGACCCCACGCACCCTATCACCGCGCCTCCACGGCCCCGGCGTGCGCCTCCGTTGCCCCGCCCTTTGTTGGTCGTATCTACGCACTCACTTATATACCGCAAGAGCACGGTGTACAATTGTAGTCTTTTTCCCTCAGAAGAGTATTCCAAGGTTTAATCGAACCACAGAGACCAATGGGAATTAAGCAGAATCATCAGTAAAAGAGTTAACCAGGCTTTCTAGTAAGCGTGAGCGAGAGTTTAGGAAAACTGGAGGTTGTGCCGATCGGCACAGGAGCGTGCCGGTCGGCACGGAGGCTAAGTTGACCGAAGTGTTGTCTGAACAGCCTAAGGAACCTGATTAGATCATGGGGTAAGTTAGCCAAGTCTGCTAATTGAGATCGTAACCAAAAAGCTTAATCAAATAGCATCATAAACGGAATTACTCAATTATTGATAACCGAAGATCGATAGGTCGAAGCCCCTTTCCGGAATGCCCTGTCACGACCAATTCGCCGTAATCGGTGACCTCTTCCTACTCTACACATCACCTCAAGGATCATCGCGTATGCATTAGCGGCTGTTGAGGTACGGAGACGACATGCAATTATGGCGCATTACAAGATCCCAATGCTACCTTAACCACAATGGAGATAGTGAGAGATTGAATCCCTCACCTCTTATTGCCACCACAATTAAGATAATATCTAATACTTAGTCGTCACTAAGCGTAGGAACAAGCGCATGTAAAGACCATAAAATCCAGGCAATCAATAATCAAAACCATTCATCCACATATTCAACCATACTTCGATAATACATAGTGCAAGATACATCACCATCTAGTAGGCCTACCTTGATGGATTACCTCTTTAGCACCGATGGTTCTTGATCAACAACTAGAGAACATGAAGAACGGGGCAAAGCCCCAGTGGCTCTAAACTTACTAGCTGTGTTGTCCCTCTGACGGCCGATCTCGAAACCCTAGGGCTTTTACAAGTTTATATAGGGTTGTACATCAGAAAGGAAGAGGATTTCGGGAAAAGAGTCCTCGTGCCGATCGGCACAGAGGCCGTGCCGATCGGCACACCTCGTGTCCAGCTCGGTTTCCTCCCTAAGTCGGTTCCAAAGTCCTAGGTAGCTTCCATGTGGGCCTTTCAATCAGTTTTCTTCGAGATCAAGTCTTGTATTGCTCTTTCAAGTCTTCGAGTATCTTTTATCTCTTCGTGACGAATATCTCCCAAGATTGGTTCGGATAACTGTCTTCTAGAATCAACTGAATGGTGGGCCAGACTCGATGGCCTTGAAGTCCCCTGTGCCGGTCGGCACAAGGCTGTGCCGATCGACACAGTGGGCCTTTTCTGCTGGTTCTCTTCTCTTTAGGTCCAAATCAGCCACAATGTCCAGAATGTCGTCCTTTTCATCTGTTTCTGCAATAAAGCTCCAGAACGACATATATACAAATATGGTGCTATTATCAAGGGTTAATGGCCTATAATAATGACATTTATGCTCTAAATAAGGCGCAGTTGGCATATAAAATGGTGTGCTAGAAATCGCCAACAGCTCCCCCACACTTAAACCTTTACTCGTCCCGAGGAAAGTCAAGAATGAAAATCAACTTGCATATAGTCACATCAATCATAAAAGTGTTTCAAATCTACACGAGCTGAGCATTTATGCATTGTGAGATTAAATCAATTTAGCATTCAGCAAACATGTTCAAAATATGGGTATTGAGCATGAAAGAGTATTTCCCCAAAGCAAATCTTGAAAAATATACAACTTGATGCACGTGACTTTTCCACTTGTGTAAATCACTAAAAGGTATTGTGAGCAAAAGAACTATCCTTCTCAAACGATCAAGTCAACAACTCAACTTTAATCGCTCACCTAAAATCACTCAACAGCCTAGCCTACTTTATCGATATATGTATGTGTAAGGCAATATGAGTGGCTTGGTGAGGAATTTCAAGGAAAATAGACATAAATCAACAACATATTGCAAAGCTAAGAAATAACTCTAATTGGTTTTACTGAGACTTGTCAAAAGGCCATTAGGAATTGAATTCTGAGAAAGAAACTCACACCTTTAGAATAGTGGACATATACCTGTGTGAATGAACAATCACAAGTAGAGAACGTAATCTTTTTAAACAGGTGACAAAGCTGTCCTTTCTTCTTTGCATATCTATCAGAAACTTCCTGGCATTTTCGAAGGATATCGAATGCAAAGAATTGTGTACATGGTTGGAAAAAGAAATTCTTGGCTACTAACCGATGATAAGAATTCAAGGGAATTCACTCTTCCCCCCACACTCAAATTTTTGCTAGTCCCGAGCAAAACAGCGCAAGGTACAGATTTTTTTTCTTCTTTTTTTTTTCTGTGTGCCGGTCGGCACACCAGCGTGCCGGTCGGCACATTCTCTGTACCTGCCAATTTCGCTCTGGATTTTTCATTGGAACTGCTGTGGCAGTTGTGTAGCCAAAGATACAGTAGGATGTGGTCAAGGATTGATATTCGAATCAAGGAATTTGGTTCTCAAGTATCGGATACTCGGCGGATTATGCATAATTCCAATGCGGTAATTTGCATAGCTCGAGTGGAAATAAGCCTAGAAATTCAACACGATACGCAAAAGATATGGCCAATTTTTCAAGTCTCATACCCTAAGAATTAAATCTTAACCGAGCTCAATTATCAATCATAGTCTTTACTTAGCAAAGGCTTAATTTGAGTCTCATATATTTGGCATTGGTAGGTAAGATCGAATGATACGGAGTAATTCTAAAGCTCACAATAAGAACATTTGAATTTTATAAAGAAATAGGTACTAGGTCATGTCATCCCAATTGATATTATTATTACACCTTGCATGGGAATTTTGAAATGAACTACGCCACATTTGAAGTGCTTGCCGAATACATTATAGTGAAAGTTCGAAATTTTATTTATGCTCAACATCGCTCGATTATCATTAACACTTCTCAAGATAGACATACATACTCGTATCATTTTTCAAATAAAGCATAAAGATCATCATCATATTGGATTTGAAAGCGCGGGCTACATGATGATGTACCACTCTAAACATACTACTAGCACACTTGCATAAATAAAACTAGACTACTAGCACACATGCATAAATAAAAGTACACAAGCAAACTAAAGACACCCGATACATGGTTTCCCAACCCGCTCACACACACATAAGTAAATAAATAAAAGGAGAATGCGAAAGGGAAAGAAAAACGCAAACCGGGAAACCGATACAAGTTGTGCCGTACACAACACACTACCCATCGAATGGAGGTGGCTGCGTGTAGTCGAAGCCGTAGTACGCCGCCTCCAATCTCGCGAACTCATCGATCATCGCGTCGGTGTTGCTCCGCATCGCGCCCGCCAAGTCGTCGATGCGTTCAACGTATTGAACGTTGTTGTCGATGTATCGATGCATAGGGGCAAAGTTCGCCCCCGGAGGACCTGCAGGAGCATAGTAGGGTGCCCCCTGAAAGTGCTGAGGGTAGACAGGGGGCATACCGAAGTACCTGGCGTCGGTGCCGGTCGGCACGGTGCCTGTGCCGACCGGCACGAAGCCCGTGCCGATCGGCACGGGTGCTTGCTGAGCCGGTTGGCTGTGTGCGGCTGCTGCCGCGTCCCAGCTATCCCAGTCCGCCGTTGCGCTCGCCGAAGACTGCCCGACGACCTCCTTCCTTCCGCGCTTGGTCTTCGTCACCTTGTGTCGCTCGCGGAGGTCGGCCTCGAGCCAATTCCCTCCGTCGATTTTGTTCGGGAGGAAGAGGGCGAGCTCGGGGCAGGGAAGCTTGATGCCGGTGCCGCATACGTAGTAGCCGAGCTTGGCGCTTCCCGTGATGGTCTTCCCGCGCACCATGGACTCGTCGATGAGCGCCGGCCTTATCCAACAATCTTCCTTCATCATGAGGTTACCTTCGGTGACTTGGAAGATGATTGTTTGGAGGTAGCCTCCAAAAGCTAGTCTCGCCTTAGGGTTGGCCCTTTGGCTAAACCAACTCCCCACCATCATCATGATGGGATTGCACTTGCACGGACTCGCAATGGCGTTGTAGAGCCAATGCAAGTCCGGGTCGGAGACGTTGGTGGTGTCGAGGCGGCCGGTGGTGCGTGCGGCCATCCACCGGTGAAGAATATGGATCGTGGGGTTCTTGATGTGCCCCCTCTTCCGCTCGTCCGCGTCGGCGATGCGGCGCCAAAATGTGTCGAGCATCTTCGTAGTCGCCGCGTCGTATACGGGGGCCTCCCTATCAAAACCGAGTACATCGGAGATGTCCTCGATCGTGATGGAGTAAGGCTCGTCCCGCACACGGAACTTGATCTTGTCGTTTCCTTGCTCGTCCACCTCGCGGCTCATGGTGGTGATGAACTCGGTGATGAGCTCGATGTCGAAGCTGCTCGCTTGATCGTGGAGGGTCTCCCACCGAAGGTTGAGGAGGCATTGTTGGAGGTCCGGCCATACCCTGACCTTGGTGAGGAACTCCTCATCCATGTCGATGTTGGAGACGATACGGCCGCGGATGTTGGTGTAGTAGAACTCCTCCTCCATGCTTGTGAGGGTGAACCCCTCCCGAACCGCGCGCGGTACATATGCCGGCTCGCTTGACTCGGCCTTCATCGACGATCCGCCCGCCGCGGCGGCGGCGGCGGCGGTCGTGCTCCTCGTGCGCGGCCTTGGTCCTCGAGGGATGCCGATGTCGCGGTGGGCGATGTAGAAGTCATCCCGCCCTCGTGGCGGTGTCATATCGACGGAGAGCTTGGGGCTATCATAGCCCGACGAACTTGCCCTCCGCGCCGAGATGAAGGAGCCAGAGTCGCTGCCGGAGTTGTTGTCGCCGGATTGGTGCGACCCGCCGGAGTGGTGTGATCCACCGGAGTGGTGTGATCCGCCGGAGCTGAACCCCCGGCAAATCTTCTTGCCGGCGCTCTTGAGCGTGGAACCGAACCCCTTCATTTCCTGCGAAAGTGGAAACGAATCGCGCAAATGGAGGAAGTGGAGGAGTGGAGAGAGTTACCAGGAAGTTGTGGCAAAAATGGAGGAGGTAGTGCCCCTCTTATAGCTCTCCAAGTCGTCCAAGAGAAGGAACCCGCGCTGGTTCAAATTCCATCCGCGCGCCGGTCGGCACATAGCCGTGCCGACCGGCACATTTCAAAATTTCGCGGATTCCGTCGTACCTCGGCTGCCACGCCTTCTTTTCTTCTTCCCCATGCCTTATACAGTGTCGCATGTCGGGAGACAGGGGTGCACCTGCAAAAGTTTGGCTTTCCCATGATGTGCCGATTGGCACGGCCTCCGTGCCGGTCGGCACCATTCAAACTTGCACTGATTCCCTCGCGCCTTGGCTTCCGCAATTTCTTTTTCTCTTCCCCGTGCTGCATACAGTGTCTCATGTCGGGAAACAGGGGAGCAAATTCGAAATTTGAATTTCCCAGTAGGTGCCGATCGGCACGAAGTCCGTGCCGGTCGGCACTTTTGCTCCATCCCAAGGCAGGGTGTGCGGTGTTCCCCCTGTGCTCGGCAGCTGCATGGGTGTCAGTGATTTTTCCACCTTCCAATGTGCGCAGACTTTGATGATCCGATTCGAATTCTTGGACTCCGTGCCGGTCGGCACGGTGAGGTGCCGGCGGCACAACGGAGTCCACGCCTGATTCAAAATTTCGTTGCTTTGTGTCGCGAAAAATTTCAAATTTTCCTGTGGATGTCAGACTTCCTGTAGCATCAAGATTACTGGAGGTGGCGTTTCCATTCTGTGCCGATCGGCACACAAGTGTGCCGGTCGGCAGGTGAGCCAAATTTCCGCCAGTGCCTCCTTCTTAAACAAGAATCATCCAGTATATCTCTGCGACACAGAAAAATACCAAAAACACAGAAATATTCTCGGGACAATTGTTGCACTTACCTTTCCGATTTTTCCTTCCTCGAATATCCTGCACATTTTCTTCATTTTACCCCATATTAATTTGCATCTCCAGATCGGGGTATCTTCCAGTGCACGATTTGGCGTGCTAGCCCCTGTGCCGATCGGCACGGCGCTGTGCCGGTCGGCACCGGGTAGAATTTACTGTTTTTGTTTCTTTTCTTCCTGTGCTGTTATTGAACAAGCAAAATACAAAAATAAAAACTGCAAAAAGTAAACAGAAAGCGCAGGTGTTCACACAAAAGTTAAAACAAACACTTGGAGCATTATTGTGGATTACAAGCAAACAATTAAAAGGCCGGGTTGCCCTCCCGGTTAGCACTAAATTTCTAATTCACGGGTTGCCCTCCCGAAAGCACTAACACACAAAGATTCACCCTATGACTCGCTTCCCGAATTTTGGCTTGCCTCCCAAAAAGCGCTCTTAGTTTTAAAAAGGTCGTAGAGCTTGACCTTCCCGCATAAATCACTTCCTTAGCGTCGCTCTACGGGAAAATGTTGCGACACTACAAGGTTCTCTTGTCTCTTCTCCTTTAATGATAGGACATGTCCTTCCTCCAATTACCCTCGATTGCTTTATGGTACGGAGACTTGTACTTCTCAACCCACTTGGAGACCGTACGGCCTTCTTCTCCCTTGGGATGAAAATTGAATGTGTAGGAGGCTCCACTTATGTCGAAACTTATCTTTCCACTCCCCACATCAATGTTTGCCTTCGCTGTCGTCAAGAATGGCCAGCCCAAAATCAATGAAGTCTTTGTCCTTTTATCCATATCAAGCACAATAAAATCTACAGGAACTATATGATCACCAATTTGAACAGGCACATCTTCAGCAATTCCATCGGGATAGCGAACCGATTGATCGGCCAACTCCAAACACATAACCGTAGGCTCCAACTCTGGCAAATTCAAACTTGCAAAGACATAGCGAGGCATGACACTTACACTTGCTCCAAGATCGCATAAAGCCCCTTCAAAGACTTGAGCTCCAATCAAACACCGGATGCTAGGAGATCCGGGGTCGGGCTTCTTTTCTGGTGTAATGTCATTAATAGCAGTAGTGCACTCCTTTGTCATCTTCACTACTTCTTCCGATGCTAAGGACTTCTTGCTTTGCATAATGTCCTTTATGTACTTAGCATAGGTGGGCACTTGAAGAGCATCAAGGAACGGGACGTTGATATATAACTTCTTCATAATATCGACGAACCCGGAGAATTGCTCATCATGATGTCGGATCCTTTCTATCTTTCAGCAGCTGCGTATCCAGAAAGGTAGCAGGACCGTGTTCCTTGTTCTTAGTTCCCTTTTTCAGACCCGAGAGGTCAATTTCCTCAGTGTGCCGATCGGCACCTCCTATGTGCTGGTCGGCACTGTCCACTGTAGCGTGCCGATCGGCACCAGTTTCGTGCCGGTCGGCACGAGGTGGTCTTGCTCCAGCTGCAAACTTCGGATTCAGTTTGCTTCCCAGACCTCGTCTCGGTGGATTTCAGCTGTTCTGCAGAGCGGGTATTACCAGGAGTGGCTCCTTTCTCGCCTTTTACTGACTCCGCTAATTGGGCCATTTGTTTCTCCATCATCTTTATGAATTGGAGAATTTGCTGATTAGAACTCCCCACTTCGATGACCTTGTCATTGATTGTTTCAAGCACACGATCAACTTCCTTGAATTTGGCTTGGGTGTCCTTGTTGACCTTCTCTTGAGCTTGAAAGAACTCTTGGCATTGAATGCGAAGAGGGATGGCATTTTGCATAGACGATGATGGGGTGAAGCTACTCCTTTGTTGCTGATATGGAGTCTTCCATCCTTGGCTCTTGACATAATTGAGCATCTTTACATCCTTGGGGCAATCCTTGCTCACATGACCAAGTTCTCCACATTCTTCACATGTGGAACGGGCTTCCGCTAGCTTGACGGTCTCTTCCTTGGGAATATGATCAATCTTGTCTAATCTCCTTTGTACGGTGTCAAGCTTGTCCATAAGCAATTCATCATAAGCTCTCTCCACCACACTCTTCATCTTTCCCGTGGAAGGTTGAAGGCTTCTACTTTCTCTCTCACTAACCCATGATTGACTTTGCTCTATCTTCTTGATCAAGGCTGTGGCTTGAGCGGGTGTCTTGTCCAAAAACGATCCTCCAGACGAAGCATCTAAGTGTTGTCGGGACAAAAGATTCAAACCCGTATAGACCCTCTCCACTAGCTCCCATTCAGCAAGACCATTGTGCGGGCAAGCATCCTTGTACTCATTGAATCGATTCCATGCTTCTCCAACGCTCTCATCAGCAAGTTGAGTGAATCCAAGGATCTTGTTCTTCAAAGCTTGAGTCTTGCCTGGAGGGAAGTACTTTGCCAAAAATTCTGCAGAAAGTTGATCCCAACTAATCTTGGTCGCAGTAGGTAGCCCATGGTACCACTGCTTAGGACGCCCAATAAGAGATAGAGGGAACAATCGCACCTTTGCTTCATTGTCATTCATATGTTGCAATTGAAAAGTACTGCAGATCTCATGAAAGTGTTGCAAATGCATATTAGGATCTTCAGAACCTGTGAACGGTTGTTGACCAACCAAAGACATGTAGCGCTCCAGCTGAAAAGGTTGAGCTTGTGCAGTGAACTCAGCCTTGATAACATTGTCTAAGGCAGGCTTGAGACGATTAGCAATTGGTGTTGTGTCTCCAATGTCTTCTACTTCAGGAACTTCTTCTTCCTTGTCTTCTTCTAGAGCTGCAAACAATGCCATCGGGCTGAGCGGCTCGCTGTTGTCTTCTATGTCTCCCACTGACTTACTTTTCTTTTCCGCCTTACGCTTGCGAAAGAGAATCTCTGGATCATCGAGGTAATTAAAGGGTTTATTCGACTTAGCGCCGTCCATACCTGTTTGTTAAATAAAACAGGACATATGTAATGGAAAAGACAGAGAAATCAAAGAAGAAAGCAATGTGCCGGTCGGCACAAGGGTGTGCCGATCGGCACCTTGGCCAATTTCTCAAACTTCAAACAATGCCTAATTCGAACAAAGGTCCCCGGCAACGGCGCCAGAAAAAGACAGCTTGTTGGTCGTATCTACGCACCCACTTATATACTGCAAGAGCACGGTGTACAGTTGTAGTCTTTTTCCCCCAGAAGAGTATTCCAAGGTTTAATCGAACCACAGAGACCAATGGGAATTAAGCAGAATCATCAGTAAAAGAGTTAACCAGGCTTTCTAGTAAGCGTGAGCGAGAGTTTAGGAAAACTGGAGGTTGTGCCGATCGGCACAGGAGCGTGCCGGTCGGCACGGAGGCTAAGTTGACCGAAGTGTTGTCTGAACAGCCTAAGGAACCTGATTAGATCATGGGGTAAGTTAGCCAAGTCTGCTAATTGAGATCGTAACCAAAAAGCTTAATCAAATAGCATCATAAACGGAATTACTCAATTATTGATAACCGAAGATCGATAGGTCGAAGCCCCTTTCCGGAATGCCCTGTCACGACCAATTCGCCGTAATCGGTGACCTCTTCCTACTCTACACATCACCTCAAGGATCATCGCATTTGCATTAGCGGCTGTTGAGGTACGGAGACGACATGCAATTATGGCGCATTACAAGATCCCAATGATACCTTAACCACAATGGAGATAGTGAGAGATTGAATCCCTCACCTCTTATTGCCACCACAATTAAGATAATATCTAATACTTAGTCGTCACTAAGCGTAGGAACAAGCGCATGTAAAGACCATAAAATCCAGGCAATCAATAATCAAAACCATTCATCCACATATTCAACCATACTTCGATAATACATAGTGCAAGATACATCACCATCTAGTAGGCCTACCTTGATGGATCACCTCTTTAGCACCGATGGTTCTTGATTAACAACTAGAGAACATGAAGAACGGGGCAAAGCCCCGGTGGCTCTAAACTTACTAGCTGTGTTGTCCCTCTGGCGGCCGATCTCGAAACCCTAGAGGGTTGTACATCGAAAGGAAAAGGATCTCGGGAAAAGAGTCCTCGTGCCGATCGGCACAAAGGCCGTGCCGATCGGCACACCTCGTGTCCAGCTCGGTTTCGTCCCTAAGTCGGTTCCAAAGTCCTAGGTAGCTTCCATGTGGGCCTTTCAATCAGTTTTCTTCGAGATCAAGTCTTGTATTGCTCTTTCAAGTCTTCGAGTATCTTTTATCTCTTCGTGACGAATATCTCCCAAGATTGGTTCGGATAACTTTCTTCTAGAATCAACTGAATGGTGGGCCAGACTCGATGGCCTTGAAGTCCCCTGTGCCGGTCGGCACAAGGCTGTGCCGATCGGCACAGTGGGCCTTTTCTGCTGGTTCTCTTCTCTTTAGGTCCAAATCAGCCACAATGTCCAGAATGTCGTCCTTTTCATCTGTTTCTGCAATAAAGCTCCAGAACGACATATATACAATATGGTGCTATTATCAAGGGTTAATGGCCTATAATAATGACATTTATGCTCTAAATAAGGCGCAGTTAGCATATAAAATGGTGTGCTAGAAATCGCCAACACCCTTGCGCCCCCGCCGCCACACGCAATGTCGTCGAGGAGGCCTGGGGCGCGGTCACCGGCGCCGCCGAGGTGGACGGCGTGGCGGTTGATGGCGGCGGCCTGGCGCTCGCGTCGCACATGCTCGGCACCGACGTCCGTCCATGCGGCGGGGCGGGACGGCAAGACGCCGCTCCAGGATACATCCGCTCACGCCGCCGCCACCAAGGGCTTCGCAACGACTCCTTCAAGCTCCACCGAGATTCATCTTTACTTATCGCATCATGTAGCACGAGATCAGCGCTCGTTCTTCTCCTTGCACGGCTGCAGGGTCCCTCTTGACGCCGGCACCAATTCTACCTCCGTGACTTGTAGTCCAATTTCCTCTCGCAAGAAACTCCCTCACGACCTCACCTTCCTTTGCGCGGTCGATCAACAGCAAGCAAGCAATAGCAGGCAGTGGGGCAGCAAGCAAGCACACAAACAGCAGCGGCAGCGCGCGACTGGCAGCAACCGGAGGCAGGTGGCCAGGCGGGCGCATGAAAATGCAGCGACGCGTGTAGTGCACAAGGCCAGCAGCAGGCGCTGGTGAGCAGACACCAACGGCGCATCGCATCGCGTGCACAGCCTGCAGCGGGCGGGGGCGCGTGGCCAGCAAGACGTCGTGCGGGCGCGAGGGCCGAGGCGCGGTGGGCGCCAATAGGGCCACCGCGCTCCACGCGGCCGCGCGCCGCGGGGATGAGGCCGTGGCGCGCTTCCTCCTGTCGCACGGCGAGGTTCGGCGCGCAGGCAGGCATGCAGCTCGTCTCCGGGCAGGCAGGCATGAACTTGCCTGCGCGCCCAAGGTGTTTGACGAAACGGGAGAGTGGCCAAGAAGAAGAAGGGGAAGGGAAGACGATGACATGGCATCTGACATGTGGGCTCTATTGCCACGTAGACAAAATCGCATGAGAAAACAGCCGAGGGAGGAAAAATATCCGGTTTCAAGAGTTGAAGGAGTCAACTTATCTGGTTTTGTAATAGAGGAAAGAAAATCGACCTCGAGCAAGAGTTGAGGGAGACAGAATGGGGTTATAAGCAAAAAGATGTCAATTGCCAAGGTGGCTTGACGGCCCAGTACTACGTGCGGCGAACAAACCCGCTGCACATAGCCAGGCCCGCTTCTTCGAGGTTCCAGAGTCCAGACTCGATTGCGACCGCAACCACGCGTCGCGAATCCCGCACCCGCCCGGTCGCTGTCCCTGCTTTCTCCCGTTTACGCACACCCACGCGGCCACGCACCGCATAAACACGCTCCCCCAAAAAGGCAACCAACCACCAGTCCACCACCCTCCGCCCCTGCTCCTGATTCGAAATCGCCGTCCCCTCCCCGTCCTGTCCCCCACCAAAACCCTAGCGCCTTCCACCGCCGTCTCCGCCATGAAGGGCAAGGCCGACACCTCAAGCAAGGGCGAGGGCAGGTGAGATCTCCTCCGCTGGTCTTGTTGCGTCGGGATCGATGGTTTCGTTCGCGGTGGCTGAACGGTGCTTTTCGTTGCGTTTGGTGGTTGTCCTTGCAGGCTCAAGGCCGCCGGTGGCGCCGGCAAGAGGAAGGCCGCCGCGAGCGGCAAGCCCAAGCGCCCGCCCTCCGCCTTCTTCGTCTTCATGTGAGTTCTCGCTTCCGGTTTCCTCGGCTAGTCATTACTACAAGCTTAGATCTCCAGATCTGTTCTCTGTTTTTGGTGAATTTTTGCAGATTCGTCCCCCTTTTTTTAGCACGTTTTTGGGTTTCTGTTACCTGCAGGTCTGAATTCAGGGTGGAGTACAATGCGAAGAACCCTGGGAACAAGAGCGTCGCCAACGTGAGTCACTTTGCAGGCTTGCACTCTGTCTTCCCTTCGTTGCAACTTGCACATGTCTTATTTGTTCCTGTTGGCTGATCAGGTGAGCAAGGCAGCTGGGGAGAAGTGGAGATCTATGTCTGAAGAAGTAAGTAGATCTGCCAAATACTCGGCTCAGTTTCTGTGGAATACTCAGATTATTCATCTTGCTTCGATTTAGATCTCAGTGTAGATATCTGTGTTAGTTATAATTTGTTTTTTTAGCATGGCACGCCTCTGATTGTTATATGCACCTTTGAGTATATTTGGATGAAAGAGTTGCACATGAAGAATTACGAAATTAAAACTTATGAGTGTGTATCTATTTGTATTGTGCATCTGACGGCCTATGGGCCCTCTAATATGTCCAAACCTTTTTTTTATTTCTCGTTTTCAATTTAAAATGAACGGGAAGCGTTTTCTGCCATTGCAGTCATAGCTATTTGATTAAGCATGTGATTCTAGCATGATCTTGGAAAGCTCACCTATGCATGGATGATAGCGACTAATGACAATGTTGTTTCTATTTCTGGTAAAATAAATGATTAGGAGAAGGCACCATACCAGGAGAAAGCTGGGCAAAAGAAGCAGGACTACGAGAAGACTAAGGCCAACTTCGATAAGAAGGTAATGTTGGAACAGCAGCGCTTGGTCGATTATAATCTAAGTTCCGTTTGTCTGGCATTCCCTGATTTGAGTTCTTTATTCCTTCAGGAGAGTACGAGCTCGAAGAAGGCTAAGACTGAGGATGAGGAGGGCACAAAGTCCGAGGTTGATGATGATGAAGGTGGCAGTGATGAGGTATAAATATAAAGTTTTGTGGCTGATGCATGCTTCGAGTTCCCTTGATAAACTGTTGTTGTTGCTAGTGGGTAATGACCAATTTCTGTCTGCACTTTGCAGGAGAACGAGGAAGATGATTAGATAGTATTCCCATGGTTATGTGATAGCATATTGAGCGTGAGGTCCCCGATTAGCTTACTGGTTTGCTATCTTTGCTGGGAATAGGTGTGTATGAAGGGGACCTATTGTTATGCTTTGTGAGGATGTTAGTTTAGTGCATTAGCAAAGAAAAAGCCGAAAGCTGGTAGCTGTTCTGTTGCTTTTCTTTTGCTAACCACTCGTGTTACAACTTGTTGGATCTGTTTCGTTCACTGATCTAATGACTAATCAGCTGTTAGCTTTGAGTTAATTGTGTTTTACATTTGGTGTTACAAGATTCCTTTCATTGTGTGCTCTACTGCCCTGCATATGGCTTTGATGCTATGTTGTGTTTATGTGAGTCAGTTCCATTCATACAGTGGATCGATTTGTAATAGATGACTTCTGTGGATCTGTGGGCTGTCAGCCGAATCTATTGATATTTGCTAGTTTCAGGTTGGAAAAATATAGTCATTACTTTTTTGAGCTGATGTATCTTTTCTACGCGAACGGCGTACTTTGCTTGCTTTGATGCGTCCAGTGGTTAACCATCTTTGATGAATAACAATGGAATATAATAATACATGCTAGACTTGTTGCAATAGTTTGGTACTTAGTAATGTTATAGCATTGTTCTTTTTGGGTTTCTCTTCTATTCCCCACCTCAATGGGATTCATAAACATGCACAAGCAAATATCTATCGTTGACATTCAGTACTGGTTACATTCTGGTATTTGTGGATGGATTGTTATGCTTGACATTTGATTAGCCGGACGATCGATGGTGTATCCTATTTGTGCTAGTCAGATCACGTTCTACAGATTAGTGTGGGTACTAGTACGCGACTTCCGAGTGTCCGAGCGACTACATTGGATGAACATTCTCGGGCTCTCCTGTTGACTTTCGGGGATTGGGCATCGAGATACCGGTGTATGCTTACTATCTGAACGAGGAGGTAATCACATCTACTTCCTCATAGACCTTCGTCTATATTTGAGTTAATTTTTTAAATATTAACGAAGCCAGACCGAAATGCTTCGCGAGTTCCATCCACGCCGGGAGCTTAGATCAAGCCGTTTCTTGCTTGCCTCCACTGTAACCAACTGTTGCACGCATCACCACGTATGTGTTGCATTGTGCAAATCAAGTTCTACTACCCGTTACTACCTCCATTTCAAATTACTTGACGTTTTTGACTTTAAAAATCACGTTTAACCGCTCGTCTTATTCAAAAAATTTGTGCAAATATCATTTATCTTGTTATAGTTTGTTTTATCATTAGATATACTTTAAGCACAAATAAAACAAACCATAACAAGATAAATGATATTTGCACAAATTTTTCAAATAAGACGAGCGGTCAAACATGATCTTCAAAAGTAAAAAACGTCAAGTAATTTGAAATGGAAGTAGTATGAATTAGGAGTAGGTCGTCTGCCCCTCTTATTCTGCCTCCGAAAAACATGTATTCTGCTCTCAGCGATCTTATCCCGCCGCCTGCAATTCAAAAATATCTCCCGCCTGCGATCCAAAATTTGCGCATCTTCGCGGCTCGCACAAACTCCCCAACGCAGCCTCCTCCGCTCATCTTCTGCCTCCTTCCGCTCATCCCCTGACGGAAACAAAGTTGCCGCACCGCCAACCTAGAAAGGCTGCCGCCACTACAGCCATCGCGGCGCGTCTCTTCTCCACCACCGCCCCGAGGACCCCGACCCACGCTGCCTCCATCACGCAAAACAGACTCAAACACGGTCGCTTCGTCCGCGCGATGCCCCACTACGCCGCGCGCGAACCAGATCGCCGCCGTAGATCTCCAGCGGGCGACCAACCAAGGAGCCGCCGTTGAGGCGCCATTGTCAAAGATCCGCGTCGGAGATCCGCTCCCTCCTGGAGTCCTGGTCGATGGCAGCAACCTCACCAGGCGACGCCAAGCAGGATGGCAGCGCAACCTCTTCAGCGGAGGCAGAGGTTAGTTCCCGAACCTCCCATCCCATGCGTACAGTTGGTTGATCTATGCGAGATTTGGTTCCTCTGTTCAGAAATTTGTTTCACCGTACTCCATGTCAATGCATGATCAGAATTTAGGGAGCTGGTAACCGTCCATCTCCATTGCTTTATGACCTGGCTGCACCTACTCCATCAATTCAGGTTTATATCTACACAATTCGTGATTTATGATATAACTACTTCTCAAATACTCAACATAGGAAACAATATGCTCGATTTTTGTTCACTAGATAGATATCAAACAACATGTTTCCTATCTGATAATTTTACGCTGCAGTTGTTCACTGCAACCTACTTGACAAATGCTGAACTTAGTCAACAGAAAAGGGAGGGCAGCGACCTATTGATTCTTCAAAGACCCTAAGAACCTTAGACATTTAGCAGACATAATTTGTTGCAAATCTATTTTGATGCATCTGGTATATATTGAACTAGCGGCTTGTAATCGTTTAGAGTACGATTTGATCTAATTAATTTACAGACCTTAATTGTTCGCTACTTTTCATTATTGTTTCAGGGAACAAAATATTAAACATGGTGGAGGTGACGGCACCTGGAGTCAGGTGCACTATTCCCATCGTTGCAATTTTGGAAATGATAGGTGAGACAGGGCACATCATACGTTCTCAAAAAAAAAAAGGGCACATCAGTTCGATGTTTTTTTTTAGCTCGTACTCTTCCATATAATAAGCTATCTGTGCAGATTTTAATTGTGGTCTCTAATGACAACCATCAGAAAGCTATTTATTCTGTAGAACTCATTAGAAAGCTATGATTCACCAGTCATAGTACAACATTACTGTGGTCTCTTTGACATCTATGATGGCCCTGAGGTAAGCTTTAAAGTATTATTGTGGGATGTCACGGGTAAGCTATTTGAAAATCAGCATTTAACTCGATGAAGGTAAATATGTTGTGGTGGCACTAAAAAAATCTCTTGTAACAGTATACTTGAAGATCAGCATTTTCCAAAAATAGTTGCATGCCATCTGATAATGCTCTTGGCATAAAAACAATAAAAATCTAAGTGACAGTATACTTGATTGAATCTTATGACACTAAATAAGTTTTCTATTATACATGTATACCTCCCCCTATCGGCTACAACCTTTGATGCATGAACTGATCGAAAGTCCCTTGGTGCAGGGTAGGCAGACAGATGACGCGGACCAAGGAGAACACAGCTGCGCGTTGCCGATCAGAGTACCAGGGTTCGATCAGCTCTCTCTAGGTGAGTGCCCTTTTTTGTATGCTGCTCGATGACAGTAGCGGGAACGTGGCCCATGGAGCAGTTTGATGTTCATTCATTCAGTGTTGTAGATGCCCCATTAATCAGTGGTTGTGTAGCCATAGGTCCAGTTTGTACAGGTTCAGTTTGAGCTCCCTTATTTATTGTTGCATTTATTGTTCAGTTTGATATATGTTGATGCTGCACGATATCTGTTGCATTTATTGTTCAGTTTGATAGTCATTACATATATATTAATAGTCATTACATATTTATGATTTTGATGTAATAATGTTTGCATTTGAATCATGGTGGAAGCCCTGTACACATGCTGCTCAGGCGAGAACTTATTGCTGGGGAAAACAGTGTCCAATGAAGGCCTAAGCACAATGCTACAAGAGAGAACGATGGCAGAGATGCAGAGGAAGATGAAAGGTTGCCCACATGCTGTGGTGGATATATCGCCAAAACAATTATTTTGATGGAGATTATGGTCAAGGTTTATGTGTTGTAACAGGATAGTTGCAGCAAAGCACATCATTTTGTATCTCTGATTCTATGATCGACCATTTGGGATTATAGATAGAGTTTGTTTTCCCATTGTAAAGCATTTATGTGTCTTGATCGGGATTAATTGGTAATATATATGCGATGTCTCATGTGTGCTTTGAATTGATATGGTGGCAATTACTCTAGCTGTTGAAAAGATTATTATGAAACAATAATGTAAATGGAACTGTCATTACTTAGGGGACTACTAAGCAAAATTTAATTCCCAATACAATGCAGGGGGTGTTCGTTTAACTACATTATGAATATATGTATCTAGATTGATTTTTTCAAATGAGTTATTTGAAATTCGGTTTGGATTTCTGTCATACATGTTATCCAAATATTTGCTTTTGAAGGTTTTTATCCGTTGCAACGGATGGACATATAACTGATGAGCATTGTTTACGGACTCTAGCTGGAATAAAGAGCCATCAGGCCTTGGGTCTGGATAGGTTGACGGGTCATGTTGATTTAACCCAGTTGGGTTAGTGTTTTTTTTCAGCATCATGTGTTTAACATCCCTCATCTTCGGTTTCTCTCTATCATTAAATATGATTATATGTAGCTATTTTGTATATAGAGGGAAAAATAGACATATTTACTTGACTTCTTGTGTGCCATTATGATTTACAAAATATAAATATTGAATGGTGTAAAACATTAAGGCACCCGTGGCAACGCACGGGCACTCACCTAGTAAAGTTCTAAAACCCGTGACTGCCTTCAATCAATAGCAATCAAATAAACTTCAAATTGGAACTACTCTGCTCTTGCACGAGGGCGCCGCACTCATTACCTACAATTTGACCCTGGCTCCGGCGATGAGAGGGTGATGAGAGGGCGACTGCGGGTCCGGCGATTGACCCTGGCTCCGGCGGCTCGGCCGGACGACGGGGAGTCGGACGCCGCGGTGGTTCTCACGGAGGAGGACTGCTTCCTCGCCGCGGAGGAACTGGATCGGGTGTCGACGTTGGTACAGGCAACCACGTCGAGGCCGGGACCGCACGTTCACTGCGTCGAGGATCACAGAGGCTCTAGATTCTGGGCCTTGGGGGATACAGAATCTGATTCCGACGACGATGAGTCCGTCGAGTCGATCGACACGCCGGAGATTGTAAAGCAAGCGCAGGTGTTGGGATTTTCAATTCCTCAACTGATCGAGGCGGAAGTAGAACTGGATGGTGTACCAGAAGAAGAATCGCCTCGGGATGGAACCATGGCTAAGAAGATCATTGATGCGGTGGCTAACCGAAAGAAGGTGCTGCGTTCGTGCAAGCCATGGCGAGGTCCACTCCCGGCGCCGAGAGTGTCGCCGCCGAGGACACTAGGCGATGCGCTGGCAAAGGCGAAGGTATGCAACTCGTCTCCTTCACCTCGTTTTAATTCAAATTCTCGTTATTCCCCGGCCCAATCTTCCTCTTCGCACCGGCGATCGTCGGAGTCGAAGATGGTGAACGCGGCGAGATCCGCTGGCAGCCAGAATCTCGGGCGGGCATTTGGGGATTCAGAAATTCGAAATTTTCAAAACAAATCAAATTCGAAACGGATTGTATCAGGCCCAAGTACGTGTAAAAGCCCAAAGAAAATATGGCTGAACCCTGAGGTGCCGTATCGGCCTACCCAAGGGCTAGTCTCATTATTTTCACGTACAGGCACATCATCGAGAAACCCTAGAGCTCCACACGCCGCCACTTTTCGCAAACACGCAACAACCTACGCAGACGTTGCTCGTTTGGCGATGGAGAACAACAGCGGCAACGGCGCTCATCGGGGCGGCGATGCGAACCGGGGAACTGGGAGGGGGATGGGCCAAAGCGGCATGGTTTGTCGCGGCGGTTTCCAACAGCCTACCTTCCACCCTGGTTATGGAGGTGGATATGATGGACGCGGCAGGGGGCGTTACAATGGCGCTCGTAACTCTGGCCGTAGTTTTGGAGGAAGGAACCGTGGTGGATGGAATGCCCGCGGTGGTCATGGTGGCCAGGCTGAGGCACAAACCGGGCGGATGCAGATCGCGGCGGGAGGCGTGCCGCCGGCGCCTGTTGATCCGGTGACTCATGCTGTGGCGATGCTTCAGCAAGCATTCGCAGGGCAATTTGCAGCTGCTGGGAATGTGGCCACAACTGAACAGGCCACCCAGGCAGCTGCGCTCCTTCAACAAGCCTTTGCAATCATGCAGGGTGGAGCGGTGCAGACCAACGTTGGACAAGCTGCAGGCGCTGGGATGACCAATTCAAGTGGGGCAACCAAGCTGGAGGAGATCGACACCATGTCGAAGCCCACACATAACAATGACAAGCCAGAATCATCAGCGCAAGGTGCAGCAAAGGGAGGAAAGGTGCCATACTGTTATCGCTGCCATGTCAAGGGGCACGCGATAAAGGAGTGCGACGCTGAGCTTTACTGTGAGGTTTGTGATTCTCATGATCACGTGATGGACCGATGCCCTATCTACCGGTCGGTCTTGCCTGAGAACCAGAAGATGTCACCATTTGCTATTCCTTGTGGTTATGCGGTGGATGGCCTGGGCTTCTACTACATCACGCCACCTGAAAGCTTCAAGCATAAGGTGGAATCCAAGACTGCTGTGATCAGAGTTTCTAGAGGATCGTTAACATCGGCCAATGTTGCCTTAGAGATGGAAAGGTTGGTACCCGGTAGGTGGAGATGGAATGTTGAGGAGACCGGGATGAATACCTTTAGGACCATTTTTCCTTCTCGTGCGGAGCTGCAGCGCATGGTCGAATGGGGTATGGTCCACACTAAGTTCCCAGGTACTACCATGAGGATTGAGGTTGGAGCTGGTGGCAATGAGGTCAAATATGCTATGGCTAAGGTGTGGGTGCAGTTTACTGGGCTGCCAAAAGAACTTCGTGAATTTCAGGTGATTTGGGCAGTTGGCTCAATTTTGGGAGTGTCCAAAGCTGTAGACATGAAGTTCACTCGCGCACACGACATTAGTCGGCTGCAAGTGCTGGTCTTGGATCCGAACCTCATCTCTCAAACAGTAGATGTGGTTATTGGGGACTATCTGTATGAGTTACGGTTCAGGATTGAAGTAAACATTGATGAAAACAATCCCGAGCCAATGGACATGGATGATGGTTTCGATGAGGGGAACCAGCAGGATGGTAACAATGATGGTCACAACAACAATGCACCGGGCAATGACGAAAAAGGAAAGGAGGCGAAGAAGGATCAGCCGCAGAACAAGTCGCCTAAATCTGCACAAAAAGGGTCAGGCACTGGTCCTGTTGGTCGTCAAGCTAGTGCGGGATCCGGAACTGTTGTCAGACCGATGGTGGTGCTACAAATTCCTGGTCTGCAGGCAGGCGCGCTGGACCAGGCTGGACAAGAGGAGAAGGCGCAGGAGGTGGAGACCATGAATGTTGGTCTGGTGGCAGCTGCGGCAAGCCCAGCTCAACTCGCGGCAATTCCAGAAGCTGCGAATTCTGAGCTGCGCCGTAGCAAGCGCCGGGCCGGCAGCTGCGACGAGGAGATGCTGGACCGAGCCTCTAGGCTGCGAGCTGGAATCGATGAGAAGGTGAACGCTGCAACAGGTGACAACGCACCTTCTTTTTTACATTTTTCAAATGAGTTTATTTGTTCTAGTTTCAATGGCATAGGGATTAATCTGGGTGCTAATGCAACTAGTGTCGATAGCTCTATTCGTGTACTGAAACATGTAGAGGAATCTAGGATTAATGATGTCCGTGCTAGTGACTGGAAAACTGAAACTTTAGATAAAGAGGAGAAACTCATGGCTGATGAGGAGGAAGTCGATACTTTTATTTTAAGTCATTTATGTGGAGAAATAATGGAGGAGGTAATGGATGCTACCAGTGATTTATATGATCATACTGTAGCATGTCCGAAAACCAAAAAGAAGGCCTCCAAGAAAAAGGTACAGGAATCACTTATATCTAAACATCCCAATTGTTCTCAATGAAGGGTGTGTTTTGGAATAGTGATGGGTTTAAAGACCCAAAGAAACATCGATTTATTTCGGATTTAACAAAAGAACATAATTTAAGTTTTATTGCTATTTCGGAGACAGGTAGGAGGAGTTTTACAAATCCTTTCCTCAAGAACCTGTGTAGTGGTAAAAACTATATTTGGCATGTAAAAGAACCTAGAGGTCGATCGGGTGGGATTTTACTCGGTATCGACTTAGATATTTATGATATTGGAGCAATAGACGAAGGAGACTATTATGTGAAATTCCACTTGTGCAATAAAAATGATAGCTTCAAGTGGGCACTTGTAGTAGTTTATGGTCCTGCACAACATGAATTTAAAGAGGTGTTTTTAACAGAATTGGTTCACATGTGTAGTCATGAACAGCTACCTCTTTTAATTGGGGGTGATTTTAATATTTTGAGAAGCCCGTTGGAAAAAAGTAACAGTAACTTTGATCATCGTTGGCCATTCTTGTTTAATGCCATAATTGATGGTCTAAATTTACGTGAACTGGAGATGTCGGGAAGGCGTTACACTTGGGCACATTCTTTACAAACACCTACATATGAGAAGCTCGATAGAATTTTAATGGCGACTGAGTGGGAACAAAAATTCCCACGATCGACTGTCATTGCACTCACTCGTGATGTATTCGACCATACACCTTTACTTCTCAACACAGGAGACTCATCTTCGAGTTACAATCAGTACCAATTCAAGTTTGAGTTGGGGTGGTTGCTTCGTGATGGTTTCATGGAGATGGTAAAGGATATATGGCAAAAAGATACAAATGGCTCAAATCCAATGGAAGTGTGGCAGAACAAAATTAGAAAAGTTCGCCAATATCTGAGGGGCTGGGCTAAAAACACAAGTGGTGCGTATAAAAAAGAAAAGAAGCGTATTCTGGACAAACTTGATAGTTTAGACAAAAAAGCAGAAACTACTTTCCTATCACAACAGGAAGTAGATCTCAAGCATTGTCTAAAAAATAGATTAGCTGAAATGCTACGGGAAGAGGAGATCAAGTGGTACCAGAGAGCGAAAGTGAAAGAGTTGCTTGAAGGTGACTCTAATACGAAATACTTTCAGCTTGTAGCGAATGGGAAACACCGGAAAACTAGAATTTTTCAGCTGCAGGAGGGGGATCAAGTAATTAGTGGTGATGACGAATTAAAAAAATACATCACGAGTTATTATAAAGGTCTCTTTGGTCCGTCTGAGAATAATAATTTTAATCTTGATGAGACTCGAAGAGACGATATACCACAAGTGTCGGCAATTGAAAATGAAATTCTAGTTTCCGAGTTTACTGAAAGTGAAGTGTGTGAGGCTATTTTTCAAATGGAACATAATAAGGCACCAGGGCCTGATGGTTTCCCAGCGGAATTCTATCAGGCTTTCTGGGACACAATAAAAGGTGATTTATTAGCCTTATTTTCTGAATTTCACAAAGGAAATTTACCTTTGTATAGCCTTAATTTTGGAACAATAATTTTACTTCCCAAATGCAGGGAAGCAATTAAGATTCAACAGTATAGACCTATATGTCTGTTGAATGTTAGTTTCAAAATCTTCACGAAGGTTGCTACAAACAGAATCTCGATGGTAGCTCAGAAAGTAATTAGCCCTACACAAACCGCTTTCCTTCCAGGGAGGAATATAATGGAAGGGGTGGTGGTGTTGCATGAAACAATACATGAGCTACACAGGAAAAAACTAAATGGGGTAATTTTTAAAATAGATTTTGAGAAGGCATATGACAAAGTTAAATGGAGTTTTGTCCAACAAACTCTAAGAATGAAAGGATTTTCACAGGAGTGGTGTAAATGGATTGAAAACTTCATTCAGGATGGTCATGTTGGTATTAAAATTAATGACCAAGTGGGGGAAAATTTTCAGACATACAAAGGTCTGAGACAAGGGGACCCGTTATCACCAATTCTATTTAATATTGTTGTTGATATGTTAGCTATCTTGATTAATAGAGCAAAGAATGAGGGTCAGATAACTGGGGTCGTACCGCATCTTGTAGATGGAGGTTTATCTATTCTACAATATGCTGACGACACCATTCTTTTCGTGGAACATGACATAGCGAAAGCAACAAATATGAAGTTGCTTCTATGTGCATTTGAACAGTTGTCGGGCCTAAAAATTAACTTCCACAAAAGTGAAATATTTTGTTTTGGGGAAGCTAAACAGATGGAACAACAATATGCAAAATTGTTTGGGTGCAAATCTGGGAACTATCCTTTTAGATACCTTGGCATTCCAATGCATTTTAGAAAGTTAAGTAATGCGGATTGGCGGGTCATTGAAGAGAAATTTGAGAAAAAACTAAGCAGTTGGAAAGGTAAACATATGTCAGTGGGGGGTCGGCTGGTTCTTATTAATTCAGTCCTTACAAGCTTGGCTTTGTTCATGTTATCTTTTTTTGAAGTCCCGAAAGGGGTACTGGAAAAATTGGATTACTACAGGTCACGATTCTTTTGGCAATCAGATGAACATAAAAAGAAATATAGATTAGCCAAATGGAATATTCTTTGCCAACCAAAGGAGATTGGAGGCTTAGGAATCAAAAACCTGGAAGTACAAAACCAATGTTTGTTAAGTAAATGGTTATTTAAGCTTATAAATGAAGAGGGCATGTGGCAGAGTATGCTGAGAAATAAATACTTAAAGAACCAAACATTATCACAAGTGGAACAGAAGGCTGGTGACTCACATTTTTGGTGCGGTCTTATGAAAGTTAAATCGAAATTCCTAAACCTTGGATCTTTTCATTTGAATGATGGGAACCAGATAAGGTTTTGGGAAGATAAGTGGCTAGGAAATTTTACACTTAGTGAACAATATCCGTCCCTCTTTAATATAGTAAGAAAGAAACATGCAACAGTAGCTTCTGTGTTTGATAGAGTTCCTTTGAACGTGTCGTTTAGAAGGACTTTGATTGGAAACAACTTAATTCTTTGGCATAGTCTTGTTGCTCGTATTAGTCATATACAGTTAAACAATAGTAGTGATACTTTTCGATGGAACCTTAACCAATCTGGTATCTTCACTGTTGCTTCAATGTATGATGCTCTAATAAGTAATGGAAATGTCCAGTTTGACAAACATCTCTGGAAGCTTAAAATGCCGTTGAAAATTAAGATCTTTATGTGGTATTTAAAGAAAGGGGTTGTGCTCACTAAGGACAATTTAGCCCGCAGAAATTGGAACGGTAGCAGGCGGTGCTGTTTTTGTTCTTGTGATGAAACGATTCAACATCTTTTTATTGATTGTCATTTTGCAAAATTCCTATGGAGAGCTGTTCAGTTTGCTTTTAATTTACAACCACCTAGAAGTATTACTCATTTATTTGGTAATTGGCTTAGGGGGGTTGGCACCAGATTTAAAAGGCAACTGTTAGTGGGTGCTTCTTCTTTATGTTGGGCATTATGGCTTAGTAGGAATGATGTAGTGTTTGACAAATCTCCAATTAAAACTTATATGCAGGTACTGTATCGGGGCACTCATTGGCTCAGGTTTTGGGCCCAGTTGCAACGGCGTGATGAAGACAAGACGACGATGAAGAATGGATGCCTAGCATTGGAGGTCGTGGTCATGCAGATCTTCGCCAATCATGGATGGAGGTTTACCAATAGAATTGGTTACTAATAATTTTCTCCATCAAACTTTGTTGGTTATGTCGTCGAGTTGGTTTTGCTTGATTCATGTAATGGCAGACGGATGTGCTGCAGTTTGTGTAATGAACAGCTGTAACCTCTATTGAGGCCAAGGCTGGGTACTTTTTCCTATTATCTAAAAAAAAAAATCTGCTCTTGCACATATACAGCATACTAGAAGAAACCTGATAATTGTGATAATTTTTTCTTTCATTCATTCTATCTTCACGAGCACGTGACCCGAGTGTTGTCAAACGCTGACGCTTAGTGTGGCACTAAACCACAGAAATGATTGTCTGCATAATCTGCCTGACATGATTGAACCTCTTATTTCCTTATAATTTGTTGATTAGCTTTAGCAGCAGCGAGCATGGATGAGGATGGTGTGCCAAAAGAAAAGGGCAGTTCTCTTTCAGGTAGTGGGAAGGTTATCTTGGTACGAATTACGCTGTTGACGTTGACAATATAATAGGATAGCATCCACTGTTTCATGTATGTCTATCCTATTTCAAGGTGTTTTGTTAGTAAAGTCATTTGCTTCAACCACAATGGAGATTAGTGCTGAACTGCTGATGAGGGGTTTGACTTCACATGGATGGTGTGATCGAGGATACTTATGTCGTTCTCAATTTCCTAACAAGTAGGACCTTGCATTTTTCAGAAGTTCGACAAAGTTGAATACTGGAAGTTAACAAAAAGTATGTATTTGGCAACGCTTTTAATATTCAGGCAAGGAAATAGTGGTATGAGGCGAGGTGGTAGCACTGACCTGAAATTGTTGGTACTGTTATGATACAATTCTATAATATGACTCTTGCATTCTGGCTTCCTTATTCCGTCGCTCTCCCTTCCCTTCCTGTCCCTGACTCCTCTCACATTTTTTCATCTTCTCCTGATCTCCCTCTCCCTCACCAAACCCTAGCCGCCGCCCCCAACAAATCGAGCTGCCGCCTTCTCCAGCATCATGCTTGTCGAGGCACACGACGACAGAAGAGGCCACATAAACATGGAGTCACACTGCCGAAAATGGTGCAACATTCTCATCTTTGTTAACATGACATACACGAACGGACATGGTTCTTCTTTCACTCCCAATGAAGCATCATCGATGGTCATTTAAACGTTTTGTGTGTGTGTGGCGTACTACGTTCTGTAGCTCATTTAAACGTTTTGCACGATGAGCTTCTGCAAGGGCTCGGAGATAAGCACACGACACGACAGGCTCCATGGCGACTTGAGTAACCAAAAACCACAACCAACACAAAGCATGGAACAGAGTAAAGCAGGGAAAGAAGGCACGCTGACGAAGTTAGTGCAACATTCTCATCTCTTCACGTACATACATGAACGTGCAAAGTTTGAAGGTTACTCGAACGGGACGCTCAGTTTTAGGTCAGTTCATCAGGGGGACCTCAGTGCTGGTACAGTAGTTAATCTCGCATGCGATGCAGCACGGGCATTGATCAGAAAAAACAGACCACCGAATTACAGTTTTTTTTTGACAAAAAATAACATGAAAATAGATAGCACTGTAGAAGTTTGTATCGAATAACTATAGGAGAATTTTCTGCATAACACAATCAGCATAGGTGAAAAAAAGAGAGAATAAACCTCAGACTGGGTGGTCGGAGCTCCAAGTTAAATAGGAGTTACTTACGAGCAAAGCGAGCATATATAATAATTAATAGATATTAACGAAGCCAAACCGAAATGCTTCCGTAGCATAGTGGTAGTGCGTTCGCTTCGTAAGCGAAAGGTCGCGAGTTCGATCCTCGCCGGGAGCTCGATTCAGCATTTTTTGTTCTTTTTTCTTTTTGGGTTGATTGGCTTCAGAAAACAAACAAGTCTCATTACTATGTCAAGCATTTTATTGCAGGCATGTGATTCTTCGAGTATTGCTATGTCAAAATGGCAAATAAATGTGTAACTATTAGTACTGCTTTGCCAAAATGGAAAATAGATGTGTAACTACCGATTCAATTTCTTCAGTCATTTGCAGTGGCATCTTTAGAGCATCTCCAACAGTTATGTAAAAGAACACTCTCTAAATATTGATTTAGGGTGTTTCTAAAAGTCTATTGGGAGTAAAAAAATTTCCCTCCTCCAACTGTTCCTAATTTTTGGTTTTCAAATTATTTAGAATGTGGCCACGTCACTTTTTCCTATGCCCGTATGATTGTTTTAATATTTTCATTCCAGAATGTTTGGTTTTGAGCGTCGGGAATTTTTTTTAATCTTTTTCTGATATGTACTACGCAGAAGAAAATCACGATGGCATGCATCGGATTCGATCTGTTGACCAGCGGCAAGAATCCTTCTACTAGGGCTCGGCAAAAAAAAAGTGATTTTATTAAAAAAAAAAGAATACGGAGGCGTTCTTCCTCCTCTCTCCGCTCGCCATGGACGAGCTGCAGGAGCTCGATCCAGGGAGGGGAGCAAGGAGAGAGGACGTCCAAGGAGTAGGGGAATCGGATTCTTGGGCTATTGCGCATCCATTTGAGAGGGAAACTTCGGTGCTGCCTATGGGAACAGCAACGGCGACGGGGAGGAATAGCCATGACGGTGGAACTCGGTGCTAGCTTGGAGAGAGAGGGGGATGGCTCGGAGTCGGGGATGGTCCGACGAGGATGACTGCTGCCGCCAAACAGAATCGCGCTAGCAAAATTTTTTTGCGGGAATCACGGAACCATTGCTTTGGGAGTGCGTAAACATTCTCCAAATCTGGCGAGCACATTAGGGAAAATGGGTTCTGCGTATATTTAGAAACGACTTTTACAGAACTGTTGGAAGTAGGTTTTGGCTGATGACACCCTTAATTAACGTTTAGGGACTCTTTTTACATAACCATTGGAGTTGCTCTTACTCCCTGAGTTTTCTACACCTCACGCTTTCCAGCAACAATTGTCAACTTAAAAATTAGGTGATTTGTACTGTGTTTATGTTGTTGGAGATGCTCCATCAATCAAACAAAGGTTGGTACTAACAAGTAGTAGGAGTAGGATCTCTAGAATTATTCTAACAAAAAACGTCCTATGTCGACAAGGCCAACTTGGCCACACCTGTTCCACATGGAACGCCACCTCCAGGGGATAACTACTGGCGAACGAACATCAGAAAACTTTTTTTTTTGCGATAAAAACATCAGAAAACATTGTTATTTATGCAATCGCATCTACCTTGGCCGTTGCTCTAGAGACGTCCCTCTCATGCTCAAGCTGCCTAAACTTCTCTTTCAGTTTAAAATGATGTCAAGAGCCCAAAACCAGGGCCAGCTTAATTGCAGTTTTTGTCCGGCCATGCCATCGACTGAACTGATACCGACAGCAGATAGCCAACGAGCGAGCCGACGTGAAAACTGGTAAGGGCCTGTTTGGAAGAATTGAAAAATTATACACCTGTAAACAGATTACAACTGTAATGTATTGTGCACAAGAAAACCTCTGAGAACTTTTACCCCTGTAAAATCATGTTTGTATACTCCCTCTGTATTCGTTTTGCATCTGCATCAAAATAATCGCGGAGAGAGCTGATAGACTGTGTGTGCAGGGCTGGCTGAATGAAATACGAATCATGCGATTTCAGCATCAAGCGTTGACATTAAAATCGAAGAAAATTCAGAGCTCATGTTGGCAGACTTTTTCAGGACCAGGGAGCTTAAAATCGATTTGCAGCACTGATAGCTTGTGTACTTGGAGGAGAAATCAAAAGACAAGGAGGAACGTGTTTGTGAACAAATCGAATCGAAGCAAGTATTGAGACGGCGGGCCATAGATTTGAGCCTGGACCCTGGGATGGAGATGGCCGAAGAGCATCAACAGCGGCGAGCAGAGGATCCAGCGGATTGAGAGGGGCGAAGCGCAATCGGCGGCGAGCAGAGGATTTGGCAGATCGAGAGGGTCGGGGCGCAATTAGATTCGGTGCATCGAGAAGATTCGGCGCGAGGAAAGGATCGGCTGATCGAGAGGTTCTGGCTGGTTGATTCGGCGGAGCTCTCCTTCCGTTGCCGGGCGTATCGCCAAGGAGACGAGACCAAGCGAGGACAGCCCGACATTCGTCGTTTTTTTTTCTGTGGCCTGCGGAGGCGATTTTTCTTTTCCGGTTGGATTGGGCTAAATGATGGGTAAATTAAGTGGGCTCACCACTCATCCAAACACATTTTTCCAACCCTACTCGGAAAAACACTAGAGCTGTAATTTACACCGGTTTTAGGCCCAAAACCAGCCTTCCAAACAGGCTGGCTGCTGGAGGCACCGGGTTACTTCGCAGCTCCAGTTACCAGCGTCAGCTGGAGGGACAGAGACGACATGTTTTCTCGTTCTTCTGATGGTTTCATGTTTGACCTCCGCTTTTAGCATCTACGGAGTACGTAGAGCAAGCAGAGCAAGAGGTGCAGAAATGATGCGAGGAGCAACAAGACGCCTGAAATCCAAATCATCGCTCGCGGTAGGCACGATGTGCTAAATAGCACGATGTAACAGGACAGGGCAACGCTTGTGCTCGTTGTTTGTATCAACTGACAATAATTTACGCTTCAGATTTTATTTTATTTTTTGGAGCAGTAGCTTTCCATGGGCGTGACATCCTGCACGCAACGAAAGCCTGTAACAAAACATGGCAAGATCTCCGAAAAGTAAAGCACATGCGCCGCCTGACTAGTGTCACTTATATGCGCGAGGTCACAGACTCATAGTTGCCGCTTGAATCATCACATCTGATAAAGCACACAAATTGAAAGGACTCCATAATCCCCGAAAAAACGGGAGGAAACACCAGCTAAAAATCAGATAAAATGCCAGCCTGTATATATATGGTTTCACACGAGGCCGGCCACCACCGGTACCAGTCAGATGCCAACATACGCTTCCATGTGGGCCCACGAGGAGCTGAAAGACGAACGAGCCCATGGACCCGGTCCATGATATTTTCTCCCTAAATGGCAAGCCGCCCGCTCTACAAAAGAGGCCGGCCACGCGAGCGCTCCCAAAACGCAGCCGTCCTCCGTTCGTCCCCGCATCGCCGCACCGGAAGCTCGCAGGCCATTCTCTCCTCCTCGATTTCCCCGCACCGGATCTCTTGCTTTGTCAGGTGGCAACCCGGCGGCCGGAGAGGAGGAGGAGGAGGCGATTTCAACGGATTCGGCCTGTGGTGGGTCTGTGTTCCGATTCGGCGTTGCATTTGATTTGGGGCGAATCTGCTACGGGGCTCGGGATGGGGACGGGTAACGGGGCGAGCTCGTCGTCGTCGCGGCTGGACCCGGCGCCGCTGCTGCCACACCACAGTGGCGGGGAGATTGGCCTGTCGTCGCAGCCCAAGACGTTCGCGAACGTCTTCATCGCCGTGGTCGGCGCCGGCGTTCTGGGCCTGCCGTACACCTTCTCGCAGACCGGGTGGGCGTCGGGGACGCTGCTGCTCCTCTCCGTCGCCGGGTTCACCTTCTACTGCATGATGCTGCTCGTCGCGTGCCGCCGCCGCCTCGCCGACGAGCACCCTAAGATCGCCTCGTTCGGGGACCTGGGGGACGCCGTCTACGGCGCGCAGGGCCGGTTCGCCGTCGACTCCATGCTGGTGCTCAGCCAGGCCAGCTTCTGCGTTGGATACCTCATCTTCATCTCCAACACCATGGCGCACCTCTACCCGATCTTCGCGCCGTCGACCTCCGCCCTCCTCTCCCCCAAGGCGCTCTTCATCTGGGCCATGCTGCCGTTCCAGCTGGGGCTCAACTCCATCAAGACGCTCACGCTTCTCGCTCCGCTCAGCATCTTCGCCGACGTCGTTGACCTTGGCGCCATGGGGGTCGTCCTGGGTCAGGACGTTTCCGCCTGGCTCGCCAATCCCCCGCCCGTGGTCGCCTTCGGTGGACCGGCCGCGCTCTTCTACGGGCTCGGCGTCTCCGTGTACGCCTTCGAGGGCATCGGCATGGTGCTGCCGCTGGAGGCGGAAGCCTCGGACAAGAAGAAGTTCGGCGTCACGCTCGGGCTGTCCATGACATTCATCGCCGTTATGTACGGTCTGTTCGGCGCGATGGGATACATTGCGTTCGGCGACGCCACGAGGGACATCATCACCACCAACCTCGGCGCGGGGTGGCTGTCGGCCGCCGTGCAGCTGGGGCTGTGCATCAACCTGTTCTTCACCATGCCGGTGATGATGCACCCGGTGTACGAGGTCGCCGAGCGCCTGCTCCACGGCAAACGCTACTGCTGGTGGCTCCGGTGGCTGCTTGTCATCGCCGTCGGGCTGTCCGCGATGTACGTTCCTAACTTCACCGACTTCCTGGCGCTCGTCGGTGGCAGCGTCTGCGTCCTCCTCGGGTTCGTGCTGCCGGCCTCGTTCCATCTCAAGGTGTTCGGCGCCGAGATGGGCTGGGTTGGCGTGCTCTCCGACGTCCTGCTGATCGTGCTCGGCATCGCGCTCGCCGTGTTCGGGACCTACACGTCACTGCTGCAGATCTTCCACTCGTCCAGCGCTTGATCTCCAACCTTTTGCAATGCGCCAAGAATTATTTCGCTCGGCGCATTGGTTACAGGTACGTTTGGTCGCGCTCCGGTGTACAGAGAAGTGGATCAGAGGAGGAAGCGGTCCCCTATTTCAGCCATTTGTTGATTTGGGCGTGCATTTTGTGGTGATGCCGAATTCTTCCGTAGCAGATTATGATTCAGAAATTGTGTATGAATGGCTTGTATAGCAGCAGGGGAAAAATCTGTATGCTTTTGCTATGACAGATTTTCGTTGCTCCTGATAGCAATCTACTATGTAAGTGTCTGTGTCCTTGATGTTCCTCCTGCAATGCACGATGGATTCGATGAAAGGGCACAATTTTTCGGCTCATGGAAACTTATTTCTTGCTGGGACTATAAAAATGTTGATTGCATTGCTGATGTCACTGTTAATTGGTCGGCAAGCAATTAGGACAAGTTTGAGTTACTATATCCCAAGTCGTCAAAGTATGTACTCTTTTAAGTTTCGGTTTTGTTAATTGGCTTGTCAATATGGCCAAGCAATTGGGACTTGTATTTGGGAGGAGTACTTGTCAAATCATACTTCGAAAGTTTGAGTCATTTTAATTGTGTTAGTACTGGCGCGTTGTCAAAGAATTCCATACACGTCTCAGTCTTCGCTTAGTTCTAAGCAAGCAAGACAGACATGTTACACCCGAAGTTAACAAATTTGTTTCAACTGCGCCTAAACATTTTTTTTTTTTGAACTTGCGCCTCTGCTCCATCTCCAAACTTGAAAGCTGAAAGGTCTGTTCGATTCAGCAGCTCAGATAACTGCAGGCTGCCTTCCTTTTCTCAGTTGACAAGCAAGCACAAAGAGCATCGCTAACAGAAGAAAACGTAGTGAAACTCTTCTCATTAACAAAAAAGCAATCTAGGCGACTTCGAGTTAGTAGTAAATCACAAGTCGTCAAAGTATCCTTTTTAAGTTTCAGTCTTGTTAATTCGCAGGCCAATATGGCCAAGCAATTGGGACGACTTGTATCAGTTAGAATGTCGAGTCCTAATAATTGTTATGTGACCATTCAATTGAAACGACTTATGTTACTAGTGCGTTGTCAAGAATATTCCTTACGTGCCAGTCTTCTCTCTGTTCTAGCAAGCAAGCAACACATGTTTGTCCTGAAGAGAACAATTTTGTTTCAACTTGAGCCTGTTTCATCTCCGAGCTTAAAGCTGGAATAACGCTGAAATAGTCTGGTCCAATGTTTCATGTCTTTCTTTTCTCAGTTGACAAGCAAGCACAAAGAAGCATCGCTAACAGAAGAAAGCGTAATGAAGCTATTCTCATACCTACGACCTCATTACCTAAAAGATCTGTTCTTATCTTTCTTCTGCGTTGTCTCGCCTCCTTTTCTGTTCGGGGTTTTTTTTTTTTGATTAAATCATTTTCTGTTCGTCGAGCCATTAAACCCTGAATCGTAGTGCAACGCTACGCTACAAGCTGTTCCTGTAACCGGATAAGAGCTATGGGCGTTCAGCCATTTAAACGGCTTTCGTCGACTCGAGACGCCGCTTTTCTTGGTCATCCTACCATTTACTCGCCCTAAAACCGAGTACTCAGCACTCGGTTTGCAGTCCGTGACTACATTTCTTTTTCAGAGACTGGGCTCCTCTGTCCCCTTTACATGATGATCCATTGCTATCGCTGTTATGTAGATGCGTCTCGACCTTGAAGGATTGTTATTTGACCAATCAATTGAAACGACTTATGTTACTAGTGCGTTGTCAAAAATATCCCTTCCGACCGTCAAAAAAAAAAAAATCCCTTCCGTGCTAGTCATCTCTCTGTTCTAGCAAGCAACACATGTTAGTCTCGAAGAGAGCAATTTTGTTACAACTTGAGCCTGTTTCATCTCCGAACTTAAAGCTGGAATAACGCTAATGTAGCCTTCGTGCCTTTCTTTTCTCAGTTGACAAGCAAGCACAAAGAAGCATCGCTAGGAGAAGAAAGCGTAATGAAGCTATTCTCATTCCCTATCAGAACCTCCCTGGGTGATCATCAATAATGGGTCCTACGACCTCATTACCTTATCTTTCTTCGGTGTTGTCTCGCCTCCCTTTCTGTTCGTCGACCTAATAAACCCTGTATCTTAGCGCAACACTACAAGCTATTCCTGTCACCAGATAAGGGCTGTGGACGTGCAGCCATTTGAACGGCTTTCGTGGACTCGAGGCGCCGCTTTTCTTGGTCATCCTATCATTTGCTCCGCCGTATAACTGAGTAGTATTCAGCACTCGAGTGGCAGTTCATGACTACATTTCTTTTTTCAGAGAGTGGCAGTATCCAGGAAGTCATATATTCCCTTTTACATGATGATCCATTGCTATCGCTGTTATGTAGATTTTTCGAACAATTGCTGTCAAAGATGACTGATGCTGCGAGTCCTATCACTTTGTTTTCTTGGGTTACCCTGTTTTCAGGGAATATATGATTTTCTGGATGGGCTTCGGAATGAGTCGGCTTAGCTGGCTCATTTAGCGCAGACGAATGGGCCTAACGCTAGTTGGCTAGTTTCCATGGCCTATATAATCTGTTATTCACTTTCGAAGTTGGGAAAATTGGTTCAGTAGCATTGAAAGTTCGTCGGTTACGGAAAATACCATCGAAAGTTCCAACCAACGGAAAATACCATCGAAAGTTGCATTTGTACTCTGAAATTACCATTTTGCTTAGAACGCATAGGGAAAAGACAATAGTGCCCTTGAGTCATCTCCTCAGGCCAAAAATGGGTCGATCTCTGTTTCACGGCACAACAGACGCGTCGAGCTTCTCATCCGCCGCCGCCCCTGCTCTCCTCATCCGCTGCCGTCCCTGCTCCCTGCTTCAGTCGCCGCCCCTGCAGTTCGACGAGGCCCGGCGCGGCTGCTCCAGTTCGACGAGGCACGCGCACGAGAAGTCATGGCGCGGCCATGAGGACGAGCTCAAATCCAGCAGTACAACACCGAAATCAGCTGCTCCCCATCTAAATTGAGCTTGCGCTCCAATAAATTAAGATACAAGCATTTGGATTTGTGCTTCTCAGCCTCTAATCGAACTCAATTACCAATTAATCTCCACAATTCTTGAAACCTACCGTATATCCTTTTTTCCCCATTTTTAAACCTGCCGCAGATCCATGAAATTGGCAATGCAGACCATGTTTGAGGCTCAATTGCTCAGGCCACCATCTTCTAAACCTCCAAAGCTTTCCATTTTGGTCGTCAATCTGCTAATGGACTTCTGATTCAGCTGGCGGACGACCAACAACAGTTGGCCGATTTGCTTTGCTCTTCCGCCGTGACGCTTGCCGGAGGACGAGCTCGACGACGCGTCCAAGGAGGAGCCCACGCTGTCGCAGTCGGCGCCGCCCTCCTCCACGCCCGCTGCAGCTTCTCGTGCGCGGTCCCCGCGTGATGGAATTGCCTCTGGAAACTGGCTCTGTTGGAGATATCAGTATACACGACCGGCCAAGGGCATTTTGTCCAGAAATTAGAAGAGTGCTAGATCCCGAGTAGACAAGCAACTTTCGATGTTATTTTCCGTTAGTGGGAACTTTCGATGGTATTTTTCGTAATTGACGAACTTTCGATGCTACTGAACTAATTTTTCCTTGGAAGGTTCCATGCAGCCCATCGAGTATTCAAGGAAATTAGAACTGAAGATGATCGATTTTGTTTCCTTTTCCCTCAATGACGGCTAAAGTCTGCTAACCGGAACTGGTGTCTACATTTCCTTTCCTTTTTATTCTCCGCTGGTAGTGCCAAGTTAAATACCAATGGGAAATTTCGCAGCCTCTCATCATTAGTTGACAGCGCCAATAAAATAGACTGGTCTACTCGCTTAAATTATTGACTGCTTCCACAACAGACGATGTTGTCGTTGCTTCCAGTGAATTTCCGGAAAGGTATTGATAAAAAAAAAAAAAAATTTCCGGAAAGGTACGATGGGAGTGCCTTTTGGCCCAGTGAATCCTGAGAGCAACGACTGCTTCCAGTGAATTCCTTATTTAGCCCTAGAAAAGTTTCTGGTTCCTTTCTTGGCCTAATCTGAAAAAAAGTTACCTATATGACCCAAGTTGCAACTTTCATTCCTTTCTTGGCCCTTCCGTCAGTTTTGAGTGCTAACGGTGTTAAATGTGTGCTGCAATGACCATTCTACCCCTGACTTTAATAAAAATGTAAAATTTATTTTCAAAATAACATAATTCCAGAATAACATAATTGTTCAAGATTTTATATTGCCGAAATTATTTAATTTTCCAAAATTCCAGAAATAATGCCGAAATTTTGTGTAATATGAAATCTTGAACAATTATATGTCATTCTGGAATTTCAGACAATTAAATAATTTCAAAAATAAATTTTATATTTTTATTTAAGTCAGGGGTAGAATGGTCATTTCAGCACACATTTAACACCGTTAGCACTCAAAACTGACGGAAGGGCCAAGAAAGGAATGAAAGTTACAACTTGGGTCATATAGGTAACTTTTTTTCAGATTGGGTCAAGAAAGGAACCAGGAACTTTTCTAGGGCTAAATAAGGAATTTCCTGAGAGATTTGCAAAGCTACAAACGCGTCCAACGACACGTCTCCAGCAGATAACGCTGCACAGATCATCATCCCCTCACCGGCTCACCGGAAACAAAGCTGGAAACTCGTCCAGCCAACCCACCTGAAACTCGTCCAGCCAACCCACCATTTGGCTGTTTTCAGCAGCAACGTCAGCCTTCCAGCCTCGTACTCCAGGAAGGAAAGCGCAAAACTCTGCGGGGCGAGCACGCGACAACGGCAACACTCCTCGGCGGGGACGCAGCGGCCCGGCGCTGCAAAACGTGAGAACCCGGATGATGCGGCGGGACCATGAGCATATTCCGTCCGTAGCGAGCTGTGGGGACTGAAGTGAGAGTGATAAGCACCGAGGACCACCGCAAACCAGAGTGACGAAACGGCGAGCCGGGGCGACGTGGAGCGTGGCCTGGCGGCAGCGCGGCCAGAATCCACACGATGGACTCGTGACGCGCCGATCCGGCGGACGGGAGGCGATAGACGAGCCAGCCAGTCTCTCGATGCTTATCCTGCTACCACCTGCCGCTGCCCGCGCTTAACCCCGCGCTATAAAAGCTAAACCCCGCGTTGATGGTGGAGCCCAAGGAGGCAACGGACGACAGTGACAGCATGGCCGAGGTGACGGATGAGGAGGTGGACAGGGGTGGCCTGTGGACGCAGCTCCCGCCGGAGCTCCTGCACCTCGTCACCCGGAAGCTGCCGGACACGGTCGACTTCGTCCGGTTCCGCGCGGTCTGCACCGCGTGGCGCGACGCCGCGCCCGCGTCGGACCCGCCGGCGCAGCTCCCGTGGATCGTCCAGCGCGGCCACCGCAGGGTCGGGGACCTGGCGAGGCCGCGGCTCAGCTTCTACTCCCACAGCTCCGGCCGGACGTGCCACGCCCGCGTGGGAGGCCGCCGGTCCCTGCTCCTGGCGCACGGCGCGTTCCAGGGCTACGCCGTCGCCACCGTCGACCTCTCCACGACGGTCCTGTACAACCCCTTCACCGGCGACCGCCGGGGGCTCCCGCCCGCGCCGCCGTACATGGCGTGGAAGGACGACGACGCGGTCCGCGGCGTCTTCAGCGTGGTGGCGGACGACGACGGGTGCGTGGTGGTGGTGAACACCTGCACGAGGACGCGGCACTTCGCGTACTGCCGTCCCGGCGTGGACGCCGGTTGGCGCGTGTTCGACCGGCGCCAGGACGTGCGCGGCAACACGTACCACGGCGGGAGGTTCTACGCCAACACCGCCACCAGGGCGACGCTGGCCATCGACGCGGCCACCGGCGCCGTCGAGGCCGAGGTGGAGGGGCCGCTCGGGGAGAAGTTCGGCAGCGCCCGCGGCGACTACCTGGTGGGGTCGACGATGCGCGGCGGGAAGAAGAAGCTGCTCAGGGCCGTCAAGCAGCCGCGCTGCGGCACGCAGCCCGCGTCGGCAACGGACCTCTACTTCAACGTGTACCGGCTGGATCACGTGCCTTCTTCTGCCGCTGCCGCTGCCGGCTGGAATAAGGCCGCGTGGACCAAGGTGGACAGCATCGGCGACGCCGCGCTCTTCATCGACGACCACGGGCACGGGTTCTCGCTGGAGCCCAACGACGCGGCGGGGCTCAGGAGGGGCTGCATCTACTTCATGCACGTCGACTGGACGTGGGGCTGCCAGTACCGCTTCCTGTGCCGGTACAGCATGGAGGACGGGCGGGTGGACAAGGCCGTGGCGCTGGGCAAAACGTTCGGGGAGACCTGGCTTCTCCCTAGCCTGTGCCACTCCGATGAATGATCATATTCGCAGTGTTCGGTCGAGCTTGGGTGTTCGACACAATTGAGCGGACGCGCCTGGTTGCTTTAGATGATTTATTTTGGCCTGGAAATCCAGGACAGGCCTTGGATATGCATGAGTGTTGTCACCTTTGTGCTGAAGTTGCATTTGTTGTAAGTTTGAAATAAAGTAGATTAGTTTCCGATATGGTATATTTGGGCTTCATATGCATTCTAACCTAACAAGCTGTCGGTCTCTCTTTGGTAGAGTTAGATAAGGATTACTGGTTCCAGCTTTTTGATTATGTGCAAAGTGTCGAAATTCCTGTACCGCGCGCGCGAGCACTCGCGGAGCGACTCGCGCACGACGCTCTAAGCGGCTGGTGAAGCCATCCGGGGCCAGCGTGTGACTTGCATGCTCCGCATTCCCTGCGTGCCATGGAGCCCACGCGTGGAGCAACGAGTTGGCTGCCAAGGCACGCACGCACATGGGTGGGGCCACGCTTGTTGTCCTTGCGTGGGAGCGGGAGCAGCAGAGCTGCCAAGGCGCTGGCGCACACGTGATGCGGTAGAGAAAAGCTTGAACATAAGTCTGTTTATAAGCTTCTATCAAAGGTGTATCGTAAGTTTGAGCATAAGTTGTATTATAAGTTTGCACATCTCATAAGTTGAAGAGAAGTTGGATCATAAGTTTGCACATATCTCATAACTTTAAGCAGAAGTTGTATCATAAATTTGCACATCTAATAAGTTTGACCAGAAGTTGTATCATAAGTTTGTACATCTCATAAGTTGAGGAAACGTTGTACCATAAGTTTGCAGAGAAGTTGTCCTAAGTTTGATGCGGTGGGCGACCAGGCTGGTGCATGACCAGTTTGCGAGAAAAACAATGAGGAAGGCCCACATGCTGCGGGACTTGTCGGGTAACAGTATGCAAATGCGCGAGCGGCCGACAACGTGGTGGCAGGCGGGCGCGTGAGCCGGAAAAAGCAGGCGGGCGGGCGCGCGTGACCTGAAAAAGGAAAGGCAGGCAGGGTGGTCGGAAAATGCACGTGGCTCCGCGCTGTAAGGATCGTGTGACCGAGAGGAGGGGGGGGGTGAACCGGTGCACTCTAGAATCTATTTCCAAACACTAACACCCAAACAACTCCTAGCATGTAGTTCTACTAACAAGGTAAAGCACACTAAGGAGTGTCCTTGACCTATATAGCTAGTGGATGTAGATAACACAAGCACACCACACTAGCAACCTAGCACAAGATATATGTATAGCGGAAGACTTAAGCTAGGCAAGGCTAGATAACTAGAGACAAGACAACCAAAGATACTAGGCACACTAAGTAGAGTCTTTAGAGCTATTAGATAGGCTACAACACACGAGCAACGCAAACAAGCAATACTAATGAAGCTAGTAGGTACCAAGGTAAACGCACAAGCTAGATAGAGCACAACTCAAATACTACAAGCAATCATATATAGTGCGATAAGTAAATGCATGTAGTAAAGGAGAAGGGATAGAGAATGCTCATGATGTTTTCCCGTGGTCTCGGAAGGATGGCGCCTTCCCCTACTCCACGTTGGGTCACTCCCGCCGGAGTCTCGACCCCGTCCCTCCGCTCGATGGTGATCCCTCCTAGAGCACACTTCACCCTCCGAGTGAAGTCGCGGGCACGTCTCGCCGGGCTCTCTCCCGGGTACTCTTCCGAAGGTAAGGCTCCGCACTTGATGCGTGCCAAAGAGCGCTCCACTAGTGATGCTTCTTTCGCACGGGAAGCTCCAAGACCGTGTACAAACTTGTGCCGGCTTCCACAATCTCCTTGGACAGCTCAACACCGACGCCTAACCGGTCTAGGCCTTGCCATAGACCAAGAGTAACAGCTCTAGATGACTCTCTCAAGCGCACACTAGCCTAGAGATCAAAGGATGCAACTTGTTACTCTCTCAAGCACTAGGATCACTCCAAATCCTTCTCAAGTGCTTCACACTTCTCCCTCTTGGCTTCTTGGCAGCATCTCCCCTCTTTCCTGGGTCCAAGAGCACCTCAAAGAGGCAAACAACCGACTATATATAGGCCACCAACGTCAAACTAGCCGTTGTCCAAAAGTGCCCAGTCTGCGTGATGACCGTCAGATTGACCGTGCCGTCCGGTCTCCTTTTGACCGTACCGTCCGGTCTTCACCAGACCGGCGTCCAGGGAGTGCTGCAACTCATCTCAAAGTAGACCATACCATACGGTCCCTAGGACCGTACCGTCCGGTCTCCACTTCTTCTTCAGCCAACAGAAACTTCTCCTTCTCTGTTGCTTTCTGCCTGTAAGACCGTACCGTCCGGTCAATGGTCCGGTCTTCATTCTTCAACTTCCAGAAACTTCAGCTTCTCTGTCTGGAAAACTCAATAGAGACCGTACCGTCCGGTCCCTAGGTCTGTACCATACGCTCAATGCTACGGTCTCCATTTCTTCACTTCCAGAAACTTCAGCTTTTCTGTCTGGATCCCCACTGTAGACCGTATGGTACGGTCTCCTTGACCGTACCGTCCGGTCCCTTCTGACTCTGCAGCTTCGATCTTCTTCTTGATCCTTGCTTCCAAACTTGATCTTCTTGGTTCCTTCAAACCTCTTCTGCCACCCTAGCCCCTGAGAGACTCACCATGCATCCAATGATCTCTATAACTAGTAGGGATGAAAACAGTCGGAAACGATCGGAAAATACCTTAAACCACTTTCACTCATATATTTTTATCTCGAAATCGGAACAAAAACGGTAACATCGGAAACGGTTACGGCATCGGAAATAACGGAAACATCGAAAACGAAGTAATCTGAGCGGAAACATATCGATATCGGTCAAAAAATGATAGTTCACATCGGACAAGCGCGATGCCGATGTGGTGTCAACCTATGTGACGGAAGACGAGGAGACAAACAAACGATATATTTTCCCATGTGTGTAGTGTAATCTTTAGTACCATGTTTATATTTCTATCCTATAATACGCTGCTACATACACATATATGATCTGCATGCATAGCTAATAACAAAAAGTATAAACATGATAATTGAACAAAAGTATGAAATGGTCAAATGCTAGAATGTATTGAATGAAATGCTTCTAATAATCAGTCTCACGCATCTATGCTCGATTAATATCGGATAAATACGGAAATTTTGGTTGTGATTTTCGGTAAATATGGTAATATGATAAAACGGACGGAAGAATGCCCAAATCATTTTTGAACCATATTTCATATTTGTCACTCCAAATACCGTTCAATTACCATATATTTTTGAATAAAACGGATATGATCGGGAAAAAAGTGAAAACGGCGTCGGTAGTTTCGGAAAATTACCGTTCCGTTTTCATCCCTAATAACTAGTGTGCACTAAGAGAACCACCTCGAACCCTTTTGATAGTCCGGTTTTTCCTATGGACTCAAGCTAACATCTAACCAAGCAACACTCGCTTGGATCTAGCATGTCCTTAGCCTTGATCCATATCTTCTCCGCGACTCCATCAAGTCCGTTTTTGTGTAGATGAAGGCAACCAACCATCCTTGTCATTAAGTTCATGGTGTGTTGGCGTTCACCACCAACGGACGGAGCTTTCTTTATATGTGACCTATAAGATCTCACAAAGAGTGTTAGTCACATTCATGGTTCTCATCCTATCACCAAAACATTCATACCTTGGGGTTTCCCTAGCTCCAATAGTCATGAAGCTTACAATCTCCCCCTTTTTGGTGATGGATGACAACCATGATAAAAATGATCGAGAAGATAAAAGATGTAATGACAAAAGCCAAGATAAAAGCGCAACTCGATCAAGACACTAAACAACAAGTATAAGATAGAGAGATAGTTACCTTGTTGATTAGGTCTAGGCAAGTCATAGTTCAAAAGAAGTCACAAGTTAGAGCAAAAACTCATATCACAAGTGAAAGAAAGCACGAGGAGCTATGACAAGCAATAGTTTCAAGGGGTTTACCTTCATACTTACTTTGTGGAATTCCACTCCCCCTTGACAAATGCACCAATCTCAAGATTGTGTGAAGATCGATCGTCTTGATCACATGATCTTCATTTGCGCCAACTCCCCCTTGAGGTGACATCTCCTTTTCCTTCGATATCTTGCAACTCTTTCACTTCTCATACTCGATCATTAAGCCCGAACTCTTCTCCCCCTTTGGCATCTATCACTCAAAAAGAGTCTACCAAGAAAGAAAGGTTAGCGTAAAAGTATGAGACGAGTGGGAAAATGAGTTACTTAATTTGGCGTGAAGCTCCCCCTTAATCCATGATTCTCCATCTCCCAACAATTTTACCTACACACATTCTTAAAAAAGAATATAGTCTTGAAGTACATAGGGGTTAGTTGATGATGATGGAAATGTATGAACCCTTAGACTTTGAGCCGCGCAAGTGGATTTAACCTTGGAGCTCAAAAATCATAGTTCAATGGCATGAAGCTCATATAGCATTGCTATGTATTCATCACAGGAGGTCATATACTCATATTGTGAATAAGCAACTCCCCCTAGATGGGTGCTCGGCGCCGAGACACTTATGCAAGAATGCATGATGCTAATGCAAAGAATGATAAGTGTACAATGCATGATGCTATAAGGGTAAAACGAAGAGAAAGCTAAGAGCCAAGTTACCAACAACAAGTGTGAGCCTTCTTGAGCTTGATCACAAAGAGCCTCTTCTTCAAAGCCTCGGGAGCCAAGTGCCACCAATCCCAAGCTTAACCCATGCTCATTGCTATCTCAAAAAGGTTAGTTACCGGTCCTACAAAACAAGAAGAACACACAAAAACAACAACACAAACAAAAACAAGCAAGGTATATACATATATACAAATGTAAGCTCAAGGATACTCAAGTGAAGTCCGAAAGGTCGAGAACATTAAGTTCTCCCCGAAGCTTACAAAAGGTCTTCTTGTCAAGTGGCTTGGTGAAGATGTCCGCCAATTGTTCATGAGTCCGAACACCAATCAATTCAATATCCTTCTTAGCCACATGATCTCGGATGAAGTGATGCTTGACTTCAATGTGCTTTGCATGGCCGTGATCACCCTTGTTGAGAGCCATATTGATAGCGCTTTCGCTATCACAATAGAGAGGTACTTGTCCATAAGATAGTCCATAGTCCAATAAGGTTTGCTTCATATATAGGAGTTGAGCACAACAAGCACCGGCCGCCAAATATTCCGCCTCCGCCGTAGAGATAGCCACACAATTTTGTTTCTTGAAACTCCATGAGATGAGTGATTGTCCAAGAAATTGGCATCCACCGGAGGTACTCTTTCTACTCACTTTGCAACCGGCGAAATCCGAGTCCGCATAGCCAACAAGTCCAAAATCCGAGCCTTTTGGGTACCAAAGACCCATTGTAGGAGTGTTCTTGATGTACCTAAGAATTCTTTTCACGGCACTCATATGGGACTCCTTAGGGTTAGCTTGATATCGAGCACAAAGACACACACTAAACATGATATCCGGTCGAGATGCGGTAAGGTAAAGAAGTGAACCAATCATAGAACGATAGAGTTTAGAATCCACCGGTATACCTTTTACATCCACATCAAGAGGGACACTTGTAGCCATAGGTGTGTCGTAGCCCTTGGAGTCTTTCATGCCGAACCTCTTGAGAAGATCCCGATTGTACTTCTCTTGTTAGATGAACGTGCCCTCCTTCATTTGCTTTACTTGAAAACCGAGGAAGACATGAAGTTCACCTATCATGGACATCTCAAATTCTTTCTTAATGAGAGCACGGAACTCATCATTATAGATTTCGTTAGTGGAGCCATAGATGATATCATCAACATAGATTTGACAAACAAAGAGATCATCACCAATATGCTTAGTAAAGAGAGTGTTGTCGATACTACCGATCTTGTATCCTTTGGCGATGAGATGATCTCGAAGTCGTTCATACCATGCTCTTGGTGCTTGTTTGAGTCCATAGAGAGCCTTCTTGAGCTTGTACACATAGTCCGGATGCTCGGGGTCCTCGAAGCCGGGAGGTTGCTCTACATAAACTTCTTCATTGATTAGTCTATTGAGAACAGCACTTTTCACATCCATTTGATGAAGTTTGAAATCAAAATGAGAAGCATAAGCAAGAAGGTTTCTTATAGCCTCAAGACGAGCGACGGGGGCGAAGGTCTCGTCAAAATCAACGCCTTCAACTTGAGAGTAGCCCTTCGCCACAAGTCTTGCCTTGTTCCTCACGATTGCTCCCTTCTCATCTTGCTTGTTCTTGAAGACCCATTTAGCACCAATGACATTGGATCGCTTGGACCGCTTCACCAACTTCCAAACATCATTTCTCTTGAAGTTGTTGAGCTCCTCTTGCATGGATAGCACCCACTTGTGATCTTTCAAGGCTTCCTCGATCGTCTTCGGCTCTAGGGTAGAGATAAAAGAGAAGTTCTCAACAATGTTAGCTTCATTAACATAATTTTGCTTATATTGACTTCTCCTAGTCTTTATCCCTTGAGAAGGACTCCCATTGATGAGATCACGTGAATGATCCCTAGCAATGGGTTTGTGCTTCCTTGAAGGTTCTTGTCGAGGAAGAGGTGGAGCCGGCGATGTGTCTTGCGCATCTCTTGCGGCTTGCTCCTTGGAGATGTGAGTGTCTTGTTGTCGAAGAGGTGAACCCGAGCCATCATCTTGAGTGGAAGGAGATTGTGCTTGTTCTTGATTGCTCGGTGAAGCTTGGCTGGAAGATGCATGAGGTAGATCATTTGATGGTACTTGTTGCGGTTCACTTGGTGTAGCTTGACTCGTTGCTTGTTGCGGTTCGCTTGAAGGAGCTTGACTCGATGCTTGTTGCGATTCGCTTGTAGGAGCTTGATGTTGATCACTTGAGGAAGAGCTTGGATTCTCTTGAGATGTGCTCGTAGAAGGTCCACTTGATGAAGTTGTTGGAGAAGGTGTCGGAGGAGGTTCATCTTCACGAGGAATAACTTCACCAATGGGCATGTCCCTCAAAGCTTCCTCCACGGGTTCATCACCTACAATATGAGAAGATGGAGGGTCTTCTTGAGACCCGTGAGATTCATCAAATTGCACATCATAAGTTTCTTCAACAAAGCCGGTAGAGGTATTGAAGACCCGATAAGCCTTGGCCGAGCCTGAGTAGTCGAAAAGAATGCTCACGTCGGTCCTCTTCTCGAACTTGCCAAGCCTTTCCCTCTCCTTGTAGATGTAGCACTTGCAACCAAACACCTGGAAGTATGCAATATTCGGTCTCATTCCAACAAACACTTCATAGGGGGTCTTGTTTAGCAACTTGTGAGGATAGATCCGGTTGGAGGTGTAGCATGCGGTGTTAATAGCCTTCGCCCAAAACTTCTTCGGAGTGTTGTACTCATCAAGCATAGCACGAGCAAGAGTGATAAAGGTCTTGTTCTTCCTCTCAACAACACCATTTTGTTGAGGAGTGTATTTAGCCGAAAACTCATCCTTGATGCCAATCTCATCACAATAGTCCTCAATGATAGAGTTTTTAAACTCCGTCCCATTGTCACTCCGAATCTTCTTGATGTGATGCCCATACTCAACTTGCACTCTTCTAGCAAACTTCTTGAATATCCCAATTGCTTGTGCCTTGTTCTCAAGAAAGAACACCCAAGTACATCTTGAGTGATCGTCCACTACCACCAAGCAATAGAGATTTCCACCAATGCTCACATAAGTTGTAGGTCCGAAGAGATCAATGTGTAAGAGCTCGAGAGGTCTTGAGGTTGACATGAAATTCTTGGATGGGTGAGGTGAAGCCACTTGCTTCCCGGTTTGACATGCACTACACAATTTGTCCTTCTCAAAGGTGACATCCTTGACTCCTCTCACTAGCTTGTTCTTTATTACATGCTTGAGTTGATTCATACCAATGTGAGCTAGCCTTCGATGCCTTAGCCAACCTAGAGAAGATTTAGTGAAAAGACAAGTGCTAGGGGCAACAATGTTAGTCTCAAAATCAACAACATATAGATTATTATGACGAAAATCCTTGATAGTGAGACCCATAGCATCATTGCGAAGAACCACCCCATTGGCATCAAAGTTGCAAGAAAAGGCAAGATCACATATTTGAGCAACGGATAGAAGATTGAAGTTTAGAGACTCAACAAGAAGCACGTTAGAAATTGAGAGGTCATTTGAGATGGCCACCTTACCAAGGCCTCTTACTTTATACTTCGAGTTGTCTCCAAAGGTAACCTTATCATGATCTTCATTTTCCTCCAAGTCGGTGAATATGGATGAAGTTCCGGTTATGTGTTGAGTGCACCCACTATCCAACACCCAATGTTTGCCACCAATCTTGTAGTTACCTTGGAAGTAGCCATCAAGCAAAGAGGAGGGTTAGTATCATGAGAATCAATTGACATGTCATTTACCTCTTCCATGCTCTTTTGATGTAGGCCATAGGAACTCCATTGAGAAAGTCCAAGTCCAATGCATCCAAGGTGTCAATCATTTCCTTGGTGACTCTATTGTGTCTCCACATGCTCCGATCATATCCCAAGTGTAGGACATGGTTCCCAAAAGGATAGGCTTGAAATCTTTCCACTTCATCACTTGCGGTCTTGAATGTGTTAGAGAGCATAGAGCGGGCTGTTCTTCTTGTGATAATCTCAATAACTTGCTCAATTGAATATGACTTGAGCTCGAAGCTTTTTCAAACTCAATGTGGTCACCATACTTGTCCTTTGGTAAAGCATCAAGAAACCTCTTGAGACCCTCTTCCTTGGTGACGATCCATAGCTTGTTCTCATTTATCCTCTTGATGAGAGAATCCATCAGAAGAGCAAACTCAACAAGATCTTCATTTGGCTTCATGGAGATGTGGTCCAACTCATCACATAACTTGATATATCCATCCTCTTGATCCCGAGAAGAAGACCCTTCACCAACACGAGAAGATGATTGAGCTTGAGATAGAGGTTGAGCTTCAATGTGTTGATTGTCACTTGCACGAGAGATATCCTTGCCCTTCTTGATATCCACCTCAAGAGAGGAGAGAATAGCAACCACCTCATCATAGGGCATGTTCACAAACTCATTCACTCGAGCAAAAGCGTGAAAACCAAACCGTGAGAGTGGTAGAGATCGAATAAGCTTCTTCACAACATGCTTGTGCATAATAGAGGGATAGCCTCTTGTCATGAGTTTCCTAGCAAGGACATACAGACGAGATGCAAAGTTAGTGATATCCTCATTATCATTCAAAACAATCTCATCATACTCATCACGCACATCATAGTAGGAAATGCCATTAAGCACACAATCATAAGGCTCAATCAAAGTAGAGGCGATGGAAGTGTTAGAAACGTCTTCATGAGTGGACTCCATTTTCCCACACGCAATCCCGGTCACGACTCAAGGCGGTAAAGCCCTAATAATGAGCACTTGACTCTGATACCACTTGTAAGGATCGTGTGACCGAGAGGGGGGGTGAATCGGTGCATTCTAGAATCTATTTCCAAACACTAACACCCAAACAACTCCTAGCAAGTAGTTCGACTAACAAGGTAAAGCACACTAAGGAGTATCCTTGACCTATATAGCTAGTGGATATAGATAACACAAGCACACCACACTAGCAACCTAGCACAAGATATATGTATAGCGGAAGACTTAAGCTAGGCAAGGCTAGATAACTAGAGACAAGACAACCAAAGATACTAGGCACACTAAGTAGAGTCCTTAGAGCTACTAGATAGGCTACAACAAGTAAGCACACGAGCAAGGCAAACAAGCAATACTAATGAAGCTAGTAGGTACCAAGGTAAACGCACAAGCTAGATAGAGCACAACTCAAATACTACAAGCAATCATATATAGGCGATAAGTAAATGCATGTAGTAAAGGAGAAGGGATAGAGAATGCTCATGATGTTTTCCTGTGGTCTCGGAAGGTGTTGGCGGTCGTTAAACCATGATTTGACCGCCACCCTACCGGTAAATAAATACATAACACCAAGATTTTGTGCATAGTAGTTAGGAATAATGCTACTCCACAGGTTTTGGTGAATATTTGGATGCAGGAGTGAATAATGGAGAAAAGTGGGCCCAGCCAGGGAATTTCCCTGGCCGGCCGGCCCCACCTGGTGGCCGCAGGCCCCGGGCTTCCTCCAGTGGGCTGGAAAATAATCCACAACGCATAATTAGAGGCCAGCCCAGCAGAATTCCACCGCCATTCTAGAAGGTGGGCTATTTGGGCCTTTACTTGGCCCTCACTTCAATTCTGCCGACCCCAGCGAGGAGCCGACCTTCAGACCGACTTCAGGGACTGATCTGGAGCGTCCACGCTTAAGACGGTGGCAAACCGCCACAGGGGACGGCCGGCCGGCCACCCCCTAGGCCGGCCGGCCGACTTTGGCGCCACCGCCTCTCCAGCTTCGGCCAGGGTGCTCCCACCGCCTTCATAAGCTATAAATTGGACCCCTCGGCCTCCGAAGCAACTCGCACCATCACACTTCATCCAAGTGTTCATTAGTTTAGTTTAGTAGTAGCTTTGGGAGTTAGAGTAGAGTAGAGTAGAGTGAGAGCTCTCTCGGACTTCCGGAGTCTTCTCGGAGTTCGGTATAGTTCTTTGTATCCTTACTCTTTTGAGAAATTATTTAATTTTATATATAATTAGTTTTGTCTTTATTTATTTCTTTTAGTAATTCTTTTCTATTTAGTTTATTTATTCTGTTAAGTAAATGCTCGTAGAAGTCTTGTTGTGGGATTCGCGATTGTTGGAATAGCAAGTACGAGAGAGTGCCTTCGTCGGAGATGACGTCGTGTTAAATCTGTGCTTGTTCATTCTTAGATAGGACTGCTCCGTTGATCAAGAGTAGTTCCTCTAGGCGGGTTGTAAGCATGGCGCTTAGAGCTTGGCCTATGCACGTTTGGTACCCAGCCCCACGGAGGATGGTAGCCGCGAGTGTATGTGACAGCTGCACCGGTCTCTGTAATCCACCACGTCCGGGTTGGACTCAGCAGGGTCTTAATTATAGCATACGGTTCCCTAGGTTTGAACTAGCATCATCGGTTAACCTAGCACGTGTGTGCCCCGAAACGACATGACTTGTATGTGTATGAGCTTAACTAGAGTAGATAACCTTTGTAGATTAGATTGCTAGAAAGAGTAAATAATAGATAAACATACAGGTGGCCTTAACTCTATCTCATTGCTCTCCCAAATGTATACTACGTTTTATTTCTTTTATTTACCTTGGATTTGAGGATGTGTGTGCCACCTATATATATCATGCCTATCTTACCCCCGTCTCAAGTATAGTTGATACATTATTTCTTTCTCCAAATTATCCAATGCATTGCTATTATTCAGCTCCCTTTTGCTCTACTTCCCTGCGGAAATATAAATACGATAACCCTGGAATACTCCAAGGTGAAATGCTACAATGGTGATCCGTGCGCTTGCGGAATTAATGAATTTAATTTTATCGCATAAGAACCGCCAACAGAAGGATGACGCCTTCCCCTACTCCACGTTGGGTCACTCCCGCCGGAGTCTCGACCCCGTCCCTCCGCTCGATGGCGATCCCTCCTAGAGCACACTTCACCCTCCGAGTGAAGTCGCGGGCACGTCCCGCCGGGCTCGATCCCGGGTACTCTTCCGGAGGTAAGGCTCCGCACTTGATGCGTGCCAAAGGGCGCTCCACTAGTGATGCTTCTTTCGCACGGGAAGCTCCAAGACCGTGTACAAACTTGTGTCGGCTTCCACACTCTTCTTGGACAGCTCAACACCGACGCCTAACCGGTCTAGGCCTCGCCATAGACCAAGAGTAACAGCCCTAGATGACTCTCTCAAGCCCACACTAGGCTAGAGATCAAAGGATGCAACTTGCTACTCTCTCAAGCACTAGGATCTCTCAAAATCCTTCTCAAGTGCTTCACACTTCTCCCTCTTGGCTTCTTGGAAGCACCTCCCCTCTTTCCTGGGTCCAAGAGCACCTCAAAGAGGTAAAAAACCGGCTATATATAGGCCACCAACCTCAAACTAGCCGTTGTCCAAAAATACCCAGTCTGCGTGATGACCGTACAATAGACCGTACTGTCCGGTCTCCATTAGACCGTACTGTCCGGTCTTCACCAGACTGGCGTCCAGGGAGTGCTGCTCCTCATCTCAAAGTAGACCGTATTGTACGGCCTCTAGGACCATACTGTCCGGTCTCCACTTCTTCTTCAGCCAACAGAAACTTCTCCTTCTCTGTTGCTCTTCACCTGTAAGACCGTACCGTCCGGTCCCTGACCGTACCGTCCGGTCGACTGTCCGGTCTTCATTCTTCAACTTCCAGAAACTTCAGCTTCTCTGTCTGGAAAACTCAATAGAGACCGTACCGTCCGGTCCCTTGGACCGTACTGTCCAGTCAACTGTCTGGTCTCCATTTCTCCACTTCCAGAAACATCAGCTCTTCTGTCTGGATTTCCTCTGTAGACCGTATTGTACGGTCTCCATGACCGTACTGTCCAGTCTCTTCTGACTTCGCAGCTTCGATCTTCTTCTTGATCTTCTTCTTCAACACTTGATCTTCTTGGTTCCTTCAATCCTCTTCTACCACCCTAGCCCCTGAGAGACTCACCATGCATCCAATGATCTGTATAACTAGTGTGCACTAAGAGAACCACCTCGAACTCTCTTGATAGTCCGGTTTTTCTTATGGACTCAAGCTAACATCTAACCAAGCAACACTCGCTTGGATCTAGCATGTCCTTAGCCTTGATCCATATCTTCTCCGCGACTCCATCAAGTCCGTTCTTGTGACGATGAAGGCAACCAATCATCCTTTTCATTAAGTTCATGGTGTGTTGGCGTTCACCACCAACGGACGGAGCTTTCTTCATATGTGACCTATAAGATCTCACAAAGAGTGTTAGTCACATTCATGGTTCTCATCCTATCACCAAAACATTCATACCTTAGGGTTTCCCTAGCTCCAATGGTCATGAAGCTTACAACGAGCATCATTCGCCATAATGTTGAAATGGAAAATATAATGCATAAGCTCATCTTTAAAAAGTTATGTTATCCCAAGTCACATAATCATGCCCACATTGATGTGTAGATGTTAAACTCTTTGGAGTTTTTTTTTTAAAAAACAATAGTTTTGTTAGCACTAGATTGTTTTCATATACCTATTGACCTTAGAAGTTGTATGTATCTCATATTTTTCAAGCTCTTCTTGATGTGGAAAGTATGAACACCTTAGCATACACAACGTAATTCCTTTCGTCCTAGATTGGATTCATGCTTATCTAAACCCGATGGGATGTTATTAGGTCAGTATTAGCTAGAAACATGTAACGACAATTATGCAAGCATTGTTCACCCTCATCTTGATGTGAAAAGTATGAACGCTTTGGCTGTCTCGAAACAACCCTGGTCTATTTGCACCCCGCTAGTTTTATGGACATATCAAGTGAGTGAGCTGTAAAGAATAATTGGAAACACATCACGTCAAAAAGTCACATGAGCATCATTCATGCTCTTGCGTCTCGTTGATGTTCGTGTTTCATGCATACTAATCTAACATGTTTGTTAATTTATATGATTTTTTTTATCAAAGATCTTGTTGATATGGAAGTATGAGACTAGGTTCACGCATACATCAAGTAGATGATTTACGTAGCTAGAATATGAGCAACACACACACACACACACACACACCCCATTATTCACCCGTCATGTTGATGTGGAAAGCATGAACATTTTTGTTCATCTCAAAACAATCTTGTTTCAACCTGGTTGGTCCTTTTATGGATGTTTCCAATGAGTGAATTGTCAATAATATCAGAAAATGTACCAGACCAAACTCATATGATCATGTTCGCATTGACGTGAAAATTGTGAGCTCTTTGACATGTTTGAAGAACTAATGTTACTGCATGGCTTATTCATGTACAGATTCAATTTGTCGGTATCTCATACCAATTTACACGAACATCATTCACACTCTTGTGTGCAAAGTATAGATTTCTTATTAGGATACTTAATGTAATTTATTTAGTGTCAGGTTCGGTTTGTGTTCCTATCAAACCAGAGGAGTTATCAGTATTACCAAGAAATATGTCATGTCAAAGTTACACGAGCATCGTTCAGCATTGAGCTGATAAGAAAATCAAAGGATGGACACTTTGGTTCAAATAGTTTTGCTAGCACTAATTGTGAAAGTTTTCAATAGTATCCCAAAAATGTACTACGGTAGAGTCAATGATCATGTCAATATGGAAGTGCCACACCCTATGTGTCTTGGACACTATAGTCTATATTCAATGATAAGAGCAATCAATAAACATATCACCTCATCGTTCATAACCTCGTGTTAGATGAGAGTTTTAATTCTCGTCTTTTTCTTTAGGGTGTTGGGTGGAGGTGAGGAGGAAGTGTTTTTGAGCAGAACGACCTTACACCTACCCAGTATGGAGTAATATCATGGCAACATTTTATATTTTTGAGAAAATATAATAATACATAAATGGAAACTCACACACCACATGGAGATTATCATGTATAACTGAATAAACAATGAGGCGTGATGCTTATATTTTGTTGTACCTCCTCTGGTTTTAAATTGTTGACGCTATTGACTTTTTTCGTTTTGTTTGACCATTCGTCTTATTTAAATTTTTTAAAACATTATCATATATTTTGTTGTAATTTGTTTTATCATTAAAGAAAGTTGAAATACCTTATAACTTTGCATGTTTGAACTAATATTTTGAATAAGACTAATTGATAAACGTAGCGAAAAAGTCAATGACGTTAATAATTTAAAACCAAAGAGAGTACATTAATAAAAAGTGATATTAACCTAAATTTAATCACTTACGAGCATGGCCCGGGAGAGCAATTTAAGGCCTAATCCGCATGGATAGTCAGGCCCATGTTAAATATAGCCTCGCCGGCCGGTTTTCGCGTCGGCGCTCATCGGCCTTCTGGTTGGCATCTCTCTGCTTGTAGGCCTTCCAGTTGAAGCACAGATCAGCAGGCCAGCAACTTCTGCGTCAGTCCCATCTGGAATAGTATGAATTATCTTTTTTTTTTATAATACGTATCTGTATTTCTAGATAAGGAGAACGTACAAAGACGCGTACATCAACAGGTACGTACAGCAAGGACACAGGACAGCTGTCCTAACTAACTAGCATAGAAGCCCTCAAAGAAACCAAAAATTACATTCAGGCCCCTGGGCACTGTGCAAACCGCACCTTCCAGAGCCCTCCACCGCCGGAGGAAGCCGAGTGCGAATCGACCGCCGCCGTTGAAGAAGGAGCCGAGGAAGACCATGAGTCGACGAAGCCCCGTCGCTCGGAAGCTTTGAGATGAGCCGCAATCGAGAAAGGCAGAGCCGGAAGACCATCTGCCGGGGACGCACCCCGAGCCTCGTCGACCCTGGACCGGATCTCGCCGTCGACAGCACGCGCCGAGGGGAAGCTGAGCCGGATCCATCCACCTTCCAGCCACCAGATCCGCAACCGTCGCCGTAGCCTTGAACAAAAACGCCGCCGGCGTCGTCTCATCGCCGGGACGAGACCACACCCAGCAGTGAGGACTCCTACAGAGGAGCCGGTCGACGCCGACTCCACCTCCACATGCCCGTCGCCGACACCGGAACAGAGCATCAGCGGGACGAGGTTGAGCAAGGAAGGACCGAATCCAGCCTGACGGCGACGCCATCGCCTCGCCGCCGTCAGTCGGAACCCTAGCCCTAGATAAACTAGGACCTAACCTAGACTACTACCTACTAGTAACTAGACTACTCCACCGGACGACGGCTTCGCCGATCTCCCGACCCTCCAGAGCCCAAAGGGCCACCGGAGGAGGGGGAGAACGAAGGGAGCCGCCGCCGGACCGCGGCAGCCTGTGAATCGCCTCTCTCTCCTGTTAGCTGGTGGAAGACGCTTCGAGAGAGCTTTTTGATCGGGGAAACGGCAGTATGAATTATCTTAGCCAAACAGGTATCGTGCGTGGCAAGCGTAGAAGTTTCGAGGAGAAATCACGAAGCGATGGCACCCAATCCGGCGCGGCCAGCCCACACCCTGGTCAATGGCACACGCACACACGCTCGGTCACACAGGTGCCGCACGGCGACGGCGCGTGCGGCGGAAAAGCAACGCTGCACCGACCCGATGGTGCACGGCACCGCTTCCCGCAGCCACGGGAGCCCCCCCTCCTGCGCGCCACGTCTGCCCTGGTCAATCCCGAACCGCCCATAAAATTCTCCGCCGCCTAGAGAAGAGACCGAACGCCCCCAATTCAGATTGCGATGGCCATGGCCGTCAACGGCTGGTCGGACCTCCCGGCGGAGCTCCTCACGGACATCGCCGGCGGGATCACCGAGCTCGCCGACATCGCGCGCTTCCGCGCCGTCTGCTCGTCCTGGCGCGCGGCGGCGGCGGACGCAGCGGCCGCGCCGCCGCCGCAGCCGCCGTGGCTCCTCCTCCCGTCCGCCCCGTCCCGGCTCTTCTTCTCCCCCCGCGAGGACCGCATCTACCCCGACCTCCTGCTGCCTAGCCGCGCCGCGGAGGCCCGCCGCCGCCGCCTCTACGCGTCCCCGCACGGGTGGACCCTCGCCATCGACCCCACGGATCTCTCGGTCTCCCTCCTACATCCCTTCACCGGCGCCGCCCGCCCCCTCCCGACGCTGCCCGCCTTCTTCAAGGAGACCGACGACCTGGCCTGGGACTGGTCGCCGCAGGGCGTCATGGCGTCCTGCGGCGAGGGCCTCCTCTTCTGCGCCTCCGACCCGCCATCCGACTCCTGGGTTCAGATCCCCGCCCTCGCCGACTGCAACGCGAGCAGCATCAACTACGCCAACGGCGAGTTCTTCGTCTTTGAGGAGGACGTCTGTCGCACCACCATCGTCGACGCCTTCACCCACGCCATCGCCGGCGTCATCCCCGCGCCCGCCGTCGAGCTCCCCTCCGAGGCGCGACTCGTGGTCACCGGCGACGAGCTCTTCCTCCTCGTCAAGTCCAAGTGGATGTACCTCTTCGGCGACGACATCGACTTCTCCAAGACATTCTGCGTGAACCACCGCAGCCTTGAGCTGGGGTGGCAGGAGGTCGACGGCATTGGCGACCGCGCGCTCTTTGTGGACTCCCTCCACGGTTTTGCAGTGCCCACGGCGGGGTTCCGCAATCTTGAGAACAATACCGTCTACTCGGTGACCTGCAAGGAGGTGAATAGCAGGCGTCCTTCCATTGTCAATTACAGCGTGTCAGCTTTCAACCTGGGGAGCCGTAGCTCCAAGAAACTTCCTTGCCGTTTGAACAGCCAGAGGATGGCGATGCGTGGCGAAGCACCATCATGGATTATACCAAGCTTGAATGAAGGCTGAGACCTGAGATGTCTGCAAGATTTGAGATCGGCATACTTGGGCTATTGTGATCGTCCGCTCTTGGTAAATAATTAATATCCTTGCGGTTGCATTAGTTCTTTGAAGTTGGAACCAAATAATTCCCTTATACTGCAATTAAGAATTATTGTCTAGTACACGTTCTGTCTTGTACATTCTTTTGCTTCAATTAAGAATTATTGTCTAGTGTGGAGCCTTGTACTCGAATTTTATAACTTCAGTGAAGTTTCACTCTCAAAGTTTGTGATACTAAGGCTGAGCTTGTTGTTGAGTTCACTATATAGGTGTTTATTTCTGATATTCTCTAAACAAATTGGTCTAGGCTTATGATGTTCTAGTGAACAACATACATGCCCGTGATTGGATTTTAAACTTATCAAATTTGTTATTGGAAATTCAAATTGAGCGGGCAATTTCTGTTTCTATCTTGACAGGCATATCTCAGTATGCATAACTGATTGACTCAAAATGGATATAGTATTTGCTCAAGCTGATAGGGAAGAACCCTGCAGGAGTGTTTGTGCTGCATTGGGGGACCCCGGGCGCAATCAATCTGTATAGGATGCATTTGTGGTCTGTTGATGATAGATTTCCGGTTAAGGTTTGCGGTCGCTTATTCAACCATGACAGGCCATTATGAGGAGGAGGATGCCGTGACAATGATGTGCCAATTTTGCCGAGTTGGGAGGTGGACATGGTTGGGATATGCGGAAATGGTGATAAGAGGATGGTACATGGGCGGCAGGCAAAGGAATCATAGCTGATAGATTGCTTGTGCGCGATAATGACGTAAAACATCGCATTCTCGCGTGTTCTTACTCTTGTTCATTACTTCCCCGAGAAGTAATTGGAGGAATCACCAATTCTAATCGTGCCTGACTCGACGATGCTAGCAGCCTGCTGCTGGACGTGATGAAGCAACGTGATAGTGGTTTTACTTCGATTTCAAATCTCCTCATGCTTTGTCGTACACCATGGTTGACTGCGATAGCATCTAAGATACTGAAATCGAAGCACCTCAGTTCGATGAGACATATGCCCATATGCTATGACAAATAGTTTACACGTGTTGTGTGATAGTTCAGTTCTTACAAAAGAATAGCCCAAAGTGGAGCGATATCAGAGCTAAACGGGATCTTTCATCTGCTCTCTAAAATGGTGGTAATTGTAAAAATTCACCTCACTAGCATGCCAGCTGTTGGCCTAGCCGAACTGTCATGTTGGGCCAACGGAGAATAGGCCCATCAGCGGAAGTCATCGAGTGGGTTTTCTTGTTGACGAATATGGGCTTTATTGTCGACCCAAACAGTATAAGCGTTGTCGTACGTTGGGCCTAGCCGAACTGTCATGTTGGGCCTAGCCGAACTGTCATGTTGACGAATATGGGTTTTCTTGGTGTGCCACTCATCACCTCCAGCAAACAGCAGGGCTGGGACCTGGAAAGTGGAAACGTGGTGGAGGCGGTTGCGCCAGAAGCTTTCGACACGGCGTACGTTTTCTCTACCTGTACCTGCTGTTGTTACTCGCCAAAATGAGGCTGATATGCATGCCTGTAGCGCGGTGTGCGGTGTGAGCTGCACTGCAGCTGGTGGCATCGTTCCATTCCAAGCTTGCTCGCATTAGCATCGTCGCAGACAGCTGGGGACGCGCTCATGCATACGAGACTTGGGAGTAGCAGGAGGAAAACTGTGCTCTGCCAGTTTGGCCCGGCTCACGCTCACGCAGGTATATAGTAGTGCCTCCAGATATTAGTACTTGCTATGTAAAATTTTGTTATAACTAGTCCATTGAACGAATAAGTTCATGCTAATTCTGGTGCTGTTGCGCATTACTGGTACAAACGTGAGTAGCTAATGTCGATTCAGATCATTCTTCGGCACTCATTACAAACCGATAAACACTACACTCCCAAGCAGACAAACTAGTACGAATTAGCAACCACAAACAAATCAAGTGGCGTCCTATGCAACTTCGAGGCAGAACCACTGATCAGTAGTAATAACGAAGGAACTCTTCAGCTAGCAGTCAGATAAGATCTCATCGGTACAAGCAGCCCCTGTACGCCGGCGTCCAGTAGTCCATCGCTGTGCCGTCTCGGTAGACTTGAGGGGTCCAAGAGACAGGGACCAAGCAGAGCCCTCTGTCCCTCAGGTCATGCTCTACCTCTCCCTGCTTGCTGCTTGCCTCTGCGTGATCTCCCCATGGAACGTTACCCTGGAGCAAACATCTCAGCTTGTAAATAATTCTGCACTAACATTAGCTTTAACGTCTGGCAACATCGATCCTTACCTTGTTCCTGCTCGAATTCGTGTACGGCTCGCTCAGTAACTGCACGGAGAAAAGAAAGGAGGCGAGGCCACCATCAGCTTCACAGCTCCTCAACCAAAGAAAAAGGGGTCCGGCGATTGCGACATGCAACTATGCAAGCATGCACCGTCCTTTTCTCATGTCTTGGTAGTGTGTGGGACATGACAAGACGAAAACATTCTTTATGTTTCTTCTTGGCCATGACTAGGAAGTCCACTGATAAAAAGGGGGTCCAACTAGGTCAATATCATTTGTGGAACCAGCTAAACAGTCATCGCAACGATTCATTGTACCACTGAAGATACCAGGGATCGTGTCTCTTGTTTGTGCGTGTAAGCTAGCGTTGCCCGTCTGTAGTACACTCCCTTTTTACTAATAATGTCAGGATGAGCATAGGAATCTTCTACTTTTCTGGAGGCTTTTATAGGTAGGTCAAATATATATATAGAGCAAAATGCAGGGGAATTTGGCATTTGGGAATGAACTTAGTTACCTGTACTTGTTCATGCAGAAACTTGATGTACTTGATCGTTTCGAACAACACCGATGCTGTATCAGTCTGAAAACACAATGCAAATTCATAAAATTTATTAGGCTGAAACATCCTTTGGCAGTTTGTCTGCTTGAACAAAGCAATTTCAGTTGCAAAAACTATATGTGTCGTACCTTCCCAAATGGTGAAACGATCTGTTGCAATGCTGTAATCTTCTCTCCTAACTTCACTTTAGGCACTTGTTGCTGCATTTGGTTTTCAAATCGTCATTTTGTTGATATGCCAATGGAAATTCATGATTTACCAAGTTCACGGATGAATTTAGCTTCTCAGCTCTCATAATCGGTGTTACCTTGGGCGGTGATGCTTTAGAACCCTCTTGCTTGGATTTCTTCACGTTGCTTGTCTTTTCCTCGGATGGCCGCTTCTTGCGATCACTCACTGCCCCACTGCCGCTGCTGTTACTCCTTGCCTGCAAGAAGCACGTTTCAATACAGTTCATTTCTGTAGACATATCGTTCATATGGGATGCCATTCATATTCATATAGTTCTCATTGGCAATTGACATGAATGATATGCATGTTCATAACTTACCGGCACAATATCTTGTTTACTGCTCTGAGACAGATCGGCGCGTCTCAAATATGGTTGCACCCCCGTAGTTGATTCTGCAGTCGATCTGTAGTCCCCGAAAGAGCTAAGATCCGGCAAGCTTTTCATGCTGAATGGACTCTCCTGGCAAATCTTGTCAAGTACCATGCCTGAATAATCCATACCACCATGCACTCCAACACTAGCATTTGTACTTAGTTGCTGAAGGAACGAAGCCATGGCCGGGGTTGCAAGCTCTTGCTGCTGGTGTTGGTGGTTGCTGCCTTCCTTCATCTGATGATGGTCGGTGCCGTAGGCGTAGCGAGGCATGGAACCCATCATGTTCATCCCCTGGTGTACACCAGTAGTACTCCCAGCGAACAGCGGCGAGCCTCCCATCTCGTACTTGACCGGCGAAACATCAGAGCCAGCCCCGAATCGTCCGGACAGTGTGGCCGGCGCGGCGTAGTGGCCGGGCGGGACGTCGTCGAACATCTCCTGCGTCACGTTCTTCGACGCGAGCAGATCGAGGAAGTTCTCCTTGTAGCATGTGTTGTTGCTCCTGAGACCACGGACCATCGAATCGCAGCTTAATTAACTCGTGTATTCAAAGAAGAAAGAAACATGGGAGAGAGGAAGTGTATGTATGTATACTCACTGTTCGCCGTGCTGGCTCCATGTATGGCCGTGGACGTGTTCCCCGGCAGCCGGAAGGCGCATGTCGGGCGACGGCGAGGAGTCGGCGGCGAAGGCCGAGCCGGGGCCGAGGAGCGCCGCCGTCGTCGTCCCGGCGTAGGGGCTCCAGGAGGGGAAGGAGGGCGAGGACGAAGAGCTTTGCAAGGCCGCCTGGTGGTACTGATCCCACATGGTGGCCGGCGGCGGCGAAGTGGACGAGCTGCAAACGGGGGAGTAGCGCAGGTCGGTGGCAGCTTGCGGGTGGTGCTGGGGCATGAAATACTGGAGGTGCACGGCGCCGCCTGCATGCAGATGCATCGCATGTGTCAACGGATCGAAGGAGCAATGGTGCCGTGGACCAAAGCTGATGCATGTGGGGGCCTATTTGTAGTCGCGTTTGGAATATTTCACGGTGGGGTTTTTCAGGATGATACGCTGGGCGTCGGCATGACGCCAGCGTGCGGCAAGACTTCATTGAGAATTTTGGTTTCTTTTCCCTTATCAAATAAAAAAGATTGATCTTTTGAAACATTAATGCATTGTATATTGGTATAGAGGTGAAATAATCCGAGGACTCCAAAAGCTGCACACTGTCTACCTTCTCGAATAGTACTGTGGAAGCATATGCATCTCACAGCTATTGCACTTCATAAGCTAGGAGTCAACAATTCGTATGAATATTCTGACGTGACAGTCTCATCAAGAATTCTGTTTGAAAGGAAAAGTGTAGCCTGGAGTTTATTTCCTTACAACTAACCATCCAAAGATTTCTTTCACGAAATAACTGCACAAGAGCACCTTTTTAGAGGTATACATCTCAACTTCATGGAGATTCCAGCAGGCGTATTGGCCTGCATAGAACAGAATAAAGGTGCTCTTAATTCCCAAAGTGAGAGATGGCGACAGTTCATAACCAGGCAGCCTCCTCTCTGAGACTGTTAATTAGCATATTTAGACGATGGATGACCGAGATGGCCTATGAAAGGTACTCGTCCTGGCCCACACGGAGTAATAAGCAACGAAACCATACATGGTTTCCTACGAGGCGTAAGCAAATCTTCTCCAATTATACAGTATATACTTTTTTTTTTTGCGAGGGAATTATACAGCATACTTAAGGAGTAACTTCAATTATTAACAGAGCTTTGTAAAATAACATCGCTCCATACCAGCTGAAACCAATCTTTTGCAATTGCAATATAAAAATGTAACCTACTTGATCTCGACAATAATAAAAAAGAAGTGCCCATTTGTATATAAGTATATGCACCGTTAGGAGCCAGCTTTGGTTCCGTTACTCACCAACTTTATTCTGTGATTCAAAGTATCCTCTTCCACATACCAACCATATCCTTCTCCAGAAACAGTTGCTCAGCCTGCACAAAGTCATTCTTGTGGCGATAGATACTGCTTGTGCACGAGTAGTAGGATGCGTCTTTCCGACGGTAGTATCCACGCGACTACGCGCATACATGCCGATTAAAAGGAGCCACTCAACCTCGAGACCAGATATCACGTCACTTCAGAGTTCGGCAATGGCAATCCCAGCTGACCTTTTCTTCGGCTTTTACTGTGACCATGGTAGCCGATTTATGATTGCTAAATGAAGTCACAGACATCACAGCCGATTTTAAGCTGCTTGAACCGTTGAAGAGGGAATATTCCGAGACAACAGTAATCAGTGCCACTTCCCTGCAAGGTCTTTCTTCTTCCACTTGAGTGGGTCAGCAGCTCAGGCAGCTTAAAATTCTTGTCCTGTTTCTACTCAAAGTTATAAGGTATATTTCATCTCATTGACCATCAGAAACAAATCCTCTGTCGCTACTCATAGCTCCCTACGCTGTCACGCACCACCTTGTCCTGTTTCTATTACTCGGTGAACATTGGAGCAGAGATTGCAGTGCAGTGGAAAGGGCTCGCCGTAGGGGTGGTGAGTGACGGTGGTGGCGCAGGCAGTGGGCGAGAAAGGGTTTCAGGGCTGCAATCAGTTGCACACTGACTCTTTGCGTCACTCGAGGTGTGTGAATACCAGGAAAGGTTGGATGAAGCCTGCAATCTGAACACAGACTAAAATCAACAGCGGGTCAGCTGCAAAAGGGGAAACAGGCAAATAGCATAACATTTTGTTTGCGTTTTTTTCACAATTGAGGATGGCGCATCTCTGTCTGGATGGTGTGTTTCCTCTGACGTTAGTTCCAAGTACTAGTAACTATGCAAGAAAATGTGCAGTTGCGTAAGTATCATGTAATCATTTGAAACACTAAATAATACTAGGACAGGTTAGCAGAAAGGGAAAAGGTTGAAATTTCTTTGATACAAAACTGCAGATGGAAGCTATGTACATGTCTTGTGAACACGCGAGCTAGATATAAGAACATTTGATTATATTACCAGCAAATAATAGTGTGTGAAACGTGCATATTCTGTCATGGAGTAACATAAAAGCAAATATAGAGCATACTGATGGAATAAAACATGGAAGAAGCGACTTTTTTCTTAACAACCAATACACTGCATATTTCCTGAGAAAAGAAAGTGTGTACAATTTTCATCTGTATCAAACGGAATGTCATACTGGTAGTGTGATAAGGTTAGATAATTTTTTTACTAGAGAGAGAAACTTGCTACAATATGCTGGAGCTGTACATACCACTAGGCTAGCCATTGGTATAACTCACCATGGTATAACTGGAACCAAAACACAAATTAGCCATTGGTATAGCTCACCACCGATCAGACCCTGACACGTGGCCACGTAAAAGGTCATATAGTGGACTACTAGCTCAAATCGTGTCCCATCACAAGCAGCATGCTTCAGATAGCCTTTCTTCAAATCAATGATATCCTGGGACCCCCCATGGATTCTAGAAAAATTTAAGGACAGGCCTGAAATTTAATAACGGAACTTCAGTGGGAACCCGGACAGGCCTGAAGTATAATAACGGAACTTCAGTGGGAACCCGGAATTGCTCATGACAGTTGTCAGTATGAGAACATTCGGTCCGCACTCAAATGGCAGAATAATTGGCTTTTCATCTGCTAAAATGGAATACATGTACAAGTTTATCATGTGAGGCGGCTTCCTGCCATAAATTACTGTGATATCCACCTCCATTCCTAAATTCTTATAAAAGTCAGCACTGATCATCACCGCCCCCCACGAATACCGTACCCTTAATAATTGAAACACAGGAAGAGTAAGCGTGCAATAATACTCAGTAATCTAATTTGTCTTCTGGGGTCAGATAACATCAAGTGGCTTTCTTGCCGACCTAAAAGAATGTTGTGAAAGAGACAGTCAGCACTTTTCATTCTATTCTTGCTTGCAGGGGATAAACATAGGATTACATTGCCAATTTGCAATGCTGCCATAGTATCCCCATTCGTGGTGCAGAACACACATTCTGCACTCTGGATAGTTTACAGAAAGAAATCATGAAGAGGATAATTTTTTTTCCAAGCCTCAAAGTTAACAGTGTCAAATGGTGATTGGGGGTGAGATGTCAACCTAAGTACGGTAGATAAGTTTTCAACTTAAGCTTTCACAAGAGACAGGAAGAATCACCCATTCACCCTCCCTATCCTATCCACATTTACAATATGTAGGACCATAAACAACTACTTCGGGGACATCACGCCTGCTATAAAGCTTCTAAAGTGGTTATACTATATATACATGAATGACTACATAAGGACCCTTCACCTTTAGGAAAGGTAGAGAGACAAAACAAGGATAGGCAGCATTAAGCACGCGCATCATATATTCTAATAGAGGAGGAAAGCACATCAGGAGGCGGCTCTGTGTATGGCTCACCTAATGACAGGCAGATAAAGTGGTACATTTTTTTACTCCAAATTGACCCTCATGGAAATGTGTCAACCACTAGAATAATATAAGAATAGAAGTTTGAAAGCAAGGACAGACAGCTCGCTCTCGCTCATTTTGAAAGATGTCAAGCGTGAAGGTTCCCACTAGTGACCTTGATAGGTTGGTGGAGGGTGACAATGATCGGTGAAAATAACATGTTCCAATGAGAATGCATGGTGCTCTCTGTTCATTCGTTCATCTGTGAAAAATTGTAAGAGGGTTGTAAGTTAGTTTTCGACTCTTCTTGAGTCGTCCTTTGTCGTGATATAGATGATATGATCACTCTGGTTAGGTCAATGGTGTTGAACACTCTAAATGGGAGGATGGTGATCAAAATGTCAGTCATGTCTTTTGAAAGGTCTCAGGGTGGATGTCATATCACAATATGGTCAGCGTATAAATAGATGCAGATTGCAGAAGATAGTGGCTTCGGCACCAATTGTAGATGGGGGGTGAAATTGTACTAAACGACAAAACAGTTATGCTTACCTTTTCTAAAAGCATGAAAACAGTTATGCATATCATATTCGAATTGTCAGTTCATATATGTAAGCACACTCTAGCTACACTCCTATAATGCTTCGGAATGATCAACGTCAGCCACAGAAGAAATAAGTAGCATATTAGTATGCATTTCACACAACTGAAAACCAAACAAATGCAATTGCAATAAAAAGGGATATACAGAAAAAGAACGTCACCTGGTGATTAACAATTTAACATGCTACAGCACATCTCTTTGCACGTTTCTGAATGCATTCAGCATTTTTTTTTCTCGATTTGCATTCAGCATTGAGGATTCTCATGTTACCTAGTATTGATTTCACAAACACTAATTGCAAAGGTAAAGATGATGCAACCAGCACAAGATGCGGGTCGAAACATGAATCCCCTGAACAAGGGGCAACAGTTTTGTTCTTTCATTCAAACAATAGCAGCAAAGCATATTCTTTCATTCAAACAACAGAAATAGCTATTATATGTAGTGGGAAATAATGATAGGAAATGACCATCAATCCTTAACGACAGCCAAAATGTTCATGCGTGGAGATATAATTATTCTCATGATGCTACCGTACAGAATTTCTGCCTACTTTATTTCGTAGAAATATAGAATGAAAACATATAAGAAAAATACACGATGCCATCAAAATAAAGTAGGGAAACATATCTGAAGAGTATATAGATCAATCATGTGCCTAAGTTCATCCACACCTGCAGTCCTAGATATTTTTAATTTCTCAATGCTGAACAAAGGAAATACTGACAAGGAGAGATTACCAGGACAAGTGGCTGATTCTGAACCAGAATTTCGAACTGAAATACACAAGGCAGCTTTTGTTGACAAGAGCATCTCATGATCTTCTTTTTCGCGGATGCTGATTTCACTTGATACCATATCACACCTATGAGTGGACGTGATTATGTGCTCAAACGAGGGGTTCGCCCAGCCCTCCCAATCCCAAACGAAGAAATACAATTTTCAGGCAACATTCGAACTTGCAATTGCGGAGATGGGCTTACCAGTTCCCACAATCGCCGAAAGCCGATCATTCCCTTCATAGGCACGCCGCGGTCGGACCTTGGACTCCACCTTCCCGCTGCCGCCGCCGCCTGTAGGCGGATGGCGAGTGGCGAGGCGCGCGGCATTAGCCCGTTTGGAAGCGGGGACACGTGCCCACTTCAAGGACTAGGTGGAGACAAAACCGCTTAGGTCTGGTTCGCCTTCGGAGTTCGGAGCATCCAAGATGGCTTGGCGCGTCCGGCCGGCGGCCTCATGCGACGTCGCCGCCGCCGGCTGTGGGAAAGGAATTTCGACGGGTTTCGGCTGGGCTGGGACTCTCGTCGCTCAGACGCAGCGCGGGCGCTGGGCCGTGGTGGTGAGTACTGGTTGGACTCGGCTCATTGGCACTGGGCCTGATCTGGCAAAGATGAGCTGGGCCATGACCTTTTTTTGCCCGTCCTGCTCCGCGCTTTTTTTCGCTTCAGAATTTCCTGCACCCTCTCTAGCAGTGCCCGTCGCGCGCGCGCTGAATTTGTTGGCTGTGTGTGTGACTGTACTTCGCACAGGCCGGTTTGCAACAGACACGGAGAAATGGACAGAAAATATCCACACATCATGTGATCGAGAGACAGCAGGTATAGGGAAGCAGTGCATGCGTGTAACGTCCTTGGAGCCTCCTCGTCGCCCCCACGCACTGACGCGGCTGCGGTAGTACAGTATATGCGACGTCCATCCATTCCTCCATCTCCCGCCACCTGCCTACCTCCCTGTGCTGTAGACTTCTTTCTAGTAGCTCACTCTATCCGGTGCGTGCCTACAAGATTGGATGGTACAAACTCAATCGGGGGAATCGTGATAATTAGTGGGGTCGAGAAGATGAACTTGCCGGGGCCTTGAAGTGCCCGTGAACCCTCGGCCAGTCCTCCAGAGCCTCTTCTTTACACGTCAGTACGCATCTGATATCATGCACGTACATGTTTTCGTCTAAATATTAAAGTACCTTACTATCAGCACACGTGATGAAATGATGCGTGCATGATGATGCAATTGCCGTCTAAAACGAAGCCAACGGCTTCTCGATCACGTGCCCTCTTGTACGTATACGTCCACACCACTCTGTCTACTGCATATGCTTGCGTCTTTGAATGTGTGCAGAGTGCAGTACGTAGTGAAGTTTGTTAGTACTAATTTGCAGAGAGAAACAGTGGTAAGCTGACAAGAAAGGAAACCCGCCCTCGTCGGCTTATTGCTGTCGTGATCGCGTCCTGGTCGTACGTACGTTAATCTTCTGCATGCAGCTGCATGCTGGGGATCGCTGAAGGAAAAAAGTCGAGCTAAAAGGTCGTCACGTGCGTGTCATACGGTCCTGTCGCGCGCATCTGTGCTGCAATGGTCGTCTCCTGTTTATATTCGGTGATACATATGCAGCTGTATTAATTATCGTCTTCCCGGAAAGCATGTCTTTGTTTTTCGTCAGCTTGAGCCTGAAAGGAGCCGGCAGTACAACAAGCTGACCCAGGTCTTAATTTGGGGAGTAAAGAATGATGATCAGTTGTAACAAGCGGTCCCGGTACTTTTGCTGTACAGAGTATGCGCTTCAACGATCGTATCACGTACACTCGGAGAAGGGAAAGGTATTGCACATACTGCAGACAATTTGAACACCAATAACATTCCCCCCCGTATGGTACGCGACCGTCGAGTATATATATGTTTTGTCAGCAGTCAGCACCGATCAGACATCAGTAGTATTCGACTATCGATACGCAGGCTCGTGCGCATACATTCAGGCGATCTGGCCGGCGTAGCCGCCTTTATTCCGGGACAGAGATCTTGAGGCAGCAGGCCAGCAGCCAGCTGCCTCGCCGCTACTCCGCCCCGCCGTTCCGGTCCCCGGCCGCGCGGCGCCGCGCGCGGTCCCATGAGTCCATGACTCTCCGACCCTGTGGTGAGCGAACGACCGGCCCCGCAAGCAAGCGGAAAAGCCCCTGCCTGTTATGCCATGCATGTGCCTCATGGCGCTCGAACAGTGACGCGCACTAGCTTGGCCATCAGAAAGAAAGAGATCCAGGCGCGGGGGGCGCGAGCGTCACAGTGCCGCGCACCGGCCGGCAGCGCGCGCGACAAGCAGGCTTTAGTTTGTTGCTAGCGACGGCGCGTTCGGAACCGACGGCGTACGCGCGCCCCGCCCGCCCGCCCGGCGGCCGAGCCCTCCTGCCCCGCCATGCATGTGCGTTCGATGCGCGAGCGCGAGCGCGGCTGCCGTTGCGTTCGCGTGAACGCGTGCGGGGCCTTGCTGCACCTGCGCGACTGGGGCGAGGACCGACGACGACGAAACGGGTCATGTGGGCGCGCAAAGATGGCAGACCGGTTCGAGATGATGATATATCATGGCCCGCGGGCCGTCGATCGCCGGCCAGCAACAGTACGTGCGCATGTGACTTCACCCCGTTCCCAGAACAGCCTGCAGATTCCTTGTAAAAAGCTCGCGGCATGAGCTCATCAGGCCGGCCCGTGTCCTGCGGGACGCAAGAATTTTCTTCTCGCGAACCCCGAACATCGTGACGTAAGTGAGTCTGAGTGTCTGGCCGGATGAGACTTATCGAATCCGAATGAAAAGAACGAAGACTTTGAACTACTCCTACTACTAGGTCAGTGTGTGAATGATCAACGGAAAAGACGTCTGAATAAATAAACCAAACAAGTGTGCTCCGACCAGCCAATAGCCATATATACGCAGGTTGTTGATATCAAGTGCGACTGCTGACTGTTGAGAGGTGTTGGGGGCGCGTCCAGACAGCCACATCCCGAGTGTCATCGACTTTTAGCCTCGAGGGTGACGGCTTCATGGTCCAAGTAGCTAGCCGATGATGTTACATCTGACAATATATAATCAAGCAGCCCTTTTTCTATTTGAGGGAAACCCTGATAGAGTATAATTTGCTCAAGTTGGACACGTCTCGCTGTTCCTGCACACCACGCCCGCTGATGATTGATTTGCTGTTCGACGGGCCCGGCCGTGTATATGCCAGATGGATATATGCCAGATGGATTTCTTGCGCGAGCTGGCAAGAACCGACCAAGAATGGCGTCCGTGGCCGGCCATGACGAGGAGCAGCCCCATATGGGGGTTCGCATGGCTTCCACTCCAAGCTCCCTGACAACGGGACGGCAGATTCTTATTCCCCAATTATTCCCTCTCGGATTCGTCGTCGTCCTGTATATGCAGCCTTGAGAAGAAAACGCGAGAATATAACTCGAGTAGTATGAGTGGACACTGCAGGATCGTGATGCCGTCATCTCACTCCACAAGCTCCAGGGACAGGGGAACAATGGGAAGACAGGACCATGCTGTGGTAGGGTGAGGTCACCGAGTCCAAAAATTTCTCTCTTTAGTTTCCGGCCTCACCCGTCGCAGACACACAGGCCACGTCGATCGTGCAGATTTTCACCGCGTGATGTTCATCAGAGCGTTTTAACGCTACCCAGTTAGCTTTGGTTGGGTGAAAAAATTTCACGTGTACGGCGGTCTCGGTCTTCGCTCCGTTGGCTACAACGCTCAGTCAACAAATGACACGTTAGGTTCAAAAAAAAAAAAAATGACACGTTCTCCCTTGCTTGTTTGCCAACTGCCTCCCTCCCATTCTCCCACGAATTGAATGCAGTGTCTCGGAAGCCAAACCGCCTCTCCTCTCTTCCTCCCTCACCAATGCGCCCGCCTGGTTCTCTCCGTCCCATCTTCTTCTCCATCAGATCGGGGCGAAGTGCCCTCAGCCATGCCGCCGTGCTTTCTGCCCCCTTCCTCCGGTGATGTCCCCCTTCTCTCCTCCTCCTCTTTCGTGGCAGGTGCGGTCCCCTCTCTCTCCTCCTCCACATGGCTGTTTGTGGTGCAATCCTTCCGCGCCTTTCGATCGATCGGGGACTTGTGGGGGCTGCTGTATGTTGTTCTTTGATTTTATTTGCGTCATGTGGATCCGCTTGTTGATTTTTGCCTTTGGATTTAAGGATATCAGTTTAGTATTTCGTGTTTTGCCTGGAGTTTGGTCGCTGGTGTTGAGGGGATTGGATGAGCTCCTTTTCTCTCACAGATATTACTTATTTCTTGCGTGGATTTGTTCCTGTGGCGCTCTTCGATTTTCTCTTTGTTTCTGTTTCATTGCTCATCTCCTACAGTCAACAATCTATGGAGATTGATGGCAGCAGGGTTGGAAGGGATGAAGACATTGTGCTGTTTTGCAGGGCGCCGCTGCTCTTGAAGGACATCGGCGGTGATGAAGGTGGCCTTGCCCTCTGCTCTAGCGAGTCAATGCCGACCCAGGTATGTCTCTCTCAGTTAAAACACTAGGTACGACTCCTGTGTTCATGTCAAAGGAAGAAGTTTCCGGCCTCACCCGTCGCAGACACACAGGCCACGTCGATCGTGCAGATTTTCACCGCGTGATGTTCATCAGAGCGTTTTAACGCTACCCAGTTAGCTTTGGTTGGGTGAAAAAATTTCACGTGTACGGCGGTCTCGGTCTTCGCTCCGTTGGCTACAACGCTCAGTCAACAAATGACACGTTAGGTTCAAAAAAAAAAAAAAAATGACACGTTCTCCCTTGCTTGTTTGCCAACTGCCTCCCTCCCAGAATTCTCCCACGAATTGAATGCAGTGTCTCGGAAGCCAAACCGCCTCTCCTCTCTTTCTCCCTCACCAATGCGCCCGCCTGGTTCTCTCCGTCCCATCTCTTCTCCATCAGATCGGGGCGAAGTGCCCTCAGCCATGCCGCCGTGCTTTCTGCCCCCTTCCTCCGGTGATGTCCCCCTTCTCTCCTCCTCCTCTTTCGTGGCAGGTGCGGTCCCCTCTCTCTCCTCCTCCACATGGCTGTTTGTGGTGCAATCCTTCCGCCTTTCGATCGATCGGGGACTTGTGGGGGCTGCTGTATGTTGTTCTTTGATTTTATTTGCGTCATGTGGATCCGCTTGTTGATTTTTGCCTTTGGATTTAAGGATATCAGTTTAGTATTTCGTGTTTTGGCTGGAGTTTGGTCGCTGGTGTTGAGGGGATTGGATGAGCTCCTTTTCTCTCTCAGATATTACTTATTTCTTGCGTGGATTTGTTCCTGTGGCGCTCTTCGATTTTCTCTTTGTTTCTGTTTCATTGCTCATCTCCTACAGTCAACAATCTATGGAGATTGATGGCAGCAGGGTTGGAAGGGATGAAGACATTGTGCTGTTTTGCAGGGCGCCGCTGCTCTTGAAGGACATCGGCGGTGATGAAGGTGGCCTTGCCCTCTGCTCTAGCGAGTCAATGCCGACCCAGGTATGTCTCTCTCAGTTAAAACACTAGGTACGACTGCTGTGTTCATGTCAAAGGAAGAATAGAAGAAACAAGAGATGAGAGGAAAAGAAACGTTATATATATGTATATGAATCTTCTTTTGCAGTTTAATGTTTGATCTAAATGCTTTGCATCAGAGGAGAAGTGAGGCAGTTGGTATGTTTGATTTCCTATAGTTTAATTTTTAAACTTCTTATTGGATTTACAATAGAAGGATAGTGACAGGATAATGAATCACCCTTCCTGTTCAGTTGTTGCAGAATAGTATTTGTCCTATTGCATGTCTAATGTTTGTGCCAATATCATGGAGTGTGTTTTCCATCAGCGCTAAAACCTGCTGCTACAATTTGACTTATATATAGCTATTGATGTCTTTTTTTGTTGTTCTGCTACGGGTTAATTCTTTTGCACTCATGAATTAGCTTTCCATATCCTTAAACTGGCTGCCCGCTGCCCCCCCCCCCCCCCCCCCCCCCCTCAACACACACACGCACGCACGCACACATTTGTAAATCAGTGGATGCCATTTGGTTTCATCCGATCTTTGCGCGGGAATTCAAGATTGCAGCCAAACACGCCATATTTGATTTGGGGTAAAAAAATGATTTGAAGTATTGCAAAAGATATTTATTTGTCCTTTATGTTGTTCTGTCTCAGTAAGAACCACTTTCAAAATATGCAGTATTGCAGCCAAAAACGCCATATTTGATTTGGGGTCGAAAGAAAATGATTGGAGTATATGCAGCGTTGCAGCCAAACATGAGATATTTGATTTTTCTCCAAAAAAAATAATTTGGAGTATTATTGCGAAAGAGTTTAGTCCTTTATGTTGTTTTGTGTCTGGTGTCACTTTCATTGAGCACAATGCGGTCGCATCTTTGAAATTTATGTTAGTATCATAGTAAGCATATTTCAAATTTGCTTGTGCGATTTACTTCTTTTTGGTGCCAGGTGGCTGATGGTTTCCTCTATTGGAAAAAGATTAAATATTTAGTTGATGGTCAACGAATTCCTCTGTATCCTATTTAACAAGCTTGTGTTAAGCTCACGATTTTCACTTACTGATGTATAAATGTGTTGCTTGTTGTTGCAGGTCGTTGATTATTGGCAGAGATGTTAGTTCTGATTCATGATCTGGAGTAGCACAGCAGGTACTCTATCCTGCTTATCTTGGAACCATGGATTTGTATATTTTATATGAAGTTACTGCTCTTAGATCACGAATGGTATGTTGCCATCCTACGAAATCACTGTAGCTCTTATCTTAAGATGATGCACATTAGGGTAATGTCTCTTTCACTCAAATATGATAACTCACTTCTTCCAAAAAAAAAAATAATATACCTCATCAAAATTATCCATTTGCAGTACATGGACCTGTTGAGATGCCACCTTTAAAAAAAGAAAAAAGAAAAGAAAGAAGAGGTGGTTTTGAAGAAAAAGATAGCTCGAGAAGAGATTTGCAGTTCTGTTTATTGTTGGTTTAGATCTGGTTTACTAGATTAGTTGTCCACCATTGCATATATAAATCTTAATTTGTGCTTCATTGTTTGTTTCAGAATAGCATTTGTGACTTATGTGTGCATTGCACGGTGGTCATTCAGTTGTCTAAAATGCTGAATTGTTTTGACATGTGATTTGCCAATCAGAATAAGTTATGGTCTTTATGTTTTTACAAATATTGCTTATTAGATTTGGTTTGGTCAGAACACTTTGTTTTCTCCATCTGATGGTGGATGAATAGGATTTTGTCTGTACAGGCTGAAAGATGGGATTCATTTTTTTTTTTTTTGTTTAGTGACGCAACCTCAACTGAAAATAAGTTATGTATATATATGCTTGATCTGGTATATTCTCCTGTATAAGTTGAGAGAAAATAGATTTTACCGAGTGTTTAACATTGTTGCCTCTATTTCCAAAGGTGTATGCAATGAAAATACATGATCCGCAAACATTGATAGTTTCTAACAAATGCATAGCCATTTACACTACTTGAATTATTTATATCTTACACTGTTGCGATACTGCATGTTTATGTCTCAAGAGCTTCATGCCTGTTAGTTAAGATAGGCTGACAAAAAAAAATATCTCTCTCGTGAATAGCTTAGAATATGACCAGTTGTTTTTTATATGTATTCTTTAAGTTCCATGTGTTGTACCGAATGCATTAGTTTGTTTCTGGTAGGTCCATTATTTTGCCTCTCTGGGTTTGAATGGTTATATATTAAATGGATTGTTTCCATCCATTCCAGACTTTTGTGGTGCAGTGAAGTAGTGTTAGTTCCCCAGGTCTTTGCCTTAGTTACTCTAAGAGATTCAATGTCGCGGGGCGTTGTTAATAATAGATTTAGTTTTCTCTTTATTGATACTAATCTTTCTCTTTACATCTCTGAACCATTATTTCTCTTTACAAAGGTTGTTCATTGGGTCAGAGAGCTGCTGAGTTTGACACATGCCGCCTGGGTCAGCAGGAAGCTTCATCGCCGTTTTTGTTGGCCTTATTGTCAGAAGCTTTAAAGCTTTCTCTATGAACTACCCCTCATGCATTATACTTTATATATGTGCCCTGGGTTAGCACGAAGCTTCATCGCCGTTTTCCTTGTGCAGGACCCAGACACACTACACGAAATATTTGGTACTAATTCTTAGAACAATGCACTCCCTGTTCTTGAGGATATGCAGTGTTGCTGAAATGATTATGTTGATGCCAGAGGTCCTCAGACATGGGGAGCACATCTATCATCACGACAATTCTGGATGATTATTTTGGTTACCTTGCAGCTGCAGCAATTGTATGATGTTCTACTATTGCCACTAGGATGGCCTCTAAAGTATGATGTCAATAGCACCTCATCTTCAATCAGGCTCAAGGACTGGGTGCCGACTGAGGCTGCTGTATTATATATTCCAATTTAAGCTTTCAACGGTAACTGATCTATGAGCTCAAAGTTTAAATTATGCTGGGTGAAATGTTAGTCATTGTTATTAAGCCGAGTGATTACTCCACTGTAACTTTCGGAAGCTTGTTTATGACTTCTAAATATCAGCATACGTACTTCTGCAATTTCTTTGATTTGGCCTAAAATATATTCCATTTAGTATTGAAGCATTCTTTTGTCAGCACTGATGCACTATATTTTGTTCAGTTACTTTTGTTTCCTTATGATTTGCTTCCATCATCCTCAACAGAGAATGTACAGCCTCCCAATGTCATATTTGTTACTGTCCTTGTTCTTGTTAGAAGAAATAAATTGCAGTGTGAAATCATTTTTTATGAAGAAATAATTTTATGACTGAATGCTGAGCACTTGAGCAGTTTAATGTCATTTCTTCATGTGTGGCTCACATAGTTTTTCTCTTACGAAGTATATTCCTTACCATTGACTAGCTAAGTTTACCAGTGATTTAGGCTCCACATCAATCAGCAAAGCCAGTTTATTGAAAATACAAGGATCATGGATGTTAGTAGACCCCATTGACAATGCCTTCATCTTACCTTCCTTTCCTCTTAGAAAAGTCATATTCACAACATATTTCAGTTATGATTATTTACTTGGTATACTTCTCTAGACACTTGCACCGTATTTTTTCCCAGTTCAATCACTAATTACATTCCAATTGTTATTCTGAGTTCAGTTTAGTAACTAGCTTTCTGGATATACTGCAACCACCACTTTCAAGCTACTGTACTTCATAACTATGACTTGGGCTTCTACTGCAATATACAGTGCCAACAGCTTGCTGGTGCTGATGACAAACAGAAGAATTAATGAATTACATAATGTAAAGCATACTTGCTTCCTTCCCAGTGTACTAGGAAAAAGAATCCTTTCCTGAATGATCGATACTTCATTACTTTCTAAAAGTATTTCTGTTTCTCATGTTTTATTAGATGTCATCATTTTCTTCCACAAATTAGCCAACTAAATATATTCCATGAGAAAGGCGCCTTAAGTAATATCTCAGGAAGAAGCAACCTTCTTCAATCTTTCTACTTATTGCCACTGCAAAAACTGATAATTAAACCACCTATTTGGAATGCAATGCATCTTTGCCTCCGACGAGGTCAATATGTTCTGCAGAAGTACACCTACAGTTCCGGCTAAAAAAATTACCCCGGCACTGCACAGCCATAGTAGGACACTTAACATGAGGTTCTAGATTTATATCTACGGATCCATCGAATACGTGTTTTTTTCTTGGCTATGTTTTCAACTACAGCCATTCTGTCCTTTTGGTTGATGCCTTCTAAATTGTAAAGGGCTGCAATAACCTTTTTATGGGGTGCCTGCAGTCAAATTTTTTATGAGATGAGCCTTTTGGCATATCTGATAGTACTTCTTTCTGCATTTCATAAGTTAGCTCATGGGAGCAGTTTGAAGAATTAATGTACCATCTGCTAAAATATTTACAAGTACAGATATTCTTCTTCTTTTCAGCAATGCACCTTTTTCTATCTGCACAGTCGTGCAACATCAGTGCTTGCTGATGCCTTGCTTCTTTTGTTGCCTTGCAGTTTGGCAGTACTGATTTGTGTTCATGGATTTTTCCCATGTCTTTGTGTATTTTTTTTGTTGTCCATCCTATGTTAGACCTAAGACTGTATGTGCTTAAGGAAAAATTAGCGGTTATGATAGTTACTTTTTTTTTTTTGGTGTGTGGGTGTGTGCATTGTTTTTCATGGTTGACAGTCACCTCTTTTGGATCGAAACAGAAAATTATTATCCACAGGTTGGTTTCATAAGAAGCAGTACAACAACCTTGAACGTGAACCATTGTATCTTTTGGACAGCATCTCATATGAAGAAAGAGTTTTGATGTTGTAAGTTTCTGTTGCTTTGGTCGTTCAAAGATCTATTTTTTTCAGTCTTCTTTATATAACCTTCTTCTTTATATAACCATTTCTACCTAACAATGGGTTGCCTGATTATTATTTCTGCAACAGAATTAATGATGACAAAAGTAACTACACAACTATTATTTTGTTCCCGAAATAGTGACTTATGAAGCAAATTGCATCCGCAAAGGTGGTCTATTATTTGACTTACATATCATAATTACATATTTTGTTGTACAGATGGTGTATTTCTTAATTCGAGCATGGCTACCAGGTGGTATACAAATCCCGACATACCAGAGGCAAGACATTCATAAAAGATGCTGGAACTAAGTCATAATAATTATTCACCATGTTGACTCTTAATCCACCCTTGTTATATTCTGCAGAACTACTTTGTAAGATAGGCTCCATATAAGATGTATCCAATGAGCTACATCAATACAAATTTTCATTACTTCCCCAATCTATAAAATTGCACCTCTGCATTCATTTTTACCAGCAAAATTTTCTACAGACGGCGCGCAAGGGCGCGCCGCCTTCCACTAGTGCGTATCTGAATTTCTCTGCCTCTCTCCCTGTTGATCCAGTCCACGTCGTGCGCGCCCCATCACCTCGTACTGTACAATAATGCAAAGCCACGTGGATTGTCCTAATTAAGTTAAACAGACAACGTTCGGATGTACATACAAAGTGGGAGGTAAAATTCACGCCGAATCCTTCCTTTCCTTTAATCTTGTAGATGTACCGCACTTTCCTACGATTTGACACGTTGCTTTCCTCCCCGGTCGACACGTTATCCGCCTTCTGTAGAAACTACAGTGCGCCCGCCGCGACGGGGGAAAGAAAAGAGAAGCTATCGTTTCCTTTTCCCCTCGCTGCCGGCTCCTCGCCGAGCCCCACCACGCCGGCTGCTGCAGCCTCCGATTCCTCCCATTCGTCCGCCTGACCATTCTTCGCAGCACCTACGCTGGCTTGCTGCTCATGCCGCATCCCATCCCCTTCCTCCCGGCGCCCCCAACGACTGGTGCTGTCCTTACCCCTTCCTCCCCGCTAACCGGCTCCATGGAGTCCATCCTCTCTCTTCCCTGTGCGTTGTGTACTGACAGATCTACCAGCTTCTGAGTCTCTCCGTCATGCCTCCTGGGAAGTCGGGGTACCGGCCGGATTCAGCCATCGTGGACTGCAATGTGTTCGTTGCCGCGGCCATAATCTCCCTTGCGCTCATGGCCGATAAGATCACCAGCGGCCTGTTCATCCAGCCAAGGAACGCCAGGTACCGGGTGTCCGAAATCAGGTCATTTTACTGTGCTCCATGCTTGTTGTGGATGGAGAATGTCATGTGCGGTGCGGTAGCCGGCCGGGTAGGGAGGTGAGTTAGCCTCACGGTTCCCATCAGAGAAGCCACCAAAACAGAGAGAATCTCACGTGGACTGGGGGCCCAGCTGCACGGCAGCCCCGGCGCCGCGATATTCCCCTGCGACCGCTGCTGCCGCCCCCTCGCCGCCAGGTAAAATCCAAAGCATATCTCCGATTTCCGGCGCCGCATAAAACCAAGCGAGCGAATTCCCTCCTCACACGCCAACAGAACGCTCGCACTCGTCGACGACGTGTGGAGTCCATGCCGTCGGACGGGTGCCTGGCCTAAAGAAGGCTTGGCCCTGCTTGCTTGCTTGCTCGACGCCGCTACTAGCTCGATCCATGGCACGCACGCACTCTTCGAAAGCCGTGCGCGTGATTTGGGTTTCGGCACATGCAGCGAATGTTTTCAGGTCAGCAACGCATATATATACTAGTAGTAGTACTGGAGTTAGCTGCATGTCACGCAGTTCGCTCACCTAATCCTCACAAGAACTGTAGCAGTATTTCTCTTTAGCTATAGGTTGTCGCATCGCATCGCTTTTAGGCTATCAACGTGACGTTGGCAGATTACGTCTTAGAATTCAGTAGCGTTTGTTTATAGTTCAGACAGCTAACAGTCTGGTTTAAGTAGAATTGCTTGACGTACGGGTGTAGAAGAGTGTTAGACTTGCTGTTTGACTCGAAGACTACTACTCCATCTTTTCAGCTGGTTGAGATCGAGATAGGCCAAAGCGGTACAAAAAGCTCTCATATATATGCCCCGTTACTCTAATAATGCACTGTGATTGCTGACCTACTCACAAATTCGTTCCGAGCGATTTGACGCGTGCTTGGCAAATCCACCAGCCTTGCTATTTATAGGTAGGGACATGCACGCATGATAAGGTTGTAAAGTTAAGCACCAAACCTGAGCAGTGTTTCGTGTTGCTTTTGTCTAGACGCGCTTGGTTGAAGTATGCGCAATTGTCGGGTCGAAATCTCAAGGGTGTAATAACAACAGTGATTCTCGACGGATGGATTTCCTGAATGCCTGATACGCCGCGCGCCAGGGTCATTTCGCCATCATCGACGGATGGATTTCGTCGAACAGCCCAAGAACGAGAGCACGTGAACCCATCGTGTAGATACGGTGGACGACGCGCGTAGGGTGGCGTTCGCCTCCGTCCCGTTGGAATCTCACGCTCGCGAAAGCCCCTAAGACTTGTCTTCTTGGGCCTTTATCCGTACGCCGGAGCCGTCGTGTGCACGCACTCCCATGCCTATCGTGTCAGGCTGCAGTACGCACACTCCATTTCTTGACACGGCCCGACCTGCCTGCCCGGGAGATTGAACTCGTGGACGTCCGTGAAAGAGAAAAGCCATGCACGCACTGTATATGCATGCACACATACGAGTGGCAGAGAGGGGTCAAACAGAGTGTCCATCCAGCAAGCCAGTGGCGGACCACGGACGGAATTTTAGCTGGGGCAGCTAGTTGTAATTGCAGTCACCTCTACCGCATGAGCAGGACTTGTGAAGGAGGAATTAGGGGCTGTCCATGTACAGAAACAAGGGGGTTCGTAATTCTTGCCGCCGGTAGCGCCCCAGTATGCCGTATGGGGCGGTCCGCCCCTGCAGCAAGCGTAGGATGTCAGCAAGGGTTTTATACCATAGATACATGCATACTTTGCAGAAACTGATACACATGGAGATCACCCAACGACTAAACAAATTCATTGAGTACATGACAAAAAGGTACTCCACTTATGGATTTAGCGAAATAAAAATATACTACCGATGTATGGTAGAGAAACAGTCATTAAAAAAAAATAGTGCATGCAAACCCTCAATACACCTGCAAGTTTTATTGCACTCACGTACTGTATACAGCAAGAAGGGTTTCATTCTCCAACAAAACTTATATTTCTAAAAATACTTGACCTGCATTTTCCTTTGGAGATTGTGTATCATAATTGTCTATCTTTTTCATCCTTCCTTGATAAACTTTCATTGACTTTGTTCGTCTTTTTTTGTTGTTTAACTATTTTGCATAGGGGTACAACTTAAGGTCAGTTGGGTAAAAGGCACAACATGAGCTCACAGAAGTTAACTTGAGGAAGCAAGCAAGTCATAGGTGTTAGCATTGTGTCACGGTTTATTCTGTGGTAGGCTATCATGTACATGCACACCAATTGAGGCTTTGTAAAATCACAAGATATAGAAAGCAAATATCCTTTAGGTGGGTTCCTCTAAAAATAAGTATCTCATAGGTGTGTCAGTATCTGAGTTTGTACTAGTATATTTCTAAAAAGTTAGCATGGCAAAATTGACTGCAAAAAAATGTTTAGCATGCAAAATTGAATAGATCTTAACTAGATTGGCCTGGCCTGCCCAAGTCTGAAAATCATTCCTAAGCTCCACTCACTTGGATCTAAATTTAGAGTACTAAATGTTGTAAGAATGAAAGGATTATGGTTTTACTAAAACTTGTGTGGTCACTCTCTTTATAGATTAATACTAGAAAAATAACAACTTTATTTAAAGGAAAATTATAGACTATTGGAATGCTGCAGTTTGTAAAAATCAGTGTTGGGTTGATTGGTATATGCCACGCAATAAGCTAGAGGCGTACTCACACTTTACTAAAAACAACATATACTAAAAATAAAGAAAAAACTAAAAACATGAAAGAGATTGTGTACACAAATATACCTAGAGTTACTAGGATCGACGTTCCCATGGTCGTTCATTCTCATTAGCATTCACGTGTTGGATTTTTTGAAGGGAAACAGGAGGGGATTCCCCTACTGTGATTTATTGATTAGTTTGTTAGTGTTAGTGTCAGTGTTTTATGCATGTATTGGGTTAGCCAATTAAGAAGAATGAGGGAATAGCTGATGCATGCCACGTAGACAAGTAACATGAACGGATGGCTACACATAGTTTTGCATTTCCTCCTTCGCACTAGTGAATCTAAGTGATCCATCCCTCGTGCAATGGCACCACGGTAAACATCAATTTTAAGTTGTCACTACCTGATTTCTCCTTTTATGTGCATAACCTTGGATAAAAAATGTGCGCCACTACGCCATCGTAGAGGCCTGTCAAGCAAAGTGTGCATTCGGATGTCTAGAGCTCTAGTTTCACCATTGCCGCTTCGTATACCACTCTACCTTGCTAAACTGGAGGCCTATTTGGCACAATTTCATGTCCCAGATATATTCTGGATTTTGAGTTTATAAAAAAAAGAGGTGTTCTAGAATTTTTTTGTTAGTTTAAAATAATAAGAAAATTATTCCATTCCATCTCCAGATCCATAGAATTCTAGAGATAGATATGGACAGCTTTAAGATTTTTTAGAGTCCTAAAACCTTTTTTTTAGAGAGAGATTCAAAAAGAAAAAACACAACAGCTCGTGTGCGCATTGTGTCATGTGTGCGCGCACACGGGCGGACGTTTGTGAGGTAGCAAAGGTCCCAGGGTCGGTGGACCCAAATCATCAGCCGCTTCGCGACACCGCTCGCCTGCGTGACCCTCTCACACCATGGCATCATCTGTACGCTGTCACTACTCTCACGTCTCTCTCTTGCTCTGAGTTATATAGTATTTATTCTGCTATTTTTTATTTTCAGGCCTTGGAAAAAGATCAGAGGGAAAGACTTCACAATGATCAATCTTTTTTAAAAAAAATAAATCTAGAAATGGGTTACTATATAGCACAGGAGCATATAATAGTGTGGAAAGATAGGACGCAAGCGGAGAGAGAGAAAAGTATGACTAAGGATATGAAAGAAATCAGACAACAACCTTCTTAGCCTCCTCTTCCATATCCTCCTCTCCGCTTCTTCTCCCTGGTCATGAGTTCTCTTCTAGCTAGCTAGCCCAGAACGAGCAAACGCAAGCAACAGCTCTAGTGGCAGCACTCGAGAAAGAGATCAGGAGGTATGGACAAGAAACAAAGTTCACTTCCTTCTTGCTTGGGTTCTTGTATACGTGTGGATTTTGGTGTTTCCGAGCTTTTCTTCTCTCGCCTTTCCTAGCTTGTTTTTGAGTGCAACCGCTTGTTTTGGAATTCACTGCTCTTTGTTCTTTTGTTTATCTTGGACGAGCCTTAACACTTGTTGTTTTTCCTCATCTTCTTGTCCATTCCTTTGTTGTTTCAGATCAATTCCCAGCACAAACATACATCTGAGACAGGTATATATGCCTCTTCTTTCAGTTCGATCTATACTTTGGCTCTTAATTTCCTTTTGGTTCTTTCCTCCTCCTTTGAGAAAACAGCTTCCTGACATCTTCTTGCGCTTGCTAGCATGATAACTAGTCCCCATCTTGATTCTTTCTTGAGTAACTTGAGTTTGTTCTTGCCCTGTCTGAATTGGAAACCACTGTTTGTTTTGGTGAAGGAAGGATAGGGAAGACAGCTCGCCCTGTCAGTCCAAGATAGAAGCAAGGGACAAGGGCTACCGAGAGGGAAAGATTCCCTGTGTTGCTGAGTTGCTTCTCAAGGATAAATCTGTGGGAGCCGGCGATGGCATCCAATTCATCAGCGGCAGCTGTGGCAGCGTTATTTGGAATTAGGGATGGCGACCACCACGAGCAGATGAAGCCTCTGCTTCAGCACCAGCAGTCTCCTGCCGCACCGCTCAACGGGGCTTCTTCGTCGGCGGGGTCTGGCCAGGCGACAGCAACGCCACCACCAGTGAAGAAGAAGAGAAACCTACCAGGCAATTCTAGCAAAGTACCCTTTTCAATTCCAGTCATGCATGTTCTTTAATCACGCAAATTTATGCATATCTTCTTGCAGTAGAGATATTGTTAGGATTTGTTGCAAGTTTCATCATGTAGACAGCTACTCTCGTTTCCATCCATAATTTATCTACTCTCGGTTTCCTTGTTCCGAAATTCCGGGTTCCTCAATACAAAAGCTCGTAATCCATCTGTTCTCCGCCGGATTACATGCTGGTCCTAGATTTTTTTTCGCCAGATCTTAACCCATCTGTTTTCCACTCATCCAGTGTCCCTAGAATTTCGACCACATCCTGATTCGATCCAAAGGACTGGCTGTCACATGTTTTACTCACCATATACTAGCACGTACGTACATCATTTAAAGCTCTTAGCTAGCCTCACCTGAAGGAGTTGCCTTTAATTCAGGTGAAGGGGCAGTGAACACACAATCATTTGACTGATTCATCTGCTACTACTCCACAGTTAAATGCCTTTTTCGAATTCATAGTTTCCAGTCAGGGGCGTATACAATTCATGTTTTGAAACGAAGAACATACTCTCTCTTTTTTCTGCAATATTCCATGCATGCAGTTCATGAACTGTTCTCCTCTTCACCCTTTGCTACTTCTCTCTCTTACCAATACAGATAGGGGTCATGACACACGATCTATGTCAATTCCTTTGTTGCCTATATCTCTTGCTGCAAATGCCTTTTGCCCCTTTCTTCCCCAAAGTCTCGTGAACATATTCTGTCCCTCGTTGCCTTAATTTGTCCTTATCTCACCAGACCGAAAAGAAATAAAGTATATTCCCGCGTCCGTATATTAACAACACAACACTACTATGCTAGTGCTACTGACTCAAACCGCCATCACCGCATATGCCCGCATAACCTGCTGCATCCTCAATTATCTTTTTCGATAAAAACTTATGCATACGCTCTTCCTTATTAATTTGATGGTTGATCGAATTTTGACTGAAGTGGTTTGTGGCAACATATATATGCATGCAGACCCTGACGCTGAGGTGATCTCGCTGTCGCCCAAGACCCTGATGGCGACGAACCGGTTCGTGTGCGAGGTGTGCAACAAGGGTTTCCAGCGTGAGCAGAACCTGCAGCTGCACCGGCGCGGTCACAACCTCCCCTGGAAGCTGAAGCAGAAGGACCCCTTGCAGGCGCAGCGGCGTCGCGTGTACACCTGCCCGGAGCCGACGTGCGCGCATCACGACCCGGCGCGCGCGCTCGGCGACCTCACCGGCATCAAGAAGCACTTCTGCCGCAAGCACGGCGAGAAGAAGTGGAAGTGCGACAAGTGCTCCAAGCGCTACGCCGTGCAGTCGGACTGGAAGGCGCACTCCAAGATCTGCGGCACGCGCGAGTACCGCTGCGACTGCGGCACCCTCTTCTCACGGTACGTACCAAATCCTCCCGTCTCTACTAGTAGTAGTACTACACATCTCTGTGCAGTGCGTGCGTGTTGTCACCGTCTATCTATCTATGCGTACTCCTATATCTTGTCCTATACCATATAGACGTACGTACGTACGTGCTACATGACGTGCACAGCTACAAGTACAACGCATGCATGCATCAACTCAGGCTAGCAAGTCACTCTCGCATTAGCTCGTTTCCGTGCCGTAGTGTCTAGTTGCATGCATGGTTCAGCCATGGAATCCTATACATCACACATCAGCGTATTATAAGCACTACTAGTACCACGCACTTGGCTTGGTGGACGCGCAAAGAATGTTTAGTGTTGCGTAACTAAGCGTCGGGGTTTTGTCTCGGTGCGCCACCAACTTGGTTTTTGTGTTGTGCTACCCGTGGGAGAGAGAGAAAGTCGGGCAGGCAGGCAACTGCATGCACGTGAAATGGCCATTGTCCTGTACTGCGCTGGCAACTGGATGCGAATGTTTCAAAGCTTTTTGTTAGCTCAGAAAGCCAGGTCGATCGGTAGTACAATCTCCATTTACATGAACAAGTGAAGCGCTCCCCACGGACCAGACCCCTACTTGTTTGCATTGGTTGCGTCGTGCCATGTAAGCTAGGTAGACTAGCGCTGTTTGCACATGAGCTGCCCATCAGATGCCGTGCAGAGCGCCAGGGCCATCCGTTGGCCGTGCCAGAGAGCCAGGCCTGCCCCTTCACATGTGTAGTTCACATTCACAGCTTTTCCTTGAATATATACGGTCCTGAATGTGTCCAGGCCCTCACATCTAGCTATTCGATCGGAGTTCACATGGCTGCAAGCATTCAGGAGCTAGTAGCAGAGAGAGGGGATCCACACATACGCTGTCGCGCACATTGACGATGAATTGGGCTGGAGCAAGTGGTCACCCCTCTCTTTCACGAAGTTGGCATAAATCTGTCCGAAGGGAAAGGAGCATATATGGAATGCATTAACGGACGTTGCAAAATACTGATTGGGGTTCACATGCAAATGTTGATTGGAGGTTTTGTTGCATGATGGCCTCTGCATCCAATTCTTCATGTGATTGGAGTAGGGACCCTAGCTAATACTAGCTAGCTAGGAATATATGTAGGTTTTGTTTTCGTGTGAGTGTTTTTTCGGCAAGTTAAACAAATGCATCATTATCCTAGCCATTTGAAATACTGCAATGACTTTTCTTTAAAACGTCAGTTTATGAGAACAAAAAACAAATTGAACGGCATACATGCATAGCCTCAAGAAGCATTGTATTACATGCAAAAAACCCATATTTCACCCCTTTCCCTCTATACTTCTTAAGCTGCTTTGGTTTCACGGGAAGTGAGCTTTGCTAAAAATATCTCCGAGTCTATCTTTGTGTCTCTGTGCTTACCCACGGCAACAATCTTCATGTCAACTTGTACAATGTTTTCCTATGACTTTTCTCCTCGGAAGCTTGCAGCTATCAGGAACCTGCTATCAGTAGGAAAATATGGCATGCATGCATGGCGACACCTACTTACCTGCTACTTGAACTCTTTTCGCCTTTTCCTTTTTGATTGACATGATTTTCTGTCCCCCAAGCTGCCATGGATGAGTGTCATAGAAGTGCAGTGAACAAGTTTAAGCGTTGGATTGTCATACACTTAACCATCTTAGCATGCAATACTAAATGAGGATGTCAAGCGTATGATCCGATACTTCCTAGACCCGCACCACTCATAATAGACAAGATATGGTCAAAACTTTAGTATCGATAACTTATAAATTATTAAGTTTAGAAATATGAGATAATCATATGTTTGTATTTGTCTCATAATGTGGTGTTCTATAACTACAACATGTACATAGAATCCCAAAATTAAATACATACCATGTCACTCCAACAGACTTCAATTAAGTATCGTTGGCTGAATGGAGCACACAGCCAACATAGATTTACTTCAAACTGAATTTATTATCTTCATGCAAATTTTTTTTTAAAAAGGTGGTATTTGCCTATTAGTTGGATGCAAATTTTGGCCTTCCTCAACACTGACATCTCTCTTTCCATATCACCGCGCGTATAAGTCGTTAGCTTAGCATAATTTAGTAAAACCTATCGATTTCAATAGTGGAAATTCTAATGTTTGTTATCATTTGCACAAATGAAATGACCCACATAACAAAATTTTGCACACATGAACCAATTTCACGTGCATGAGTTCACTGGAACGCTGTCCTTCAGTTTTGTCGTTCGCATTTCACGTGCAAACCTTCACTTGGTTCCCGCACGTCACGAGCGCTCGATTCCTGCGCATATAGTGCCGCTTGATCCAACTGTAACTTACTTGTCAAATCACGTGCACGCACGCACGCGTGATTGCATGCATCCATGCAGGAGGGACAGTTTCATCACCCACCGAGCCTTCTGCGACGCGCTCGCCCAGGAGAGCGCGCGGCTGCCGCCCGCCGGCCTAGCCGCCGGCCACCACTTCTACGGCGCCACCGGCGCGGCCAACATGGCGCTCAGCCTGTCGCAGGTCGGGTCCCACCTCGCGTCCACCCTTGGCGCGGACGCGCACCACGGCCACCACCATCCGGACCTTCGTTTCGGCGGCGTCGGCGCCGCGACCCGCCTCGATCATCTTCTAGGCCCGCCCGGCGCCTCCGGGTTCCGGCCCATGCCGCCTCCGCCGGCGTCGGCGTTGCTCATGGGAGGAGCACCACCGGAGTTCGGCGACGGCGACGGCACAGGATCCCATGCGTTCCTGCAGGGCAAGCCGTTCCACGGCCTCATGCATCTTCCGGACCTTCAAGGCAACGGCGCCGGAGGGCAGCCGGTGTCGTCGGCTCCAGGTCTTTTCAACCTTGGCTACATCGCGAGCGGCGGAAATAGCTCGGGCACTTCCAGTCACGGCCATGCAAGCCAGGGACACCTGGCAAGCGACCAGTTCAGTGAAGGAGGCGGCGGCGGAGGAGGTGCCGGTGGCGGCGGTGGCTCGGAATCACCGGCTGCGGTGCTTTTCGGCGCCGGCGCCGGGAACTTCTCCGGTGGCGCAGACCACCAAGTTGCTCCCGGCAGGATGTACAACGAACAGGCCATGGTGCTGCCGCAGATGTCTGCGACGGCGCTGCTCCAGAAGGCGTCGCAGATGGGTTCCAGCACGAGCGCGCACGGCGGCGCGTCGTCCGTGTTCGGGGGCCTCGTGGGCTCGTCCGCGCCTCACGGCCGGGCGCCCATGGTCGACCAGAGCCAGATGCACCTGCAGAGCCTGATGAACTCGCTGGCCGGCGGCGGTGGCGGCATGTTCGGCGGCGCCAACAGCGGCAACATGATCGACCCGAGGTTGTACGACATGGATGATCAAGACGTGAAGTTTAGCCAGCAGGGCCGTGGTGGAGCCGAGATGACCCGCGACTTCCTTGGCGTCGGCGGCGGCGGTGTCATGAGGGGTGTGCCGGTGGCCAGAGGGGAGCACCATGGCGGTGCCGGTAACATGAGCTCGTTGGAGGCCGAGATGAAGTCGGCGTCGTCGTCCTTCGCTGGAGGCAGGATGCAATGAGCTTTGCTTCCTGATCGAGCGAATATCACCAGTTAAGAAGCCTGGCGCGTCGTGCATGCATGGTCGTCGTTGTAGCGAATCAGTAACAAGGCAGCAGGTTGTTATACCGTACAGTGTACAATGCATGGGGTCAGTATAAGGTTGACTGCATCCCGTGGAAAAGGATAAAAGCAGGTCGTCTAAAGGCATGCACGGCAGCATAATGAGCAATGGACTTCTTTATACTACTAATGAAGAGGCTAGATCAACTGGAATCATGTGATGACCTGATTATGTATGCGCTAGGTGGTGGTTGATTCCAGGCAAACTTTTTTTCTTGTTCTTGTTGGATTTTACTGAATGTAATTGGGTTAATTATACTGGAGGAGACAGTTGTTGCAAGTAAAATTGTAGCTTAGCCAGTTTAGTATCGGCTCATTGGGGGATGATAAGAATTTTATTGACCCCCCTTTCTAAAATTTATCTGTTGTTTCTCATGTCAAATTTTCATGCTATTTTATACCAAAATAGTGTTCTTAAAAAATTACTATTAGGTTAACAGTTATCTTAGTAGCCATGTGGCTACATACAACTTCTCTGCTTTTGAGCTGTCTAGACAGAGGCGGATCCAACCAAATAAGTCATTGGTGTCACCCCTATAGAATTCTGGTGTATGTTTTATGCAATCAACACCGATGAAACTATCATTCTAGTGGACATTACCAAAGCTTATTGTGTTAAGTGACACCACAAAATAGGCATGGCTCCGACCCTATGTCTAGACATTGTTCTCTTGTTACAATTCACTTTTCTTTCTTAGCGACATACCCGCATCTCCATATTGAGTCAATTTCACAGAACTATAGGTACTTTAACAAACTATATATAGATTTAGGCAACAGCTTCACAAAACTACATAATTATAAGCTGAATTTATCACAGAACTACGGATTTTAGTTGTAAACCGTGGCTAAATAAGTGATTTAATGAAGTTATATCTCAATATGTAGTTTTGTGATAATTTGTCACATTATCTGCTGTTTTGCAAAATTTACTCTTAAAGAGATATGAGATTTCAAGCGACTAATCTAGTTCAAATTAAACTATATTAGTTGTGCTAAACGTCGTCTATCGAAACGCTACATATGTATTTACTAAAAGAGGGAAAGCGAGACAATATAGTTCTTACTACTCTCTCTATCTAGAAATATAAGCATACATGTGTCCACACAACGTCAAACTTTTTCAACTTTTTTTTTTGAGGTGGAAACTTTTTCAACTTTAACCTCCCATAGAAAGAAATCTACCAAAAATGCTACTAGATTCATCGTGAAACTAACTAATACACTTTATATTTTAAATAATTTGTTTTATAGACATGCGAGTTAAAGTTTAAACTTTAACCTTTAACTAAACCCTGAAATGCTTATTTTCTGGACGGACGGGGTAGCAACAAGCAATGGGTGCTTCATAGATCATTGGGCTCATATCACTGATCAATTAACAAAAACAATTCGGATCGAAGTAATAGTCAGGGTTTGGGATCCCTTTTTGTTGCCATTTTCTCAATTCTTTTGAGAAGTTACCATACGTATGTTTAGCAGTCATTGCGTCAGCTTGACACGGAAACCCCCTTTGTCAGATTACTTACTAGACCAACCAATTTCACATATCTAGTGCTGCTCGTACTTGTTCTTGTATGGGTCTAGCGGCCGTTGGGGAGCAGTGAACTTACCAAACCTAGCTGCCTGACTTCCACTCAGCTTAATTAGTGAAAAGCGCAGGAATGTTTTTCCCCCGCAATCTCGTTCACTTTTTCATATAAGTTCTTGTACGTAGGGCCTGCTATGCTTGACTGCATGTCTATTCGCAGGATATATAGAGAAAGCTGTATATGTTGAGCGCACAATGCAATTAAGTACATGCATGCACAGTGTTTGTACACTGACTGTTTGCTAGCTAGCTGGCGCATTCCTGATCTTTAACTGCTCTCACCATCGCGATCAAACTATGCTTCGTGTTGGGTCCCATACATTTGTAAGCTTGCATGGACGGACCGTCGTGTGCCGTGTTGTACACGGTGCGCTGTGCGCATATGTGCACAGGAGAAGATGGCGACAATTCCTTGTGCCGGGTGACAAAGAGAGGGCTCGTCCGATTGGTGCGGTTGAGCTTTCACCAGGGAATGTTTTAGGTTCAGCTCGTAGATTCTTATTCTCTTCTCGATTAGGGCACACGTTTTTCCTTCCATTTCAGCACAAGATTTCAACAACTACGTTGAAAAAGTGGTTACCGGCGAGTCACTTTTGCCAGTAGTCCTTGAGAGTCTGCGCGCAAGCAACGTCTAAGATGGCGATGTAAGCAAAGCACCGTTTGGAACTGAACTCTTGAACTTCCTCACCGGCCAACTACTAGTACTACTTAACTATATATTTATGTACTAGTTATCTTTTTCTTTATTACCGACTAAATATAATCTTATCGTACCCAAAAAAGTTATGCGTATACCACGCGCTAACGACTCGGTTGTTTGGTGCACGGATGCGGTCATGCTGTAACAGCCGATACAAAACATATTGAGAACAGCTGGCCGGATCGAGGATATCATCAGACGGTGTGGTGCGGCTTGTTTCTAGCGTCGTCGTCATGTGCGTTTGGTGGTGTACGGCGCGAACCTTCTCCCCTGAGATATATCGCTCGCGCTCACGGGTGTTCTCGCTTCAGGTTCAGGGCCCCGAACGAGCTAGGGCCCCTATTTATATTGTGCGCCATGCTGATGCAGCCTAGCTAGCTTCTCCTGACGCGTCGTGTATATGCCGGGTAATTTAGCCTTTGCAGCGCGGCTTCAATCATAGACCAGGGGAAGCAGCGAGCCGTAGCGTGATCCCTACTGCCGTCACATGCATCTACTTCCAAAATTTGTTTTTTTATGTCGTTTTAGACAACAACTTTGTGCTAGCCGTAAGCTAAAAAGTTTAGTCGGAACGACATCAAAAAGAAAACGGAGGTAGCAGTCCATTTGTACCCTCGGAAAAAAAATCTAGTCCATTTGTCTTGGCGGCTAGGCATGGAGCTTGGATCTTGTAGAAGTACGTGGAAACGAATTTTCTAAAATTTAATGGCGTGCTTTCAGACGATATAGTTGTCAACGACGAGATGTCAGTGGTGGCTTCGTTAATCTTGAGAATTTGCCGGCTTACTTTTCGAAAATGCTTGTATGGACAGTGTTTGTGTATGTGCACGCGTAAATATTGTGAGTGTCTGAGGGCTTTTAGGTCGCAAGCAAGATGACGTCCATCAGTTGTTCTCGGCCTGTTACATCTTGCTGTGGGCTTGTGTGTTTGACCTGTCGCGGCTTGCGCGCCACCATTGGGCTGCTTACCTACAAAGCCCGTGTGGGCAATTGTTATTGGGATGGGCTTGTGTTGAGCCTTAGGTTACCGGCCCACCGCGTTTAGGCAGAAGCCTATCTCGATTCGCATCTTCTTTCTCCTTCCCAGGTTTCCAGCACTCCGCCCAATTTGGTTGGCCTCTGAGTTCAGTTCAGAGAGACATCGAACCCGGCGATTGGTTGCCGAAGCAACCTCTCTGGTGGCACGGCGGACGTGGAAGATCTCTTCTTGAATGCTTTGATCTTGGCCGTGTCGATGGGGATATGGCTGTACCTGCACCATTTACCGACACATCAGCTTCAGTTCAGTGATGGCTGACCTTGACTTGGAGAGATCTGCTCGGATACGAGGGCCGCCTGCCGCCACCTGAGTACACTTTGGAGTACCACCACGCTGGACGATCTCATTTCAATTCTTGGTTCCCCATGTTGGAGATCTGCTCTGCCAACTGTACTGGTACGCATCGCCAAAAGGGGAACGTACGTGCCCCATTAGGAGCCAGCAGCATACACACCGACGCATCCACGTCCTGTGTATGCTCGGGCTCGCAGCAATGCAGCATACTCGTATGCATGCTAGAATCACTCGATCCGTGCAGGTCCGGCTCCGGGGGCATTAATAACCCGGCAGGCAATGAGGTGCCGGCCGCAGCGACGCGATTCTTGCACGGACGCACGCTTGCATGCCATTCGCGACATGATGACATCGCGCTCGTTGCGCTGGGAGGGGACATCGATCGAGTGGTCAAAGAGAGATGGACTACAAAGGCCACGTGCGTGCGTGCGTACATACAGAGAGTACTACAGGCACAAGATGGCACAAGAGGGGGATCACCGTATCTTCTTTTTCTGAATTGGCATCCTCTAGCTACGGAGCGTGCACTTTTTATGCAACGTTATTCCTCGCAACTTTTGCTTCTGCAGGTAGGCAAGCCGTAGTCAGGAGGGCATGCCGTGCAGGTAAAAAGCAGTGCTGAGAGACCAGACTGATACGCGTAGGCGCCTCTGCTGGATTCTCGTTGCCTTTGCAGGCTGCCCGTTCCAGCTCCAGCTCTGTTCTGTTCCTCACTGTGTCGTGTTCCTCTCCATCCTTTCTCAAGTCCGAATGGTCCAAAAAATGCACCCATGCACTTTTGATTTGTAAATGCATTTGTGTAACCCCCACAAAAAATCCGCCGCTAGCTTTGTGCCTTTGTGTAGGCAAGGAATGTGAAGGAAATGCCGCTTGTGATAGCAGTGTAAACAGTGCAGTGAAAAAGGCTGCGGCGGAAGCGAAATACGCTGCAGAATGCCGTTTGTTCTAACGAGACAGGACACGATTTCCGTTTTCGTCCTGCAGCACAGAGGGTCAATACCATTCCCTAAGTCCATTTAGGCCAGTGTCAATATCTTTTATTGATAATTAATTAGCTGTCATATCAGAAAATAGATGATATGACAAAAAAATTTAGGATGAAAAGAGCATATGAAAAGCCGTGGGCATTCTACCTTCATGAATGGCAATGCTTCTGCCTTTGCTTCAAAAAAAAAAGCCGTGGGCCTTTTCTTCTGCTTAGTCAATGAAATGTGAATGAAAGCGCATTGAGGGTCTTCGGTTTCTAATGCATGACACATTTGATCATAATTCTGTGAAATTGTGAGATGAAACTAGGCTCTGAGAGATGCAATTTCATTCACACTGAACAAGATCACAAACCTGGTATGGGGCTCTTGAGACTGTGAGATGAATTGGGACCGGCCTTATCATATTGCTTGAAATGTGCTAGTCGACATAACTAAAAAAATAGATTTTTCCTTTATTATTGTGTATCTACTGCTGCATTATTTTGTATCTCCAAGCAGCAATGCTAGATTGCTAGTGCCACTCATGTATGTCTGTGGATAGATGATTGCAGTACACCCTAGTGCTACTGTACGTACTATCAACTTTCGCCGTGTACACACATACTTACGGAGGACGTCCACACCGCACAGTAGGATACTGTTTTTCTCAAAATCGTGCTAATGATGGCCATCTCTCGTGACGCGTGGGATCACCAGGCGGCCAGTGCGGCTGCTCCGCAATCTAGTACTGCACAGTAGGGGGTACACGCCCAACGATATAGACAGCCCGGCCAAGCCAACCACGCCATGAAAACAAACCACGAGGGGAGGAGAGGTGCAGTAGTGTAGCTAGCAAGGCAGGGAGGCCACGGAAGGAGGTTGAAGGCGGCGGCTGGCGGCCGGAGACGGCGAGATGGCCGGTGGCGCCGGCAGTGGGCGGAACGGTGTGGCGACGCGGCGGTACAACAGGTCCAAGGTGCCGAGGCTGAGGTGGACGAGCGAGCTCCACCACAGCTTCGTCAGAGCCGTCGGCTGCCTCGGCGGCCCGGACAGTACGTTCCTTCTTCCAGAGCTTCCTCTTCCTACGTGTGCACGCGTGTTCATAGCGTCTGATCTTTCTTTCGTTGCCCTCGTGCATGACTTGGTCTTGGTGATTGATGCTGGCGCTGCAGAAGCTACTCCTAAGCTTATTCTCCAGCTCATGGATGTTAGAGGCCTTACCATTGCTCACGTCAAGAGCCACCTTCAGGTTTGTCAGTTTCTTCAACCCTTAACCATTGCAAGTATTGCCATGGTATATGATTGTTCAGCTGTTGTTGTTATCTTTTCTTGAAGCTGAGAATTATGCATGTAAGTAACTGAAGTTCGTTTTGCTCTTGGGGATAGATGTACAGAAGTTCAGGGCATGAACATGGCACCGTAAGGAAAGGTAAGAGAAAAACTTCCCTTATCCATTCCTATTGCTCTCAGTTCAATTTCTTATTAGGGAACAAATCTTCTTAGTTCCTGCCGGCCCTGCATGCAGCTTATTTCTTGGGATTTGCACTATAGTATAATTCAGTTATCTTTACTCTGTTGTCTGAAGTGAGGGAGATATATTCAGAAGCATGCATGTGGTCTGTGCCGTACACACTAACTTCAGAAGCAAACATGATCATGACTAGCACAGTAATCACTGAACAATCCTAATACTAACATCAATGATTAGTTGCGAGATTGCTGTTGCTCTGCCATGCATGCATGTGGTCTGTACAGAAGTTTTGCACATGTGTGATGCTAATGGAAAGCCAAACCACCTTTTTTAGTGTCCTAATTCCTCACATGTATGCTGCTAATGGAAAGCCAAACCACCTTTTTAGTGTCGTAATTCCTCACATGCATGCTGCTAATGGAAAGCCAAACCACCTTAGCTTTTCTCTCATCTTTTCATGTTACCATCAGAGATGCAACCACAGCTAGTACATCCGAAGCACTCATTCACCGTTGATGAGGGAGGCCCCAAAGAGTTCCTGTGCCCACCCATGAAAAGGTTTTTTGCCCCCTCTTCTGCTTATTTTTTACCATTCCAGGCTCCAGCGCTGCTCGAATCAAAAAGATTTCCCTCATCTTTGCCATGCATTTTTTGCCTCTTTGGATGAACAGGGCAAAGGTAGGGGCAGAAGCCGCAGCGACGCACGAAGGCATGTTGCAGGGGAACAGTGATATGGGGGCTCCTGGCCCTCAGCACTGCAGCGATGATTGCATGCAAACAATGTCCATGGGTAGGAGGATGAGCCGGGGCCTCGGATGGCAGAGGGATGCTGCTGCTTCTACCCTGCAAGCGTTGGGATTTTGGGTGCGAGGATCTGAGCCCTTCAAGGTACACCAGGTAAAAAGAAAAAGCTAGTACTAAAAAGAAGCATTGTGAAATAAAAAGGTTTATCAAAAGAAGATACCTCTCTCTTGTCTTAACTGCTTTCCCACGCTGATCTTTCTCTTCACATGTCTCTCTAGTCTCATCTGCCTCGCTTTACAATGGAGTAGTACATCAACATCGACATGATAAGTCACAAGTTCACGTATCTGAAAGGCTTACACGCCCCTAATTTCCTTAGTTTCTGCTGTGATTGGGATAAGCAGTGTCTTGTCGCTCGCTAATAAGTATTCTCAAATCTTCGAGGACCTAACTATTCGAATCAGCTCTGATCTTTTGACTGGCTTTCTGATCAGAGTCAGTAGTGGCTGCAGTAGTGGCAGTACTGTTGTTAGTACGAGCAGAGTAGTACCAGAAATGGCTCTCGAGAGCCTGAGGTATTTGAGTCGGCTCATCGACAGTGATATGCCAAAAGAAGTGGCTTTTGCAGTACTCGATCGGTTCCAATCCTTGCAGCTGCACGCAGTAGTGTCATGATGGTGCATCGCAGATAGAACGAACAATCCCATTAAAGCTTCTCTGGTGCGTTGCTCCGACTGGAGAGAAAAGGGGAGCAAAGAGTAGTGTACCGTTTGCTTCTGAAGCACACGAGTACTGTAGTTTCTTGTCGTGCCACTGTTGATTCATGCAAGGAAATACCTAGAAATGGGAAGTAAATCAGACAATTATTGCCTGATATCGCCTTCTTGTATTACATTTTGCAGTAAACATGACACTTTGATCTATGTTGACGGGTTTGCTGCATAGTTTCTACAGATCAGCAGGCCCATCGCAAACCATCTAAGTCCTATGGTGAGGCGGCAATCTTCCAAGGAGATCAACTTTGAAAACAGACGGTTCTTGTTCAGCAGCGCAATTAGAGACGTACCGGCCGAGAGAAGTTCACCATCGCAGTCGCTTGATCCGAAAGCTGTAGAAGCAGCCTCCTCCTGGCCCAGTGGAAGTAGCAGCGTCCTCTTGCAGCCACCGTCTTCGACGAGCTTCAGTGGATGCTCCGGGCCATCAGGCAGCTGCTTTGCCGGACAGAGAGTTAACTTGGACCTTTCCCTGTCTATATGCTGATCATAACATGTCCATCGTGCTGAGTTTTGTATGTCAGTCTTATCCATGTTACATGTCACTTGTTCCGGGTGATGTAGTCTAGCATGCCACAAATTGAGCAGTAATGACTAATGAGTTGTTCTTGCACTAACTGCATTAACAAGGCATTTTCAATTGTATGGAAGTGGCAAAGGAGACTGTTGGCTGTTAGTGACCAGCAAATTGAAATACGGAGAAACTATGGATCACGTTTAAGACATCTTGTAACAAACTTAAAGACAATCTCAGATATCCACATGAGGCATATACACTGCTGCTGATAACCTGACCTCATTCTTGCTCCTATTCTGCAACCTACACCTGTCCTGAACGAAGGAGATCCCCAATTTCCCGAATGTCACTGCCTGCTCGCAAGCATTTATAGAAATAATTGTGTGTGGTTTGTATATCAACCGAGAAGCACCAAGAATATTGGACTACATCTTCCAACAAAGATGCTTAAATTCAGGCCTGTATGTGCGGGCAACGAGCTCACGAGTCCTGAATGTGAATTATGTCCTTCCTCTTTCTGCTAAAAAAAAACAGCAGAATGATTAAAACATATGTCACCTCATGTGCGTGCGTGTGTTGTCTAGTCCATTTGAGTTGGTGTTTGTTAAAAGCCTAAGAGGCAAGCTTGTCAACACAGACCATTGATCTGCTGGCTAAAGGATTGGCAAATCCGTTCAAGCATCTGGTCCCAAGAATATACTCGTCAGTTTCTGTGTTTGCCTTTGATGCTGGAAAGCCAATGGCATCCATCTTTTTGTCAAAATCAGACCATTTACCACTTCCCCAAAAGCCTGAAACTGACAGCATCTCATCTCAAGTACAAATAATTACCATGATGAGCACCACAGTAGACTGCGGGGAGAAAGCCATTGCAGAGGCTGCTCCCTCAGCAACATGCATTATGCCTCGTTGCTGAACTGGATGCAACGGACAAAGTTCAGAAGACAGTGGAACACCATCATGCCTTGTAAGCTCAGTTTTGACATTTCGGCACGCTAATAAAATGACAAGAAGCTAGCCTCCAAGAACTGGATGAACCCTGCTGTTACAAACTGACCTCCCCAAAGGCAGACAAAAACTGTTCGGGAGGTCATCATACTAGTGTTTTCTTTAAAACTCGTGTTCATCAAACAAAGGCTTAAAACCTTAGTTGTATTTCGGTACAAATGGGCATGTGAACAAATTGTATCCTTCCACATCCCACTACAGCCATTCTGTTTGGCAGCTGCCAGGTAGGGTTTTCACTTCTTTTTTGTTGCTTTTGGATCAGATACCAAAGACCTGACGCATAGGCGAGGCTTTGTGGAGATGAGTTCAGCTGGGAGAACGGACACCCCGGCAACCGAAGATCCAAGGGGAACGCCAGAAAGGGGGAGCATCTCCACTAGTATTGCGACCTGGAAATGAAGCACATGTTAACTTGCGAAGCCATACAGTTTAGAACATCTAAATGAGACACAGCAAATTCATTTTCAGTTTGATACGGTCCACAAATTATCTCAAAGTCCTAAAAGTCGATTTCTATAGATTTTAGGATATTCACCAGAATTTGGTAGGAATTCACGTGCAAAACATAGAGGTTGCATGAATGATCATATTGATGGATCACGTGAAGAAAAAAAAAAAGGGATTCAGAGGGAGCACAAAGGGATTGGAACTCATGTTACGGTTTCCCAGAATTCCAATGGGTTAAGGTATTCGATAGCAAACACATAAATTTTAAAGAGATGCATTATTTTGTTCTAAGGAGCTAGGAAAGTTTTCATCGGATTCAGAAATTCAAGATGGTCTTCTAAAAATCCAAGTTTCCAAAGGATCCACTTAAAGAAAAGGAGAAGATAATTAAATGCCCAAATCTCTAGTTTCCCTCTGCATTTTACAACAAAACAATAGATATGCTATATCTATAGACTTAAACAATAAAATGTTTATTTTAATAAGTCATTTTTTTTGGGGGGTGGGGGGGGTAGGTATTCAGGATGGTGAGTAACATTAGCTAGCTAGTACTAGTGGAATCCGAAATGGTCTTGTGACACACACCCTGCGTCTGAAACTGCAGAATGTCAGATGCCAATACGTGACCAAACTTACACAGCTGTCATCATGATGGAATGGAAAATAGGACCATGGTTCCACTAGTCAGCATTAAAAGCCTTGTTGCTTTCCAATTTGGAGTGCTCGTTTATGGTTCTTTGAATCCTACAGCCAACTGATCAATAACTTTGCAAAGCAAAACTGCTGTAAATTACTGGGTCGGTTTGTGCAAGGTTACCTCCGGAGACCTAAGATCCACAACTGATTCGTCAGCGATTGATTTGACAGCAGAAGCGACAACCTTGAAACATTGATCCCTGTCCATCAAAGCTTGTTGATTTGAACCTTCATTACTGCTCTTTGGCAGCTTCATCTCTGTCTCATCAATGCCCCTTCTATTATATGCAACTGCAAACTTCACCATATGTTAAATTTAATAAGGGTGAATCATACATTATGATAATGCGATCACCGTATTTCCACGACGTAGTGCACAGAATACAACAGCTACTCAAAATCTTCAAGATAAGTAAAGCGTAAGGAAAAAAACAGTAATCCGATGTGAAATAATGAATGATGATAAAAGTGCATAACATTCTAACTATAGCAGAAAATTAAGCTGGAGGTAATTTGGAAAAAACACACGAAGTCGGTGTATGAGTCTTAAGTAGTAAGGATACCATTATCTGAAAAAAAAAGGTACGGATAATTGAATGAATCAACGTCATAAAATTAACAAGGAAAAATAAAAGATAACCGCTGCTATGGCTACCTTGATAGGCTCGTCCTGGTCCTTTTTGCTTTTTAAAAAGTCACCAAATAACTTTGACACAGTGGCATGTAGTTCTGTTTCCGATAGCACACAAGTTTCCTGAATGGGAAATATGCGGTGGCACCATCTGTACATCCAGAGTTGACAATTAGAAAACAAAAGAAAAAATCTCACATACCAGGATGCTATAGCCTATTGGCAGGAACTTAGCTTGATTCTGAAACAAAGATTGAGTTTCTATATGAACATTTAATATATGAATTAGCTTGAGTTGCTCCAAAAGCTGCACCACATTTTGTTTTACTAAGACTCTGATCTATATCATTCAGTTTGTTACCAGGGATAAGCAAGCCAGAGCAACGTGTTATGCAGTTTCAACAAGGAATAAAATCAACAAAATAGATTCAAAATTAAAACCAACACTGACGATTTTGAATAAAATATTGTGGAAGGCTTCCATGGTCCAGCATATCTTCCCTCAGTAACTCAGTTCATGACAATATAGAAAATCATGTGGTCGCCGACACTTCAAAGTTCCAAATGAAAGACTCGGATAATATTAGCAGCAGTTAAAACAAATTGGTTAATCCAATGAAGTTAGAACCTTACTGTGGAGATTTAAGTTTCCCAGATTTGAGTGAATGAAGCATTTCTGTAAGCATCTGCACAACATGAAAGCCTCCACTGGGGAATTTAAAGAAAAGCAAACCACTTCTTGACAGTTTAACCAGTGAGAGCTTTGAAGTCTTGTCAACATCTTCACTTGTCTTGGACTGAGGTGAATTTGAATTCTCTATGCTGCCTATTTTAGCCCCAGAAAATGAAAAAAAAAAAGACAGGTGACTGAACCATCATCCAAGCCATTGCACCAGAGCATGCTACATATAAAAAACAAGGTATAATTGATACTAACCAGTTGATTCTGAGGCATCATTATGCCCATTTGTTGTTGCTTCTACTATATTTTCTGATGTTTCAGAGCACAATTTTCTTTTCTTTGCTGTTTTCACGTCACATGGTTCTGAGTTTTCTAAAACAGCCGCACGACCAATGTACTGAAGAAATAACAAAAAGAAAGTTTTCATGTCAGTATATTTCAGTACAAGGAAGTTGAAATTGCAAAAGGTCACAAAACCAAGGATGAGTAAGCTAATATAAAATTAATTGGATATAACTTAAAGCTGCATTGATGCATTTCAGATTTCAGCTATCCTGACAAGAATTCATAACTTGGGCGAGTCTCAAAAAGAAACTACAGGAGGAGATGGAAACAGGGCAGCCCAAAGGTAGCATGAAAGGCTTGAACACATGCACAGGAAGGATGGAACTAGTGAGTATCATTTGGTGAACAATATAATCCAACTTGTGTACATTGAGGGCATGCAACCATACATCCAATAATGAATGAAATGCCATATAATTTCACTGCAGTGTTATGAAGATAACTGAATTTGGAATAGCAATGTCCTACAAGACTCAACTTCAAGTACTAGAAATTATGTACTTCAGAAAAATAATTAATTACTACAGAGCATGAATGATGAGTGATGACCTTGTCAAGAATGGATATGGCTTCCTTGGTTGCACTTTTCTCGCGTTCTGTAAGATGATAACAATCACATAAAGTGTGTAAGTATCTATATATACCATCAATATGGATTTCAACTATTTTTCCACAGTTAAAATTTTCAAAATGATTTTGCAGTGAACCAACATTTTTTTAACAAATTTTCCTCTTATCTTCATTGCTGAAAGCAGTTCAATAACCAGTAGGGTCGAATTGAACCAACACATAAGTATGTAACAACTTGGGAGTTGTGGATTATATGATACATTCTAGGCAATATACACCCACTACTCATGCTCAACGGTATCTGTGATACTAGTGAAATTGGAGTTTCCATGAAAAGAAATTCTAATTTCTTCATAATAGAACAATTTTGCAAGCTGCAATTACACAGGTTTGATTTCGAAATCACTTAAAACTGAAATTCGAACACAAATGCGGACATAATGGTAGCTACCTAGCCCCCAAAATCCACAACCAAACAATATTGCTCGCCTAGTTTCTATTGCCGTTCCACAATAAAGAACAATTCCATCACCAGAACATAGCTAGTTTGCAGTTTACTCCTATTTCTCTTGAAAAGAATATAACTTGATCGAATGGCAAAATAAACTCGAGAACTGGAGACGGCACGCACTGATGGGGCACGTGATGAGGAAGCCGGAGCAGGAGCGGAGCAAGAGGGACCCCGACGCGCGGTAGTCGTACCGCGGGAGGTTGATTACAGCGGCGTGCTGTTCCCATGGCTGCAGCTCCTGACCAGCGACGAGGGCATCGGAAGGGGCATCGGGATGTGATTCTGGCTGCGGATCTCGGGCTGGCGATGGGGTTACGGCTTCCGGCTTGGTCTCCTGCTCCGGCGCCGCCATGGGGAATCGACGGGAACTGCGAGGTTATGGGGAGACGACGAAGAGGGTTCCGCTTCGGAGGCGCACGCAAAGTAGACGTAAACAACCTAGAGAAACGTACAGCCTGTTCGGCAGCCCACATTTGCAGCGGGCTGCAGCTGCAGCTGCAAAGCCGCAACAGTACCAGCAGCTGGGGAGATTCAGTCCAAGCAGCAGCTACAGCACACCCATTCAAATTTTGGCGCAAAATTCAAAAGGAAGACAGCAGCACCATTGAGACAATTTGAAAGCGCCTTCACAGGCCGCCAACACAGGAAGCTTGAGCACAAAATGAAGCACATAACAGCTGATTAATCAACATCCAAATGACCTCCATTACCGCTCAAATATCATCGATTACAAACAGTCCAGCAGCGACTAGAAATAGACGTACAATACAACATATGAAAGTCCATTACAATACATACAACAGTTAGTGGAAGCACCACTTGTCGACACTAATAGCAGTTCCTTGCAATACAACAGATGGCAGTACAAAATAGATTTCACCTGATACAACTAAATACGTGTTGAAGCATGAGGTGCTGAAGCCATACTCAGAACCTCATTGATAACCACGAAGCACCTGCCGTGTTGGACACACATTTTTAGTGAACAGGTGCAAGTATTGGTACAAAATGAGAAAGGAAATTTGTTGCTATGTTGATTCTTTGGATGTTCAGAAAGGAATTTTGTTTGTAGAAAATACATAAGTAACAACATCACCAGCTAACACCGAAATTAAATTTTTTCCTATGTTGAAGGTGGTGTCATACCTCAATTAATTGCCGAGACTCCGATAGCTATCCAGATGCGTAGACTCTCAATAGTAGAACCAGCAAGTAACTGCAGCCACTCCATGTTCACAGGAGTGCCTACGACCTGCTGTTCGTCTGCATCGAGATCAATCAAATAGTTGTGGAGAGCAAAGCAAGCAATGATGATCTTCTCTTGCGTGTCATTGCGGTAAAATGGAATTCCTTCCAATATGTGCCACCGGCTCTTTAGGACCCCAAAAGCCCTTTCTACCACATTGCGAATGCTTGAATGGTGATGGTTAAACTTTTCTTCTAAACTTTGAGGGGGGAGCTCGGCGAAGCTTTGAAGCTGGTACCTTTCATTCCGATATGGCGCCAAATAACCATGTTGCAGTTTATAACCAGAATCCACAGCATAGAACATTCCTAACAAAATGTCAACAGCCCACCATTAGTAACACACGGAGATACAAAGTTGTATGAAATTTATGAATTTAAAGAACAACCTGGTGGTGGACGTGGGAAATATGGGTCCTCCATACAATCCTTTAGAACTGCCATGTCATGGCATGCCCCTGACCGGCCGGCTCCAACAAATGTGAAGCGCATTTCGTGGTCCACAACTCCTAACACATTAAAGCTTGTCCAACCTTTCCTATTGATCATGTCATCGCGTGTCTCCTTTTTTGCTCTAATCTTAATGTGAGTCCCATCTAAAGCACCAATGCAGCCATCAAAGTATGGTGAATATTTTTGGACCGAGAAGGCGACCAGAGAGGGGGGTTAAATGGGAGCCGATAAAAATTCTTCACAAGAACTTGGCCTATGTCCCAACCCACCTCAAGAACAACCACCAAGATCACACACACACATGAAACGTGATGTGTTGACCCTAGGAATGATTGTGGAAGAGATACAAACACTTGCGGAAGCAAATCAAGCAAAGACACACTCAAAAAGGTGATCTGAAAAAGTCAAAACAGAGAACTCCCACCGGATAATCCGGCCAACTATCGGATACTCCGGACCTAGGAAAGTACCGGACACTCCAAAAACTTGTCGGACACTCCGACCACCGGATACTCCGGCAACTTGCCGGATAATCCGGCCCTGTCAGGACAGCACGCGCGCAAGCTCAAGAAAAATCTCGAAACCGGGTCAAACGACCTCCAAAAATCACGAAATTTGAACCATAGCTTCGTCTTGAGATGGGGAACATCATCCAACAAGAATCACACCAAAAACCCTAAGAAATCCATGCAGATTTTGGATTCTATCAAGAAGGATAGGGTTTGGATGAACAAGAGAGGAAACTTCACCAAATCTTCAAATCGAAGGTGCTCGTGCCATGGATTCGGTCAAGGACCTACCAAGGGTTGTTCTAGCACATCCTAGCACCAAGATCCCCTAAGAAATCCGCCCAAAAACGCATCACAAAAGGCGAATCGAAAATCACCCGAAAATAGCTCCGAAAATGGGGAAAATAAGAAATTCGGGATTCAAGATGAGGAGAACACTTTGAGGATGAATTGATGCTATGTATTGCTCAAAGATGTAGATGTCAAGCCACTCCCTAGCACACACAAACTAGAGATGACAAAAAGCTCAATCAAAGAGCCATCTCCTCTCTTCTCCCCTCTCTTCTCTCCTCTCTCTCAAGCCTCTCCCACACACACAAGTGAGAGACAACACAAGGCTCAAGGGGGCAGCCACAACCAGCCACCCACCTTATCTCCTTGGACATTTCCACATCCCGGAAATGCCCCTCACACTACAACACACCCATACAACACATAAGGGCGTTTCCGTCCAACTTTTTCTCCTCCACCCGAACGCCGTCGGGGCCTTCACACCGTAGCTTCACCTCGAAGCCACCTCCAGGATGGTGCCACATGCACCTCCATCCGTCGCCGCCGGTTTTGAGGCCTAAACCGGGAAACCGCCTTGCACGCTTCTCAAAGCGTGACTTTCGCCACCGGTTTTGAGGTCCAAACCGAGAAACCGTCCACCGCCGGTTTTGAGGCATAAACCGGGAAACCACCCACCACCGGTTTTGAGGCCCAAACCGGGAAACCGTCCACCACCGGTTTTGAGGCTCAACCGGGAAACCATCGCCACCGGTTTTGAGGCCAAACCGGGAAACCGTCGACCACCGGTTTTGAGGCAAAACCGGGAAACCATCACCACCGGTTTTGTGGCCAAACCGGGAAACCATCCCGATGTCGACGTGTGTCACCTCGTCCCGCGAACCTCGCCGTCAAGTCTCCTCGGTCCCAGCCCGTCGGGACCCTTCACTTGCACCAGCCTCCCGTTCGCCTCTTGACCTTGGTCGACACGCCGTCTTCATCACCTCCACGGTTTTGAGGCCAAACCGCGAAACCCTCCGTGCTTCTTGTCCGCCACGTGTACGGTGTGGATCACCCTTGACCTCACCCGGCCTCTCGATCGCCCGGACCCAAGCCTCCTCGATCCCAGCCCGTCGAGACGCTTCGCTTGGTCCTCCCGATCCTCCTGCCGTTGACCATCAAGTTGACTCCATTGACCTACACATCATTAGACAAGCAAACACGTTTCCTTCTCCGCCAATCATCCCAACACCTGCACCAACTTCGGTTAGCCATAAACATAATCATGCATATGCTTATGCAACCCTCAAAGTCCCGCATTTCAACCCAAACCTCATGTCAACTCAAATCAACACGGTTGTCAATTACTCATTATCATCGAGAACCATGGCACATCTCAACATGGTTCCTCAATCTCCCCCTTGATGAGTACATTGACAACAACACCAAGCACATGAATCTGAACTTGAAATGCAAAACCAAAGAAGCTAACTAAATGGTCCAAAACCAAAGTAAAAGGTAGAAAATGACCATCTAGTAGCAAAGGATCACACAAGCCAAGAGTTGGCAAAGAAAGCGGCTCATACAACCAAAGATCCCAAAAGACTCAAGAAAAAGTCAGGACGTAATCACTTGATGTAAAGCTCCCCCTCAAATAGTGCTATCTTTCAAGCAATTCGAATTGACCGGATGGTCCGGTACAACGTCGGATATTCCGGTACCGGATGGTCCGGTAACCTATCGGATAGTCCGGAGGTTTGCTTTCTCGATCCTTAAAATGCATTTTCAACCAAGCTCAACAAGGAAGTAATCAATGTCAATTACTCATCACAAACCAAGCCATGGCACATATCAACATGGCTTCTCAATCTCCCCCTTGATGAGTACATTGACAACATCAAATGCACATAAATTTGGAATTGAAAATGCGAGTCAAGAACACAACTAAGATAGCCAAAAACCAATAAAGAATCGAAAGTGGCCACTTAGCATAAAAGGATCGCAAACATCAAGAATTGCAAGAGAGCGGCTCATGGTCCATAAACTAGAGTAATTGTTCATCATGACCATTTCATCGCCAAGAACACAAGAGACTCAAGAAAATCTCAAATACATGGAATGCTCCCCCTCAAGTTATGATTGCTCCCCCTTAAGTTATGATTACCTCTCATGCGAAGCATAAGCTAAATTCATTCACATTTTCACAAATTGTGCATCACTCCTTTGAAATCTCTCCCCCTTTGGCAATGAACTCATCAAGACATAAAAGAGAGACAAAAATGCAATTTATGAGGATGCAAACTTATGGAGCTTCAACAGTTATGTCAACAAGCATTTATCATTGCTATGAAACAAGCACAAAGCCTTGAAGTGTAAAAGCATGAGCTCACAATCGCACAAAGGCCATAATAGAGAGCATAGCACAAAAACAAAGAGCTAGACAAGCTAAGCAAGAAGATTGAATTGAGCAAGATAGATTCAAACTTGCTACATCATGATAAAAGCTGCCACCACGTGTATAATTGCCGCTAGCCAAGGCAAAACAAGCATTAAGTGAATCCAAGAAAACTAGCAAGTGGCAATCTCAACTCAAGCAACAAACATTCGGAAAGATGTGCTTTGACAAACGCTCACATATGCAACAAAGACTCAATTTGATCAAGTGAGTAATCAACAAGTGAGATATAAGGTTTAGGAACAAAAACAATTACTCATGTTATTTTTAACCTCAAGTAACCTCTTATCCATACGGAGGGTCGCACGACTGGGTACGGCAAACACCCCGAGGCATCAAGGCACCGTATTGGATTTTATCCTCAAGTAACCTCTTATCCGTACAGAGGGTCGCACGACTGGTTACGGCAAACACCCTGAGGCATCAAGGCACCGTATTGGATTTATCATTAAGCACAAAAGATCAAATAGATTTTAGAAATTAGGCACAAGAGCAAAAGAGCATGCCTTTTGGCAAAAGGAACATTTGTTCCCCCAAAGTCCCATCATGAGCTAAACATTTGCCAAAGTGCATCCCCCAAACAACAAGTTGCCAAAGCCAAGACATTTTCAAAACTAGCCTTAACACAAGTCTTGACAAGGATAAAAGCAAGTATACAAGTGGTGAGCAAACATTGGCATGCATAGATCATAAGACTCACAAAAGCCAATTTTCATCTTTAAGTTTAGCTAGCTTGCTCAAAATGCCACTATGCCAAGCCATCTAGAAAAGCCTAAGTTTGAAGGTCTGCTACTAGCAATCACACAACTTAGCTCAAACTCAACCATAGCAATAATAAATACAAGAAGGCATAAGAATTGAAGCTCATCATCTACAACGCACATGTTACATGATGAGATGCAATGCAAAGTTAAGATATAAATTTTACAAGAAAAGCATCTCAATGGTACAAAGCAAAAGACAAACTCCAAATATCAATGTAAGCAACAACTCCCCTTCAAACCAAGCCAATCTCCCCCTCAACTCAAGCCAATCTCCCCCTCGATAAAACAACTTTAGAACCATTCGAAAAGAGGGCAAGGAGACACTTGAAAAAGGGTAAACATGAAACACTCAAAGAAAGGGGTTGTGTAAATAAAGCAATAAGGAGCACATATTACATGGAGGGTAAGCATGTGAGAACCACTAGCTAATCATGAAAAGATATAGTATGGTTCACACAAGATACAAGAAAAAGTGACAAAAACTACAAGCACGATCAAAGTGAAGATATGCAAATAAGATCATAAAGAGCACACGTCACATGAGGGCAAACATAAGAGAAACATTTGCAAATCATGGTAAAACATGAGAGAGGATACACCATGGATCACACAAGGTAGCATGAAAAAGTGATCTAAATTACAAGAAAGCTCACAAAGCTAGCATGGTATGTTAGAAAGCAACATCGAAACATGCTAGTCAAATATATACGAAATTTTGGACAAGAGAAAATAACAAGCATGAAAGCAAGGGTCAAAAGCCAAGAACATATACAAAGATAGCATGGTTGAATATAACAAGATATACGCACATGCTAATCAAAGGTGTACACAAATAAAGGCAAAAGATATTGAGAGAGAACCAAAAGCATGAAACATGATATACACAAATAAAAGCAACCAATGGGCAAGAGAGAAACAAAAACATGCTATAAGATATACACCAATAATACATGCCGAGAGGATCAAATGAGCATATGAACAAGCATCCCATACCACAAGTAAATATACATGAATGTAGAGGGTATGAGTGTATAGGAAAGCTCACAAAATAGGTGAAGACGCCACAATGAAGTGCATGCCTCTTGGAGGCCATGTACAAGGGTATGAAGAACCATCATGTCTCAATCACGTCAAGCAAAAGACCGAGACCAATCAAGCTCATGTCCTCCAACCCGCGTCCTCAACCTACACATGAGAAGAGAGAGATGTCCGAGTCTTGGATCCCGAAGGGTTAGTAAGCAAATACTTGGGAATCCAACACTTGGACACATGACCAACAGATGTACTCAATTTATCATGAGTGTTAGGATGATGCAAACTTTGGCTCAAATTTGAAGACTTTGAATCACCCTTAGAAGCGTGTCGCGAAATGGCAACTCGAGAAGAAAAACGAGTGCGACCACTAGAAAAACGACGAGAGCCTCTAAAGGGAACACCATGAGAAGAACCATTAAAAGCATCATGAAAACCATGTCGTGGACCAACACAAGAAGCATTAGAAGCACGTCCACGAGCACGTTCAAACCCACAAGAAAATGAGTCAAAGAAACCATCAATAAAACGATGCCTCATGCTAGACTCCCGGGTCTTCATGCCATGGGAAAAGCTATGTACACTCGAAGAGTTAGAAGCATGAGATCGGCGCAAGCGTTTGGCACGCCTAAAGCAAAAGTCAATTTGATGCCCATCGTTCCCACAATAAGAGCAATGGTACAATGGCCTATCGGGAGAGACGGTTTGAGATGAAGAAATACCATTCTTGCTCAAGTGAGAAGTCCTTTGAGACTTGCATGAAGAACTAGAAGCATCTCTTGACTTTGAGTCAACATTAGGTCCACACATGCCATGGAAAGGACGATGTGTGTTCCTAAAAGCTTTTGCACGAATGCGACGCTCGTGTTTGACACGGCGAAAGCAAAACTCAACAACATGCCCTTCTTTCTTGCAAAAGGTGCAATGGTACTTTTCTTTCAAAGTTGATGTACCATTTGAGCAAGAAACACCTTTGCCATTTGAAGTCTCTTGGGCAACACCGGAAGAGCGAATAGCATGAGTAGCCGAAGAAGAATCACCCAAAGCAATAGCACAAGAGCTAACATCCAAAGACTCACGCACAACATGAGAAGAACCCAACTCCGAAGACAAAGAAGAAATATTTGGAACATGCACATCGGAGTGAGAAGAATTGCGTGAATCAAGAAGCTTAGCATCTAAGCTCTTGCATAGTTGGAGCAAAACCTCATTTTGAGATTTGAGGCGCTCACAAGTACCACATGGAGTATCTCTTAAGATTTGAATCTCCTTCTCAATGCACTCGGCATATGTGGTACGCAAGAGATCATTCTCCTTCTCAAGGCTAGCACTCATATCATTGTGCTCAACCAACTTTGCGCTCATATCATCGCGCATTAGCTTCAAAGCCTCAATCTCATTTTTCAAAGCAAGACATGATGTGCAAGAAATAGAAGAAGCATCACTCATATGCAAATCATGCAAAGCATCATGATTAGCACAAGGATTAAGGCAAGCATCATCATTCATAGAAGAAGAACAATTGCTACAAGGCATAGATTTTATCTCAACAATTGTAGCCCTAGCAAGTTCAAGTTGCTCTAAGCGAGTGGAATGATCAAGCTTCAACATTTCATTTTCAGCAAGCAAGTCAATACAAGAATTGCAACCTTTTCTAGCCAAGGACATAAGATTGCCTATTCAACTCTAGCACAATCAAGATCTTTATGCAAGACAACACATGAATCACATGGCATAGAAGCATTTGATTTCAACAAGTCAATTTCATCATGCAAAGACTTGCAAGACAAGCATGGCAAAGAAGCATTCTCATTCAACATGTTGATAACAAATCTAGCACTTTCCAATTGCTTTTCACATGAAGAACAATCATGCATCAATTTCTCATTTTCGGATTTCAAACAAGCCATAGAAGCATTCAACTCATCATTCTTTTTGAGCTGGGCAACACAACCATCACAAGGCAAAGAAGTACTAGACTTGCGAGAAGATAAAGCATTCACATTATCAAGTCTAGACAATAAGCTCTCATCACTAGGCATAGAAGTTTTCAATTTCTTTTTGAGTTTGACAATTCTATCATCACAAACACGAACCGTAGTGAATAGCCACAATGCCCATGACAAGATTACCTTGGCTCATCTTGAAAAGTTTGGAGATGATATCATGAGGTGCCATCTCATTCCCTCTAAAAAGCTTCAAAAGATCGGTCACTTTAAGTTCTTCCTTCTCCTCGAGATCACCCTTGCAAGCATCGACAACTCGACTCTTCTTGATGTCATCCTCAATAGCAACTCCACACATATTCAAACCTGAGGACAAAGACACACGAGAGCGAGCACTTGGTGCCATTGAACAAGCACCGGTTAGTGTTAGCAAATGACCGAAGCACAAACAAGCACTCCCCAAATGTCGCCTATGGATCACAAGGCCGGTCAAAGCCAACAAGTGATCAAACCGGCTCTGATACCAATTGAAGGACTGAGAAGGCGACCAGAGGGGGGGGGTGAATGGGAGCCGATAAAAATTCTTCACAAGAACTTGGCCTATGTCCCAACCCACCTCAAGAACAACCACTAAGATCACACACACACATGAAACGTGATGTGTTGACCCTAGGAATGATTGTGGAAGAGATACAAACACTTGCGGAAGCAAATCAAGCAAAGACACACTCAAAAAGGTGATCTGAAAAAGTCAAAACAGAGAACTCCCACCGGATAATCCGGCCAACTATCGGATACTCCGGACCTGGGAAAGTACCGGACACTCCAAAAACTTGTCGGACACTCCGGCCACCGGATACTCCGGCAACTTGCCGGATAATCCGGCCCTGTCAGGACAGCACGCGCGCAAGCTCAAGAAAAATCTCGAAACCGGGTCAAACGACCTCCAAAAATCACGAAATTTGAACCATAGCTTCGTCTTGAGATGGGGAACATCATCCAACAAGAATCACACCAAAAACCCTAAGAAATCCATGCAGATTTTGGATTCTATCAAGAAGGATAGGGTTTGGATGAACAAGAGAGGAAACTTCACCAAATCTTCAAATCGAAGGTGCTCGTGCCATGGATTCGGTCAAGGACCTACCAAGGATTGTTCTAGCACATCCTAGCACCAAGATCCCCTAAGAAATCCGCCCAAAAACGCATCACAAAAGGCGAATCGAAAATCACCCGAAAATAGCTCCGAAAATGGGGAAAATAAGAAATTCGGGATTCAAGATGAGGAGAACACTTTGAGGATGAATTGATGCTATGTATTGCTCAAAGATGTAGATGTCAAGCCACTCCCTAGCACACACAAACTAGAGATGACAAAAAGCTCAATCAAAGAGCCATCTCCTCTCTTCTCCCCTCTCTTCTCTCCTCTCTCTCAAGCCTCTCCCACACACACAAGTGAGAGACAACACAAGGCTCAAGGGGGCAGCCACAACCAGCCACCCACCTTATCTCCTTGGACATTTCCACATCCCGGAAATGCCCCTCACACTACAACACACCCATACAACACATAAGGGCGTTTCCGTCCAACTTTTTCTCCTCCACCCGAACGCCGTCGGGGCCTTCACACCGTAGCTTCACCTCGAAGCCACCTCCACGATGGTGCCACATGCACCTCCATCCGTCGCCGCCGGTTTTGAGGCCTAAACCGGGAAACCGCCTTGCACGCTTCTCAAAGCGTGACTTTCGCCACCGGTTTTGAGGTCCAAACCGAGAAACCGTCCACCGCCGGTTTTGAGGCATAAACCGGGAAACCACCCACCACCGGTTTTGAGGCCCAAACCGGGAAACCGTCCACCACCGGTTTTGAGGCTCAACCGGGAAACCATCGCCACCGGTTTTGAGGCCAAACCGGGAAACCGTCGACCACCGGTTTTGAGGCAAAACCGGGAAACCATCACCACCGGTTTTGTGGCCAAACCGGGAAACCATCCCGATGTCGACGTGTGTCACCTCGTCCCGCGAACCTCGCCGTCAAGTCTCCTCGGTCCCAGCCCGTCGGGACCCTTCACTTGCACCAGCCTCCCGTTCGCCTCTTGACCTTGGTCGACACGCCGTCTTCATCACCTCCACGGTTTTGAGGCCAAACCGCGAAACCCTCCGTGCTTCTTGTCCGCCACGTGTACGGTGTGGATCACCCTTGACCTCACCCGGCCTCTCGATCGCCCGGACCCAAACCTCCTCGATCCCAGCCCGTCGGGACGCTTCGCTTGGTCCTCCCGATCCTCCTGCCGTTGACCATCAAGTTGACTCCATTGACCTACACATCATTAGACAAGCAAACACGTTTCCTTCTCCGCCAATCATCCCAACACCTGCACCAACTTCGGTTAGCCATAAACATAATCATGAACATGCTTATGCAACCCTCAAAGTCCCGTATTTCAACCCAAACCTCATGTCAACTCAAATCAACACGGTTGTCAATTACTCATCATCATCGAGAACCATGGCACATCTCAACATGGTTCCTCATATGGTGAATATTTTTGCAGCCTAGGACTAACCGTTGAGTAGTCTGGGTCTTGGGACGAATCACTCTACCGGCAAATTGGAACATGACATCTGCGACATGACAAATCTTCCTATGTATTGTGTCCAATGAACGATGAAATCTGTCCATGATCTCCCTAGTAGACCTACGGGTTGCACAAGTCCAAACAAACATTGCTAAAGCCTCAATGGACTCAACCTCTTGTGTCGATATGAGGCCATGGTCAGTCACTAGCAACTGATGCAGATGCTTAAAGTTTTCAGGTAACATACGGAAATTGCGCTTGCATGCAGCCCTGTCTTGCAAGATAAGTTCAACCCACTGCCGGCCTGTGAGATGCTGAAACGGCAATGGGTGAGCCTCCTCCTGGGCCTCCTCCTGGGCCTCCTCCTCGGAGTCCTCTCTTTTGCCTGTAAGCAGCACTGCAGCCGCAGCAGTAACCATGGCTGCGCTGTTGTACAAGGAGGAGCTACCACCACTCGAAGCGGCGCTGTGGTTAGGTTCCTCCATGTTTGCCATCCTTGAAATCAGGAAAGAGAAATAGACAACTATAGTGAGGCATCGTAGATAATGTTCAGATAAATAGACAACCATAGTGAGGCATCCTAGATAATTTGTACAAAGGTACCTTATGTGTAGTGCTCCACCTGCATGTTACGTTCAAGAAGGCCTATGTCCAACGCTTGTTCGGCCTGCACGGACAAAGAACATGAACACATGAAATTAGTACTCAAATCCATTAAATGAACACAATATGTACACAAAGAAATGTATGAAAGACCGGAAAAAATTATTACTCAAATCCATTAAAGATTACAAACAGTTCAACCCTTAGGCGTCCACATTACACATTACAAATGAAAATGGCAGAGGATATAGTTCGGCACACCGAGTTCATGACAAATTATTTGCAAAATTGACAAATTAAACTCTGAACAGAAGCTTCCAGTTGAAATTGATCCAAGCAACTCTGGTCTCGTGGGTACTCTGCTCCATGAACTGCGCACGATTGATTGGATCCTTGCAAAGATACAATGCTTGCAAGTATAGCTCAGTTCCCTCTGCAATGCCATCATCGATCAAGTAGCGGGACAACTTCTTCTGCTCTTCTTCGTCTTTCTTCTCTTTTCGTACGTGGCGGTCAACAATTGACTTCGCCATAGCCTCCACAGCGTCTTCCATAGAGCTGCGGCTCTTCTTCTTTGATGGGCTGTTGACGCTAACTCCGCAGGATGTTCTCTTCGAGGAGGGTCTATCTTCAGAGGGCCCCTGGATTTCATGATCGAATGGTTCAGGACTGTGATCAGGTCCATGACTGTGATGTGCTGCAGGAGCTGACGGTGAACCATGGGTAAGACCCCCAGCACAAAGCAAAGTGCCCCTGTCTTGGGGTGTCCTCCCAAAAATTTCAGCCAGTTCGTCCTGGAAGGGGGGAGGTCTGCCACGATCATGTTCAGGGGTAGTCTGAACTTCCTGCACTTCCTGCGTACACATGAAAGGGCAGGTTATGATATTGGCGACGTACAAAGTGACAGTTACAAAAGATTGGTATGGTGCAAGGAGTTACCCCTTCAGCAGAGTCCAGCCAGAAGGAAGGATCAGCTGACACCCCGCCAGTCGTACTGTCACGGCCAAGACCAGTTTGCTTGTTAAGACGAAGCCAATTCATGTACCCCCTTTTCAGGCTGCCAAGCTTGTTCTGCGATTGCTTGGAATCATATCTCCCTGGAAAGGCTTTATGCAGGCCCTCGTTGATGTTTCTCCAACCTTTTGTTGTTGGACCAGCAGCGTTGAAATTGCATGCGACCTTCTCCCTCTTGCAAAGTTCTAGCAGCATTTTCGTTGTCTCATAGTTCCAACCCGCGCGAGCCCGGTCCATCTGTCGACACTGCCGAATTTGGGATGCCATCCGGTAACTGGATGCACTATGCATTTCACAACAACATAGCTGACGTATCAGTAAAGAAGAAATACAACTTGCCTGGTGTGTGTGCCGCTTGCGTTGTGACCGAAGGTAGTACTGGTGCCTGGCTTCAGCCGGAGAGCACGATCCCGTTGACGAGCGTGCCAGCGTAGCAGATGGCAACTCGCACACGGCAGCGTCCAATCACTACATACAAAGGTGGCAAAAAACATTGGTTGTTTGGTCTCAAAATTGCAGTTAAGCTTTTACTATCTCTGAAAATATTGCTATCAACTTGAATTCCACAACAATCAAAATGCAGATGATTTATCGTCGCAAGTCTTCCTATAAAAGTAAACGAAACAACCAAGTAAAGAAACTAAGTGCAAAAACCGAAAGAACCAGAAAATAACAGCAGGAGCCGCAGCCACATATATCCCTTTTACGAAATAAGGAGAACAACGTTTTCCAGCTCAAACGCGAGCAAGTCATCAAGATAAGTGGCAATATAAGCTCCAGAAGAAAAGGCAAGTATCAATGCTGCCTTCTGGAACAAGATAAAACGCCAAGCCTCCCAACAAATTGCAAGAAATTGACATATTACAACATGAACAGATAGGATACAGGACACCACAAGAATAGGATACTGAAAGCATGACTTCTCTTCCACACAAATGGTGGTGTACTGACTTACATCAAAAGCTGGTAGCAGCTACATGCAGCTACAAACAATGAGAGCTATCTCTATTTTGAAGAAAAGTTTGACAAACTATATCCAAGTAAGACAAAGACTGCTATCTAATGCTACTAACAGTGAGGAAATGATTATCAAACAGCAAGAGGCGAGGAAAAGTGGCCTTCAGTCTCCCCCTGAGTAGACAGAGTAAGGAAGAACAGAAAAATCGTACTTGGCACAACATCAGGGATCCGTTACAAACTTAGAATGAAGCACATCCGCGCCGGACAAGGTTCATGGAAGCAACACAGGGATCCCTTACCGTTAGTCGTGACGGGGAAGCGGCGACGGGTAGTCAACGAGGGGGCGGCTCGCGGTGACGTTCAGTCGGGACGGCCGGCGGGGGCGGGGGTGGCGGTTCGCAGCAACGTCGGCCGCCGGTGGTGATGAAGCAGATCCGCGCCAGACAAGGTCCCTCGTCACCGGGCCGCGGCGACGGTTACTCGAGGAAGTGCCGCGGCGAAGGGATGTCGACGACTGCACGGCGGCGACGTTGACTGGAGGAGGGGACGGCGGCTGAGGTGAGTCGACGAGGGGGCGCCTGCGGCGGCGACGGTACCCACCGAATCGGCCGCCCGGTGCACGGCTGCAGCCCACGGCGGCAGGATCCGGTCCAAGATCGGCAGCGGGGCCGGGCGATGCGGAGCGCGGCGGGGGCGGGGGCGGCCGAGGCGGAGAGCGGCGGGGGCGGGCGAGGCGGAGAGGACGAGCGGAGAGTATGGGCGTGCGAGAACCCTAGCGAGTGGATAAGACGCGCGCAGCAGGCCGCGGGAAACTACTCGCGCGCGCAGCAGCCCGCGGGCTTCTTGCAGCCTGCCGAACGGCTGGGCTGCTTCTACTGTTGCGGCTTTGCAGCTGCAGCTGCAGCCCGCTGCAAATGTGGGCTGCCGAACAGGCTGGTAGTTTTTAACCGAGGTGGGGGGGTGGCTTTCACAGTTCACTCGATTGTTATTACTACTGAGAGTTCGATGGAAAAAAAAATCCAACTCCTAGGCCGTTTTTCATTAAAAAAAATAACGTGAATAAATTAAAGAGTACGGGGACTCAACCCGACGCAATATCTACAACTTTCATCACCTAGCCAACTGAGACAAGCTCAACTTTCTAAGGTTGATGCAAGTATAAAATAAAAATAATTATGCCATAAACTTTCATAAAAAAAAGTTCAATCACTAATTTGATCTATCTTAATCGCTTTGTTTGATTCGAGACCAAACCTCATAAGGGTCTCTATGGATTTTACTCGAGCAAATACATCTTTGGTAATAGCCTCAAACATTGCATTTTTAGCTTTGGCATTAGCCTTTGCATTCACATCGATCGCTACCGTGAGAGTTCTAAGGGAGACCGCATCCTTTGCCACTTTCCAAGCTGAGCAAAGTACGTACATGGACTCATGGCATGTCATGTAGCATCATTTGTAAACCATTCATCGTATTCATTTTTCATCTATCATATGATGGTTTTTCATTATCAAGTTGATTGCATGGTGTATTTTGAGTAAGATCAAGTTGTTTTTTTTTTGAAAATTAGTGTTAATATTGGGTATGTTTAGTATAATAAAGACTGAACCGAAATTTAAGTACCCAAATTTATCGGGTATCTAATTTTTTATTACCATTTCAGATAGCAATTATAGATAACCAAAAATTAAAAGGACAAAAAAAAAATCGAACCGAACGTCCCCCGTGCAGGCGGCCCAACAAGTGGCGCCTGGCTGCCACAACAGCCATGGCGTGCGCGTAGCTAGCAGCAGACAACCTCATGTTTTGTAGCCATAGAGTAGCGAGGACGAGATCGTCGTGGTGAGTTGATAGCTGTCGGCATCGTAGAGGAACCAGATGGGAAATTGGGGATGCAATGTCGGATGGGTGCGATTTTTTTCAATTAGAAAACTGTAGCTCATCACAACCTTTGATTTTTATATGAAAAGCCTAGATCCAAGCTATTTTTCAATTAGTAACGGAGAGAGGGAGTGGATCCTGACCCGTCGAAGGAACCACTTCCTAAATCCATCATCGCGTTGTGGGCGGCTTCGCTTTTTTCTATGCAGATCAGTCGAACTGTTTAACATTGATCCAAATATTGTACAACATATAGAGCACATAAAATACGTGACGGTAAAACACAAAACATTTCTGTGTCGAAAGGTCAACAGATGAGCACAAGATATGTGGCCTAGTAAAGCTACTGGGCGGACAACGAGTGTAGCTTTGTGACTTTTCGCTTAGTAAATCGAAAACAAATATATCTCCATGTAAAAAATGATTCACCACGCACTGATCGATGCTGCATCGATCCTTGTTAACGATAGCGGCGTGCTACTGCAAAGCTGAGCAAAGTCTGCTCGGTCGTCCGGCCATGGCGAGCGCCACCAAACTGCAGGAGAGGGTTCCCCTCCGTCGCACGGCGTGGAAGCTGGCCGACCTCGTCGTTCTGTCCCTGCTCCTCGCCCTAATGGCTCACCGTACCGCTTCGCTGCGGGACGGCGCCTGGGAGGAGGCGTCCTGGTGCTGGATCGCCGCGCTCGTCTGCGAGGCGTGGTTCGCGCTCCTGTGGCTTCTCAACACGAACTGCAAGTGGAACCCCGTCCGCTTCGAGACGCACCCCGACCGCGTCTACGAATGGTAGCAACGCGGCGTGTTCGACCGAGAAAAAAATTGTCGCCTTTCTTCTTCTGGTGCTGATTAATTGGTTAGTTGATTGACAGGGTCGATGAGCATCATGATCTTCCGGCGGTGGACGTGTTCGTGACCACGGCGGACCCGAAGCTGGAGCCGCCGGTGGTGACGGTGAACACCGTGCTCTCGCTTCTCGCCGTGGACTACCCGGCCCACAAGCTGGCGTGCTACGTCTCGGACGACGGATGCTCGCCGCTGACCTGCTACGCTCTGCGCGAGGCCGTCGCGTTCGCGAGGCTGTGGGTGCCGTTCTGCAGGAGGCACGGCGTCGGAGTCAGGGCCCCCTTCGCCTACTTCTCCACCGGCCCTCATCCCGGCGCCGCGGATGACGAGTTCTTGCGCGACTGGGAGTTTATAAAGGCAAGTTTTACAATCCGCCCAGAGTGTGTGGTGATTTGGTCGTCGTGTTCATGACCATTCTCTTCGTGTTGTTGCAGAGCGAGTATGAGAAGTTGGTAAGCCGAATCGAGAACACCGAGGAGGGTTCCCTTGTGTTCCGCGATGGGGAGTTCGCCGAGTTCTTGGGTGTTGAGAGCAGTAGTCATCCGTCCATAATTAAGGTTGATTTGAAGCTGGTTAAATTTACGAGTAAAACTAGCTAGATGTGCACTCTAACAACTAGCGGTCCGCATATTTGGTGAAATTGATCTCGTTGCGTGCAAAGCTTTTGCTGAACCGCTGTCCTTTTATTCTCGAGGTCAGATTCTGTGGGACAAGAGCATGAGTATGACAAGAAATGGGTTCCCAAGTCCATATACATCTCAAGAGAAAAGAGCCCCAGGTATCCCCACCACTTCAAGGCCGGCGCCATGAATGTCCTGGTCAGTGTTCATCATTCCCCTCAGCAAAATAATCTGAGTAACGCTTAGCGTCGCGGAAACTTCAGAGAAGTGACCGTTGCGTGACTTGCATCCTACACCCCGCGGGTGTTTTAGAGGAAGCTGTCACCCGAATTTTTGTGTCCACCTAATCAATTAATTCCCAAGTAAATTGGTGCCGATCCAATCTTTGTGCAGACAAGGGTGTCCGCGGTTCTGACCAACGCACCAATCATGTTGAACGTGGATTGCGACATGTTTGTAAACAACCCGAAGGTCATCCTCCATGCACTGTGCCTCCTGCTCGGGTTCGACAACGACGTCCACAGCGGATTTGTTCAGGCGCCGCAGATATTCTACGGCGCTCTCAAGGATGACCCTTTTGGGAACCAGACAGAGGTTATGTACAAGGTACAGATACATCATAATCCTAGTTTTTTAAAGAGAGCACCTGAATAGACACAAGGCACTAAGTTTTTAGCTCAAATTTTGGCCAGATTCCAAACTGTCCAATGAACTAACCCCAATTCAATTAGGCCCTAATAGCATTTCTACATCTTGCTAACTTTTTGTGTGCACTGTAAAGAATACTAGTGTTAATTGTCACTGACAGTTCTCTGTGCTGGTGGGTTTCAGAAACTTGGATATGGATTTGCCGGACTGCAAGGAATCTATTACAATGGGACAGGTTGTTTTCACCGAAGGAAAGTTATCTATGGTGTACCACCAGACTGCACCACAAATGTCAAACCAAGGACAAAAGGTAAATTCTGAGTATAAACTTGTAGCACTCTGTAACTGCCAGGGCTTAGAAGTATGTCCAGCCCTAATGTATTTCGGTTCAGTTCATATAGTTACATCAACTGCTAGTTGTATATTGTCAGGTTCACTGTCTTACAAGAACCTGGAAATGAAGTTTGGCAGCCAGGAAGAATTGATCAAATCAGTTAGTAGCATCATATTTGGAGACATTCTCATAGCGCCAATCATAGATTTATCAAGTCGCATCGAAGCGGCAAAAGAATTGTCTGTCTGCAGCTATGAGACCGGCACACGTTGGGGACATGAGGTATTTATCACTGTCCTTTAGGACGTTTCGCTCGAGTGTAACACGTCTTTGCAGGCGCATCACCATGTACTTTGCAGATTGGCTGGGTTTATGGATCAACGACTGAGGACATTCTGACCGGGCAGCGGATCCATGCTGCTGGCTGGAAATCGGCGCTTCTGAACACCGACCCGCCGGCGTTCCTTGGCAGTGCACCAACCGGAGGACCGGCCAGCCTAACTCAGTACAAGAGATGGGCAACAGGCCTTTTGGAGATACTCATGAGCCGAAATAACCCAATCCTTCTCTCCATCTTCAAGAGCCTGCAGTTCAGGCAATGCCTTGCCTACCTAGTCATTGGCGTGTGGCCGCTGCGAGCGCCTTTCGAGCTATGTTACTCTCTGTTGGGACCTTACTGCCTCCTTGCAAATCGATCCTTTTTGCCAAAGGTGTTTTTTTTTTCCTTTCAATTGTTATATTGTTTCCGACTACTATTTTCACAGCGTATTCATATTTAAAGGCTACATCAGTGTACCAAGTGCATAAAAGCTATTTTGAGTCGTTGAAAAGTTGATCATGATCGTTTAAACTTTTTGTAATCCTGCAGGCATCAGAAGCTGGTTTCATTATCCCAGTAGCCCTCTTCTTGACCTACAACATCTACAATTTCATGGAGTACATGGATTGCCGGCTATCAGCTCGCGCGTGGTGGAACAACCAAAGAATGCAGCGGATCATCTCATCCTCTGCCTGGCTGCGTGCGTTCCTCACCGTGCTACTCAAGACTGTAGGCCTCTCTGAAACAGTGTTTGAGGTCACTCGCAAGGACATGTCCGAAGGCGAGGACAGCACCAGTAAGGCCGATCAAGGGCGATTCACCTTTGATTCGTCACCGGTGTTCATCCCCGTGACAGCGGTTGCTATACTGAACATTGTTGCGATAGCTGTTGGAGCATGGCGGGCGCTGGTTGCCAATGCCGCAGAAGGCGTGCCCGGAGGCCCTGGTGTTGGAGAATTCGTGTGCTGCAGCTGGTTGGCGCTATGCTTCTGGCCAGTTGTGGCAGGACTTGTGGGCAAGGGAAGATATGGCATCCCCTGGAGTGTCAAGATGAAGGCTGGTTTGCTTGTGGCCGCGTTCGTGCACTTTTGCAGAAGATATTGACTTACGTGGCAACGCATTCAACCTTAGTTTCATTTTCTTCTATTCAAATTATACGGTAGGAGCATGAAAAAAGATAGTACTGAAATTTGGGCCGTATGCTTGCAACTCTATTCATCAGCAAAATGATCACTTGAACCGTGAAACAGAATGAAATTGTAACATCAGTTCAACACAGATTACATATATGCACCATTGCCCGTAATGTGGTTCAAAACCTGCCTAAACACACTGCTGAATTTCGCTGAAAAGGTAGCTAAGAACTTCAACAACTGCCGTTTCAGAGAAGATGGTTCGGCGTGTATCTCTTGAACATCGGCGCCTTCCCTGCAACAATGGCGGCTCCCGCCAAGATCCCCCCGACGACACCGCCGACCACGGAGGCCCGCAGCCCTCCCGGCATACGGTAGAGCGCGCCTGCGCCGATCCCGGCGGCCGCGGTGTTGATCCAGTCGTCCGCGCCGGACCGGCACGCTGTGACGCCCATCTTGGTGGTGACGAAGAGCATCCCGAGTACGCCGCAGCGGTTGGCGTAGGTGCGGCCCATGGCGCCGCAGTTGTTGAGGACGCGGTTGACGCGCAGCTTGGCGGACTCGCCGCGCTCCGCCTCGACGATCGCGCGGCGGAGCCCCGCGAGCGTGCCCGCCGCGGCGCCCGCGGCGAACCCGACGCCGGTGCAGCCGGTGAGGTGGTCGCCCCACCGTCCCACCACGGGCAGCTGCTGCGCGTCGGCGTCGAGGAGGATCTCGGGCGAGGTCGGGAGGTCATCGTAGAGCGCGAGGTACGCCGGGTGGACTACGACGCCCTCCACGGGCGGCCGCCGCCGAGCGACGTTGGGGCGGTCCGGGTCCGCCTGCATGGCGGCGTCGTAGGGGTAACCGGGGAACGCGCGCGACGACATGGCAACGGGCCGATCGAGCGGAGAGACGAGACGAGACGAGGTTTACACGCGGCGGGGGGTTCGTACGTGTTGGTTGGATTGTTTGGTTGTGGCAATCCGTCGTCATGGGGGTTCAGGGTTTATGAGAAGAGGAAGCCGAGTTGGAGTCTGAGGCGGGCGGGAGTGCTTCGTCGTCGACGTGTTGGCGAAGAAAAGGAGAGCGCAGCTGCAGACCTGTGATCCAAGTCGGGCAAGATGGTTGTGATACACTGTGGTGGAGCCAGCTTGGCTTGAAGCTTTTTTTTTAGGGCAAACACTAGCTTTCATTAACTTCCGGCAGGATTACAGTCTTTAGTTACAACTCCTATCAGCCAATTCGGAGTGTAACAAGACACAAAACGACTACTAGCGCTAGGCATTTTCGCACAGCAGTGTGTTGCAGAATTTGCTTCGCGCCTTACAAACGAAAAATCAAACGAACTAAACCTTCTGCTAAGCTCTTGGATTTCATGCCATAAACCTCCAGCTTGGCTTAAAGCTTGGGAGGGGTCATGCAAGCAAGCTACATACTCAGATTCCAAAATATTAAAGTTTAGTGCAAAAAATTTGAATCATGGGATTTTGGTGCGTGTGTGTGTGTGTGGGGGGGGGGGGGGGGGGGGGGGGGGGGGGGGGTGGGGGGGCGGGCTTGGCACTGCCACTGGTGATACATTTTTTGTGTGGGATAAGCTAGCTGGCTTATGTTGAGGGAGTGTTTGATTCCCACCCACATTTCGCCTTGCCTAAGCTGCGGCGTCGCTGCACAAAGTGAGCTGACGCTTGGTTGATGTGAAAGATTCGGCGCGTGCCACAAGTGTGGCACCCATTTCAGGTGCTGAAGCTGGGGCGATGCTATTGTTGTGATGTGGCTCAAGGAAAGAATAAGTTGCTCCGAGGCATGAAGAAGTTCTCTCGAGCTGAACTTAGGTTTCACGAACCTTAGGTACTCTTTTCACATCTCTAAAACATAATACTAATATTTTTTTTGCTATATAATATTTATAGCATACTTTTTATGAAACCATATTCCAATGAATCTAATCATGTTATTTTCACATTCCTAAACTTAACACCTCAAAACTTTAATTTTTTGACTTAGGACAATCTAAAAACTACAAGTTTTGTATGACCCTGGAGGGAGTAACTTTTTCAATCAATATATGCGCTAATTCATGTGCTGTTGTGGCGCATGGATAGTTTTATCAGATTATGTATGATCTGCTGATGTAGCCTACAGCTACATCAATTTTTTGTTAGTAATAGAATATAGTAATCTCCATCTACAAGAGCCAGCAGCGCCCCAGGGTGTTTTGGCATACGTAGTTCCCCTCCAGCCTCGGCACGTAGCTTTTTGGTGGGTCCCAGTCGTTTTTTACTGCGTCCCGTCGCGCTGCTTTTCCTCTCATGTGCGTTTCGTTTGCAGGCCAGTTCGTCTTCCTCCTCTTTTGACGGACGCTGAGCATGGTTTCCTTGCTCCGAGATTGGCCCGTTCGTGCGGCACGTCCTCCGGCGGTGCCACTGCTCCCCACGCTTGCGCCGCCGTTGCGCCCTCCCGGGGCCGCTCCCGGCCCCACGCCGCCCCACTCGCCCATGCCCGACCCCCGCACGCTGTGCCGCCGCCGCACCCGCCACGCGCCTGCTCCGCCCGGCACCGGCGCCTGCGCGGCCTCGGCGACACCCGCGCCCGCACCTCCCGAGCACCGCGCCCGGCCCATGCCGCCATGGCCACGTGGCCCTCGCGCTCGGCCGCACCCTGCGCTGCCCCGGCTGCAGCGCCAACCATGGCCTCCGTGGCCACATCGACGGTGACCCGGAGGAGGCGACAGCAGCTGGCAAGGGAGGTGGACAAAGAAATCGATACAACATGTTCCATTCGATTTGCAATTACTGCAACCAATTCAAAGAAATGACCTGTGACCTCAGGTCGTCATCCCGCCCATGCGATTACGGCGCTCTGCTTAAGCTGCCCGCTGCTCGCGCTGCCGCCTCCCCACCCCGAGCCTCGCGCTGCTACATGAACACGCCGCGGGGCCGCAGCCGAGCGCGCTCTGCTTTCTCCCCTCCGCCGGCGTCCTGCTCCATGGCGTCGCCGCCGCCCGACTGCCGCCACCATTCGATGGAAGAGAGAGTAGAAGAGGAGAGCAACGCAGCCCACGCAGGTTCGGTGCAAGAAGACGAAGGAAATCATGGACCAGGTGTGTCCACGTCTCCAAGTTTGGTGATTTTCTGAAAAAGTTCCCTAGCTTCTCTCTATTTTCAATCCAAACAAGAATTTTTGGTAATTTCAACAAAAATCCTTTACTAAAACCCAAACGGGCGCAGCATAGCGCCCCTAATTTTCTAGTAAGTTTATATAGAGCTCTAGTTTTGTGCCAATCTGGCGAGCGAAGAAGGATTCTTGCTTTCATTAAGTCGCACTGTACGAACAAATATCCTAAAATGCAAAAACGTGTCTTCGCTGGTTGGTCACTACAAAGCAGATGTAAATACAAGTTTCTTTTACCTCTATAATCGTGTATAGATAGTACAATTTGTACTCGTGCTTGGCTCCCCCGGCCAATTACAAACGATGTAGGCATGCGATGACTATAAGATCAGTATAGGCCAGACTATATCGATGCACTGGTGGCGTGCGAATCTTTGCCATTTTTTCCTATCGCTAATCATGTGGTCACGTTGCTGCCCCATGGACTGGGCATCTTGGCAACACAGCTTGTAACCGATAAATACTCTCTCACGGTACCGAACCTTAGTTGTTTCGCAAGATTCTTGCTGAATTCACGTGTACGTTCTAACGTGGCACGTTCCACCACCACTAGAGAGAAAGTTACCAAACTTTCCAATCGCGCGTACATAGACGTTTGAGCTTTTTTTACGCGACATACAAATCTTGAGGGGACAAGATTCTCATCAAGAACAATGCTCCAAACGAACAAAGTTATGTGCATGTGAAGAGTAGCCTGGCATTACGATTAGACTAGATATTGTAATCTCTCACAGGGATAAGTGGGATCTCTGGTGTGATGACGCCTTGGTCGATCCTTGGGCATATCCAGGAGGTACCTTCTATATTTTATGGTACAGTATAGAAGGGTGGGGGTGTTCGTTTCGAATTTAAAAGAACGCCAAGGGGTGCTGCTTCATAGGACGTTGATCGACTGCTCCCTATTTAGAAGGCAATGCTTGCTTCCTCTGCATTCACATATAAAGAACTTGCAACAAAGGATAGCCAGCTAGCCTCTCTGCGAGCCATGCATCTGACTCGGATGGAATTCTTGAGAAGAGATCTAGCTAGAGAGAATAAGACGACATGGTGTGATGTTGTTTCGGCTCATGTCTTTCTTGAGTGGATCACCAAGCGAGGGGTGAGCCGAACCAATATCACTCATGTAGTCTTCATTCATTGTCGGAACTCCTTTAATCGCTGGCACCGTTTCACTGCAGGTAAGCTGATCCATTATGTTTTCCTCCTGACTCCTGTAGAGTATGTTTGGTGTTGGCTGATCGGCTTAAATAAGCGGGGCTGAGTTTTTCTCCCTCACAGTTTTTTGATTTAGTTTCTAGATCTCCCAAGAGAGTTCTTAGAACTATACATATTTCAAAGACGACAAATAGCTTTTTTTTTTTTGGTGACGAGTCCTCCTCTTGCTGCTTGACATTAGATCAAAGAATTTGAATGCAAGAAAAACATCCAAGATTTTCATCTAGCTATGAGGTTTTCATTCCTGCATTTTTACGAGTACAATGTTTTCCCCATATGTTCCTTACATTATCTTCATAATTGGCTTAAACTTTACGATTATTGTAATTTTTACAATGGCCTTTATGAAACTGTTTATCATAAGTGTACACAAGTAAATGATGAGCTACCTTGCCTTGTTTTTTCTTGAAGAGAAATGATTAACTACGCAATATCCTTAGGCGCTGTTTAGCAGCGTAAGCTTATTCCTAAACTTATCAACCGAAATATTAAGGAACATTAATTAGAGGCATCCCTGCCACGTACTTACCTGGAGCATGGAGGTTTCCTATAAGATGCTGTCAACAACGAGGACTGACTGATGATTCACCAAAAAAAAAAAAACCCGGGGACTGACATTACAATGCAGACTTGCCTAAAGCATGCTGGCATATCATGTAGAATGTTTCCCGTCTCCTCGTCAACGGCGGAGCTAGTGGAGACGTGGGGTGCCTGGAAGCCAAGGGGAGTAGCTACACCTAAATTAACATTTCCACTCGCATAAGTAAGAAACTAAAGGATTTTTACTTATTATTTAGAGCGTTGCCCCTCCCCTTCGACCCCCCTCGGCCCCTCGGATTGAGTCCAACCACCACCATTGATGGTTGGAATGCCCAAGCACACCATAACTTGCAAGTTCCAGTGAAGGCACAGTGTATGCCCAAGCACACCATAGTTCGTTATTTTGGAGAGGTCTTATGATCATGCATGATCAGTAGGCTGTTAACCAACTACGGATCGGAGGGACCCGGAGTTATAGCTTAAGGGTCATGCATGCAGAGCATGACTTTGTTTTGGGAGCCTTTAAACTGAATGTTTATCCATTTGCGTGTTTCTTAGGGTGCTACTAGTTTGACTATTTGTCGGTACTGGATTGGGCGGATTGATCGGCAATTATGAAGAGCGTTTCCTCCTCCTCCTCCTCCTCCTCCTCCTCCTTCTTCTTCTTCTTCTTCTTCTTCTTCTTCTTCTTCCTTTTGATTGAGTGGAACGATGCTCGTATTTGCTTGTGTCCAATCGACTGAAAACAAGATGCCATTTCAATCGATGCCTATATCATCTGAGATAACATCTGATGGTTTGTTTCATTTTGTTTTGTAGAATTATGTATCAGCTAGAAAATAAAATTATGTAAGTTGATAGTTGTCTGGTCTAGGCCCTGTTTGTTTCCCCCTCAGATTATATAATCCAGCTTATATAATCTATAAGCTGGGGGAGAGCAGCTTATGGGATTATGATGATCTGGGCTATGAATTGCTATAATCTGGTTATAATTTGAGATCTGTTTGTTTCAGTTTATAGATTATATGAGCCAGATTATATAATCTAGGTGAAAAATAAAAACATGGCCTAAATCTAAATGCTGTGAATGTTGAAAGTACTTTTAATTTTCAGTCGACTGAAAATTAGAAACTTTCCATGATGCCGAGGCAAGCCGGAGGCACGGACAAGAGGCAAAGTCTAACACTATTTGGGAGCGGGCCAAGCGGCTAGCCGTAAAAAAAACCACCAAACCGTCCAGACGCATCCGTTCAAATCTGCGCCCGGCTGCTCCAAGAATTGAGTTGGGCCTAACTACGAACCAGGCCGCATTAAACCCATCTCTCTCCTTCCCCAGAGATCTTCTTCCCCTCTCCCCACCGTCTTGTCGCAAACACTAGCTCGACCCCAAACCCTTGTCGCCTCCGACCATGGAGGCGCAGACCGACGCCGCGCCCGGCGGCAGCGACGACCTTGCGACCATGCGCGAGCAGTGCCGGACCCTCGAAGAGTCCATCTCTGCCCGCCGCGAGGCGCAGCTCGACCTCATCGCCTCCCTGCAGCACCTCGTCCCGGACCTGGTCCCCTCCCTCGACAACTCCCTCCGCCTCGTCGCCGCCTTCAACGGCCGCCCCTTCGTCCCCACGCCGAACCCCAACGCCGCCGACCACGCCTACCACAAGCCCCACCACCGCCGGGGTGCTCTCCACGACACGGCCCGCTCCACCCGCCGCAAGACCTCGCCGGGATCCTCCCCGGCCTCCGCCACGGCTGGAGGCGCCGGCGCTGGAGGTGGTATCGACGCCGTGCGTACCATGGTCGCTGTATGCCTCCTCGAGCTTGTGCCCTTCGCCGAGATCGACGCCGCCGCTCTCGCGCGCCGGCTGCAGGCGGAGACCTCGTCCGCCAGCGAGGCTGAGCGCGCAGCTCTCGCCGACCTCGCCACGGAGCTGGGAGGCTCCGTTCACGCAGCGGTGGCCCTGGCGCTCCGTCGCATCGCGGATGACGGCGGTGGCGTGCAGATCGAGGAGGCCTTCATTGGGGGTAAGCAGATGACGATGGTATGGGCAATCGACCGGAGCAAACTCCTCAAAGAGCTACCGGAGTCCGCCTCTGTGCCCCAAATCCAGCCTCCACCAACTCCACAGCCAGCACCATCCGAGACTGAAACTAACAGCGCCATGACGCCGAGGCCCCCTCCGCCACCGCAGCAGCCGGATATGTGGGGACACCCAATGCCACCTATGTTCCCACGGCCTAGAGCCATGGCAATGCCGAGGATACCGCCAGGGTTGATGTCGCTGCAGCGGCCGTTCATGACACCAGGGGCAGTTATCCCAATGGGTGGCCTTCCGGGGCCCAGCCCTACCCAGCTGAAACATAGGACAGAGGAGGAGGAACTTAAGGATCTGGAGCTGCTGCTGAACAAGAAGACGTACAGAGAGAAGCAGAATACAAAGACAGGAGAGGAGCTGCTGGATCTAATCCACCGGCCTACCGCAAAGGAGACTGCTGTCGCAGCAAAGGTTTGTTCTTTACCTTTTTGGTCGCTATGCATTCGAGTTAAACTGTTTGAGGTTAATGTAGAAGTCTTATATAATTATGTTTATCTTCTGATTATCCGCAAAGAAATTACTTGTGTTAAGACTATAGTAGTAGTCATATCTATGAGTGGTCTGTGTGTTTTATAATTGTAGCAGCAGTATTCGGTGTGTTGTTACCTTTGATCCTGGCACACTAAGTTATTCTATGATTTACCTTCAGGTTGCGGGCATATATTCTGCTGCTATAATTATCACCTTTTTTTTTTCCTAACATTTGTTTTTGTTATGCCAGTTCAAAACAAAGGGTGGCTCCCAGCTAAAGGAATACTGTACCAATTTAACTAAAGAAGATTGCCGACGCCAAACGGGTTCCTTTGTGGCCTGTGATAAGGTCAGTCTTAATGTTTTTGTTCGCCTTATGTCTTCCTACACTTTTCCATCTATGCGAAAAGAAAACATATGCTGTGCTTATCCATCATTTCTATGAGAAATTAATTATCGATTGACATTAAGCACGTAGCCGCAACTCTTATTTTTTGTGAATATTTTTTTTTTCTACTTTAGGGGCTGTTTGACATGGCTCCAGCTCCAGAAAATTTCGTGGAGTTCTTGGAGCTGCTGATAGCTAGCTCCAGAAATTCTTAGAGCTGGAGGCTGGAGCTGTAAATAAATTAAGGATCATTTGTTGAGTTGTTTTCTTTTTGTCTGAGATTAAAACTTATAAACTAAAATATTTTAATCTATTTGACAAACTCCAGCTCCTGCGTGGATCTCAGAGCTGGAGCCATGCAAAACCTGCCCTATGTGAAATTGCCTTTCAGAGCTTCTAGTTTGTTAAAAATTAGACTGGGGAGACTAAAGGCCATAGTTACACATGTTGCTCAATGTGCATGCTAGGAGAAATGATTTCTGCATTTTTCAGCAAATGATGGAAAGGCAACTACTGGTATTCATGGTGAAAAATAAGATAGCTGAGTATTAATCGATTGATTCCATATTAAACTTGACGAGTTCATGTATAGTGTTTCTTCAGTTTCTAGTAGTCGGATAATTTCCTTGAATTCTTGTCTTGGACCTCTTTGGTATTGGTGGTAATCGCTATGTAAATTTTCTCACTGTTAACAGGTGCACTTTCGGCGTATTATTGCTCCTCATACTGATACAAACCTAGGAGATTGCTCTTTCCTGGACACTTGCCGTCACACAAAGGTGACCATAGATGCATACATGATAAACCCTTTTTTCCTTTAATCTATTATCAGTTACCTGTTTGGCTGTTTGTATCTTAATATAATCATACAATCTTGTAGACTTGCAAGTACGTCCACTACGAGCTTGATCAAACACCAGATATACCTCCAATGATGGCTGGTGCTGTTGCACCACCTAAGCAAATAAAGCCCCAGAGAGCTGAATATTGTTCGGAAATAGAGCTTGGAGAATCTCAATGGATCAACTGTGACATTCGGAGCTTCAGAATGGATATCTTAGGACAGTTTGGGGTAATTATGGCGGACCCCCCTTGGGATATTCATATGGAGCTTCCATATGGAACAATGGCTGACGATGAAATGAGGACGCTTAACGTTCCAGCTTTGCAAACTGATGGTATGATTTTCTTATGGGTTACTGGTCGTGCAATGGAACTTGGGCGTGAATGGTAAGTTTTCAAACATAAAATATTTTTGGGTGATTTGGAAGGGCTATGAACAATTATTTAGCTCCATTATGCAATGTAATTTTTCTCCATGGAAATATATTGGCTACTAAATGGCTTTGACTCCATGCTTCACAAAACCATAACATAATAGATGATATATGCCATGCAAGCAAGATTTGGTACTGCTTTTGTAGTCATTCCTTACTATTCAGTTTACAATTTGCAGGTGTGATGTCTTTTTTTTTCTCCTCTGAATGTTTTTTTGAAGAACAATTTCCTCTGGAACTTTTTGCTGGTGAAATGGTGTATTCTTTCACTAATCACTGTGTGTGTTTTTTATTCCACAGTCTGGAGCTGTGGGGTTACAAGCGTGTTGAGGAAATTATCTGGGTGAAGACTAATCAACTTCAACGTATCATTCGAACTGGGCGCACTGGCCATTGGTTGAACCACAGTAAAGAACACTGTCTTGTTGGAATAAAAGGAAACCCGTTAGTGAACAGAAATATCGACACTGACGTTATTGTTGCCGAAGTGCGTGAAACAAGCAGAAAACCTGATGAGGTAACCGCTTCCACATTTCGTATGACGAGCTGGTCAGGAACAAATAATGCTTAAGTGCAAAACTGAAACTTTTTAGATTTATTGTCTTTCTCTGAAATTCATTTTGAGAACAAATATATTGGATGCTTCAAATTTGTTTTGTTATGTAGATGTACGCCATGCTAGAACGGATAAGCCCAAGGACAAGGAAGTTGGAACTGTTTGCAAGAATGCATAATACACAAGCTGGGTGCGCACTAGTCATTGCCTCTTTTCTTCCCATAAATTTTCCGTCGCTTTCTAGGAGGTGCTAACTGTGTGCTTTCTACTAACCGTTTCATTGATCAGATGGCTCTCTCTGGGTAACCAGTTAAATGGAGTAAGGCTGGTCGATGAAGGATTGAGAGCAAGGTACAAGGCTGCTTATCCAGATGTTGAAGTGCAGCCGCCATCACCTCCCAGAACAAGCGCGCCTATGGATGTTGACCAAAGCAATTCACAGAAGCCTGCTGCGCCAGATGCTGGTGAAAGGCCTTCGTGATGCCGCATGGTTACCATCGTCTGTTGTATAATTAGTCAGCTGTGTTGTATTGAGTGTCTGGAAAAAAGAAAAGGCCAGGGGTTGTTTTTACATACTGAAAATTAAATGAAAAAGGAGTGATAGCCTCTGGTGTTTATGTTTCGGGCTAGTGTTACAGCTGGCACCATGTGATTGCAATTGCATGCATGGCTAAAATCGAGGTAAAATTAAATTAGTCCTTTTTTATGTGTTAATAATTGTTGGTTTTCAGAACATTGGATAATACATGACCTCAACTGGGGATAGACTGACTGGTGTTGATAGTGGTTCAAAGCTTTGGATAACTGGTAAAGGACGCAGCGACCATGATCTAGCAATGTAGTCCGGACCTAGCGATTCGTTTCCGCAATTTTTTTATTCTTTTTCAGAGAAACTGGTCGTGTTTTAATCTCCTACGAAATATGTTGGGTATGGTTGAGTACAAATGATGTCGTTTTTGATAAATCTCCTTTGAAATTTATATGCAGATATTCTACAGGAAACACATTGGCTGCGGCTATGGATGCAACTTCAAAAGTGTGAAAAAGACACTAACATGATGAAAGATGCATGACATGCAATAACGATTAAGTTGATGTCTCCTATTCGAAAAGGCTGCTTAAATTGTACTTCCTTCGTCCATAAATATAAGGATTTGTTGACTTTTATCCAACTCGTTTGACCATTCGTTTTATTCAAAAAAATTTCAAAAATACAAAAATAAATAAGTCATACTTAAAGTATATTCGGTGATAAAACAAGTCATAATGAAATAAATAATATTTATACAATTTTTTTGAATATGACGAGTGGTCAAACGAGTTGGCTGAAAGTCAACAAATCCTTATATTTGTAGACGGAGGAAGTAGCTGGGTGTAGCCCTTGAAGACCGGGATACTCTTTTTCCGTATCGAATCGAAAAATCAGCCGAGCCCCGCCCTTTGATATTTCTTATTTATTTATTTATTTATTGAGGGGACTTTTTTTTTAACCTCTCGAAACTGAATATAAATGTAGCATCTGTTCGTACACGTGAAAAACGCCAACTCACGCTGATGCACTCCAACGCACACGAAACCACCTACACTTATACCCAGAACAACAAACCGCGTCCATCCAAAGATTATCGGAAACCCGATGCTCGACTGTCGCCACGCGTCGAGAGGTATCAAAGAACTGAAAACAACTACGACTTTGCACTGAAGCCCCTAAAAGAAAGAAAAACACCAGAAGGTCGACGAAGCTTCAAGAGACACTTGCTCCGCCGTCATCAGCATCGCCAGACCACCACCAGCCAGCCCGCAACGACGCCGATGACCACCGGCAACAGGAAGCCGCAGCTGCCCTCCTGGACAACTCCACAAGCTCCTCGACGGCCGCAGAGGGAAGCACCATCGAAACGGCGAAAGCTTGGGAACAAAATCCACCGGCGCACCTTCACCGCCGCACCTCCGGCACGCCCAGGAAAACGACAACCTGCCGCCAAGAAGAAGCCAGCGACAGGAAACAAAAGCCGCCGCGAAGCCCCTGAAGCTCCACCGGCACAACACTCACCGCCACCAGCCGCCACCAGAAGCACCATGGCGAGACAAGACGCCGGGCCGAGCAACCAAGCTCAAGGCCACACGTCCCAGCAACAGCAGCACGAGCAAGTGCACCGTCACCACGACGCAGAGCGCCACCGCCAGGCCGCCGCGGACCGCCGGTGACGACAGACGAAGAGCCCTAACCCTAACCTACCCTAAACTAAGCAAGAAAAGGAAGGGCTATACACATCCTCCGTCGATTCGACCAACCACCCTCCTCCTCCAACGCCGGCGAGGGCGCCAGAGGCGAGGACGGCGGCGAATCGACGGGGACAAGCGAGGTCGCCTCCGATTCGCCTGTCTCTACTGAGGGGACTTTGATACTTCTTATAACCCTGGCATTATCAGAAGCCCAAGCTCGTTCAGTTCCGCAAGTAGGCCGGTATACAAACCTTGGTGGATAAGCCCACATATCTAAGCCCGTCAGAACACTCCTGAAGAAGCCCAACCAGTCAGCCTCCTCCACTGAAAAGCCCAACTGAGCACAGGGTTGGTTTTGGCGGGGCAACACAGGCACCCGAAGCAGCGGCGGCGGCGGCGGAGGAAGAGGCGGCGGCAGGCGCGGCGATGGAGTTCTGCCCGTCGTGCGGGACGCTGCTGCAGATCGACCCAGGAACCGGCAGCCACCGCCTGCGCTTCTTCTGCCCCACGTGCCCCTACGTCTGCGCGATACAGAACAAGGTTTCTCGCCGCCTCCCCTATCCCTCTTCCTACTAGTTACCTTCTCTTTCTCCGCGTTCTGATGCCTCGATCTGGCCGAGTTTATATTATTTCTTTGGTGCCGCAGATTGTGAGGAAGGCAAGGCTCGTGAAGAAGGAGGTGGAGCCTATCTTCAGCGGCGCTGACGCCATGAAGTTAGCGGCCACGACCGATGGTGAGCTCTCCGCCTTTCTCTTTGCTCTGTACACCTGGTTTTATACTTTCTGCAATCTTACGAGTTACTAACCTTTAATGCTCTTCCTTTGTCGACTCAATTCTTGTAGTGGGTCATATATTTACGATTTATTGAGAACGTTTTTTCATTCTTAGTGACAGAATTGTGAAATATTGATTCTGACAAGGAGCATTTTATTTCATAGTAACTGGGAATTAAATTTTCGGGTTCTAGTATTGGTTGGTTGTGCTGGTATTGAATGAATCACCTCATGCTCTGCGAAGTTGAGACCTGTTGAAATGTCTTCCTGATATGTTTGTATATGCGGATACTTGTATGGAGCATACTGCAGAACTGTTATACCTTAGTTTTCTCTATTCACTTGAATACATTTATTTGTAAAATCTAATCACACCCATTCTGTACGGCTATACTCTCTGCGATTTTACAAGGTACTATCCTTTGTTGCTCTGCCTTTATCGACTCGATCCTTGTCATGGCGCGTAGATTTACAGTTTATTGAGAACCTTTTTTCATTCTTAGTACCACTACCAAATTTGTGGAAGTTTCATAGTAGTTATTGGAAGTTTATTTTTGGGTTCCAATATTGGATGTTTGTGCTGTAATTGAGTGAATCGCCTGATGCTCTGCGTAGTTGAGACCTATTGAAATGTCTTCCTGATATGTTTGTAAAGGTAGATAAAGCAATGACATTACTTTTATGGAGCAGACTCCAGAACTATTTTACTAGAGACATAGACAACTTCTTGTTCTACCTTAGTTTTCTCTAATCACTTGAATTAGTTTATTTGTAAAATCTAATCATCCCCATTCAATACATCTATATTCCAGTTTGACTCATTGTGTGACTAACTATCCAATATATAGGTTCGCTAGTCTTGCCTCATAGATGAACATTTTTTTTTCTTCTTAAAAGGGGCTGGTAACATATTATCTGTTGTATTGACCACATTGGAAACTTGAGCGCAATGCCTGAATTCATAATGTGCGAAACCATAGTCCCCTAATTACACTAATTGAACTTGCAGCATCATGCCCAAGTTGCGGCCATGGAAAAGCATACTTTATGCAGAGGCAGCTCCGATCAGCTGATGAGCCAATGACAGTATTCTACATGTGTTGCAAATGTGATTATAATTGGAGGGAGGACTAGTCTTTGTATTTTACCCGTACAACTTTCCCCGGTGGCTCTTCGGTTTGGAGTGTTAATATGTCTTAGTAGACATGCACCTCTTCTTCAAATCATCTGCAGTACAAACTTCTGGAATGCTACTGTACTATGGTGTAGCCTTTTTTGGTTGCAAGAGACAGTGCATGCTGCTGTTATTATCCTGATATCAATGAAGTTTTTTTCTCTTTTTCTATGTACGCTTATGTTTATCTTCGTTCATTGGAGAGTTATTCCTACAGTTGATATCTGGAATGACATTTCGAATGGAACATTTTTTTTTTGTTCCTAGGTTAATTAGCCAAGAATTTACGAACGTATTACTAATAAAGTATCAGCCTTTGTCTGCTTTGCTGGATAAGGCAAGCCTACAAAACTGCCATGTTCTATGCAATTATCGTGGAGCAGCTGATCTCCTGGCAATCTCATGGCATTGTTTACCTGTCGCAAAGGATGCAAAGGAAGGTTTCGATGGCGTGCTGCCCTGTTTAAAAATTACCTGACAATGAAATGCATCCAGTTATCTTCTTATTCTCTTTTCTTCTTCTTCTTCTTCTTCTTCTTCTTCTTCTTCTTCTTCTTCTTTCTTGTTGTTGTTTTTGTCTCCACCATCCCGTGGCCTCGGTGAATTTAGCTTTAGAGCCATACCAAGGCCACATCTCCCGTTACCCTGGGTTTTTTCGCTCCACTATCCCGTGTTCTCGGTGAATTCAGCTTTAGAGCCATACCAACGCCAGAGCTCCCGTGCTCGGTGCATGCTGTATGCTCAGCTCCACACCCCACGGAAACGCGCGAGCCGCTGCAAACTCACAGCACGGCGGCAACTCAACTTTTGAAGGTAGGAGAAGTTACATGGGGCGGCAAATTCACGCGCCGACCGCGGTAGCAATAGCCTTTGCTCTACCAACACCCCACCACAGCTGACAACAACCAACCTCGCAGACAGCACAGCCCTCACCGTTTCATTGTACCGCCAGCCCTCTATAGCTGTCAGCTGTGATTAAAACACTGGATCAACTGAACAAGCTTAACCGTTTCCCCCCTAAAAGAGGATAGCGTTGCCACTTTGTTACTAAAATACCTACTTAATTCGCTGCCACAACCAACAAACTTACCACAGCCAACGTAATATGTTTCCTGAAAACTACTTAGAAATATAATATTACCAAAACCCTCCAGTTAAACTGGTTCACACAATGATACACTGATTGTCGACAAGCATTGAAACATTGCGGACTACAGCAATGTTTCAGATAAGAGATTATAACGTTACTCACATTTGTATGAAAACAAAACCTCAAATCTGAACAGTCGGTTATGATGTTCAGATGAGACTGAACGAGCTAAAAGATCAATTATCTGGTAACCACTTTTTCCGCACTCCCTCCATAGCCTCCTCCCGCATCCTTGTCAACTCATCAACCAAATGTTTGTACTGAGCTTCAATGAAATCAAGCTCCCCAGTTAGAACATCCTGATTATCAGCAGTGAAGACTGATGAACCGCTGCTAGCCAACTCCATGCCAGGTGAAGCTTCATCTATGTGAAAAATAGGACTTGACCCATCAACTAAGATATGGCTGCAATCTATCTTATCAATTCCCACTTTGCCCCCACCACAATCCATAGTACCATAATCATCAGTCCCGCAGCAGCTCACACTTTTTGAACTCCCATCGAACTGCACAGAAATGACCGAACCTTCAGAGCCCTGTGCTCCTAGGTTAGTTGCACTTGAGATAGAATCAAGTTGATCATTTGATGATGCATTCCCATTTTTTGGACACATAATACCATCAACTAATTCATAACTAGGCATCAACTCTGACAAGTTCGGGTGGGAAGAAACTGCAAGCTCACTTACACCCATTTTAGACTGGGAATATGAGTCCTCTGCTGCATCATTTACTGGTTTCCAACAAGGAACTAGATTCACTATCAAAAGGTCAATAAAATGGGCAATGAACGTAACATCGCAGTCTGCTAACTCCAATTGTTCAACCATTTCAGCAGCTACAGACATAGCTGTATCAGAATCCAAGTAGAAGACGAAGTGAATGTTCCTTGCATGACCTGCAATAAACAGGGAGGCAATGACATATTTACCAGTACAGAAATGTTAGGTTAATAAAATCAACATAAGGTATACATACCACAAGCATCAGCGATTCGCAAAACAAGTGAGACTGAATTGTTGTCAAGTTTCTCGCCCTTCAGCTTTAGCTCTGTATTTTTGTTAGTTCCCGTGAATTCCAGGACCGGTTTATGTGGAGTAACACAACCATTTGCCTTGCCTGAACTAGCAGGGCTGGATTCACAAGTGTCAACATCCATGTGCAAAGACTCCATGGAGATATCTACTGCTTTAGGTGTAGGTGATGGAAGCTTAGTGCCAGCAAGACCATTTTTATTATCAGGACAAAGAAATGGATCTTGTAGGAGCTCTTTGGCAGACAATCTCTCAGAAGCAGGAGCTAAACATTTCTCAATGAACTGCTTTACTTGAGGATCAGCAATTTTACCCAATGCAGCAGGTTTGACACCCTACAAATGTGGGGCAGTAATTTATATGAAATAGTATAATAATGCAACTTCACAAAGATAACTCCAAAAGCACTTACGGTGGACACTTTCTTAAAAATCTGAGCCGGATTTGTACATTCACTATATGGATATTCAAGAGTAAAGATCTCCAACAGGCACATTCCGAATGAGTATATATCAACTAGTTCGTCGTAACTCTCATCATATAGCTCAGGTGCCATGAACTCTGGAGTACCTGCAGACGTTAATACACCCGAAAATCATATGAACGCGCCAGGTAAATAAGATGAGTTGAAATGACATAAACAACTAAAATGAACATGCGAGAAAGCAGATTAAACATTTGTATAAAAAAAATTAATGTCAGATAAAATATCATAAGTAGGACTGTAGGAGAACCACAAAACTCTTGTTCACAGGTAATACAAGGGATTTAAAGTCCTTTATCCCTCTAAATACCAGGTATATAAGCAGTGATTAGTCGTCAGGTAGAAGCAAATCCAGACCACATGTATGAAGCAAGCTGCTTTGAAAGAATCATAGTCACGAAAACAAAAAGCATAGTATGTCAGGAGGATCCAAAAAACAACAGAAGTCAATAAGACTGCATGGCTAATTGTCTCTGCATGTGGATAACACTGGCACAGCTCCCTATGGGAACACCAAGAGATCTTGATACATGCTCATTCTAATACTTCATTCATGTTTCAATTTTTGGCAGATAGTGAACACACACACATGGATTACTTGAAAACTTTGTTGTTCCATCAAAATGGTCAACTAGGTTGCCTATCCAGGCTGAAGGATATCAAGTAATCAATAGATTTGTCCATAGTAACATTAAGAAACCAATATAAAGTAATAAGATTATTACCAATAACACTCTTCGCTCTAGGTGTTTGCATCACCGTAGCTAGTCCAAGATCTCCAATCTTAACCTCTCCATGATTCCCGTTAACAAAAATATTATCACATTTCAGGTCTCTGTGGATGATTGGAGGTTGGTGGCTGTGTAGGTAATCCAATCCATGAAGAATCTGCCTTGCCCAGTTCTTTATAGCTTTCAAGTTAACACGCGGATGTCTCTGACGATAACTAGAAACACATAAGTTTGTAAGTGGCATCCTACAAGTAGAATGGAAACAGCATCAAAATATGGTTACTAGTTACTACTACTCGTTACTTACTGTCTGAGACTTCCAGACGTGAACAGCTCTGTGATCACGTTAATTGTCTTGTTATGGTCATCAATCCAAGAGTAATAAAACTTCATTACATTTCCATGCTTGAGAGATTTCAGAAGATGAACTTCTGTGTAAAGCCTATCAAGGTTATCTGGACATTGCATCACATCGTCAATGTTCATTTGATTCCATGCAACCTCAATGCCTTCAACCTCATCAAATGCCTTGTACCTAAGGAAAAAATAAAAAATAATGGTCATCAAGTAAACACTGTGCAACCTAGGATAGAAGGACAATCCAGAAAATTATAAGAAACAATGTACCACTATGATTGCAACTATTTATGTTTCCACTATAAGCACACGCTTTGACATAAATCTGATAGTTGTGAAATTTGACAAAGTTACAAATTGTAACGCTGTCGAGTTCAGTGATTCGTTTTAACCAAACGACGGTTGCATCCAAGGTCAATTGCGAGTAGCAGCTTTGCAACAATAACATAAAGTGGAAAAAGGAGGATTCTAAGGAGCTGAGGGCATACACAGTCTTGAAAGCTCCTCTGCCCAGAATCACATTGTACTGCACCAAGGAAAAAAGAACAATATCAATACAATGGGCAGGGGCGTGTCATTCCTCATGCATCATATTACAAACTCACATGCACTATTCTACAATCAAAATTGGTAACACTGCAATTTTAGAGATAGTTACAATCCAGATCCTGATTCTTCACAGAAATTCAACATTTCCTACTCAGAATCACATCCAAAGAATGTCCAAAGTACGAACAAACATAAGAGATGAACCCTACCGACAATTTTTCTTTGAGGACTTCGGCATACCGCAATATTCGAATCCCACAAATGCACGAAGGAGTAGTATCAAATTTAGCATGGTAGCATGGAGATGTCAAATCACATTCACATCTAAATGCTAAAATGAGTTAAAACAAAAAAACTTACGCGCATGTATCGGCCGGTTGGATCTACCTCGGCGTACTCAGCATCGACCACCTCATCCCCACCACCAAACACCTCCATTTCGGATCAGCCCCGAGCAAAGGAGTCCACGAGCGAGCGAGAGAGAGAGGAAGCGCGGAGAAATGGACTAACTAGATCGCCGGAGAAGACGGGGCCCTGCGCGCGCTGGCTACGCCCTGGGCGCGGCAGGCGAGGACGGCGCGGCGTGTGCCGGGCGTTCGGTGAAGGGCTCGGAGAAGGGGGCGTACGACGGCCGCATGCGGAGGCAGCGGCGGCTGCGCAGCGACGTCGGTCCCGCAACACCCATGGCCCGGCACCCGGCGGACGACACGCGGCGGACGCAGCACCTCATTCTCCCTCCTCGATCGGCGTCCTCTCGTCGGAGTAGACGTAACCCATAGTAGGAAGAAGGCTCCCCCGCCGCGGCGGCTAACAATACGACGAGAACGAGGAGGCGGCGGCCATCGAGGATCGGAGGGACGCGAATGCTAGGGTTGCGGATTCAGCGGTGCGGTGGTGTGCGCAGGGAGGTGGGAGGCGACGAGGAATAAGAGGGAGGTTGGTGGTGGTGGTGGGGAGGAAAGCTGGAGGGAGGAGGAGAGAGAGAATAGTAAACAGCCGCGGATGGATGTTCGGTTCGATTCGGCCCGTTTGGTCTTTTGCAGCTGCGAGACGAAACGGGTGTTTGTGGTTTCAACTTGGAAAAAGTCTGGTTTTGGTCCCTCAACTATCGTCAAAGTCCGATTTTCGTCCCTCACCTACAAAACCGGGTGGAATAGGTCCCTCAACTCTTGAAACCGTTCGGTTTTCGTTCCTCGGCGGTTTCGACGGCGGTTTTCGCTGACGTGGCACGTGGGGCCCACCTGTCAGGGTGACACGTCATTTTTTCTTTTTTTTCCTCCTCCCTCTCTCTCTCTCCTCTCTCTCTCTCTCTGCGAGCCGCCGCCGCCACCGCCGCTCGCGCTCGTCCATCGAGGCCGCAGCCGGCCGCTTGCCGGAGCGACGCCCGCTCGAGCCCATCGCGCTCGCCGTGGCCCCCGCTGCCGTCGCCCGCGCATCTGGCCGTCGCCAGCCCGCTCGAGCTCGCCGTCGCCTCCGCCTGCCGTCGCCCGCGCATCTGCTCGCCGAGGCCGCCGCCGCCGCCGCCGAGACCGTCCGCCGCCGCACCCGCCCGCCGAGGCTTCCTCACGCGCCGAGGCCACCGCCGCATCAGCCAGCCGAGGCCACCGTAACTCGCACGCCCGCCGAGGCCGCCCGCCTCCTGCTCGGAGCCGCCGCTCGCGCGAGGCCGCCCGCCCGTGCTCCCAGCTGCCGGCCGCTCACCCGCGTGAGGCTGCCGCCCGCCGGCCGCTCGCCGAGGCCACCTGCCACCGCGCGCGCCTGGCCGCCGGCTACTAGCCCGCGCGAGGCTGCCCGCACACCCACGAGGCCGTCGCCCGGCCGCTCGCAGAGAGAGAGAGAGGAGAGAGAGGGAGGGAGGGAGGAAAAAAAGGAAAAAAAAGAAAAAATGACGTGTCACCCTGACAGGTGGGCCCCACGTGCCACGTCAGCGAAAACCGCCGAGGGACGAAAACCGAACGGTTTCAAGAGTTGAGGGACCTATTCCACCCGGTTTTGTAGATGAGGGACGAAAACCGGACTTTGACGATAGTTGAGGGACCGAAACCAGACTTTTTCCTTTCAACTTTCACCGAATTTTGTCAGTTCCTTTGCAGTGTAGGACGTCTTCAAGGACACTCCTCGTACTAGTACTTCAATATGAACGCGCTGGCGGACGTGAAAATGTACTCCAGAATATGCTTTTTCGAACAATGTACTCCAGAATTTCGTACGTGGTCTCCGACGGAACTTTAAATCGGGTGGCGAAATCCCCATAGATTTAGATTTCGCTCTTGGATCATATCTACAGGATCATTACTCAGTGTATCATTGATTCAGCCACTCGATGACTCGCACCAAATCTTGAACGGAAGCACCGAACTCCGTGGAGGAAGTGACGGCGATTGACCGTCTAAAAAAGGATTGACAGATATGGACACGATGCGATATTCCTTTTGTCAATGGCAAAAGCGGCGATAGCAGCCCATCTAAAAAAGGATTGACCTCGGGCTTTCGAGAGAGAGAACAGAGCCCGGCCTTTCAGCTACTTCTTGAAGGGAAAAGTCCTTTTGACCCCCCTCAACTACCATATGAGGTACAACTTTTCCCCCGAACTACAAAACCGGGTAACGAGACTCCCTTAACTCATCTACTCGGTGCAAGTTTCCTCCCTCGGCGGTTTTCAGAGCGGTTTCGTCCGACGTGGCACAGTGGGTCCCAGGAGGCAGACATGGCGGTGGGTCCTCGCCGGGAAGGGGGCGCAGTGCTGGTGTGGGGGTCCAGTGGAGGGGATTGGGAATTTCATCCCGGCTTGAATCGACATCCTGCTCCCCGCCGCGACATTTCGTCCCTAGTCTCCCGCCCCGACGACCCGCCCCTCGCCATTGCCGCGTTCTCCTGGCTGGGCGCGGCCGCGTTCTCCTGGCTGGGTGTGTGGCTGCGCAAGGGGAAGGAGCCGGAGCCCGATAGAAGGAGCGGCCGCCGTGCGCTCGATGGGTGAAGAGCAGGGGGCGGCGCGCGACAAGGAGCGGCGGTCTGAGGGATCGAATACTGTACTTCTCTCTCGTTCCTTCTTCGCTTGCTATGAATTGCCCGGCTGCGTGCTCGTCCGAGGCTTGACCCGCGCCCGCCGGCATGCTGTTCGGACACCGCGGACATGCAACGCTAGGAGCTTGCCGGAGGCCGCGGCCATGGCCGCCCACGAGTCCCCTTCCTCTCTCCTCGAACCTCTGCTTCTCCCAACAGTGGAAGAATGGATCAGAGACGAGTTTGATTTGGGCAAAGGTTCACCTACGGGAAGGTGAGGTGGATGATTGATTTCCTGCAAGTTCTCAAGCAATGAGCTGATTCGTGATTTGGCTTCCCGCACATCTCAATTCTCAAGCAATGAGCTGAATCGGCGAAGTTCTCGTTCCAGCTTCTCCTGGGTTGAATCGGACCGCTGGGAGGGAGCGCCGCCGCCGCGGCTAACTTCGGCCGCCTCGCGCCGCCGCTCCGGCCACCCGCTCGCCCCGCCGACCCTGCTAGAAGCTCGGCCTCCCCACGTAGACCATCTGGCCACTGTAGCACGCGCCGGCTTCTGCGAAGACCGACCGGCGGGGTACTCTGCTCGCGAGAGAGAAGAGAAGGAGGTGGGACCCACAAAAAAATCACTTTGAGCACCCTGGCGCGTGTGTGTTGTCTACGTGGCACCTGACAGGTGGGACCCACTGTGCCACGTCGGACGAAACCGCTCTGAAAACCGCCGAGGGAGGAAACTTGCACCGAGTAGATGAGTTAAGGGAGTCTCGTTACCCGGTTTTGTAGTTCGGGGGAAAAGTTGCACCTCATATGGTAGTTGAGGGGGGTCAAAAGGACTTTTCCCCTTCTTGAACCCCCTGCTCGAGCTGGGAAGGATTCGCTTGGGCTGGAACAGCCCAGCCCAGTACTTGGAATCTTTTTCTTTAGGAAAAAGTCCATTTTGTCTCCCTCAACTATTATAGGAGTTGCAACTTTTCCCCTCAACTACAAAACCGGGTAACCAGACTCCCTCAACTCCTTCTCTCGCTTCAATTTACCTCCCTCGGCAGTTTTCAGAGTGGTTTTGGCTGACGTGGCACAGTGGGTCCCACATGTCAGATACCACATCATCATTTTCTTTTTTTCTTTTTCTTTTTTTTTCCCTCTCTTCCTCTCTTCTTCTGGGGCGCGCGGCGCCTTCCTCTCCTCCTCCGTACAGGGCCCCGGACAACGTGACCGCATCTCCGAGGAAGGTGGAGGAGGTGCCGGCGGAGTTCTTATGCCCGGTCCTTGGCGCGCCCATGGCGGACCCCGTGATCCTGCCGTAGGGGCGGACGTACGAGCGCGCGTGCGTCCAGGCGTGCGCCGAGCTCGTGCTCGCGCTCGGCGTGGGCGGAGGCGTCGTGGCCGGGGACGCCGTGGATGGCGGTGGTGCTGCGGCGGCGGCGGGTGGAGTTGCCATACTCAACGACGCGCTCTGGGTGGCTGTGCGGATGTGGTGCGCGCGCTTTGCCGCGCGCCGTCCGTGGCACCTTCCGCCGAGGAGGCGAGGGAGGCCGTGCTCTGCGCGGCGCCGGCGAGGTCGGCGTCGAACCTGTCGTGGTCCACGTCCAGGGCCTCCACAGCGTCGACATCCTCTTCGTCTTTGTCGTCGTCCGCAGGGTCGGCGACGGAGATGCCTGTGGTGGAGGTGAAGGTGGTGCGCGTGAAGGACGCGGTGAAAGAAACCAAACCCGAGCCGGAAAGGGTCGTTGCCGCTGATGCGGAGGAGGAGGCGGCAGTGAAGACAGTGGAGGCAGGGGACGAGACGGTGGTGGAGGCGGCGATGGTGGCGCTGCGGCGGGCCACGCGAGAGGAAGGAGGCGGCGATGGCGGCGCTGCGGCGGCCTGTATGGAGGAGGAGAGGAAGGCGCCGCGCCTCAGAAGAAGAGAGGAAGAGAGGGGAAAAAAAAGAAAAAAAAAGAAAATGATGATGTGGCATCTGACATGTGGGACCCACTGTGCCACGTCAGCCAAAACCACTCTGAAAACTGCTGAGAGAGGTAAATTGAAGCGAGAGAAGGAGTTGAGGGAGTCTGGTTACCCGATTTTGTAGTTAAAGGGAAAAGTTGCAACTCCTATAAGAATTGAGGGAGGCAAAACGGACTTTTTCCTTTTCTTTACTATTTCGGTGGATTCCGGAGAATGGAATCTCTGTAGTCTGGAGTGGACGCATCTACGGTCTTACCCCAGGAGCGTACGGCCCCCTCAAAAAAAAAAAACAGGCGCGTACGGGAGACGGAGTGCGTCTGTGCGTGGGGCAACACACCGCGCGTCCGGAAGACGGCAACCTCAACCTCTCCCAGCTCCGCTCGTGTTCGTCAGCGCCGGGGCAACGGGAGCAGAGCATTTTTCTATCGTCAAACGCGCTTCCGAAATGCCTGGAATTGCAAGTGTACAACGATATTATATTCCAAGGAATCGAGCCTATAACATTCCCGCGCAAGATGAATCTTTTTCCCAGCTCACATTCTCACATTCCTCTTTCGGCATATCCCTCCACCTACCCCTCTTCATTCAATCATTCTCTACCCCACACGCTGATCGGTGACGCGTCGCGCGAAGAAAGCCTAGAAGATATCCTACTGGTGCTACCGAGCACAAAACTCGTCATGGACAGTTTGAAGGAGGAGCCGCCAAACGGCCTGGAGTGGCGGGTGCCGATGCCGGAAGGCGCGCCGGCGACGGCGGGTAACGCGGCGGGACTGGGACCGTGGACACTGCTGGCCACGATCAAAACCAAGGTGTTCGGGTCCGCCGAGACGGTGTGGAAGATCGGCGCCGACGATCCTCGGAAGGCGATGTACGGGGTCAAACTGGGCGTCGCACTCACCCTGGTCTCCCTCCTCTACTACGTCAGGCCCATGTACCACGGCGTCGGCGGCAACGCCGTGTGGGCCATCATGACGGTCGTGTTAGCCTTCGAGTACACCGTCGGTAAGTGGGGTGCAGAGCCCACAGATCGAGCGGAGAATGTAGAGCGGCAAGGGCGATTCGTATATACATACTCAGCTGAGTGCTGACGTTCATTTACCTTGGCCGGTCGGCTGAGTGTGCCTTCGTTTTGCACCACTGCGTGCAGGTGGTACCGTGTCAAAGGGACTCAACGGAACCACCGGGACGATGAGCGCGGCCTTGCTCGCGCTCGGCGTGCACTGGGCGGCATCCAAGTCCGGCAGCAGGTTCGAGCCCGTCGTCGCCAGCGGCTCCGTCTTCCTCCTGGGTACGTCCTGTCCCACTCCGTAAATCCCATGTCACGCGCGTCGTGACATTACAGACGCTGACGCTGACCGGTAACGTAACGGTCGTACGTACGTACGCGTGCAGGCGCGGCAGCCGCGTTCGCGCGGTTCATACCGACGGTGACGCTGCGGTTCGACTACGGCGTCACCGCCTTCATCCTCACGTACGGCTACGTCGCCGTGTCGGGGTACCGCGTCCACGACCTGGCGGTGCTGGCGGTGCGGCGGATATGCACCTACTCCGCCGGCATCCTCATCTGCAACGCCGTGTGCGTGCTCGTCTGCCCCGTGTGGTCCGGCGAGCAGCTGCACCTCCTCACCGCGCGCAACATGGAGAGCCTCGCGGCCGCCGTGGAGGGCTGCTTCGGCGCCGAGCGCGCGAGGCGCCCGCGGCCGCAGGCCGAGTGGGAGGAGCGCAAGCAGAGCGTGCTCGTCTCCAAGGCGGCGGAGGACGCGCACGCCAACCTGGCGTGGTGGGAGCCCCCGCACGGCCGGTTCGGCTTCCGCCACCCCTACGACCAGTACGCCCGGGTCGGCGCGGCGATGCGCCGCTGCGCGTGCTGCCTCGACGCGCTCGGCGGCTTCGTCGTCGGCACCGAGGCCCAGGCGCCAGAGCACGCCGCCGCTCGCGTCCTTGGCGAGGCGTGCACGCGGCTGGGCGCGCGGTGCGCGAGCGTGCTCAGGGAGGCGTCCGGCTGCATCGCCACGATGACGGTGCCCCGGGGCCTTGGCTTGGCCGTGGAGGAGATGAACGCGGCCGTCCACGATCTGCAGGCTGATCTTAAAGCGCTCACGTCCAAGCTTGTCGAGGAACACACGGAGACGTCGTCGCTTACAGAAGCCATGCCGCTCTTCACCGCCGCGTCGCTGCTGATAGAAGTGTCAGTGAGGGTCAAGGAGGTCGTCGACGCCGTGCACGTGCTAGCGACCCTCGCGAGGTTCAAACCGGCCGATGACGACGAGGGAGGAGAGAAGACCGAATCCGGGACGAAAGTGCACCCATTGAACGATGTGTCACGGCAAGATCTTGCTCCCTGAACAGGGCTCTAAACAGAGTTCATGTCCTGCCGGTGCCCAGTAAGTCCTGATTTGCCGCGGCTACATCAATGCTACTGTATCCTGGAATGATCGAAGATCCAACACTGCAGCCATGGATGCCGTCCAGTGGGACGCGTTAGCGTACAAGACTACTGTTCGATGCGGCATGGACTCTAGCTAGGGTATCGTTGCTCATCGCAGCCCTAGGAAATATGGCGGCGCGCAAACTTAACGACATGTAGGCCCGCAGCACCGCTCGAGGGCTGCAGACGCCATGCCCGCCGGCCGGGCATCAGGCCACCACCAACGGTGTGGCAGCCATGGAGTTCGCGCGCGCTGGTGAAAGAGTTTCTTGACAAGGACCAGACTAAGGCATCACGATGCCATGCTCGCCTCGGCGCGTACCGCGGTCGCCGTCGAGCTCCGCCACTACGCCATGCTCTCGACTCGGTGATTCACAAGACGTCCGCTCCGGAGACAAGGAAACGACCAAATCATGGCTATCTAACCGAATCCACGACGCTTGTGTCCAATCGGACAGCAATAAGCGGACAGGCCAGTGGCCTGGTGGTAAGACGCCAGAGTGCGTCAAAGCCGGCGGGGGTTTGAGCTCCCGTCCTGCACCCGGCCTCCTGCGATGTCGCGCTGGCCTTGGCGCCTGTGTGCGCTGCTCGTGTCGGCCCCCGGCATGAGCGAAGGGTGGGGTCCACCCATATCAAAAAAAAATAATAAGCGACACAAAGGGGTGGTTGCTAAATAAAATAACGACCGGGCGGTCGCTATTTCGAATAGCGTCCGCCCCCGACCCTGGGCAGAGCGGCTTGTCAGCTTCGCCCGAGCGCCGCCGCGTCCCCCCCTGCTACGGATCTGGCCAATGAGTCGCTCACACGCCTCCATGATGTCTAAGCTGATAGCACGGCGGTTGGCTGTGCAGAGCTCCTCGACAATGATCGCTTTCAGAGCTCCCGTCGAGCTAGCGGACCACGCAGGCACCGGGTCGTGGTAACCACAGACGCCGATGTGCGTAAAGACCATGGAACAAGACAACGTATCCCGTCACGCACCTAAGCAGCACCAATAGAGCTGGTGATGGCGATGTGGGCGCCTCGGGTGGCCTGCATTGAGAGTTCCGCGCGGCACAACTGAGAGTTCCCCAGTGCAATGGCATCATCGTTTGTCGCAGGTGTCTGTTGGAACGCCAAATTCAGATCCACGCCAAACAAGCAATTTTATTCTACAGAATAACCCCTGAACTTGTTTAACTTTTTATTGTTTCAGCACCAAGCAACAATATATATTTCCTGAACGATTACAGCGAGCAAACGACAAATGAAATTGGAGAAAGCAGGGCTTCAACTTATTTTGTGCACACACACAAAAGGATATATATTTCATCCCTGCAACTGAAATTTAAATCATTTTCTTGGGATAAAAATTGCATCAGATTTGTTCAGCCTGCAGGGAGATGTATGTTGCAACTAAACTGCTTGCATCTTTCAGTCAGTCCAAATAAGAGAAGGGTTGAACCGATGAACAGTGGGAGATGTAGTCACCAAGTGCATCATACTGTGACGTCCAAAGGATAATCGTTTCCTGGGGAATATGACTTGGAAACTTTTGCACCGACGGTTACATTCCACATTACAGGCGCTTAAAATGCAGACCAAGTTGATGTATAAAGATTCCTGAGTGCCCGTTCAGGCTGCAAATCTTTTGGCTTTAGCATGTTGCTCAGAGCACAAGAGGAGATATACCAAAATTTTATGATTGCCGTATCCCCTGGATCACCAGGTCCTTTCTAAACGCACACAGGTCACTTTGAGTATGAATTGCCCTATCAATTATTTTTGCGAAGCAACATCCTATCCGCATTATTTTGGTCGCTGCTGCTGTGTCAGATATGCATGGATTGCCATCGTCGACCTGCTTCTTCAGTGCTGAAGTTTTGTACTCCACTAACTCGGAGCCGGACGGAATCCCGTCCGGCGTCGTTCCTCTAAATCCTATCTGTCAGCTAGTAGAGACTGCTTTTCCGTGCTTCTGGAGTAAATAATGGTTTTGCCCTAAAAAAAAGACTAAATAATGGGTTGCAGCACGCCGCCATTACACAGACAGGAGCACCTTTCCGTTCCATACGGGTCGTCCTCAGTAATCTGCAACGCACCTGCGCTCACACGTCCTCCTCCCCGTAGTGCGTCGCGCTGCTGTAATGCAACAGTGCGCAACCGAAAAATAAAAACATGCGGCCACGGAAAGCACACCAGCTGGACAAACAGAGCCTCGACATTGTAAAGTTGGTGACCTGATGTCACACTCTGTGCGCTTCGTGACATTTTTTTTCCTTATGGAGTACAAGTGTACGACAGGTACGAAGTGCCGCCGTTTCGTTTGCCTCTGTCCACGATCCATGCCAAACAGTGATCTGATTTGTTCATCTCTGTACAGCTACAACATGATCCGGCCGGTCTTATTCCCTTGTAAACCCGGGGATGTGAAGCTCTGCGAGCTTATCCTCGGAAAATAATCGAGGTCTTAATTATAAGATGAAGCCATAAATGTAATGGCGAACCAGGGTAAGTAAATCTTGTCCAGTCGGTGCTGTCTGATCCATGTCCTGGTTTGGGGAGATGATCGAGGTTTTATGTTCAAGCCTTCGTCGCCTTGTTTTCCGGCGATTCGTCGTCGGCGTCCGGCTCGTTCAGCGGGTGAACTTTTGTCATCTCGGTAGTTTCTCGCTTTTTATCGTCATCATCATCATCTTCGCCGGCCTCCTTGAAGTTCGCAAGGGTCGCCAGCGTCTCGACGGCGTCCACGACGCCCTCGATCCGCGCGGATATCTCTACCAGCAGCGACGCCACGGTGAAGAGCGGCATCATGTCCATCAGGGAGGTCTCCGAGAGCTTGACCGCCAGCATGGACGGGAGTGACCGCATGTCCCCCTGCAGCTCGTGCACCGCCGTGTTCATGTCCGCCACGGCGAAGTCCAGCGTCCGCGAGGACGTCATCGTGTCGACGGAGCGCGACGCCTCCCTGAGCACCCGCGCGCACCGCGCGCCGACGCTCGCGCACACGTCGCGGAGGAGCTGCTTCGCGTGCTCGGGCGCCTGCGCGTCGGCGCCGACGCAGCTGTTGAGGGCCTCCACGCAGTAGGCGCACCCGCGCATGGCGGCGCCGACCTTGGCGTACTGGGTGTAGGGGTGGCGGAAGCCGAACCGGCCGTGCGCGGGCTCCCACCGCGCCAGGTTGGCTTGCGCGTCCTCCGACGCCTTGGAGTTGAGCACGCACTTGTACCCGTCGGACTTGCAGGCCTGCGGCGCGGGCCTCGCCGCCGGTTGATGATCGGCGGCGAAGTAGTCCTCGACGCAGCTCTCCACGGCGTCCGCGAGCTTGGCCATGTTGCGCGTGGTGAGGCGGTGCAGCTCCTGACCGGACCACACGGGGCAGATGAGCACGCAGACGCCGAGGCACATGAAGATGCCGATGGCGATGGTGGAGAGCCGCTGCTGCGCCAGGGACGCCACCTCGTCGACGCGGTACCCCGACACGGCCACCAGGCTGTAGGTCAGGATGAAGATGGTCACGCCGTAGTCGAACCTCGCCTTCACCGTCGGGATGAACCGCGAAAAGGTGGCTACCGCAGCTGCATGTCGTATAGTTCCGGTGTTATTTTTGTTGCCGGTCACGAGATTCAGGAGTAACGACGACAAAGTGAGGGTCGCGCGACACGTACCCAGTAGAAAGAGGGAGCCACTGACGATGAACGGCTCGAGCTCGCCAGACTTGTCCGCCACCCAGTGCACGCCGAGCGCGAGAACACCGGCGCTCGCCGTCGCCGCGGCTCTGTTGAAACACTTGTACACGCTGCCACCTGCCCATGCACAAAGAACGTCAGCAAATTCAGTCGAGATTCGTAATGCAAGCACGCCGGACTCGTTGCCTCTGCAGGCCGCGCTAGCTCTGAATATTCCTTCTGATACGTCGACTTACCAACAGTGTACTCGAAGACGACGACGACCGTCATAATGGCCCACATGGCAGCCCCACCGACTCCATCATACAGGGGCCTGGTGTAGTAGAAGACGGAGACCAGCACGAGCGCGAGGCCGACCTTGAAGCCGTGCGCCGCCTTCCGGGGATCATCCGCACCGATCCTCCACACCCTCTTGGCAAACCCAGATACCTTACTCCACGCCGTGACCATGGAAGCGATCAGGCACGCCCACGCCCTGAAGACGGCGCTGGCCTCGTGCTCCACCGTCACCGATGCGCCCTCCGGCACGGTCACCCGCCATTCCAGACCAGCCTGCGTTTCCCTCGCGGCGGCGTCCATGCTGACCAGTAGACGAGAAGGGATGCCAAGACCGGATGGGTCCCTATTGTAAGCGCGCGAGCACGAAAGCAGCAACGGACTGCAGTAGCTCAAGCTGAGCCCTGCCGCTCTGCAGAGAACGAGGTTGACCTCTCTGCAGGTCGCTTTGTTTCTGTGTCACTTACTGCTTCCAAAGAGAAGAATGCAGAAAAGGATTCTGGGCTAAACAACAAACGATCTCCTTGTCTTGGAGTGTTGAGCGAAAGCTGAAAACTTGGTACTCTATATATAGAGGGATGAGAAATATTTTGGGGGTAGTGGACTTTGACGTGGGCCTCTGCTGGTGTCAGGGCCGGAGATTGGAGAGAAGACCAGCCTCGCGCATGAAAGCTGGCTCGGCTTATGACCAAGCGCAACAGCCATTACATGCATTTTGATAAAGGGAACGGACATAGAAAAATGAGAGCGAGTGGATCGGCGATAGGACGGTAGTACAGATAGGGTGTGATTCCTTTTCATCCAGCTGATTTGTTTGTTTGCCACAAACTTTTATTTTTCTTTTCTAGTTTCTGGATGAGAGCGATTTTGATGCTCACTTTTGGTTAATTGTTATATTCTAAAACTTGCTAATTTGCGAGGAGCCACTCGGAACTATGAAACTATACAATTGGCAGGAATTGGACCAAAAGATCAAGGTCTTTTGGTATTCTGCTTCTACAAAAGTGGAGAAAGAAACAGAGGTAATACAGAGGTAAATGGCAAAACAGAGGTAATACAACAGCGGTCCGACAAGCTCAAATTCTTCCTACGCCTTATGCACAGTTCAAAAATTAGGATCAGATATAACGGCAAACAGATGGTTATCATCTCACAAAATTTCCACAACTGCCCGTCTTACACAGAAAGGACTATTCATCTATCATCTCAAGGTCTATAAATTACCAATTCTCCAAAAAAGGATCTATAAATTGCCAAAACAAAAGACAATTAATTTACCTCTGTAAGTGTGTAAAATACGCACCACTAGCATCACAAAACACACACACTAAGAATGTTCCTATACGCTTTTACAAAATATCCACCACAATCATCACACTAATGTTAATCAAGAATGACCCCATATATATTTACAAATTGCCCACCATTAAAATGGATTGGCACATAAGTTTATCGCACCATTGATAAGAGTTCAGAGTCAAAATCAAATAATATTTAGATGTAATAAAAAGGCTAGATGGTACAAGAAAGGCTTAGGTGTAACTGGTTGGTACAAAATGACCTCCGGCCCTCTCTCGTGTATCACTTGTGTTCCTTCCTCTACAACCAAATATCAACATAACAATGTGCATAAGGATTCACCAAAAGAATTGAGATGTCTTTGGGAATTTCAAACAAAAGCGAAAATTATAATTTAAAAGTGAGAGCTTACAACTAGGAGTGCATCATTTGCTAATGATGTTCCACAATGTTACAAAAAAGAAATGATGTTCCACGGCGTCTTCTACCAACCGAGTAAGCATGCTCTTGGAAGTGAAGAATCAGATTGGGGAATTAAAGAAAGCAATTGATTCCTCAAAACACCCTTAAAAAAGTCTCTTTAATTCAAATACAGATTTCATTTCCACACAAAGTGTCCATGAAATTTGCAAACAAACTTACCAAAAGAGCAGAGTCCGGAAAAATAAGAATAATAAACATGCATCTCGGCAGGGGGAAAATATCAGGAGCCACACAGGCGTGGACCAAAAGGCTAGTTCCGTTGAAGGAAATGCACCTGGCTGAAAGAAGGTCCAAATGCAAGCAGTGTTCCTACAATCACATCCAATATGGATTTAAGAGCAAAGGTATCCATGCAGAAACAATGTATAAACGCCCTAAAAAACCATGTATCGGCAAAACACCGAGCAGCCATTCAAATGTGGACCAAAATGTTGGATCCTGTTTCGTAGAAAATGTACTTCGATGAAAGAAGGTCCAAAGTGCAGGCAGCATTCCGCCAATCACAGCTAATTGGATTTTCAAAGCATATTCGAGGCCTTAAGCACAAAGTGCAAAGAAAAAGCAGAGGAATCGTTAGACCGTGGCTCCCGTGGTACAATTCGTACTTGAGCTACGCGCACTTAGCTAGTACTAGCTAGCCATTTGTAGTCAGTCATTACTCACTACTAGTGGTGCATGGCTGTTTTCTACTCCCGTTCCCTTTTCTTTTCCAAAAAAAGAACAATCCTGTTTGGACCTTTTCTAATTTCTAAACCGCTCACGATACAAATCTTTTTGAAAGCACCAGCACACAAGAACTTGGTGATGGTTTCATTTCACACGAATTTTCGCCGAAGCCGCAGTTATTATCCTGTTCCAGGACGCGACTCCCTTGATCGCTTGCGTCGCTGACAGAACTGAAGGACAGTGGCCTTATCCGGTGGTGTTCCCGTCAGATCAGCCGTGGAAATGGAAACAAGCGGGGGATGCACTTGTGTAGGGTCAGCCAGTGGCAGCAGAGGACCGAGCGCTGCAGCTGTAAACCAACAGAGCGGCCCCGAAATACCCGTCCATCACGCTGCAGCTTCAACTTGCGCTCGATGGCCCCGCTTGGCTCGCAATGCGCCGGTCTCATCATGGCCCTCGTCGCATTGGCACCGTACTCTCGCCGCGCTTTCCCGTACGACGCACGCCGTCCTTATTCCTCGATCATTATCATCGTTATTAGTCCGTGAGTGCATCCTCTGGTGGATGGCGCACCTCGTGTGACACACTAATTAACACGCACAGAAGCGACAGACCTGATAAGGACGCCGTCACACCGAGTCACCTGAAACCGAGACTGATCGACGCGGTGGACGACGACTGTCAGTGCTCGCTTGCCCAGGGAGACGACGCGTCTGGTTGTTTGGGGCCTGATGGATGAACGGCGAGCACACGTTGTTGATCGGCAGAATCTTTTCCTTGCGTATCGACTGCACCTGCCTTCCCTGTTGATCTTCCATATCGTTACGCGCACTGTTCGCATCTGGTAAGGGAAGCTTTGGTGCGTCGAGCTATATATCAACTTCTTGTCAAGTGTCAACACGGGCTAGCAGATCAGCACAAAGATGGTGATGGAGCATGGAGATGCCGGAGCTACCGGCTGCAGCTTGAAGGTGGGTGGTTCCGTGGTTGCATGATCGGTCGTTGTCGTACGTGGCCATCTGTCCATTGCAAGGCTTCTGGTTCTGGTGGAATCCAGAATCCTGCAAATTGGTTCAAGGTGACTAGATGAGTAGTGTGCAATGGACATCCATGCAATTGATGATGGATACCAGCAAGTACAATGGCATCTCAAGTGGCACACTAGCAGAGAACAGTTGCGGCTAGTTACTCGATCTGTTGAGATATTTCGTGTCAAGTTTTTTGTGCATGCTATAACTTGCAGCTGTCACCTACCGGGTACCTCGTTCAGACCGAAACAGGTAATATCTGGAAACTTCGTTGTGGCATCATCGCTGGTTTCACGGTCACAGGCTTCACCACAAGTAGTGCTCAACTTATTTTCGCTACTGACGTGCTGGGTGCAGTCATCTACACATCTCCATTTGCACGACTCTCACGTCCGCTGTCTCGACGGGGCCATAACGGCCGCACAGCTGCACAGTTAGCAATGCACTACTATATGCATAACCGCACTGTCATACAGGAGTAGCGTCTTTGCACTGTGATTTTTGATCCGAACCATTGTTTTTGGATCGGATGGCCTAGAATCTTCTATAGGTAGTGCCAATATGCTCTTACTTCCGCCACTATATATATACAATCAGATTTACAGTCAAACTTTGTTGTCACCTTTTTAGCTATGTGCTTGGATTAGTGCACAAGCCCACAGCTAAGGTACGGTTGATGCAGAGGCTGAAATTTTAATATAATTCCTATTCTAAAAAAAAAAGCCCACAGCTAAGAGATGCATTTCACACATTGTTATCGTTGTGCTCACGCTTTCTAAAAATATGACGCTCGATTTATTTACCACAACTTTGTGGCATGCTCCACTTTGCCCATTTTTGGGTAGCAAAATTGGCCCAAACCAAACCAAACAAGTTGCATAGGCATGGACGAACCTTTATCAAGGGCATCACGAACAGATTTGACTCACTTGACACTAAGATGCTGGCCATGGATGTGTGTTGGATGTAGGAGGACCCTAATCTGAGGTGTTCAGGTGCCCATCGATCGCGCGCTGCCAGGGACTAATGCATGGGAAGACGTGATTTTAGATAAAGATGGCAAGACGTGATTGCATGCATACACTTATAATTTTTCAAAGCATTATGTTGCCAACTAAAAACAGTACTCACTGTTGTCATACATTTGTCTCTTAAAAAACTCCAAGAGTATGTGTCAAGCATACATATGTTAGGTCAGGTCGCTTCTTCTGAAGAATGCAGATGTCAGGTCGCTTCTTCCGGAGAATGCAGATCACGCAAAACTATAGCTAGGTTCGGCAGGCGCACCAGTTGCATGCTTCCGTCCACGAGATTAAAAACGGGACCCACCACTACATGCAAATGCACTACACATTAGGTCTGCCTCTTATCGCTTAATCGATCCTCCACCTCAGTGGCTCAATCAGAAAATTCAATCTATACCTACGTACGTACACAGCGACCAGCGGTCAGCTCGACCGCTGATCTGGCATCCCTCTCAGGCTCTCACACACTGACAGAGCTCAGACGTGGAACCTTACACCTGATACCTCGTGACACGTCAGCGCTCCTCCACTGATTATGTGCTGACACATCAGCGCTGCCCTGCCTTCACTTCGCTCACTGCAGAGCCTGAAACAGTCAAAACGGGTGCGTGTGACGCACAAAAAATTTGGACGCTTTTGCTTGCGCCTCTGGTCTCCTATCATATCATCTCTGTCCTGCGGATTATGTATACTAAAGCTAATTTGGTAAGCGCAGAAGGTGTGCAAATGACGGTTGCTATCGTGGCGGGGAAAAGAAAGCCCACACACTCAAGACACTCACTAACTAGCTCATTAGGTCATCTTCTCTTCTTTGTGATCGCGTTCGTTCCCATCCTTGAATTTAATCAAGCTTAGCCTGAAAGTGGTTAAAGCTACAAACATGACAATATGTAATTGTTGGGATGGAGGGCTACGGTTTTATAAATTGTATTTGAGGAAGGCTGTGGAAAGGCACCAAGGTACTCTCTTGTACTTGAAACTTTTTCTCTTTTGCGAGGGATTTGGGCGGATAATTAAAGTAGTAGTAGTAGTGGCAACGGATGATCGCAATTGCCGCAGCACGAGAGCATATCCTCCCGGGTTACACAACCTATAGCTATGTGCTGATGCACCAATCATATCATATCTCAGTTGGTGACACTCTGTTGTTTCAGAATTCAAATAATAATATATAGCCCAGCATTAGCAAACTTGATCTTATACAAAGCAGTAAAGATCAAACATTACAAGCTGATGTAACGGCTACTACTTGTTACTGCTAGTATAGTTAACCGCGCCGCATTTCCCCCATAGATGTTATTTTTTAGGTTTCCCCATAATTAAATATTTGATAAGCACAGCTAGTGACGTATACCTTTTTCCCGCACATTCAAAGTGCTAAGCACATGTATGTGCAATGACAGCTCGGTGCGTAGTACTACCTAGCTAGAACCTTGTCGCCATGGTGATTTCAAGTTCACCTTTACATGTTTCTTCCGTACATTGAAGATGGGACTACAGTTTGAAAGGAGGACTTCCATTTTACAGTGCTCGTAGTATAAAATACTAAGGTAGGAGACACTCCTTAGTGCGGCACCTTATAAAGCTTTGTCTATCTCACCCACCAGTTTTGGCCCGGAAAGATTGACAATATGTACGATGCCAAACAGCTGCTGACCGCCGGGGGAGACAAGGGCCGAACTCCCATGGAATTCCTTGAAGCCTTCTTTTTCTTCACCAAATTCAACCATTTAAGCTGGGCCGCCACAGAGCCTGGCCACCTGTCGCTCATATTGCTATCTACTTTTGTCAATGCATTGAGAGGTCAACTGTCATTGCAGTTCTTTTTAGCTCTGTATCGTATCTATATCTATTGACGATGGAAAACTGAATTAGGTGCATCAGAAGCGTCGGCCGTGGGCATCAACGCAGACAGTTCACTGACATTTCTCGTTCCTTCTGGTTATACAAGCTAAGCTCTCTAGAAAAATCTGCCACAAATGCTAGAATTAGGTCATCACCTAATTAAACTCATCCATCGGCAGAAAAGAGGAGAAAAGGAAGCGACATAGCCCAACCTACTTATGCGGGTAAAGCTTCCTTTCCACGTCGCGAGAATTTTTTATCTACGAGACTATGACCCGGTTAAAGGTAAAGCTGCCGCGGCCATGGACGGATGCTGTGGCTCGCAGGTAGGAGAAGGCACTTATCGCGTCGTGTAAAACACGCTATCATGCATGTGAGGGCTCGATGGGTAGGACTGGTGAGACGCCAGGTCTCCTATCACGTGAAAAAAGTGGCAGCATATGCACGACTGCGACTAACATGTCGTACGTACGTTCCTGCAACGGGGGGATGCATGGAGAAGCAAGTCAGCCTAGGGCACGCATGATGGCGACCGAATCTGGCCTTCGACCTCCGGTCATCGGTGAGTGAGTGGCGCACATCCGAGTGCTCCACATGCTCACGCCTCCTCCGCCCGTTCGCCGAAAGAGATCGCCGGTCAGGCCACGCCGTCTAACTTTCGTTGCTAGTTTGTTTGTTAATGCTTCGGGATGTGATTTGTTAAAGACACTGCAGGTTCACGTTAGTAGCACCGAAGTTTCGCGATATCAGCACGAAGAAATCAGCTAATAGATCCCTGACAGATGCAAATGACGAAGAAGGTCAGAAGGACAAGCAAAGGACTGATCGTTTTGTACCATATATGTTGCTATCTCAATTGGTGGGACACTTCGTTCCCCTCTCGCCTCTACTATTTGCCATTTGTGGCTGTAATTAGGACATTATTCCTGCCGCCTTCTCCCCACCGAGCCCTAGAGCCATTGGTTGACTGTCAATGCGGCTCACCACGTACGCGATAGTAAAACCATGACTGCCCCTCGGAGTAACCAGATGTAGAACTGGTCTGATCCTCCGGTAACCACACACAGTCGGCATTGTCGGAAACGAGTGTTGCATGTATGTTGTGACAAGCTAATATTGACCCCAAAAGCCTCTTTGCAGGCGGTAGGAGACTCTGTGACCCTTAACTCTTCCAAAAAAAAAAAAAAAAAATCTGCTTGCCCTCACCTCATGCACGCCCCATGCATGTAAGCAAGAACTTCATAACCGTCGCGCAAGCGCAAGCATGCATTTCTCAATCTCTTACAAAATCCATACTCTAGAGCAGAGTGCTTTTGGCGAAGGTGCCGATCGCGGCGCAGAAGGAGAAGGTGCCGATCGTCCTGCGTGCATGGCGGCGTGCAGGAGCGGCTGGCCAGCGAGGGTAAGTGCCTGGTGCCGAGGAAGCTGGTCGACGTCATGGCCGGAGACAAGGCCGTCGAGTCCAGTGCGCTGGTGAGCAGAGACCTCGGCCGGTTCGTGGCGTCGCTGGAGCAAAAGACGGCATGAATCGATCTCGGTCTTGTCAAGGCCGCCGCATGCATCCGCGCGCGCATGGTCGCCGTACCCGTTTTTTTGTTGAGAACGTCGTGTCGTGCGTGCTACTATTGTTGTCTGTGTTCTTGACCCCTGACGACGTTGTTCGTCCGTAGCTGATCGATACGCTGATTAGGATAATAGGATGAGCAGGAAGAGGAAGAACACCCGGAGCAGTTGGCCCAACTAAAATCGATTTTGGATTTATTATTGAGTGACTGTTGGAGAAGAGGAGAAAATTTGATCCTAATAGTCTTTGGGCTGCTCTCGAAAAAGGATTTTTTGGGGTAAACTTTTGGGCTTCTCTTGATGATGCTTTGGAGGTGGTTCATATGTTTTGAACAATCAAATGCCGTACATACACAATATTTTTTAGATGAATAAAATATTCCTTTTTAGAAGAATGCCGTACATACAAATGAGTGGTGGTGCGTGAAGGATTGATTTACCGGTAAGAAATTCGATTGGGCTTTCATTAGCATCTATGGGCCAGAATATCCCTAGTTGGGCCTGTAATTGTGGCCATGTGAGTACCCAAATCAGTAGCCCATGCCCGGAGCGGTCAGTGTAAGCATTCTTGGGCCATTACCAATGCATTTGGGACCAACTGCGATTAGCGGCTATTATGAGCTCGCTAAAGCATGAGGAACTGACAAGGGTGGTGGTCACCCTTTGGGCTATCTGGTACGCTCGCAGGAAGGCGGTCCATGAGAGCTCTTTTCAGAGTCCTTTATCTACTCACTGTTTTGTGAACAATTTTATAGCTGATCTAGAGATGATCAGACGGCGCAGGCGGTGCCGGTAAGAGGTGCTCAAGGTGTCCAACCTCGGTGGATCCCCCCACCACCAGGCCTTGTAAAAATTAATGTTGATGCAGCTACCTCGAAGAATTCAAGTAAGGCAGTGGCGGCTGCGATCGCTAGGGATGCTGCAGGTAACTTCCTGGGAGCATCCGCGCTGGTGATTCGTGGAATCTCAGATGCAGAGATTGTCGAGGCCATAGCGTGCAAGGAAGGCTTGGCTTTGGCGAGCGACATCATGGTTCAACATTGCAGACTAGCCTCGGATAATATGAACGTGATAAGAGGAATCAAAGAGAATGGAATGGCCGCTCATGGTCATATCATCAGGGAGATTAAGGCTAGAGCAGCTCTGTTTGGCATGGTTGATTTTGTTCATGAAAACAGACGCTCCAATGTGGATGCTCACACTATCGAAGGAGTGCGATATATGCTGATTTTGGTAGGCAAGTTTGGCTGTTAAATCCGCCTCAAGGCGTATGTAACTCTTATAACTCTGTTGATTAATAAAGAGTTATGCCCCCCTCAAAAAAAAAAAGCTGGCAACCCGCCCATTTGCTTCTCGAGTCCTGACGTCCGATTAGCGATTAGGGATTAACCTGGAACCGCAAATCACACGAGGAGGATTTGAGATCCGAGTAGGCAGCAGCACGGCTCCACCAAAACCCAAGTACGTACGCTACGTACATTCACCTCTGACATACCATGAAACTGACGGACGACACATTAACAAGTGCGACCTCACAGTGAGCTACTAGTACCAAAGCTTGAAAACATAAGTTTGAACTAGGTGCCGTACCGACGGCCCCGCGCGCGTCGCAGCAGAGCGAACCACCAAGCTACTGTACCGAACTCGAAGGCATGCTGCGAAAGCTGCCATCATGCCGGCTCGCTCACGCACCGCCCCCCGCGGGGCCAAACCGAACCGGACATACGTAAAGAGGACATGCGGCGCGACCAGCAGGGAGGGAGAGTGGAGGAGACGAGCGGGAAGTGAACAGCCGCCACGGCCCCGCGCGCCAACCACCAGTAAAAAGCGTGCGCGGGGGCGGACGGGGCTCGCATCATATGCACGCGCGTCGTGTGTGGCGTCACGGCAAAGGACGGTGTTTCCGCTTCGGGTGAGGCGGCCCGGGGCGGGGCCTGGCCGGGCTGGGATGGGAGGGAGGCAAGGCAATGGAGAGAGTGCGTTCACGAAAACATGATGGCCGCGCCCGCCCGGATACGTGTTAACCCGCTGTGCATGCCACCGATCGCGGAGAGGGCCGGCCGTGCGCCCTGTATGGGCGGCAGGTGGCCGACAGGCGCCGGGCGCCGCAGGGCTCGCGGAACGAGGCGGCGGAGGCAAAAGAAGTGTGGTGGCGACGGCCGGCCGGGGAGGAATGCATGGGCCGCGGACGGAGCTAGAGGTAGCACCACGTGATCTGTCTCCGGCACCGCAATCGAGAGGTGGCGATGGTGGTGGGTCGTGGATGGGGCGCAACGGCCGGGCGGAACTGTCGGGTCGGGCTCGTCTGCTCCGCTCGGGTCGGGCTCGGCTGCTCGGCTCGGGTCGGGCTCGGCTCGACCGTGCCGTCCGTCGGCCACGGGATGGTTCACACAGCAGTCGGACATTCTCTGCCGTGCGTGTCGATCTCCTCGCGCACCTTGGCCATTCTCCTCTGCGGAAGCTGAGTATACAGTTGATACGCTGCTGAAGTTGCACCGTGTTTCAGTGACCTTGATGCATGACATTTCAAATTATCAACCATCAGTTTGATCAAAAAGCATCAACACCTAACAGAAGGATACTACTCCTCCAAACAGCAACATGTTGTATACCGACCTTCCGAAGAACATTCACGACGCACTCCCATCTCCCTATTCTGGCGGGGTGGTCCAAGGTCTAGCTAACGTCGCTGTTGCTTTCTGCGTTTTATTTTCGCTGGTCTTTCGTGGTCCTTGGAGCCAGTGGGCAGTGCCGTTCGAAGACTGTGGGCACCGTACATAACGGGAATTGAAGTCGGAACCAAAATCATCCCGCAGTCCAGTCCCAGGATTATTCTTGGGTGCCCACTGTCAGACTAACGTGTTACCGGCATGACGTGTGGCTGCCGCTTGTTCAGTTGTGCATCTACTCCCAGTAGAAAACTGAATCTTCCGAGTTCCGACTACTAGCAGTAGTGCACAGCATTACAACTACTCTACACCAGTGGCAGTGAGCCAGTGAGCATCGCTTTCAGATAATTCCCCGCGGTGATCCATCAAGCGAGATGCGCGGGCGTCGGAGCCGACTGCCAAAGTGCCAAGTCCGCGTCGCGATGCGGACGCAGGAACGCGTAGGTACCGGACGTAGGCATCGAACCTCCTCCGTCCCGACCTAGACGCTCACCCGCCCAAACGCTACAGTCCAGGTCGGTCCGGATCATCATCGTCACCCGGCCGGTCCTTCTCGCGTCGCCCGCTGTTCTTGGACGCAATCGAGAGCCGACATGTTTGAGCGCAAAACGATCCACTACTAGGAGTAGCTAGCTCTCCCTGTGCGCACCAACAAGCATGGATTGCGTGATCGCCAGGGCGCCACCCATATGGAGTAGGCGGAGCGCTAGCTATCGCTCGATTTTGCCGTGCGCGCGACCGTGACTGGATCGTGATTGACCGTGACGCGAAGGATTGCTGCGCGAGCAAGATTGGAGCGAATAACGGCGCGTTTGTCAGGTTGCTGTACGCGTACAATAATTAGTCAGCCGGGTCGATGTCGAGCGTATGGCATATGGTATCACAATTAATGTTGCTTTCTAGTTAGGCCTCCTCGTAGATAATTGCATGCTAGAACAAATCTATAACTGTTGGAGCTGCATTCTAGCGCAACACAAAGATCTTCTGTCGTCGTCAGTACACAATTTTGTACCCGTGTAAGTACTAATGTAAAGGAACACTGGGAGTTTTGGAATGTTAATCAAGCTTCTGCCCCAGTAGCCTAGTATGCACAGAGATTGCATATAGGGGCGCAATGATATTCGTTCGTTTTGTCTGTGTCAGAAGTCAGAACTCGGAATATTATGGTGCCCAAGGCCTGTCACACACATGATCATGCGTGCCTGCAGTTCCTGTAGCTTAAACTATAGCCCGATCGATGCCTCGATGTATCATCACTGCACCAATTTTATCTTGTCGGCCTGCGCCAGGACAGGTCTAGCTACGGAAATTTGAATACATACTCTTTCTGTTTCAATATACATGCACGTATTTCTAGCGTTCGAAATTTGTCTCACAATGTAAGTATTTGGAGCTTGTCCTATAAATATATCTCTCATCGCATCAACTACGGGCACTTACATGCATCTAAATTGCACCACATAGTAGTAAATCATACTAATTCATATATGGGCGAAACTACACCTACAACATGTCGTTCCTTTTCACCAGGTCATGTTCTCTTCTTTTCACAAAGTGGGTGTGGTCTCTGAGAGCCGATATGCAAAAGCAACACTTTATGTGTAAGGGTCATTTGACCTTACCAGAGTATATCAGGAAATCTTCGGGGGGACAAAATTATGACCTTAATGCCAAGATTGATGGGATGTTCAGGGCCTTAGGCTCTGTTCTCACTCTAGAGTTCTGGTCAGCCTTTTTTTAATTATAATTGATGACTGGTCAGCTGTTCTAGTGCTTTACTTTTTGTGAAATTTATATTGAGAATAAAAATATTTTAAACCGATGGCTATATACGTACTCGATTCCATACTGAAACCTATGACTTTTCTCTTGCCACAAGTTGACCTTCTTTTATTGTTTCTTAAAAAAGACGGTCATGTTGCTAGTATGTATGCAAACTCTATTCCATGCATATCCAACTAATAACCCGGAGATTCAGTGGATAAATTTATACATTAGATCGATGGCATTGGTAAATCACATCTTCACCGCGAGGCATGCTTGATTCATCCTTGCGATGAGTCCACATCTTCCACCTTGCCTTACCAGCCAGCAAGAAGATGGCGGAATGGTTAGGGTATGCGGAGGACAATCATGAAGTTGCAGGCATCATCACCTCAAAAGACGATGAGAGAGGGAAGGGAAACCCTAGAAATATTCTTTTGGTAGGCTGATAGCCTCTCGATCGTAGGTGACCACACATATCATTGGGTTAGGAGAATACTGTAGTGCTCACTGCTCAATGAAGTAGTGGTCCAAATCTCTAGTAGACCCAATGTAGGAATAGCAAAAACAGATCGACGAGGAGCGCACATGTACATATCGGTAAGTTTGTCCACGATTGGACAATTACAATTTGGCAGGTCCGTACCTACATGGATTTTAGGAACGCGCACGCATTATGAGTTTCTCTAAAGCCACTGTCTTAGTCAAGATTCCTCCAAGTACGTGGGGTTTGCATTGCCACGGCAAGAGTTTTGTAGAGGTAGTGGGTGCAATGTGCTCATGTCCTAGCTAGACGTGCATTTTGATGTGTGAAATGATGCAAGGTGTCAGCCATGTACTTGTCCAGTTAGGGATGAAAACGGTGACGGAAATTCCCGATTTACCGACGATCGTTTCCGGAAAAACAAGAAATGGGAAAAACGATTATGGGAAATATGAAAACGAAAATGAAAACGGAAAATCTATACGGAAACGAAAATGAAAATGATAGAGAGATTTTTCGGTCGAATGGATGGAATATCGTATTACCTCGAAAATTTCCGTTGAAATTCCGTATACCGTAGTCACCATTGGACATTTCCTTTACCCAACTAGCCAAAGTGGCAAGCCCAACTAACTCATGTGGAAATGATAGACTCGCATGGAAATAGGCACTGTGATTACCGTGATTTCTATCCAACTATAGCCCAACTGCCTCTGTCATGCACTCATGCCACGTCACATGAACTTGATTAGGCCAATATTCACATATTAGTTTTCAATTTATTCAATCTCGTGTTGAGTGTTTGCATGAACACATGTCTTTATACAAAATGGATTACATGTTTATGTCAATATGAGTAGTTTATCATGTATATTAGAGCTCAGTATTTTCGATCATAATTATCGGCTTCCGACCGATATCGACATATTTTTCGTTCCGATAGTTTCGCTTTCGATATTCCTACATTTTCGGTATCGTTTTCATTTCCGAAGTTATCGTTTTCGATTTCGTTTTCGACTAAATAATATGGTTAGGAAATGATAATGGTATTTTTCGAGCGTTTCCAACCGTTTTCATCCCTATGTCCAGTTGTCTATATAAGATATACATATAGGCAGATGGGATGCTTGGCCGTCGATCGGCAGATTTGTGCGTGTAGATTCCAAGGACGCCAGCACGGCCCACGCATTGCACGCTGCTGTAGATTGCAAGCACTACACCAATTTAAAATCATCTCAACACAAGGTCGTTGAATTTGATTCAGGCTACTTAACTATTCATGGGCTTGTCGGCGAAATGATGCTATATCCAATACGCTTCGCGCGAACTCGATTAGTATCTATCACTTCCCAATCTGCCGGCTTTATCACGTAATTAAAACTTAGGCTGCGTTCGGATCACTTTAGAGAGGTATAAAGGGGTCACATCAAAGATGCCGGCAGCATTTATGTGTACTAAACAAAGTCAAATTACAAAACTAAGTTCAGGACCCCCCATCTATTTCGCGAGACGAACGTAATGAGGGTAATTAAGCGGCGATTAGACGATAGTTACTGTAGCATCACTGTGTCAAAACATTGATTAATTAGGTTCATTAGATTCGTCTCGAAAAATAGCGCTCATCTGCAGAAAGGTTTTGTAATTAAATTTTATTTAGTACTCCTAAATAGTAAGATTCTTTTTACTTTAGAGGGGTATAAAGTTTAGAGGGTTTTTAGAGGGGGAACCGAACGCACCCTTAGTCATGGGAGCCGACGCAGACATGCTTCCCACATGTTGATCTCACGTACGCGTCATGGTGCGGTGCAGAGAGTATTGTATTTTTTTGGCACAAAAAAGAGAGTATTGTTTTTGTCGATGGCTAGCACTAATCACTAAGTTAAGCACTGACGTGAACAAAATCCGTATTATACTTGGCATAATATCCAGACCGGATCTTTGAGAGTGGGCGACGAAACTGACGCCGATGATCACGACTAATTTCTTAGCCACAGGTATAGCTAGCCCTGAAGAATACTAGCACCGTTGAAAATAAACAACGCATACAAAAGATGGATATATATAGCCCATGTAGGACTCTCGATCTTGGTAGAAAAAGCTGAGGGAGACACAAGGTGGAGAGTCGAAATCAGCTCGGTGCTTTTGGAAAAGCAGTAGACGACCGGTTGTAGTAGGATGTAAATAAGCAGATCTAGAGTATCAGTGGTCTGTTCTTTTCAGTGAAAAAAAGTTTGTTCATTTCAATCATGGTAACGATTTTGCGTTGATTTTATAGGCTCGCCCGTGATTTTTGGGATCGACGTCGCGAAAGGTTCGATTTTCTCTGTTGATTACCAGCGAGTGATGCGTGCTGGTGGGATCTGGTAATTGTTTTGCTCACGACTTGCGTATACTAGAGTATGGAACTGCAGACAGGAGCAGTGCCACGACCAAAACGATCGACCGCACCGAGCCGCCGTAAACCGAAGGGAAAGACTGGATGAGGGCGGTCGTTCCATCGTGACACTGCGGCCGTGCGCGCGCGCGCCGGCCGGCACCGGCCTGCTCCGCTGGTTCGCAGCCGATTTCTTCCAGAAAACGACCAGAATTTACCGTCCCCGTTCCCAATCCTCACCCGGCGGCCGCGGCCACTGTCCCACGCTTCCACTTGTTAAAGACTCAGCTCCGCTGCCGGGCTGCTGCGGCCGGCCTCGCACCCTCACTCCGCTCCGCCTCCGGAATCTCCCGCTTATTTATCGCGCCGCGCTTAAACCCTCGCAACCGCCCACCGATCTACAACCGCTGCAGCCACCCCCGCGCGCCCGCGCCTCGCCGCTAGCTCGGGTGTGCACGCCTGACCCCTCGATGGCCGGGGTGCTCGGGGCGCTGTGCCGCGCCGGGGGCTGGTCCTACGCGGCGATCTGGCGCTCCGACCGCCGCGACCCACGGTGAGTGAGGCTAGATCTGCGCTGCACGCCCTGGTCTCTTGCTAATTGCCTAGCCACGAACGACGTGTACGCCAGTTCCGAACAGCTTCTGAAAGTGTTCGTGAAACTTCACATTGCATTGCATTCTCTGCCTCTCTTGTATGTTTCTCAAGGAGTAGTCAGCAATCCTAGCGCTCAAACTTGCGTCAGATAAGTTGTGGTACCGTAGCACGAGTGCACATTGGGATCTCGAGCCTGCAAATTGCTGTTTTGTTTTCTACAAATGGCCCCCATTTTCCCGTCTTTTTTCTTATAAGAAAAGGAGCAGGGAAAGGTTACCTCAACTCTGTAAATTCTGTGCGTTCAGTTCTTGCGTTGGTTCGGCAGAGATCGTACACACATCTTTCTCTCGTGCTGTTAACTTGCTACAGTTCTACTGTAATGTCTGCATGGAAGCTGTAAACCTGCAAGAAAGAAAGTACTTCAGGCGCTTCATACCTCAGGATTCCCTGATACGCTAAGCTTTCGTTTTTGAGAGGAAGAGTAAGAAATTTTTGTATGTGGGTCGAGCTTGATTTCTGATTGTTCCGAGCTTCTTCTTATACTACCCAGTGTCCACAGTTCTTCATCTTACAATTGTGCATTGTAATTCCAGTAAAATAGAAAGAAGTATTGTCTCCCCATTTTCTGGATGTCTGGTTTCCTTTACACACATCTTGCAATTAACCATCACTCATCATTTCGTCCTTTTTGTCCTGCGTGCTCTAGCTTGAACCTTCCTGATGATTAGTCGTACCACAGTGTCTTACTGATGCTTGATTTCATATATACAAGGCTGCTTACAATTGGAGAATGCCACAGTGAAGATGAAGCCAGAAAAGTGGTCGAGAGGATGGTTAATCAGGTCCATGTTGTTGGTGAAGGGTATGGCAAAATTGACGTTTTCCCTTGCTTTATTCAATTGTTCTTTTGTGTGCCTTATGTTGATATTTATTACTGCATGGAAATGAATTCTATATGAAGTCTCTGCTCTATTAATGCTGTATTCACTATCAATTACATATTGTTAACGTCTCATCATTTGTCTCAGCGTAATAGGAAGTGCTCTAATAAGCGGGGAGCACCAATGGATTTCTGATGATACCCACTTCAGTTTGTCTCAGACAAGTGATGCAGATAACCTAGGCTTATTTCAGGTATAAATTTCTATTATGTTTTTCCTTGTTATGTTAAATATTGAATTTTTCTTATGATGAAGTTTTTTTTAAGTTTATGTATTAATGATACTACATGCGGAAACTCTCAAAAAAGAGAAGAAATGGAAAAAATATATATAAGAAAAAAAGAGAGACCATTCTGCATGTATGTGGGGTAGAAAGAACACAAGCGGTCAAAATAAAAGACAGTGCTTTCATTTTGTCCACATTTTTTCTTTGCTAATTTGTCGCCGAAATAAGAAGTTTTCTTGCTTTAACAGAGGAAGATTACCTTCTTGTAGGGTTATACCTGGTGGCAGCATCAGTTCCTGTGCGGAATAAAGGTTTTTTCTCTATTTTACCTTGTTTTCTTCCCTAAGAGCATTTAACCAGTTAGCTTTTGAACAAATTTGGAGCAGAATCATTTCATTTCTTAAGTATTATTATTAATTAGTCACTGAAAAGAAAACATCATGTACAGAGTATTGCAGTTGTACCTATCCCGGAACTTGGTGTCGCACAGTTCGGTTCCATGAGAAAGGTCAGTATGTTTGTTACTCAGACACAGCAATCACAATCATCTAATGGCAAAGCAATCATCATGATCTTGGTAGTTTTTGTTTTGGTTTCAAGCTGCTATTTTTGGAAAATGAATATTTGAGAAAGCGATTTCTTGTTTGGGAGGCTAAGTAATTGAGTGAAGAATATGAGTCACGCTAATTGATATATGTTTTTGTTACTAGAAGTTAGTTTGAATCTATCAAACCATTATGCTTTAGGGAATGAACATGTGCATACCTTTGAATGAACACTTAATTTTACATTTACCAGGTGTGTGAGAGCTTTGAGTTTCTGGATCAAGTTAAACGCATTTTTCTAAGGGAACGCATTTCATGGGATCCTTCTCAAGATATGCAGAAAGATGTTTTCCGGTACAACCCGCAAGTTAAACTTGATTCTCCGAGCACTGCAGAGGGTCATGACCGTCATGTATATGTTAAGGCTGAACTAGAAAATCCAGGATTTCGGGAGAACATAATATCTGGAGATTCTCTGAAGAACATTGCATTTGCTTCAAGTAATCATTCTCTAAGTTCGTCAAATGGTTTCACCTCCTTTCAGAGTTTTAGTTGTCTAAATCCCCATATAGTAGCCATGCCAGTGAATTCCAAGTCAATAGGTGCAGTCAAAGCATTTCATGATGTCAGTGATTTGCAGCACAGTAATACTTCAGATAATTCACTACAGTTCAAATCCAGTAAACATACTGGTTCCAGTTTTGCAAGTGCGGCTACAACTTATTCAAGTCTGAACAGCCTTCCAAGAATAGAGCATGAACTGTCCTTTGGACCTACTAGCAAGCTACGTTATCGCCCTGAAAGTGAAAGATCATCAAGCTTCCGGGATTCTTACTCATCATTCTTTTCTACGGGTGGGGAACTGAAACCCACTTTATTTGACAATAACACTTCGATTGTTCAAAGCGCAGTATTTGAAGAAATCGGTGCTACTGGATCTACTTCTCATGCTTGTGAACTCCAAGAATTACCAAATGAAATATGGGGAGAAACTGCTGCAGGGGCGATAAAACAAGTCATAAAAAATGACAATGATAATAATGATATGCTTGAAAGCACAATTTTTGATCCTGTCATGCATGATTGGTGGGATGACACTGCCCTACTAGGAGGAAACGTTTCACATTTTGGTGCCACCACCACAAACTCTGCCACGGAACAGGGAAATAGTGATGCATTATTAGTTGAAGAGAAGGGGTTGTTTTCAGAATCTATTTTTGAGGAACTGCTTGGCTTTGGTGGCAATGTTGACCCAGTTGTGACCAGCACTCCATTGGCAAGCTCTGTCTCAAGCTGTCAATTCCGAAGGTACAACGATGAAGATCCATTTTCAGGCTGCAAAGAAAAAATACCATCATTGACAGTCCCTTCCAGTAGCTGTACATCTGAAAATGTTCAAAGTGGAGCAAAGACAGTCCCAATGTCACTGGGAAGTTTATCTGTGGATGATAGTTGCAGTTTGAACACTGCAAATTCCAAGGTCAGTCAGGTAAAGAAGCCTGAAGGAGTGAAGGCTATTAAGAAAAGAGCTAGGCCAGGTGAAAGCACGCGTCCAAGACCAAAGGACCGGCAGCAGATACAAGAGCGTGTCAAGGAGTTACGCGAGATAGTCCCAAATAGTGCAAAGGTAAGCACAGACCCAATATCTTCTGTTTTTCTAGGTTGATGGTAGGTGCTTGAGTTTTATATTGTCTTCTGCACAACAGTGTAGCATTGATGCTTTGTTGGAGCGAACAATGAAGCATATGCTCTTTCTACAAAGTGTAACAAAGTACGCAGAAAAGATTAAGCAAGCTGATGAACCAAAGGTATGTCAAACTGGACAAGCGTGCATATAAATAAATCTTCGGCAACTGAATGAGTTCATTTTAACTTATTTACTGACTAAATTCATGTGATGATGTAAAGATGATAAGCCAGGATAGTGGTGCTGTCTTGAATGATAAATCAAGTGGTGTCGTCTTGAAAGACGATCCAAGCGCTGGAAGCAATGGAGGTGCCACATGGGCCTATGAGGTTGCAGGGCAGACTATGGTTTGCCCAATAATTGTCGAGGATCTTACACCACCTGGTCGGATGCTTGTCGAGGTATGGTTCATGAATCATGAGTGACCAACTGTTCTTTTTCCGGGACTGTAGAAGTTTGAGACGATATGCTTGGAATTTAGCAGATGCTATGTGAGGAACGTGGATTTTTTCTAGAGATAGCTGACACCATACGAGGATTTGGACTGACAATCTTGAAGGGACTGATGGAACTTCGTGATGGCAAGATAATGGCTCGGTTTCTTGTCGAGGTGGAGATTTTTTCTTTTTCTGTCTTTCATTTTGTTATGCTTGTCGGCTGACATTTTACTGTGCTGGTGGCTTTGCAGGCAAATAAGAATGTGACCAGGATGGATATATTTTTGTCGCTTGTTCAGCTACTTCAGCAAAATAGCCTCAATCGATCTTCAGAGCAGCTTACTAAGGTCATTAGCAACGGGGTTCCATCTTTTGCTGAGCATCAGCGATCTCCTATATCAATTCCGGTTGGCCTTGCTGGAAGATAGCAACGGACCAATGACCGCAAACATTTTGATTAGGCCAAATTAGGGAAAAAATCTTAACGGGCACCATTCAGAGTACTGATTAGTGCTTGATGGTGGCTGCCAAGTGTTGATAGAAGTGACAAATGTTAAGGACGTAGCAAATGCACCCCAAAAAAAAATAAAAATCAGTTAGCAATATTCATTGTAAAAATTGTCAATTTCTGATGTAACCACTTTCGGATTACATGTTGCGTTATATTATGGACACAGGTATAAGTGTATGATAGTTACTTTGTGTGTAGTCATGACTGATTTGTTTCCTGAACTAGAAAGCAATTTGTGGGAGAATCGAATTATTTTATCTGGACTTCTGTACATGTTTTGGTGAAAGAACCGTAACTTGGTTCGCTTCTTTCAGATTATTTACTTTTGGCTTCAAATTGGCTGCTCGAATATTGGTAGCATAATTGTTAAGCATTGGTTTTGATGTGCTTAATATGGGTGCAAAGCTAACACTAAAAGGCACCGGAGCGCTAGTGGCGAACGCACTATCTGATTAAAACATACTTGATACTTATTTTTTAGCGATTTAATGAGAAATATGTATATTAGGTATATGTAAAAAATATTAAGGTCGCTATTGGACCACATTGGTTGCTTCGGATTCGCTCGTGGTATAACTTTTTTTTTTTTTTTTTTTTTTGAAGGAAACACGCCCACAAAGGGCTATTTATTTATTCATATGCAAGAAAGTTTACACAGTTTAGCCCAAACAGGCCAGTTACATGCAAAGACTTTGAAAGGACAATTATTTTGATGATGCACGTTGGAACAAGAGAACAGATTGTTCTCCTTCCTAGTACCAACAGCATTCCTAGCAAGAGTATCTGCTATGTAATTATTTTCTCTAGGAATGTGATGGAAATGCATATCTATATTTGTCCTCATGCATTCCACTTCCCTGATAATATTTCTGATGCGCCATTCTTGAGGGGTTTCCTGTGGATTATTAAGGCTATAAGCCAAGCTCCAGTTATCAGTAAAGAAATCTCCATCTTTAAATCCAAGCCTTTCCGCCATCCAGATACCTAGAAAAAGACTAAGAGCTTCTGCATGTAAAGGAGAATCTGGAAGGCTTGTTGATGCTTGAATCTGAATCGACCATGGTGAAGGATCACCCTGATACGAAATAAAAATGCCAAGGCCAGATTCTTTCCCTGCAATAAAAGAAGCATCTGAACAGCAACAAAAGTTGGATTTTGCATTATTATGCTGAACAGAAGCATTAGATAACAGGGGCTCTTGAGCGAGATCATTAGTAATTTTCTCCACCTCATAAGCCTCATATTGAGCTATTTGAGCTGCTGATGCCTGGAAAAGGACAGAGTGGACTGACTGGTTTTTCTTTTGGAATCTATGGCTATTCCTAGCCTTCCAAATAAACCAAAGAATGTAACAAACGAGATCAAAATCTTCTGAAGAGTTCTTAAGACAAGAGAGAATGCTGAAAAGCATGTCAGCACAAGATCCAGAGAGCGAGTCTGTTTTGATAGCAAAACGCGAAGCATACCAGACTGCTCTCGCAAAAGTACAGTGAAAGAAAATATGTTCATCATTCTCCGGGAGAGAACAGCGTGAACAATTAGAAGTGATGTCTTTCATTCTTCTACGAACACGCTGAGCATTAGCAATATTTTTGTCAACAATCTCCAAATGAACATTTGAACTCTAGGTAAAATTCTTTTATTTTTCCAGTTGAGATTTATTAAGGTCATGACATTAGCAGATTTATTTTTCCAGTCTCTAGTCTTGAACACGGGCAAGTTCAAAATGAAGTGACCTGACCAATACCCAAAGATAGGAAAAACACAGTGAAATTTCTGGACAAGTCCGTCCAACTGTACATATTTGCCTGAATCTTCTTCTTCTTCTTTTTTTCTTTCTTTCTTTTTTTTTTTTTTTTTGCACGACGGGCCAGGCCCCCGGAATTTCATTATTTTCCTGAATCTTGGCCGTCAATATCTAGGAACCGGTCCAGAATTTAACCCAGAACAGTCTCTAGTCTTGAATCTGTCTGCAAGTCCTTACCATTAAGCAGCAAAATAGCTTTTTAATCGCTAGCCCTTCTTGACTCTATCAAACCGATGTGATTGACAACTTTGGCTGGCGAAAGAAAAAGAGAGAGTAGAGTGTATTCTAGACACAAGGACTGCCTTCTTCTTTCTTTTAGGAGACAAGGACTGGCCTGTTGACTCGAATAGGGGGAAGAGAAAATGACGGCATCAGTGTCGCGCGCACCTTTTTTTTGAGCGACAGTGTCGCGCGCACCTTGTAGCCAATACATTCGAAGCAGGCCGAAACGAGAGGCCGGCCCACGACAGCCCAAATGCGCTCTCCTCCCTCCATCTTTGACCCGATCCCAGCGTGTCTTTCTCCGTCCCATCCCAAAGCGCCCTCTCGCCTATGGCTTGTATTCCATCTCACCCGTCCCCCTCACGACCTTGTTAATTTTTCGCCTCCATCTTTGAACGAACGAACAGCTCCATCCATCCCTCCCTCCCTCGTTCTGCCCCCCGTCGATCGATCGATCCCGCCCGCGCCCTATAAATCCCGCCACCGCAGCGCACCGCCAGCCGCCGCAGCAGACCGCACACAGCTCCCTGCTGCTCGCGTGTGTTGTGTTTTCGCGTCGGGCGTGGCGGGCGGGCGGGGCGAGGAGGCGATTGGGGGATTGTCGGGGCGCGCACGGCGATGGCGAAGCTGTACGTCCAGGCGTTCCCGCCGGCGGATCTGAACAAGAACACGGAGTGGTTCATGTACCCGGGCGTGTGGACGACCTACATCCTCATCCTCTTCTTCTCCTGGCTCCTCGTCCTCTCCGTCTTCGGGTGCACACCCGGCACCGCGTGGACCGTCGTCAACCTCTTCCACTTCGGGGTAACCGCCTCTCCCTATCTCTCCCCATCATCGTTTCCTCGCTATCACCGCCATATGTGCTTGCGGGTGCCCGTTTGCTGCTAAATTTGTGACGGGTGGGGGACGGCTTCGTGGATCTGAACTCGTCGTGCTCTGACGCCCAGCTGTGGCGCGCGTGGAGGACGTTAACGTGGCTGTCCCGTGTAGATGATGCGTATACGATATCTGCTAATGTATGCGGCTTTAAGTTCGTTTCGTGGTCCCGAAACCGACTAATGGGTTAATGAACATATCCAACATTCAGGAATGTAGTTTAGGTGCGTCCACCTGGCAGAATTACGTTGAGCAGTCGGTGAACATTGTTATACTTATACCTCTGTTGTGACGCTATATTACTTTGGCTGGTAGATTGTGTGAGTTTCAGGCGTTTCGCCATGCAAATTTAGTTAGTTCTGTTCTGAGGATGGTGAGCGTCAGTCGAGCAGTAATGAAGATGTTTGTTGCCATGAATTGTGTGAATGACATTGAGGGCTTCCCAAACACGTGCTTGATCAATAGTATCTGAACCCATTTGTTTGAGTACGGAGTATGTCATTAGCAAGGGAGGTTTCTAGTTCAGTAATTCATACTGGCTAAATAACAGAACATTTTGGTAACATCCAGTTAGTATTATGTTAGTTTTACATGTAATCTGCCTTTTTCAGGAACATTTCTCGGGTACAGTGATATATCTCTTTCAATATGTGTGGTCACCTCGGGTGATTAATATCTCATATAAAATACATCCAGATAACATTGCAAATTGATCTCATTGGGACTCTACTTTGTTAACCCACCTTAGTTATCATATAAATTAATCCAGATAACATTGCAAAAGATTTCATTGAGATTGGCTCCTTCACTGTCTACTTTTTTTTTCTCTTTTTTTTTTTGGACGAAAGGGCTTTTATTAACCCCTGACTTGTCAAACTCGAGTTACTTGACAAACGAAATCAAGCAAAAACCAAGTTCTAGGCCATGTAAACCTAATCAGTAATGACTCGGCTTCAGCATACTGATATTTTCAGTGGTTATGTATTCGTTTTAAGTAAAGCCATGGGTATATATTTATATATTCTGTGTCAGTGGATCAGGGTTTGGTTACTTAGAATTTTCCTTTATTATCTGTTAAACATATCTATACACAACTTGCCATCTGAAATGTTCCCCACTGGATACTGCTTTTCAGATCACATACCACTTCTTCCATTGGAAGAAAGGAACACCTTTTGCTGATGACCAGGGAATGTACAATCAATTGACTTGGTGGGAACAGATGGACAATGGCAAACAGCTAACTCGTAACAGGAAGTTTCTCGTCGTCGTCCCGGTAGTCCTGTGAGTAACTTTTGTTATGTTCCCCTGTTTCATTTTATTATCACTATTTCTTCAGTATTAAGGAGAAATGCTGTGTAACAGTATACCCACAATATTTTGTTGACCCAGATCGCAATAGCTCAGTAGATTTTGGAAAGTGCTTAATGCTGATTTCTGTATGATATAACTATGTCTCATAACGGAAAACACCAGTGTGTCTCACATAGAGTAGTTTGACAGATGACTGATTAGAGGAATGGGGGAGAAAACCGAGCATACACAGTATAAAACCCATTACTTGCTAAAATTGCTAGACACAGAAAGTAGATTTAAATGACTAGATAATGCATAGATTTATATATTGCAGTCTGTTCCATGTTCATTTGTCATGTAGGTAGTTGTTTCAGTGATGGTTGACTGCATAGGAGTTTTTCGTTCCTACATAGCTGCTGATGTACCTACTTCTCATGATTGATTGACTGCTAGTGTTATTTCACTGAAACCATAATCTATATGACCCCAGAGAAACAAAAAAAGTCACCTTTGGTAGCGATATCTTATTTTTCAAGTATGTAACCGGTTCTAGTTATTGTGTCATTGTATGAAATCTCAATTTTATTTTTTGAGACCTTTAGGTTGACGTGGTCTATAACCATTACCCTTGCTTTGTAGAACATTGTTACTTGTCGGTATCCAATTTTGAACATTTTTAGTGCCATTTATTTTGCACATATAGTTTCATATTGCAAATCTTCATCTCCATTTTAAGAAAATCTGCTGTCAAGAAGCACTTCATGTTCGAAGTTCTACAACCCTGATAAGTAGATGTCTGACCATTCTTATACGACAGTAGAACAACAACAGGGGCAATAGTTGGCCACCCACAATAGTGAATATATTTCGGCTGGCAGATTGGTTAAATGGGAACTGGGAGAGCGCCTGTTCCTGAAGGTCATCTAATTTGTTTTGAGAACAATATCATAGAAAAAGAACACATGGAATTCGCTTAGTGTTGGGTATGATTTGTTTACTCGATGTATTTCCTGGTATGGTTTGAAGGCCACAAAATGCAAAAGTGACCACCAAAATAATCCTTTCCAGTTTCCACGGAACACAAGTGTCCTTTTTTTTTTCAAGTGTCTGGACAAAAGTCCATGATAGAGCTGAAGCTCATCATTGTCCATGCCTTCATGATAGCTTCTTACAGGAACATAAGTTGCATCTTGTGAATTCCCTTCTGCACTATTGTGGGCTATTTCTATTTCGTGGAAAAGTTATGCATAGTTTTATCCCTTTCATGGCCCAAGTTGTTAAATAAAAGTGTGTCGCTGAGTCCTGATTTATACTAAACCAACCTGCATGGATGGAACTAGCATTGCATTTTGCCGCTAGCGACAATTAATTTCCAAGTACTATATATACTTACATAATATTGTCCTTGTGTTAAGAGTAAAGTGACCATCTTCAGTGAATTAGTAGCTTTATTAAATGATAATGTAAGTGTATCAGCTGTTAAAGGGTCACTTTTTGTAGCAGCCATGCTTCCTGTTGAAGTCCTATTTGGCTATTTTGTGTTTTTATTTACTCTGTGTTATGTTAGGTTTCTCCATAAGTATGCTTGAAGTTGCCTTTTGTGATCTTTGTAACCAGTATCAGTCTCTTGTTCAAATTGGGAAAGGTAGCCTTTTGCTTCTGATAGTACCAGTGTTTAAAAAGAGACGCTTAGGCGCGATTAAGGTAACCCAGCACCTCGCCTTCGTGAAATCATTGGTGAATAGTGCCGAAGCGCCTGGGCATTCAAAAACACTGAAAAACAGTGCTTTTCCCCGCTTTTTCATGCGAACCTGGGTGCCAATTCATGCCGCATAGGGTGAAATCGGGCGCTGCCACCGCAGCCGTTTTGTCATCTCCGGACAGCCTGACTCCACCTCTGTGCTGGCCTTGAAATCGGGTGCAACCAGTCTTGCCCCGCCTGCCAACGCCGTGATTTCTTCCTTCCGCCAGCCGCTGTCCATTCTTCCTCTGCCCCTGCCTGCCGCCATGGATTTATGAGAGAGATAGAGCGAGTAGCAGTAGACCGAGGGAACGATCAGTGAAGATGACGTTTGGCGGCGATAGATTAGGGTATGGAGCAGCGTGGCATGAGGTATACGGGCTGCTGGGCTGGTCAACAACAGTGGTTAGTATGAGATAGTGGCTAATTTATCTTGCTTCCCCTATTTTTTCTTTGTAAATTGGTGATAGATGCCCTGTTCGCGGGAAAAAAGCGGCGACACTTTTTACCGATGGCCCGCTTAAGGCTTTTGCTTTTCTAAACACTGTCTGATACTAAGGGTTGTAGAGTTACCTCTGTAAGTTGCTGCCTGTTGTTTGACTGCCTTTTGTCATAGATATAGTCTAAACTTCTAGAAGGTCCCACTAGTACCCTTTTACTTTTCACTAGACCTACATAAATGCATTACCTCTTCTCATCCACTGTCAAGAAGGTAATAAACTGCACTGAGAAAAACAGCTTTATGTGTAGGATTCACATCAAACAGTAGTTGGCCGTCTTATAATAAGCATATTGAGCTACATAAATGCAGAAGTCACATTGATGATATGACTTGTGGGATCATACCTTGTATATTTCCATGTAGGTGGGGAAACGCCTAGACATTATAATCTCTTTCTGACTACGTGTACAGCTTACTGATTTACCTGCATTTCCATAGTAGAATGGTGTTCCAGATCGTGCAATGCTGCAGTAGTATTGACAGATATTTGTCGGACTGTAGGCATTAACTGTTCATGATTTTATTGAGCGTGTTATCTAACTGTAGAGAAGTTAATATAGACTGATCGTTCATGTGACTTCTGCATTTTCCTGTTGCTAATCTTTCAGGCACCCCACTAGGTTCGCATGGCATATAGTGAACATGCATGCTAAATTATAGCCATCCTAATATTATTTTCTAGAACAACACAGGAGAACACTAAGAAGTAGAAAGTACAGTACAAAGGCAGGGAACAAAACGCAAGATTCCTTGTAAACCCAAACCCTTACTATACAACAAGGACTTTCATATCACCAAGGAGATCTAGAATTGATGTGTCGTGGGCGTTTAGGAGTGCGCAGGGGTGAATGTAAGAGCAAACGAGCCAGGGGAATGGAACGCAATGGATATCGGGGACGAACTGGCGTTGAGCTGTTCTCGCCGGATGGCAGAGGACGGAACGTCCTCCGCCACCATGTCGAAAAACAACCCGCCGCTAGGGAGATTGTACTTCTTCGGTACCTAATACTGACAATCCTCTCGGCCTTTATAGAACAGGCCGCCTAACTAGTCAGAGCGGCCTGGACAGCAGACCAGCGAGGTTCCTCCCCCCCACCCATCCACCAGAAGATCCTTCATGAGCGATTGTTTGTGTGACGAGATCAACACTAGACACTGACCCGTTGAAAACACAGTCGCACCTATGCTTCTAAAGCTCCCAGGCTGTCAAGGTGATGAGAGAATTGAACTCATTCCGGAACTCTTTCGGGACTTGCTTAGAAGCATGGCCTCAATTGAAAAAACAACCAGCATCCTGGTTGGGAGCCAACCGACCAAAGCCAAGGCTTTGTGGGATGATGAATTGGACTTGTCGCGATCCTAAAAACTAAAACGGCTGTTATAAACTGCTTTTGATGCCAGATTATTGACTGTCCTTGCTAATTGTGAATGGGAATTGGAATGCAGGATTGTTCTTATTTTTTCATGATGTTCACTGTTATTCTTGCAGCTGTCTTTATTTACCTGTTAATTGTTACTAACTGCAGCTTTGTTTTCCTTTTCACGTTCCTTGACAGATATCTGATAGCTTCGCACACCACCGACTACCAACATCCTATGCTTTTCCTCAATACCATTGCAGTTAGTGTGCTTGTGGTCGCCAAACTCCCAAACATGCACAAGGTCCGAATTTTTGGAATAAACGCTGGGAACTAAGCAGCAGCATCCTTCAGCAGGCATATATGCTTTTCAGAATGGTCTGTATCTTCCCCCACCTAGTGTTTAGTTGGGCTCATCAGAGTACCTGTGAGTGTTGTTTGAAAGTTGTTAGCAGATGGGCTTGGTATTTGTATAGAGATGCTCTGAAAACGCTGCTGATGTACATCTGACGTGCACGAATTCTGTAGACTCTTGATGTTACTATATGGAGGTGTTGCGAGCATCTGTCAGTTGCTACATGTACAGTCTTATTCTCGCAGATCAAACATTTTCCCCGTTACTATGATTCAAGATAGGAATATACAGTTATGGCTGTATGTATGGACAGGTGATGATGCATTGTGTGTGGCAAAATTATTACAAACAGTTTCGCACAGGCCAGCGGGAATGGGATTTCTGGATGATGGGAAACCGTTTGATTGCCTGACATTGGCACAAACCAATGAAATGATTCATGTATACCGAATCTTGTGGCACGAGACCACTTTGAATTGTTGTTGGGTTTACCAAGAGTTTGGCCTTGTCAGTCTATAATTTACGGATATATTTTTCTTGGTACATACTATTGGATATTTGGATGCAATAATCGACTGCAAAACCATGATAAGGAGCATACAAGGACTGCAATATTCCCATGCTGGATGAAGCTTCACGGTAAAACTTCTCGATAGCTAGGCAGCCTTACCAATTACCACCAGCATGGCAATACCAGTTGCCTGCACAAGGCAGCAGCTTCCTTCAAGATGAAGTCAAACAGAGTGACCCGCGCCACGCGGTAACAGTGACGTCCACTATCCTGCAACCAAGTCGCACACGGACACCTGCGCAGGTGGTCCGTGGACGTCCGCTGATTTGGACGGCTGTTTCGGCGGCCTCCGCCTGGCCGCCACGACCGCCATTGCTGATCACTCCACCCATGCCGAAACAGCTAACGGCCGGATCACTCTTCCCCAAGCCAGGACCATGCATGCCAACCGTATGGTCGCGTCACCACCACGCGCGCTCGCGTGTTACACAACGCCGGCCGGTGAGCTCAGCGGCCGGTACAGGTAGACGTACGAGACAAGTTCGCTGTCGCCGTTGGACTACTCGCCGGAGCCCGACTGCCGAATCACGACTCGTCCGCGCGCGGTCGCTAGCAAAAATATTCCTTTTCGCTTCATCGGCCAGGACATTTCCCGGCGGCCCGGTCGGCTGGCCGACCGAGGTGAATGGAATGCTTTTCCGCTGCCGGGCCGGGGTCCGCCGGGATCGCGGTGTCTGCTGCGCGAATGTGCGGGTGACGGTGAAAAAAACGTTGCCGGTCAGTTCAGAAAAAGGAAAAACGTTGCCGGTGCTCCCGGCTCCTGCGCCCCCGGCAGACGCGCGTTTTCGCCAAGACGGGGGAAGAAACATGCCTCGCTTTTTCCCTGCCACAGTAACGCATGGCCCGTTCCCGTCTTGTGTTGGCGTGGGAGTTGGCCTGACGAGAAGCTACAGTCAACACTCAACAGTGCGTGCGTGAAACATGCTTTTTTTTTTAGCAACGCATGCGCTTCAGTGCTTCTCGATGTGTTTCTGAAGGCCCACACGGCAGAGTTCCTTCATCTCCTCGTTATCTGTTCGAGCAGCGAGCAGTTGATTTACAGGGTCTCCTGCACAACAACTGCTTAAATTAATCAATGTTTTGACACAGTGATGCTACAGTAACTATCGTCTAATCGCAGCTTAATTACCCTCATTACGTTCGTCTCGCGAAATAGAAGGGAGTCCTAAACTTAGTTTTGTAATTTGACTTTGTTTAGTACACATAAATCGTGTCGGCATCTTTGATGTGACTGCTACAGCACCCTCTAAAGTTTTTATAGGGGTATCCGAACACCACCTTAGAAGATCAGTAATAGCGTGCAGCTGCGCGCGGCCGAGTGGAGTGCTGACTCGATCGAGCTTTCATGATTGTCTGTGACGTACATGGGCAAAACTGATAGCAGTTGCATGCACCAGCACATGCACGCAAGCCGGTCTTTCGTCCAGAGCGGAACAGCAATGTCGGCGGGCAATCGCACTACTGGTAGCAAGAGCCTTCCCCTTGTGAGCAGCCTGCTGTTTTCATGCTTACAAGGGAAGCCTCCTGCACGTCTCCCACTCCAAAGGTGTAGCAGATTCTGCCGCTGCCACATTTTCCCATTTTTCCTTTAGTTCGTTTGGACATTCAGACAAGTGTTTGTATGTATCATTCCAAACATTGTTCTTTCTGTCGAAAAAATCTCAAACATTGCTCTATTCCAAAACCGATAGGAAAAAAAAATTACAATTTCATTAAAAAGTGCATGGTGAAGAATCCCCTTGCATTTTCCTAAATTATATTCCTCACTTCTCAGCATCCATGTAAACATATTCAACATTCACATAAATCTTTGGAGAATATAAAAGCAGTATGTTCAGGCGAATTAATATTCGTCCTGTACATTCTTAAAAATCATTATTTAGTGTATGTAGAATAGAGTAACTGATTATAGATATTTTAACTCAAGCAACCATGTATCTACCGAAACAAGATGATGGGTCAACAAATGGCCTGCTGGATTCTAGTTCTAGGGCATGGTTGGGCACTTGCTCTCACACACAAAATTGGCATATCTTATCTACCTTATGGCCAGTTCTAGCAGCATTCATTTTGCATTGGGTTGTTTATTTATTACATGGTGACCAAATGCCAACAAGGCAGGGCCCCATCCCTAGGAGAATATTTATATGCGAGCCACTAGATTATTGGTACAATTCGACTTATAATCTTTGAGCTAGGATGGGTACAACAGCTTATTAGATTATGATAATCTAACTTGTAAATTGGTAATTTGATTATAACCGTGGACCTGTTAATTTTAGCTTACAGATTATAAGCTAGATTATTTGATCTGGTGGGAAACAATCAGGCCGCTTCTATATATATATACGCTGATCAACTGTAAGGTAGGAGAATGTTTTATGCGGACCCACTGTAGATTAAGACGGGTGCTTCTATATATATATATACGGTGAAGTGTTACCGTAAGGTCTGCTCATCCGAAGAAGACATACACACAGGCCAGGCATGGAAATGGTAAAGCGGGTTGCAAGAATAATTTGATGGAAACTTTCTGGTGTGGGCAGTTGAGAGCTTGCAAGGGAATGTCCAATTAGCTATAAAATTAAAAAAAAAACATTGTAATGCTCATTTCCTATGCACTTGACATGAGAGGTCGGGAGGCAAGGAGCATGATGGTGCACTCTTTTTGGTTTAGAAAACGCTGCGGGTTGTACAAATAGCCAGGCACGTACAGACGGGCTAACATATGATAATAGTACCATGTGGAGGTACAGAAGGTGTAAAAGTGCGGTGTTTGCCATACATATATATTCTTCTCCTTTCTCTATGCATGACGGCCCTTCCCTCCTCCTCACGATAGTGGTTTTCATGGCTGGAAGATTCTTGGTTTCATCATGATGGAGAGATATGACATCTCAGGACTACCCTGCTAGAAGAAGAATACCGCACAGAGAGACTTACAGATGACAGATCTCAAGCAAAGAAAATAAGTACTAGCTAGCTAGTCCTTCAATAACGAACGAAGAGCCCTGGACATGTAATTCAACGAAACAAATATTACAAGCCGTTCTCCAAGACCCTGAGAGCTGAATTTGATCATGGTACAAATGAGCCAACTATAAAATATGACTGTGTACTGGGTACCCTGAACCTAGATCAGCACAGCATTATATGCTCCCTCACGTGATCTACTCTAAAATTATACCCACCAACACTGTAGCACATTGTGATCTCAGATAACACACAAGTTGCCATTCTGTAAAGAAAGAAGCTTAGATAAGTACATACTCTACATGCATAACATTGAATGATTAACAGCTAGCTCCTTGGATTACACACGATCAGAAATGAGAGATCGATTGGCGAAGAGCAGCTGTAAATCTCCAGTTCACCACCCTTAATAATCTGTATATCCCGCTGTGTTAGCCTCCAAATCGATCGCCACACGCATGAACAACACCAAGAACCGAAAAAAAGAACAAACAACAAGAGAGATAAAACACCATATGTAAACACTAATCACCCCCACCGCTTATTAACTCCGGATCCTTGTCTCTATCCCTATCTCCTCCACATGCTGCCAACGGCGCGTGCATGAGCCATGCATGGCGCGCCGCCTTACCAGGAACCGCCGCCGCCATTGCTGTTGCCGTTCCCGATCATGCTGTTGTTCCAGAACCCCGGAGCGTCGTGGCCACCGGTGACGCCGCTGGCCGCGCGGCCGTCACCTCCTTGATCTTTGTTGTGCTCGTACTGATCGCCACCGTTGTTTCCAACCCCAGCTGCGCTCACCGCCGGCTTCAAATCCTCGAAGGGGAACAACAACCTGCCTGCCGCGCTCTCCTGCAACCCGGCGCTGTAGCCGCCAGCGCCGCCAACTCCGCCCCCGTGCGTGTCCAGCGAGAAACCGAGCACGCTCTGAGACTGCTGCGGCGGGGGCATGCGCAACTCTCCGAACGCGAATCCTGCGGACGCGTACTCGACCGGCATCCCCAGCTGCATATGCTGCAGCGGAACGTAGCAGCCGGTGCTCCTCAGCAGCTCCATCGCCGAGAACGCGCCCATGCCTCTACCACCGGCGCCGTTGCCCGCCATGGCCGCTCCAGTGTTGCACACGCTGCTGCTCTCCAGGCTCGGGAACGCCGCGAACTCCGGCGGCTGCAGGCCGCGGCCGTTGTGGTGCGGGAACGCCAGGTTCAGGTCCTGCGCGCCCTCGTGCATCAGCTTCGGGTTCTTGGCCGCCAGCCCGACGGGGACCGTGCCGGACATCGCCGCGGAGGTGGTGGCGGCGGCCGCGGCCGACACGGACGACGACGAGCGCTTGTTCTTCCTGGAGCCGCCGCCCACCGGGACGTTGCGGAGCGAGCCGCCCTCGGTCCAGTAGCGGCGGCATGTCTTGCAGAAGTAGCGCGGCTGCTGCAGGCTGTAATTGTTGTAGTAGCAGAACTTGGTGTTGGTGGAGTTGCACCGCGGGCAGTTGAGCGCCTTCTCCTTCTGCGGCCTTGCACGGCGCTCCGTGCCCGCCCCCGCGGCCGCGCCCGCTCCGGCGCCAGCGCCAGGCGCTGCTGCAGCAGGTGCTGCCGGAGCGCCACCCCTCTGGGCGCCAGGAGCCGAGGGCGCGGCCGGAGGCGGATTCTGATTCTGGTTAGGATTTGGGTTTCCAGCCATGAGCATCTCCTCCATGGGCTTCACGAGCCCTAGCCCCTGGTGATGGACACATATTGCGCATCATGATACGGTACTACAAAGCTTGAACAATGTAATTATCAAAAAAAAAAAGCTTGAACAATGTAAGGTAACTTAAGCACTAAGAACATGTAACATGGGAGCACGAGGAGATAGCTAGATAGCAGGGGAAATAAGGTGTGAGGATTCTTATGGTGCAACAAAGATGAAAGAACCAAGCAAATGGATACAAAGTGAAATTAAAGAGCAGGGCAAAAAGGCAAACAAAAGGTGAAAAAAAGGAAGGAAAAGATGAGAGAGAGAAACACACCACCACAAAACTCGACTTTGGATGTGCTCTTGTAGGGTTGTGTTTGTGGCGTAGCACTGCTACTTACTCCATCACCCGAGACATGGCTGCTCCTTTTGATGCAAGGTGTGGGAGGGAGAGAGAGAGAAGGGAAAGGAGGAGTAAAGCTATATGAGAAAAAGAGAGATGAAAAGATAAAAAGGATGAAAGCTGGGAAAGGAGGATAAGAAAGAAAGCAGGGAAAGAAAGGCGGTGTCTGTGCTCCTTTCAAGGATTAAAGGGGGGGAGACACGGCAGAATTAAAGGCCCTCAGCTCGAAGCCAATGGAGAAGAAAGGGCACGCACACAGAGAGCAGATGACGATACATACATAGATCTACACAAAGAATAAAAGGCTGGCTATGGCGGTATCCAAGAACAACAAAGCCGCCGAGATCATCATATCCACATATAAGTAAGCAAAGCTCCAAGACCAAGGCAAGCGAAAGAAGAAGAAGAGACCAAGAACAAGACATCAAGATCCAGAGGAACAGAACCCAAACCCGGCAGGTGAGAGATCTCGCATGCATGGCCCCCGATGCATGTCTCAGCTAGCTCTGATTCGATCGAGATGGATGTGCAGATTAGCTTACCTGATGCCACTGTGCCGCGTCCATGCATGCAAGGATCCCAATCGCGCTCCTCTCCAGCAGTTCCTTCGTTTTGAGCTACGAACAAGAGGCGAAGAGCTCAAGAGGAGCTGCTAGATGTCTCGTCTCAAGCAGATAGACGACAGGGAGAGAGGAATGTCTCGCGGACGGCCTTTGTGGAATTGCTCCCTCTTCTCTCTCTCTCCTCTCCCTTCATATGTCATGAGATAGTGGATTCTTTTCGCAATATTTTTATGACTCTAGCTAGAGAGATGAGAGTTGGAAGAGGAAGGGAAATTGCCAGTTTCCGAAATGTGTCGAAATTCGTCCATCCAGTGTGTTGCGAGTATTGGGCCTTCCCCACAGACCAGTCGGTGAGAGGAGTCAACCGAGAGGGTCCGCAGGCGCGCAGCCCTGAGAAGTGAGAATGATGGTCCGTGGGGCCACGCACGTGCGCACTCGGCTCTGCCACGTGAGAGCAACTAACCATTGTGTTTTTAGCGCTTAACAGTATGGGGGGCTACGTAGATGCTGAGCGATACCTGAATTCAAGAGCTCATGATCACTGCTCTATTAGTTTTCATGCTTCATTAGATACAATTAAACTATCCAAATTGCAATTTCTTTGTTTGCAACCTTCTTTTTAATATACGATGATTTTTTATTTTTTTGCAAATGCATATATGATGATTAATTAGACGGCTAATTTGTTGTCCTAAACGGTGGATAATTAAGAATGGTGACTTTGCAAAAAAAATATATGCATTTGCCGTGGGTAACTCGTGGGATACCATCGTGAGTTTGCACGCTAATTTGTTGTCCTAAACGAGCCATTGCAATTAGACGGCTAAAAAATATATGCCTAAAATTCAGAAATTCCATCCCATTTCTCGATGGGATACCATCGTGAAATCGTGGGATACCATTGTGAGTTGCACGCCATCTCTTTCACACCTGTATCCGTAAGCTCTTTCATTCATCCCCCGCTCACAATGGCTACCATGCTCAATCGCCTACGTGGACTCCACCTTGATGTGTCACGCTTCTTCCTCAAGTCAGCTACCATTGTCGATGAAATCGCGTTCCCACAAATTTCGCCTGTCAAACTGATTGGTAGACACTGTCAATAATGCAGAGGGTTGTTGTTTAAAAAGGTCCAACTATCTTGTTACACATCTTAAGCATTTTATGAGAAACTTAAACAATCTTTTCTTCGTACAACTAATTTTTTTTTAGCATGAGCATCGCTCATTTGTACAAGCTTTAACTTTATGATGGGTAAAGGAGGATTGGAATCTGAGTTTCGATTTGACATAAATATTCCACCATATATGGAGTAATAAGAGTTTCAACGGGGAGGTGCACCCCTTCACAGAGCAGCTTGTACCCACTGATCCGTAGTTGTCAGTCAACTTCAAATATTCTTGCTCAAACACGATGGTATGGCTTGATTTGTCAGCGTATGCGAGCGACACACTACGGAGCAACGGTGGCTTGCTTGTTACTACCACTACAAGGCCAACCATCAGTTTGTGTTGGGTAAGTGCACATTTTTACGCCTAGATGGAAATGGAACAGTAGGTGAATATTGTTGCGACGCCCCTGATGACGCGGTTTGACAGATGCAGGGGGCGTCGTAGCAGAGCATGTGGTCTGTGGATGTGGAGGAAGGAACTGTGGAAGGGTGCAACAACAGAAGACAGACGGGAAGAGCCTCTGCGAGGTCAACAGTTTTCTTCAACTTCAAACTTAATCGACGTTATTTGAAAATCCGCAGAGACTACTACGGTCAAGTACACCGTGACGTACGAATCTGTACACACGCCTTTGGACGCGCTAGTCACGTTCGCATCCCAGCATGAGAGCGCTTTGCGGTGCGGTTTACGCGACGCGCTGACCGCGATTCCGCATCGAAACGCCCCTAGCGCGCGGCTAGTGTGCAACGGGCGACCGATCGCGCGCGGGCGCCGGCCGGGGGACGCTCGTAGTGGAACGCAGGGCCCGCGCGGCGAGCGACACCAACTGGCAACTGCAACCATTCATCGGCGGAGGAGGCCACACGCTGGTGGCTACGCGACGGAGAAACCGCACTCGATCCAAACCAGCAGAGCCGGCGAACCGGGGAGGAAGGAACGGATGCCATCGCGGAGGCGCGGGCGCGGGACCCGGCGCCCCCGACAAGCGCAAAAGCGAGCGCGCACGCCTGCGGGCTGCGTGGCCGCCCACCCCGGCCGGCCCGGGCCCCGCCGCGGCTAGTGCGCGCGGATGCGGTGGGAAACTGCTCCTCCTCACCCCGCGCCCGCGCGAAACGCCCGGCAGACTCCAGCGGCCGTTCGTTGCCGCCGAACCAGTGATGAGCGAGAAGGGTGGTGGTGGTGGTGGGGCGCATGATGGGTACGCGCCACTATTGTCGGGCCGGCTGCGTGCCAATGGTGATCCGTCCAGCGAAATTCCTCTGCCGTACTACGTGTCCCCATTCACCTACACCCAACCAGCCGCTACTGCATCATGCTACACGCCGGACGGACGGCTACCTTACCTTTGCAGTGCAGGCTCTCCATCGGCGTCCGGCCGTTAACCTGACCACTAGCTTCGGAAAGCAAAGCAAGGCCTCTACAGTACTCCTACCCAACCAGTACTGTAGCAACTCCTTCCTATCCTAGGAGAAATAAAGGTTGTGTTCGGGGAAAAAGACGAGATCGATGACACGAGGAACCGGCCGGCCGGTTGGGTACGTAAAAGACACAAAAAGAAACCGAGCTTTGTTGGATCATCTCAGTTCCGCCTCCTTTGCTTTTGGTTTTATCACCTTTCCGCTGTCTTTTCTCTGAGAACGAGAGCAATCGATCGAGGCCCGGCGGCCGGGGCCTTTTGAGGTTTCAGTTCTTCCGCTTTAATTGTCAGTCCCTGCAGCAGATGGCGCCCATGGATCAAAACAAACGCAAAGCGGTAATTAGTTGCGCTCCCGGACAAGTAGTACGAGGGCGTTTTGCTGATTACTAATATTCTAATAAATAACCCTTTGCTTTTGTGAAAAGCCAGGAGGGTGACGAGAAGGAGCCGCTAGCTAGCTTTACTTGGAGAATGATCGCAAGTTCGTCCTCCTCCGTCGAGACTGATCGATCACCTGCTAGCTAGTGCACCAAATACTATATGCATGAGCTCGGTCGCAAAGGTAGCGACTGGTGTGAAGCGAATAAAGCTGCCGGGGATTACGCGGTTGCTTTAATTAGCTCGATCGAGGACCCGTTCGTTCATCAGCGCCGCACCACCGGATAAGCTAGATTGATTTAACCCCCCGCTCCTGCACCTTCATGATGACTCGTGCCGTTTATCTACACTTGTTAGGTCGACTCTCGGGGGTAGTTTAATTTATTACTCCATCGTCGCCTAGCTTTTTGCTGCGCCGAAAATTCCTCGACGACGTGGCCCGTATGTGCGCCTGCTATTCCAGAACGCGAATAATCGCTTTCTTCCTGCATTTGTTAAGAGTTTCTTGTCTGCGCAAGTCGCACCGCAAGATTTGCGCGGCGATCTCCTCGAGCTCGCAAAGTCACCAGTGCACTCGGCGTCAGCCATCATTTGCGTACGTACGTTGGCGGTACGGTGAGAACTCTGAAACGCACGACGTTCATACGAACCAAGATATTACTACTCCACTTCCTACGACGTTCATTTGCAGATGTACGCCGCCCTTGCTTGGTTCCGGGGCGGAAGCAAAGGGTAGTAGTACTTCAGGGAAACACGCTGCAACGAGCCAATCGCAACCGACAGTGTCTGGGTAACTTTCTCGAGCACCAACGCCATGAGGTCTTGCTTGACAAGGTGTACTGCACCGGCCGGCCGACCGATGGCGCGCCACTAGTTTATGACCGCATGCAGCAGAGGTAAGGGTAGGTAGAGCTCGATCGCGCGCACGAGGCGACCGACACCGCCTGCAACAAAGTTGAGCGCTCGTCCGGGAGACGATGATGGATGTGATGTATGGCGCGGCCCGCGAGCATTTCAGCAGCAGGCGGGCAGGGCACGCACGCACTGACTCCCACCATGCCGGGGCAGAGCCGGACGGGGATAGCTTTACGAATTCAATGGCGTCCTTCGCTGCCACACCTCGCTCGAAAAGAGCTCTCATCTTTTTGCTGTGAGCAGAGGCGCCTACTGCTAGATAGGACGGCTCGTTCTGTAGGGCGTATCATCGCGCCGCGACCGAACGATCGGTGGTGGGCTGCTGGCTTAGGCCCCGTTTGGAAGCCCTATGATTTTCAGAATCTAAAAGCTAGCAGCTGGCCGGCGTCCAAACGGGCCAGATTTTGCCGCAGCTTCTGGAATCCAGGCGACCAGATTTTCACAATCTGGGAAGCTGGAGTGAGGCAGCTTTCAGCGGCTATTGGACGACCAAATTATGATTTTGCCCCTCGTACTTTGCAAAAATAATGTAAACTGCCATCAATCCCTCTCCGATTCTTCCCCTTGCAAAAAAGACAGTGCGGGAGAGACAAGTAGGACCCACGTGCACATGAAAAATAACAGCTGCTGCTAGCTGGTATCCAAACATCCGCTCCAGATTATAGACAGAAACTAGCTTCTGAGATCCCGTCAAAAAATCCAGATTTTGGTTATGGCTTCCAGTTTCCAAACGGGGCCTTAGATCTGCGCGCCTGTAGGCGTGTCGCCGTGTCAGGCGGACTTAGAGCGTCCCCAACGACGTGGAAGCGCGCTAGCTCTTAGAGTGCCCGGTCCAGCAAAAGAAATAATAAAATATTAACAGTAAAGCTGTATAAAACTAGCACAGCAGCTAAAAACGTTTGGGCTCCACCTGTCATTAGTTCAGCAGTCCACTAGAAGCATTAAACGAGGTTGGGAGTTGTGAGCGACTAGCGCTTGGTCCAGCGCTAGTGACTCTTTTTTCTGGCCTCCTCTCTCTTCCACGTGAGCAATAATCTGAGTCAGCTATCGATATAGGCCCCGTTTGGAAGCCCTATGATTTTCAGAATCTAAAAGCTAGAAGCTGGCCGGCGTCCAAACGGGCCAGATTTTGCCGCAGCTTCTGGAATCCAGGCGACCAGATTTTCACAATCTGGGAAGCTGGAGTGAGGCAGCTTTCAGCGGCTATTGGACGACCCAATTACGATTTTGCCCCTCGTACTTTGCAAAAATAATGTAAACTGCCATCAATCCCTCTCCGATTCTTCCCCTTGCAAAAAAGACAGTGCGGGAGAGACAAGTAGGGCCCACGTGCACATGAAAAATAACAGCTGCTGCTAGCTGGCATCCAAACATCCGCTCCACATTATAGACAGAAACTAGCTTCTGAGATCCCGTCAAAAAATCCAGATTTTCGTTATGGCTTCCAGTTTCCAAACGGGGCCATAGATACCCGTTGGGGACGGCCTTATGTACTCCTAGCTCCGATTCTCAGTGGAGCGCAGTGCATGCGTGCTACTGTACGTTGCGGTTTCAGGCGCGGGCATGTGACGCCGCACCGAGGCACAAGTCGCGGACTCGCGTGCGCGGTGACTAGACGCCGCAATCGTTATGCTCCGACGGCAAGGACTGTGGCCCGGCCGTCGATCAGGTTGTTCCCCGTCACGTCGATCTTTTTTGCGATAATTAACAACTTTGATTTCTGAATTCTGATTCAAAACAAGGAAACAACAGTACAAGTTGTCTTTCTTTTTCTGCTGAAAAAGCTAAACCAATCAGCAGTCCAAGTTATCACAACATCCACACAGCAATCAAGCAGCTACAAGCCATGTTTTGCCCTTTAGGGCACCGGGCCGCGCGCCTTTATCTCACGTCAGTGAATAATCCGTGGCGCTTTCCACAAGAAGGGAAGCGGTGGTTTTGCCATGCATATCCGGTCTGTATAGGGTTCGGACCGCCACTTGTTCTGACTTAAACTTGCGGTTTGTAGCCTAGTGCGCGCCCAACAGCCCGAGTCAACCTATTTACAGGCGATTTCTCCAGGGACGACGTGTTGTGGCTTGTGTGCTTTGTTAGGTCGAGCTAGACGGTGTTAGTGGAATGGACCACATGACCAGGTAAGCTGCGTGTGGCCACCGCCCTTTCCGTAAAGGTGAACTGTTCCAAGAGCGTAGATTTCACTTGGAAAAGTCCTTTCAGTCTCTTTTGTCTTTGGTCGGCGCTCATGCCCCCGTAGCTCTGTATTTCTAGCTCGTTTGGCGGCACTATGTTGCATTTTGTTACATCCCCTAACGGATAAAGGACCAGCATGCACGGATTTTCCTTTCTGGCAAAACAGCTTAATTAAGCACCCTTAAGAACCGGTCGATTTCTTCTTCAAGATAAACATTGTCCAGCAAGATTCAGGACTTGGAGGTAAAAAAAAAAAATACTAAAGAGGAAAAACGAGTTGGGGCAGACGAGTCGCCAGCTACGTGTCGTGCCGCCGATCGACAACGCATGCAGTTACGTGTTCCGGTTTCACCTGTCGTTCGCGGTGACAGATTTTCACCACGGGAGACGGGTCCGCCGAAGAAAAATCCAGGGGCCCCAGGTGTTGTCTAATCCCGTGGCACCTCGACGTGGCCTGCACGCTTTCCCCTCACCCTCATTTCGACGTACAGTAGTGGATTCTCGCATCACTCCGAATCTCAGCACTTTTCATTTCGCCTTAGGCAGGCCAACTGCCACTTTCACACCATTTTATATTAGGCAGTACTAATCAGCAATCACCACCTCGCTGCTGCATGTTACATCAATCAGAGATTCAGTGTATGTACTGTGCATTTTAGTCCTCCAGTTTCCTCATGGGATGTTGCCATTGTCAGGTTCTTCCTTCCTCTCTGGAGTTGTCTCTTGCTGTTTGGGACCTTGTAAGGTTCTGATGGCCAGGGAAAACTAATGCAAGTTGGAGAATGAGAGGAACAGCGAGAGGACAAGAGTGGTTCGATTTGTCCTTGCTGGGAAAATAGTGGTTGGTCAAACTTGTCGTCAGGCGGGGAAGTCAAGAGGTCTTAACAGAGTCAATCATTTTCCATCAAAATTCCGAATTCATATTTGAAAAGAATTGAAACAAGGGAATGAGTTTGATAGGAACAAATTAAACTAGAGGCCAGTAAAGTCGGATGGAATCTTAACTCTAAGCTTGACGAGAACAAATATAGCCTTTGACGAACTCCAGCGAAACAGGCGGAGGTGGACGGTCATCGATGACTGAAAATATTCAGCGAATTATTTCGACAAGAACATGTCAATCTCTGGATTCCAGACGAACATTGACAGCACAGGCCTTACGTACTGTTCTCGCCATGGCAAGATACTGTAACTGGAGTTACTGCTGCTAGTAGCTCGTCAAATATGAATTAGAAAATGTGACCAAATAGTTCTGTGCATCGGAAATCATGCCGGAGAAAGTGAACCAAAAAAGGGAATTCTGATGATCCACTTAACTACCGTTCATAAAGACTTGTGTTTCAAAGCATGAGTCCTTTTCTATCTTCAGAACATGTCCGAACACCGAAAACATACCATATCTGAAACTAAAGCGCAACGCGACACCAAATCTTTTTTCGACTGAATGTAGTACGGACTCCGGTACCACAAACCTCTTTAACTTTCGCAGCAGGAAAAGCTTCCGTGTGGTTGCTAGGGAAGTTATTTGATGGTTTGAGGAAAAGTTAGTCGTATATCATCATGTTACTTGCTTTATGATCCTCCTTTGCGACTTCCTGATCTTTTGGGAGAACGCAATTTCGCGTCACACATCACACATGGAAAGCCAGAGAGAGCCGAGCTTAGTACCTTCAAGGATACGTTACACTGCATTGCCTTTTGGTCGGGAGGAAAAAGAGTTCAAGAGATATTACTAGCTGCGTGGACCCGGCCAAATCACATCAAATATTTAACCATGATTGAGTTCAACAAAACTTTTGAGGATTGAAATACCAAATTAAACTACTACTATTGTTCAAATTCAAGCTGATCCCAAAAGTCTAAACTTAAACAGTTATATCTCAGGTGTGATTTATTTTTACATTTTGAATGTCAACATTTGTGATAATATTTATTTAAAAGAGTAATGCCAAGTGGTATGGAGTAAGGATATGGAAATGTCGGGTTTGATCCTAGGATTATCTATCTAGTGACTTAATATCTTAAGGCTTAGAAATTATCATATTAATCGAAGAAAAAAATACTCATCACTGTTGTTACGAAAAAGTAGTTCATAATACCCAATAGTACAATAAAAGCATGCAACGATGAAGCGGTGGATACCCCAATTCTCATCACTACAATGCGTTGAAAACAACAATAGTGGCAAGCAAACGTGACATACGACCCAGAAACCTGTCTGAAACACTTTAGTGGCAGGCCTGCTAACGTGCCCTTCATGTTTTTTTTTTTCAAAAAATTATACACCATGCTATTATGAAAATTAGTGAAAATTCCCTCATAAGTTTTAGAAACTACACACCTTTGCCATTGGAAAAATAAATATACACTATATATTGTCGTTACGAAAATTATTTGGTTGAACTAATAGTGAAAGCACAACGATGATACGATAATACTAAATAGTGAGACATTCGATATAATGCAATGCAATAATTTTATTATTAGTATATACTACTAGCGTTCACCGGTTCCCTCTATACATCGAGCAAGCATCATATTATTCTTCGAGAGAATAATTCACTTACATTAAGCATATTCGTGAAACATCTACAAGTTGATGTCCATAAAGATTTTCTCTATCACGCAAGTATGCAGCTTTCTTTGGATTCCTTATCAAAAGTTAAGCCACTCTCATATTTTAATCTTACCGTTGGTATGGTGGTAGAAATTTGGCTGAAATTGATCCCCCAATATAGCGCATCGTCCCAAGTTCCAACACGAGTCTTCGACTGTCACCTTCATCTCCTCCGCAGTCCTCACCATCTCCACTTCCAGTTATTTTATAGTTAAAATTAGTCCTGAGGCACATCAAAGGAATGACACGCCGTGGCGCCAGGTCAAATCGAATCACACTCGCGAATCTGCCTCACCTAACACGCATACCCATTGGCGTAATCCATCATTACATGCACTAATTAGCTCTCATAGCGTAGGAACAGGCATCTCAAGTTCTCTGCAATCGGAGCAGCTAAGCTCTTGTCTGTGGCTGCAGTTACACCAACTTGATATTTGACGCACCACATACCAAGGGACAACACATCTAGCTAGCATTATTCTGTAGAGCACATGTGATCATACAACTAGCAAAGCTTGTTATGAAGTTATTGGAAAGTACTACTTGTCCAGAAACACGAGTTAAGGCGTACTGTTAGTTTTCTTATTCAGTTTTTTTTTTCACTAGAGTTGTTGATGATGGACAGAATGCTAACATCTCGTGTTTGCAAAGGCGCAGCCAAAGAAGAAAAAACCAAACGAAGTGTCATTGTCCCCGGCAGTATACATCAACCGAAAATCTTAGTGGAGGGTGGGTCCATTCAGGAGGCAGCTACCTAGTCTCATCCTTCCAGCCTCAAATTACATGACAAAATAAGCACATTAAAAATTTATACACGCCAACCTTGCATAAGGCAGAAACGTAGGCTAAAAGCTTAGGAACAGGTCGGCCATTACAGGCCCGAGCATGCAAGTAATTAATTGGAATGGAGTGTATGCGATTACCCTCTTCTTTTTTTCGAGAGAAAGAGAGAGCAAGAGGAAAAGAAATTATTTTGTAGTACATGAGGACATTGAGGACTAGTATGCTGCTGTTGTTGTCTTCCTTCCACAGCGTTCAAAGTGAAACATGACTCGAAGAGGTCAAGGCTGATGTTGACATGGTCAGTAGGTCCAAGAAGACTTTGATCAGATGCACAGCTTGATCCAAACCTCAAAATTAAACCTCCAAATGAAGCTGGGGCCCATGCACGCGTGCTTTCTTTTTCCACCATGCGACAGACCACACGCATCCTGTCTCAACTCTCTCAAGTCAGGGGCCCTAATGCATGGATGTGTAACTGGAAGCCGTCCAAATCTATTCTTCGAAAACTACATTGAAGTATCCGGGCCCTATTTTAGCAGTGGAGACGGTTGGTACAGATGTCGCCAGGAATGAACAATTAAAAGTTCTGTGTCGGACGCTATAATTTCACAGGATACACAAACATCCACTAGCTAGAACACGTACTGAGTATATGGACAAAGTTGTTCATATATCTTTATGTAGAAAGATCTAGCTTTTGAAGTTAGTCGAGAGGACCATACTAGGTGTCTCACCTCTCACGGTTGACTTATAGAGCAGATTATTGAGATGGGGACAAGGCTGGAGGAAGACCTCAGAGTCGCTGGGGTACTCAAGAAGTCGTGCATGTGTGGTGGTCGTCCTCTGGAACTGTTAACAGAAAGTCAAGAACCCAATTCCTGAATGTTGAGGACGATAACAAACCGACACAAGACACGACACATGTGGCGGCCGTATGCGCCAACCAGAGACCCACTATCCACATCAGTTGATCACCTGTCGGAATAATTGTTGGTTTGTTAGGCATTTTTTCGAATTATTTAGCTTTTATAATTATTATGACCGAAGTACGATAAGTTCCCAGAAGGTTTACAGATGGACCATGGAAAAGAGATTCAATCTTTCGCCCGAACCTGGGCCATATATGTTACTGTAAAAATTGGGCTTTAGGGTTTCGGCGGCCGTTAGTGACCAAATAACGTATCTGGGCCGGCCTACCTACCACAGCAACACCATATCTCAAGTGATATCTGCACCGCCCATCAACGTACTGAAAATTATTAACACGTTCAGCATAGCTTAGGTTTGGAATAAAGTTCTTCGAATCAACCGCTGCATGCTTGCGAGAATCAAGCATGATTTATTGATCTCTCTCTCAAAAAAAAAATTTAGGATGTCTATCTCTTATCTTTAATTTTAATTCGATGGGTAAGAATTAAGATCCAAACAGTATATTGAATTGAAGATAATAATAGGAGTACACGTCTATATAAATAATACTTCGTCTATTCAGAGTGTTGATAGATCGTACTTACGTACACGCGCGCCGCCAGCCACCATGTCCTCGGACGGCGTCTCCGTTTCGTCCATCTCCCCCACGCCGGCGACCACCGGCTGCCACATGCTCAAGATCGACGGCTACTCACAGATGGATCGGTTCGTCAATGGCTCGGGTATCATGTCCAGTACATTCAAGGCAGCTGGCCAAACCTGGAGCATCAGATACTTCCCAAAAGGGTCCCACTATTCCTGCGCCGATCACATCTCGCTCTTCATCAACCTTCACCGAGCTTCATCCATCATCATCAACGCTAAGATCCGGTTCAGCTTGGTTCCTCCCCATGGAAAGCCGGCTCCAGAAACGCCATACTGCCGAAGCTTCATTGGCGACTTCCGACCTACGACGGTTTTCCCTGACTCCGGGATCGAACGTTTTATCAAGAGGGAGGACCTAGAGAAGTCAGAGTACCTGTTGGATGACTGCTTCGCCGTCCGGTGCGACATTGACGTCCTGACGATGACGACGGCGGCAGATCCGGTTGTTAAGACGCAAGACTTGGAAAGGCTGGGGTGGCCATGCAGCTGCGAGGACGACCTGTGCAAGCGCTTCCACCCTGGCCGCACCGTGGAGCCCGTCTCGCCGTCGATCGGATCCCCTGAGGTGAAGACAGAATCCGCCCCAACAACGCCCGCCCCGGCGCAGCGCCGCCGTGGGGTTACAGCGGCGTGGTTTCGCCACTTCGGGTGCGGGAAAATCTGATGCCGAGGGAGCAAATCTTGGTACCTGCGCACAAGTCATTGAAATCGGTTATATCGGAAATTAATAATTAGCTATATTTTGGTAGTATATAGTGCTTTGTCTGGTTGCATGATTTTTCACTTGTACGTGAATCCAGCCAGGTTCGGCTCATATAATAAATAATATTTTTCATGTTGTTCACCTTTTTTTTTTGGGGGGGGCGGGGGGTCGAAAAATCAAAATTCGATGCCATATCTGCTACTTTTTTTTAGAAACATCTGCTACTTGATTTTTTTTTTGAGACACACACATGTGCTATACTTGATCTGTCCCGTACATTTTACCCCAGAGATGTATTAGAGCCCAAGATAATTAGGCCGTGAAATAACGGAGGAAGGCCCAATTGGGCAACGCCAGCTACTCCGCCGCCCTGATCGAGTCGCGCGCAGATTGACAGAATTACGTCGGTTTCACTCCGCCCTGCCCTCTCCTGATCGAGTCTCGCGCAGATTGACAGAAGTATTCCGGTTTCGGTTTTAGCACCACATCGCCTGGATTATCAATCGCGCGTCCCGAGGTCGTGTATAAAGGAAGAGCTGCGGCAACGAAGAAAATCTGCGTCTTGACATTGTTAGGACGCGTCCTTGCGCTTGGGGCAATGACGTAGCTTATGAGGTTAATACCGAGGCACGTCAATTGCTAGTTGAAAACTATTTCTAAACCTCTTCTACGGCTCGCTGTAGAGAATTTTTGAAAGGACTGCCACTAACAGGGAGCCCAACAATTCATAATTCAAATTTTGGCTTTGTGATATTGTGCAGCTCAAATTTCACCATTTGGGAGTCACTTAGGCTCATTTGTTAAAATATTGCTGAAATTGAGGTTGTTTGCACTAATCTGGAAGCCAAAATTGTTGAATTGCAGCAGGTCGAGTCGGGGTCGGATTGAACAAAAATTGCAGTCGGCGCGTCTATTGCTGGTTGAAAACTACTCCAATTAAGGTCCCTCTGCGGGTATTTTCGTCCGGGCCTCAGAATTTTTGGAGGGACCCCTTTTAACCTGGGTAAGCCCGCGATACTTAAGAAAATATTATTCCTGTACTGATCATCAGTTGTATAAGCGGCTTGTGGCTTAGATTTCTGAACGAGCAGTAGTCCAATCTTTGTGCTATCGTCCCATGCTCCACAACCTAGCTGATAGTTGGCAGCTTTCGCCGTGAACTAATAACTTCGCTTTCGCTGCCATTTCTGCATGAAGAAATGTAGGGTGTCTAGGCCTCACATGATAAGTCGTGATTATGGAGTTACCAACCCAAAACGTGTGGCTGGGCCAGTTCGGCCGAGCTGCAAAATATCGTGCTCAAAAGGTTTCTGAATATTTGCATGGACCAGTGCTGCACAAGATAAGCTCAGTGGGTCCTTCGATCGGGATCTTCAGAGTTCAGGCGACTGTCTATGATGGGCCAGAGCTTGTACGTTTTCTTTGCAATCCAGAGCTAGCTTGTAGTACGTGATATAGTGCAGATCATGTTTAGAAACGAACAGGACAGGACTCTTCGCAAAAAAAAAAAAGAAAAAAAAAAGAAAAAGAAACGAACAGGACAGTTCCAGCGGAACGTAAATTGTGCTACAAATAAATGCGCAGAGATCGATCAAACTGACGGGTGAATATATTCAGTTTCGAATATGCAAGCATCCCCGCATCCTGAATGAACCGTGGATGTTATGCACTGTGCTGGAACTTCATAAAGCTGAAACAAGGGTGTCCATTGTCAGACTTTTCGTGATACTTTCATGTGCATCAAGTACTAATGTTGCACTACATGATAGCTAATCAGCTAGTGCATCCTTTTGTAAAATGGCTAGTCTAGTTTATTACGGATTTTATTATACTGATATTGTGGTGGTTTGTTAGATCTCTGAGCACCATCACATGCTAAGACAGAAGTAAAGTGAACTTGTAAGTAATTCGACCACTGTTAAGATAGTTCTTTAGCTCGATTTCAGATGCCAGATAGCTATGGTTCCTAGCTTGTTCAGGAGTTTTGCGATGCAAATCAAGCAAACCAATCGATGCCAGCAAACTGGTCACAAAGGGGACATCATACTGTAGTGGCTTTACATGAACGGAGACATCATACTCGCTAAACATTTGCGAAATCACCATTTTATCGAAGTCAAGCTGATTCAAAACACCAAATTGATTCATTCGCCAAATAAACAAAGGAAAATCACACTTGTTAGAAGAATAACTAGAGAAAGATGATAGGCTTCCTCTTCAGTTGTATCGGCCGAACAAACAGACCAGAATTAGCGATCAAGAAGATTGTAGTACGGCAGTTAACTCCCCATACGAAAACGAGCGCATGCATGACAAAGGGTTATAGCAAAGCATAGAATGCTCGATTCTCATATCACAAAGTTACACCCGGCCGGCACGCACGGATTGTAAGTACACCAGCCGTTCAACAACGCTCTTCGTATGGTGCATGGAGACAACTAAACAGACGTGTACATTTCCACCAACCTGCAGCTGGATCATCCACGGGACGGCGCGCGTCGTCATTTGCCGCGCGCGGCATCCGCATGGCTGCTGCCGGTCGCCTTCCGGGAGGGCGCCCCGCGGTTGGACTCCACGGCGCTGTCGGGCAGCGGGCGGTCGAGCGGGAGCGGGACGTGGCCGCGGCCACCTGACGCAGCCTGTTGCGGCAGCGCGCGGCGGCCGAGCCGGCGGGACGCCTGGCGCACGTCGCTGCCGCCGAGCACCACCTGCTGGACGAAGGAGAGCTCCATGCGGTCCAGGTACGCCGCGTGACGCTCCTCCGTCCACTCCTCGCCGCGCGCCAACGCCGCCAGATCGTCCATCTGATCCTCACGCGCCGCCGCTGCACGCACGACGCCGGAGGGTGCGCGTGCGTGTGGATCACGGAGGATGGCTGGCTGGCTGCGCGTGCGTGTGGATCACGCGCGGCTGCTCGAATATGATATCGCGGAGGATGGCTGGCTGAAATATCTGGCGAGGAAGAGCTCGAGCTTATAAAGCGCCGTCTAGTGCAACAACTACTGTCAGTACTAACGACGACCTGTTACCGGCAATCCGGTGCTAGTCCTCCCAATCGACGTGCCAACGTGACCACTCTGTCACATCATGATGAAAAATATTGCACCCTCCGGTCGAGGCCGCATTAGTTCGCAAAGATATTTCTTTTCCGATGAAGATTCATTGGACATGTACTACCTCATTTCGGTCTCAGAGACCAAAAGCGTCGCGCTTTGCTGACTTCACCCCGTGGTGGCATGAGAGGCAGCTGCAAGCCTCCAAGGCACCAGGAAATATCTGTGGCCTGATCAGTGACCACTCCCAAGAGGATTATAAAGGTGCCGCGTCCATGCGGAGTCGCATTCCGTTCTTCCGGATGACGGCCGCGCCATCAACATTGAACGAGCAGTCCGTTCCCGGCATGACAGACGCAGAATCCAAACCTTCACGTGCGGTGCACTTGGCTGCAAGCTGTACGCACAAAATATCTAACACTGTTCAGAACTAAGCTGGCGAAATGATACTGTGGGTATCCTGCCTCCAGGCGTCATGTGTCAGCGCATGGCGAAATGATTACCTTGAGCTTCACCCTCGCCGCCTATATCCGAAGACTTGTGCCTGGAATTTGGGCGTTGTCTTTAGACGAAGCTTGGTAAATACAGCGGATTTGGTTAAGGTTTGCATGGATGCAAGTCACAATCTCAATGAATTCGTAAATGACTCCTTGCCCTTCTTCTCGTAGCAACGTCATCCACCTCTCCTCCGTCTTCCCTTTCTTCTCGAGTCAATCACCGTGGCATGTGAGGCTCGTTATCATTTTAGCGCCTGCACTTTCCGTCTAAGGTAGGGAGATAGCTGAAATCCAAGCAAGGCAAGGACAGGTGAAACTGGCTAAATCGCCGCCTCGCTCAACAGAAACGCCAAAAGAATGCCTTTCAAGTCTCATTATTCTGCCACAACAATATCAATCTATACTCCCCCTAACATCACTAGCAGGAGCCATATGGGTCCTATCGTCGCCCTCAAACCTCATTGCTGGTATGCACAAAACACGGAGAGCACCCACCCGGGAAGCTTTACAACATGGTTCGCAATGTCATTGCCACCAAGCCAAAGAGAGGAGGTAAATAGATCATAAATAGCTAGCTCCATCCAGGGCGGCAGAGGAGACCCTAGTTCCGCTAGGCGCTGATTAATCGGCGCCTAGGCGCGACTAGGCGCGAATCGAAGGCATGGCGCGTCGATTTGGGCCTAGTCGCGCATCTAGGCGGCGTGGAGAGGCGAAGGGGGAGGAGGAGAGCTGGGCGCGGCGGAGGAGAGGCTCGGGGCGGGTGAGCGGAGGCGGGTAGAGGCGCATCCGGAGGATGCGCGGCGGAGGAGGAGGATGCGCGGCTGGAAGGGGCGGAGGGGAGGCGGCGGCGGTCGACGCATGAGCGGCCGGGAGGGGCGGAGCGGAGGGGCAGAGGGGAGGCGGCGGCGGCGTTGCAGTTTCAGAGAGAGAGAGAGACGGCTGGTGGAGTGGAGCGATTCCTGGTGAGGTCCTCTAGGGTTAGAAAGGAGAATGGGCCGGCTGGCTGGTGGGCTGGGCCTGTCTCCCTCTTTTCTTCTCTATTTCCTCCCTTTTCTTTATTCTTTTCCTTTTCATCTCTATATTGGCAAAACGCCTAGAAAAACGCCTAGGACCGCCTAGGCGCGATTACTCCCGCCTAGGCGCTAGGCAGTGGGTCACCGCCTAGAATCCGCCTAGCGCCTAGCGAAACTAGGGAGGAGACAAGACAAACAGCCGGAGATGGCCCCATCCACGGCCCCGCTGGTAACATTCACCGCCGGTGAGCCAATGCTAGCTTCCACAGTCGGTCTCAAGGTGAGTTGACCGTGGCAAAGTGGCACCAGGGTAGCTTCCAAATCTTATTCCAGATTCAAGTTTCCACGGGGTATTTTTTTTCAAACTCACTAATTTGGAGTGAAGTCCATTACCAGGGCCCATTGCTACGTTGACGCCATGGAACGCTGAATGCCTGACCAGTCATTAGGATGCACATGTTCCACTATAACTGAACAACCCACATCAGTTTGTTGTTTTGAACAACCTTCTAACACCATTCAAGTGATATTGACAAGACTATTTCGCACCCAAAATGAATAATGAGAAAAGTTAAGTTTGCTGGTATTTTATTATTAAAACATTAGTACGCAGCACAAACAAGCAGGCAAACTGAGGGTGCAGTTATATAGCAATTCTGAGAACACGAACGCACATGCACCAAAGAAATACAAAAAAAATTTAACACATAACTATCACTACGAGCAAGTTTATGATACAAAAATTTACATGGCTCTTTTTTTTTTTCAAATTATATTAGTGGAGAAACAAATGCACACTAACAGCATTCGAGAAGAGAATTACCAGCAGTAGAAACTGGCAAGAATGGATAAGAATGCTCAATATCCTCACATGACGATTTATACTTCTTCACTGCCGCTGCTGCTTGTATGTTTCCGAATATTGTACTTGCATAGGGGGCATATGGCGTTGATGTGCAGCCACTTATCAATGCAGTCACAGTGAAAATGGTGGCCACAGGGGAGTTCGCGGAGCTCTGCACCATCATCATAAGCTGAGAGGCAAATGCAGCACTCCTGCATCAATCAAGTGTAACCAATCTATTAGCAGAAAAGTTTAGCTGATAGCTACCTGATAGAATAACTAAAACATTCGTTAAGCTAACTGGAACCAGATTCCTGAACCCTGTTACACGGTAATCTATTGCGAGTGCAACGATGTTGGCTGGAAAAATCTGTGATACACCAAACGGATACAGCTAGCATCTTTCGTCCTAATCAGGTAAATAATAAACAGATACACTTCAGCATCAGGACTTTCCTTTTTATTTGGGCAAAGCTAATATAAAAAGGATTATGTTACAGAAAATTGTTTATCAAACACACCTGACACTAAAGGATAATTTTGTAAAATTAATGTATCAAAACGATTTCATTCAGCAAAAAATAAATCATAATCTCATGCACTCTAAACACCAGAAGTTATGAATCAGGGAATATACCGCATCTTCAGCTGAAAGTGCTTTTTCAATAGGTTGGTTAGTGCCACATTCTATCATTATTCCACCAGACGATCCATTCACACAGACAGGCAACTTTTCAGGCTCTTCTACCCTCCGGAATTTAAATTTTGGTAGTTCGCGAATGTCATCTTCAGAAGCTCCCTCCTGTCAGCAATCAAATGGCAGAAAAGACAATGATTTCAAAATTCATGGTAACAAATCAAATATGAGGGGAGAATATAAATAAAGAGAGGCAAGAAAACGGAACAAACAGCCTGCAGTTGAATTAATAAACAGATACAAAAAGAAATGTTTGTATCCAGTTATCATTAATCAATCGAACAAAGCAATATGTCATTCTGAAATTAAGCATCCATTTAAAATGCTCAAAGCTTTGCCATAGCATCCACTGAAAATGCTCAAAGCTTTGTCATATAACACCAAGGGCTGGCCATCAAATCCAAGATTAGAATGTTGGATTCAGACATTTCTGAAAACAAAACAGTATGATAACGTGATATGCGGACCTCCAAAGTTTGAACTTAAGATTCCTATGGCCTACTTATACAGAAGAAAAATTGAGAATGAGATCCAGCATGGGTCAGCTGAGAAAGGTAGCAGTGATGCATAATTTTACTCCTACATGACACAGATTTGATCATTGCCTCATGGGAAGTATGCAACAGTTCAGTAAATGGTTGACAAACAAAGTTCAAGTAAGCAACTTGCATGTGACATTTGATAATTTGAGAAGATAACTTACTCAAACTTCAGTTCCATTATTTGCAAGATACACACGAGTTTTGGCGATTTAACAATGGCTGAAAGTTGCAAAACACAAAACAAGTAATCCGTACCAAGATGGTTCCCCACACAAATAGATGATTAGTTAGCTCAAAGTTTGACCTTTTAACAATTCAAAATGTGAGGGAACCCATCCCTCGCACAAAAGCCAACTAAAACGGCTGACCACTTTTAAGAAACTTTCTCAGAGGTATCTGCTGATCAATATGACATTGTGAAGTTTGAACTCAGAAGAGAATAAATTATGTAATGTAACACCAAATTGTAGACAGAGGAAAACGAGCAGAGAGTTTTTTACTATATAATTCCAAAAGAAGATATAGAGTAACTAGCAACCCTTTTAAACATTTATACAAATAGCTCCTGATAATTTCTCCACATATATTTTAGAAGACATACCTGATCAGCTACTGCATATAGAATTGCTAAGATACAAGGAAGGCAGCAACAAACAGCAATGCCAATGATGCAAGCCAAAGCAACACAGAAGATGACAAAGAAAACATCAAATGCCAGAAAAACGATGCAAAGCCTGCAGGTAAAATTATTGAAAAAAATGAATAAATAAATTATAAGACACAGAAGAAACTAGCATAACTTTTACAGAAATATATAAATACCAGTAAAGTTGAGGCGCATCACGGGTAAGCACTTGTCCACCAGCAGATACCCAGTAAAATCCAATTATCCACCATATGAATGAGAATATTGTGTTAGCAGACTCCAGATGTTTCGCTATACTGCAAGATAGAATGAGCACATACCATGAAAGATAAGACACAGTAGAAAATAAAACTTAATCCACTGGCATGTTGACAAGTTAAACAAAATCATTAGAGGGGACTAGGACACAAATGCGGAATAAATTGAACACCCAACTTAAAGATGGGAATAAAGTTCGATACTAGCATAGATGAAGCAAAAATTTCATTCTGGGCTACGAAAAGGAGAAAAGCTACACACCAAGTTAGTCCAATATTACCATAACATACTATAAGCCTTATGTGTGTGGCGTACCTGCCACTGCAGACAAAAAAAATATTACTTCGAGTACCTATCTTAGTAAGACTATTCAATACACGTATCTGCAGCATCTTGTTCAATGTTCAAAATGGTATAAAAAAACATACAACACCAGTAATCAGAGGTGCCAAGCAAATATATACGGGAAAAGCAAGGCTGCCAAATTGTTGAAAATTAGACAAATTTCACCACATTACCTTCACACACAAGGTACAAAATGGAACTTGTTGAAATATTGCTACATGGAAATGCCAATCACATAGATGGTTTCGAATTATTAGCTTGTTACAGCATTTGAAAAGGTAACTATACATAAGTTTTATTGAGTTTATATGCAATCGGACTGAATTAGGTGGAGAAAATGTGCTTAACTGCTTGTAAGCTCGAATATCGAGCTGAAATTTTGTATTTGAAGGAGTGATAAATTACACTCAGCTCCAATACAAAATGACTGATCATTTTTATGATTAACAATCACTTCTCACATATGGTGTCAATATGCCTCAACTAATAAGAATGAAATCGCAACAGAAGCAAAATGTGACATTTGATCCGAAACTAGACGCGGCCAGTCTTCCAATTACCTGACGCGGTCGCCACCGCGACCAATGGAGCCGGGCTCGCCGAAGTCGCCGTTGTAGTCGTCGCTGGATAAGGATGCGTCGCTTCCGCTCTCCTCATCGGCGGGCATTGGAGGCCCGCCGCGCTGACCGTGGCGCGTACGGTACTCGATGGCGACGCAGACCATGTGGATGATGCCCTGGGCAGCGTACCCCGCAATCCAGAAGCGGAGAGGCATGGACCGGCTCTCCTCGCGGCTGAGCACGAGCACGACGGCGGAGACGAGGACGAAGGCGATGTTCCAGAGGAAGTCGAGCGCCATCACAGGGCGGGAGTAGGCCCAGTCCGCCTGCCGCTCTTCCAGGTGTTCCGCAGCGGCTTCCCGCACCAGAAGCGACGGCTCCCGCATCGCCCTGCGCCCGCCCTGCCGCAGCAGCCGCGCCGCACCCCGGAGTGACGACCGGCGCAACGCGCCGCCGCTCGCCGCCGCCTAGGAGCGGCGCGGAATCCACCAGCGCGTCGCCTCGGGAGCTCGAGGAGCGTGGTGTCGCCATCGCGCGAACCCTAGCGAAATCGCGAGGAAGGTGATTAGTTGAGCGCGTGTTCTGTATCTTCTCCCCCGCGGGAAGGATGGGGGAGGGGAACTGTGACTGTGAGAAGGGACTAGGGATCGCGAGGAAGGTGAGTAGGGAGTGAACCGGCGTGCTAACTATTTTGTAATCCCTCTGTTTCAAAATATAAGCAGTTTTTGACTTTCAAACTTCGCGTTTGACCGTTCATCTTATTCAAAAAAATTTATGAAAATATAAAACAAATAAGTCATGTTTAAAGTATATCTAATGATAAAACAAATCGTAACAAAATAAATAATATTTTTATAATTTTTTTGAATAAGACGTGTGGTCAAACGCGATGTCTGAAAGTCAACAACTGCTTATATTTTGAAACAGAGGGAGTAATTAATTATGATAAAAATGGATGCTTTTCAATCTTTTATAGCTAATCTACTCCTTCCGTCCCTAAATAGGTGTCGTTGTTGACTTTTTGGCATCACATTTGACCACTTGTTTTATTTAAAAAATTTATGCAAATATTAAAATAAATATGTTACGATTAAAATATCTTCTATGATAAAACGAGTTATAAAAAAATAAAATTTGAATAAATTTTTTGGATAAGACGAGTGGTCAAACGTAATGTCGAAAAGTCAACAGCGACACCTATCAGGGACAAAGGGAGTATGTTAGAAACAGAGGGCATAAAAAAAAGTTTTAAGAAACGGTGTCCTTTTGTACAATAGATTTCAAACATGTAAATGTACCAACTAACACTTGCGAAAAGGACATTTGTACTCGTAAACTTCTGTTAAAGGGAAAATTACGATTATCTCTTCTTTGCATCTTCAAGTGAACATGACCTGGCTGGCATGCACGTCAATACTTTGGCCATTTGGAAGGCATTGATATAGAAGGTTTTTTCTGTGTCAGGTTTATCTCCAAACTCTGAAGTACAGGATGTAGATCAAATAAATGTACTTGTTTCGATATTTACTATATATCTTTTCTTTCCATAAAATGATCGCCGACTCACACCTATGCCCCCCCCCCCCCCCCCCCCCCCCCCCCCCTCCCTCTCCCCGTGACGCTGCCTCCTATACTGTCATTTTTTACAACATGGTTTTTTTTTAATATGTTGTGATTCACATTTTTCATACTTCTTATCATCATTTCATAGTGCTTTGTGCGATGACAAGAAGATGAAGCTACCATTCATAAACTGGCACCTTAAAAGACTTCTATTTGTTGTTGCCATTGATATATTACATACTATCGAGTAAGGGCATGGCTAATTAGCGCGCGTGCGCTCGGAGGTGCCCGTGCACATTTGAGCCAACAGTAAAAGACAAACGTTCTGAAGAGCTCGCTTGCCTCTAGTTGTGGACCCCACGTGCATGTGGGTGACTCTTCCGTTTCTTTTTATGAGGTACAAACTTATGAACCAACTTTTATACAAACTTATAAACTAACGCTCATGTGCATACATGCATGCCCCCCAACCGGCCCCCCACATGGTGGCCCCACGTGCACGATTACCCAGCCCCTGCATGCGCATAGGTGGGAAAACAGCGTTCTCAGGACATGGGTCCTACCCCTTGAGCGTTGTCCGCGCAAGCGCGCGCTGAGCCGAACGTGTAGTCGCACGTGGAAAAGGAATTTCATATTATGTAAGCGTACGTGAGGCAAAACCTAGTGCACACGAATCTAACTACGCAAATGCCACAATAGATTAATTTTTGCTTCAAAGAAAAAAATCGACTTGAACATCCATATAGCACATTTCGCCTAAGCTGTCATGATTTATGAAGGAGTCCTTCTAAATACTATTCTAGGCTACATTCACCGCCAACGGTGAATGCACTTTCCGGAGCATGATATCACTGACATTCCATGAAATTTGTATGAAGCAATGCATATTAAATGGTGGAGATCTTGATCTCAAACCCTATATTTTACTACAATACACGCCAAAATATTAACTCATTTTTATTAACATCTATGATACATTTTTTATTTTATTTTTTGAGGAACTCATCCATGATACATAGGGGATGACGTGGCCACCAATCACAGTGGACCGAGAGCAACCAGCCTGCTTTGGTTTAAGGGCTGGGACTTGGGATGGGTCTCTCTTTCAATTTGGCGCCCATTTGCGCATAGGTTTCCATGTAGATGTCTGCGAATTCAACAACGGAAAGTCTAAAGAACCAATCGCGCGAGTGGTTAGCCTGCTTCCGACGTGGGGCTGGCCCAGTTAGCACCTTGTCCAGACGAACGAGACGATGCGACTGGCGAAGCGACGCAACCGGCCTAGGGCAGGCGACGCCCGAAGGTGGAGGAGGGTGGCGGGGTTAAGGTTTCCGAGTTGTCGTGCTGGGGAGCTCCAATATCCGGTGGCCATATAGAAGGGGCGTTCAGAGGCGGTTTGCGACGGGGAAGCGTGTCGGAATATTTAGCACAACGGCGGTGGCAAGGCGCCGCCGGCCGCCGGCCGCCGGAGATAGTGGTGAGCGGGGAGGTGTTGATGCGGCAGGCGGCGACGACGCCTAAAACGGCAACAGAATCCGCGAGAGTGGAGGTGCGCTGGGGCGAGGGCAATGGCTGGAGGTTGAAGACGATGTTGGTTGGGCCGACGGTTGGAAGCGTTGTCGGACACGTGGAGGCTGGGGATAGGCCAGCTCGCACGCTCGCGTGCGCAAGCGGACGCGCTGTAACACTCCCCCCCCCCCCCCCCCCCCCCCCCCCCCCCCCCCCCCCCCTCCCTATTGTACAAATGTCACGCTGTGCCCTTCATAACGTGTCTGCAGTTCAGCCGGCTACTATTTTGGTCATGTTGACACTGATCAGATAGAAAGGCAAAAGCACTGTCAAGCCGTGGTTGCAAACTGGCATGTGGCCTTTCTGTTGCGACTTGCGATGGAAAAAAAAGCTTCCCGTGAAGTACACTTTCTTGATCATGTACTGTATCAGCACGAGCACATGACACATGTCCGAGTGGCACCTGGGGGTGAAAGGTAGGAGTACAGTAATTACGTCGTTTGTGCCAAGCCCTACGCACACTGCTTTAGGACCTGCTGGCTGCTGCGATGAGTGAATACGAATTTCAGTGTTCTCCGATTAAAAGACGTCGTTCAGAAAATGTATACGAAACTGTACGTAAAGAAGCTCGTTAGATGCATATATACTAGTTGCCTAAACTCGTCGACAAACGGAGGAAAAATCCAGCAGAGATGTAGATGTTTCGGTACATGTCGTTCCCTTTGGAAACTACTCAGACAACAAGCAAATGCCTTTCGGTTGTGCATAAACTGGACATACACCGCGACCCATCACAATCGACAAACACTACACAGCCAAGGCCCCAAACTGGTCCGGCGCAGCGTTGGCATGCCGAAAATGAAATACCCCACATGGCCACAACCCTGATCCACACAGCACAGTGCAACATTAACATCAGTCAGAGCTAGTAGCCTCTCAATCCACTATTGGAGAATAAATTTTGATCGATCTATTTGTCAAGTTCCCATAATAAACCTAGATAACCTTATAGGTGATATTATTCGCTGACAATTTTTTGTGGGGAGAATTGTGCCACCACACAACCTAAAAGGAGTACACCAAATCCCAACATTTCCGAGCTTGAAAGTTTGCATACGACACAAGCTCAACTCACAACAGAGAGCAGACAGAACATCTAACGACGAGACAGTCAGAAACACAAAGTTTAACTCCTAAATTGATGGGATTGTCGCAAAAGATTAACCTCCTATCAATGTCTAATATGCAAGGTTCAGTATCCAAACTCCGGTTGCCAGGGAGAAAGCAGACGTAGAGGCCGAGAGTCAATACCCGAACCACCACCATTGCTCTGTGCTAAGGACCCGTCGAGATGGGTCCTTATCACCTAGCAAAGGTTTCTTGCAGCGCGCGGTTCGTTCTTGACTCTGGCTCATCGATAGCTCACATCCCAAAGGCGACGCCCCATGCGGCGCTCAGGTGTCGCACTGCAGCGCATTCTTGATCTTCTTGATGGTGCAAGAGATGAGGTTGTTCACGGTCTCAACTGATTCCACGGTGAGCTTGGCTGTCGGCTGGCTGTTGACGAGGATCTGGAACGCGACTGTGAGCAACGAGCCGCCAGTCTTGTGCCCACCGCTATCGATGCTGGGACCGTCAGGCAGGATGGCGAAGCCAGACGGGAGCAGAGCGACGTAGGTGGAGTCCCCGCCGTTCATGACGAGCTGCATCGCCGGGATGTCCACAGGAGCGTACACAACCATAGAGCCAGACGCGTCAGTGCACGTCTCTTGAAGGATCAGCATGCTGCTCTGGTTGGCAGTCATGGCCTGCAGTGAGAAGGGGCAGAAAATATGAGGACCATTTTGCAAACAAAAATATTTAGCAGCTAACGACCAGAAATGCAACTCAGAATGCTATGACAAAATATGTGACGCCAGTGATTCAGGCAGGCCCACAGTTAATGCTTGACAGGCAAACAACAAAGCATTATTGGCCTCAATATAAGCATGGATCACTGTTTGGACAGACGGCCAAATAGTGCACTCACATGATGAAATTTACTACCACAATCCAATGAATCATGCTCAGGAAGAAAAGCTGCACACTCGTATAACTGCACACTCGGCCCGAGCCAGCACGTCTCGGATCTTAAAACACTTTTTACGCACTAAACAGTTCTAGCACAAAGTTGTCAACCTGACATCTTTTCAAGAGGATCTGCGCTTCCATCCCTGTTTGGTCCCAGTTTGTCCCTTTCTACTGAACTTGTGGCAAGTTCGGTGGTACTATTCGTCTTTAACTTTTGGACCAAGCAAGTTACAAGCTTTTTTCATCTCCCAACAACATCTGATTAAAAGTTGCCAGACTTTTCGCTTGTTGTTTTCTCAGTGTCATCATCAGTATATAATATTAAGACTCATGATTCATGAACGTTATTCTATGTTCAAGTTCCCATAACTTCCCAGTTGCCCGCCTATGTTGTTTTTACGTTTTTTTCTGCGAGGTGTTTTTACGATATTTGGACATGTGCAATAAGGAACGAGCAATCTATGTGACGGAACAGAAGAATAAACAGTAAGCAGTAGTAATACTCACACTGGCCCTGAGGAGAGACACCGAGTTTCCCTGCTCCTGCCCCTTGGCGATGTTAGCCATCTCCTGCATGGGGCCGCCATTGCTGAGGATGTCCCACTCCGCACGCAGCTGCTCGTCACGGAGGAAGTTGAACAGCTTCTCTGGAGCCACGGGCACCCACACCGATGTGGCAGCGCTCAGCACCACGCCCGGCGGCTCCCCAGGCTCGTTCACGCTCTTGCGCGCCATGACGCGCACGTCCTCCCCGATGCTACCTGCCGCGCCGTCCAGCTTGCTCCACTCACGAGCAGACGACGCGCTCACACCAGCGCAGAAGTTCTCCGTCATCCGGCGTGCCAGCTTCAGCATGCTTCGCTTGCCTTCTTGCGTTATGACTGCACCGTGAGCGACACGTTGTTAGCGTATCAAACACCAGTGATGCACCAAAGTTGGAATAAGATGCAGCTACTACTGAACTTGCATACGTGATTGAAAATGGCAAGGAAAGGGCCAGAATTTTCTGTACCTGAAGAGTCATTTGCCGAAACAGTATCGGGGGACATGAGTATGGCCAGGCATTCGCACTGGCGCTGCAGCGTCGCGAGCCACCGCCTGGCCCCAAACGCGAGCCCGGAGCGGAGAAACGGTCTGTAGAGCTGGTGCACTGACGCCTCATCGTATTCCGTATGCTCGACCCATGTGACCTACAGGGTAAATGTATCCGTTAGCACATAAATGCACGCCCACATGCGACTGTCTTGAGCGCTCGATGCAACAAGGTGCTCTGCAGCACAATGCAAACACCTCTGGCTACACAGTGCACAGAGCAGTTCACTTTGTACCTTGTGAATGTTTTTCTTTTAAGCGTAAAAACATGTGATGAAAGCAGGGACCACCAATTTTGTTATAAGCAGTTCACAAATGAGGAAAAGTGCCCAGCAAAGAGCGGGTAGTAAGGGAAAATAAACCGGGCGAATCAATCAATGAAATAAGGTTTGATCCCTTGATCTAGAATGTAGCAAAATCAAATTTGATCGGGAAACCAAAGATACTTTAGCACATGGATCAGATAACAAATTAATAGTATCCTGAAAAAGCGTTAGACATTGTCAAACTCTATGCCTTTGCATTCAAATTCACAAGTACTTACATATCTTCGACCTAGTTTCTTTTTCTCAGGAAAGGATATATTTCAGAATTCGCTCATATGATAAGGGAAAAAAAATCATATAGCATAGCTTCTTTCATAATGAATGGCTCAGATCAAAGAATTCAAGATCATGTCAAGACTTGTGCAAAACCCAAGAAACAAATATTGACATATTTAACCACCGAGAAGCGAGTCAGTGGTCCAGATTTCTAACGTACAAGGGACAGATTGATTAAATCGCGGACAAGAAGTTACCCAAGGTGCTCCGCCCAAGAGGTAGAAGCATCTAATCCCCTCGAGAAAGCCGGTGCTTCGACTAAAGAATCACAAGGAAACATACTTGGGGAATAGTGTTGGATCCACAAAACACTTGATTATTCCTAAACAATTTGCGGAGTCACCCTCCTCGTTGACCAAGCAATTTGTTTAATTCTGGTTGTGGGCTCATGACCCTAATTAATCTATTGGGGCTTGACTTGTGAACAATATGCTGCATGGGCATCACCAAATCACACCATTAAAATAACCAAACAAAAGAAAAGAAACGTCGTACGTAGCCCCGACTTCTGAGAGTGAAGCGTAGAAGGAGTGGAGAAGAAGTGGAGCCAACATGGTTAGTCCTAAGCTCAAGGGTTAAACTTTGACCCGTTACTGCCTTAGAAAAACTTTGACCAGTTACCTGGTGTAAAAGTTCAGGAACTACAGAGCAACAGTCATGTTAGCTGGAGGAGGACAAGACTGCAATGAACAACGGTGGTCCAAAGAGTCCCGTTCTGCACTCTATATCGTTGTGGGGAAGCTACAGAGAGAAAAGAAGTAAACGATTTTGGTCCTTACCTTACAGTAGCCATTAGGAGTGTCCTGCATCACGCAGCCAGAAGGTAACCTCCTGCACTTCACATTTCCAGCTGTCGATGTTGTTGCAGAGTTCTGATCCCTTAACAATCCATCAACAGAAACATCCACAACTGCCCAAGCATTCTCGGCCAGCTGCTTGCAAAACCTGAGAAATGTAACCTCCCTGATGGGGACTAATGGTGAGAGCACCTGCAGCTCAGCCTTCATCTATTGCGCACCAAAACAAAAGCAGGTTTAAGTATTTAGAAGCCACTCGTACGTGCATATGGTCGAGCCTGCGGATTGTTTGGCACTCACCAGCAGCAGCGCGCCATTCCTGCTTCCAGCAATGCCGGATGACACCTCCTCTAGGATGGTGGCCTTAGCAATCATGGACGAGAACATGTCAGACCACCGTCTCTGCGACATGGATGGAGGAGCAATGGCGACGTCAGCACAAGTCATGATAAGAGAGCAAAACGGTATGATCGGAAATGGCAAACACGAGCGAGCACCTCGTTCATAAGGGTCTCTACAAGGGCAACGCTGTCGTCGATGATGACGAGGCCAGACTCCCTAGAAGCTTCAGAGACAAAGCCCTCGGGCTTCATGCCATTGCACGGAACGAAGGAGCGTGCATATTCCTCAAAGTTGAGCGTCTCCTTGTTGGGAGCACCGGGCACGCTCGGAAGCCACAGAGGTTCATCCATCTGCGCCACCTTCACAAATTCATCCATCGCGACGATGGCAAGCTCTAACAACATGGTCCTGTCGATGCCCGGCATAGACGATGGAGCAGATCCAGTCGCCCGCGCCGGTGTGATCACCGTGCCCAGCGGGCTAGACACGCCCCCAGCAAACTCGCTCATGGTGCCAGGCATCGTGGCAGGGGGCATAGACCCCCCCATACCACCAAGGCCCCCGACCGCCAGCTCCAGAGACGAGCTCGGCATGGGCAGGGACAGGAGAGACTGCGGCTGGTGGCCCGTGAGGAAGGAAATGGGCTTGCCGAGGAACTTGGTAGCGAGCGCGTAGACGCGGTTGAGCTCGTCCTTGAGGCGCGCATTCTCGATGCGCAGGTGCTGCTCCTCCAGGGAGGACTCCCCAAGCATGGCGGGGCTCCCACAGCCGCCGCACATCGGGCTGCGCATGGCCTCCCGGATCGTCATGTTCTCGGCACGCAGCTTGTCGTTCTCCTGCTTCAGCAGCGCGTTCTCGTGCCGCTCCAGTTGCGTCTGACAAGTTAAAAGCATCATCGCGCGGAAAGGAAACCATGTCAGGCAGGTCCAGCGGGAACGGGCCGAATTCAGGGCATAAAAAAGGCATGATTTCTGGCGAAATCGTAGCATACCTTCATCTGCGTGCGGCGGTTCTGGAACCAGAACTTGACCTGGCGCGGGTCGAGGCCGAGCCGCTTGCTGAGCTCGCCGCGCTGCTTGTCGTCCGGATGCGGGCACTCTTTGAACAGCCTGTGCGCGCACGAATCCATGCAAGACAGACAAGAATGAATCTCAAAAAAGGCGGAAACGAGGATGTATACGAGACGAGGTTCGAGCAAGGGGCGCGCTTACGCTTCCAGCTCTTGGATCTGTTGCGGCGTGTGGCGGTGGTAGCGCTTCTTGCGCTTGCGGGGGTTGCCTGGCTCGGCGTCGTCCTCGTCGTCGCCGCCGCCGGACATGGTGTCGAGGTGGTCGCTCCCGGACCGGCTGTCGTTCTCGGCGTCCGCGTCCCTCCCCATCGCGCCAGCGCCGCCGGGTTGCATAAGGCCGCCCATCCCACCGGCGTTGTCCTGCAGGAAAAAAAAACAGCAAAACAAATCAAATGATTCGCCGTAGCCAACAGCCAGTACCGTCGCCGAAGTGTCGAACACAAGCGAGGAGAACGTACCAGACCGAGGGAGAGGCCCGGCGAGGACGAGAACCCGGCGGAGTAGGGGAACTGCATCCCGCCGCCACTGCCGCCGGCGCCGCCGTCGAACAGACTCCCGAAACTCATCCCGCCGCCACTACCCAGGCAAGCAGGAGCAGAGAAGGCAGACACGAACCGGCGCACGGTCGACCGCGCGCCCCTCCCCTTCCCCCGTCTCCGAGAACAGCTAGGACCGGATCTGCCGGAATCCTAGCCGCGCATCAGAGAGCGAGAAGAGAGAAGGGAGATGGCGTCGGTTCGTCCGGTCGTCGGCTGGTGTCCTAAGCCCCGGCGGCGCAAAAACCCTAACCCTCCACCACGGCGGAGGTAGAGGCAGGCAGCAGGGTGGAATAGCTCTCGCCAGGAGCCGGCGATTAATAAACAAAGGTTATGTATAGGTTTCCGGTGGGGGGTCGGGGAGGCGAGGAGATAGGAGGAAGGGTGGGAGGCTGGGAGGGTCAAAACGAAGGAAATGCAAGTGGAGGAGACGACGCGACGAGCGAGCGAGCCCCCCCTTGTGTGGACGCGTGAAAAGGAACAGGGGAGAGAGAGAGAGAAGGGAGAGAAACTGCTGCTGACGCTCCTCTGATGCTGGGCTGGCCGCGCCGCGCCGCGCAGTCAAAGGGGCGGGCCGCGCCCCGTTTTGTTGCCATGCGTCGCGCGTGGTCAGCCAAACTTTTGCATGCCGCCGCTGGTCACAGCACAGCAGGACGCCTGCCTGCGCTCGCTTCGCTAGCGACCAGTAGCTACGACCACGAGCAGTGTCCCCCGTCCGTTGGTTGATCAGGCCTGTTTTGACGTCGCCGCCGCGTCGTCGGGCTTCGAGCCTCGCGCCTGGCAGCCTCTGGCTCTGGCTCTGGATCGACTGCTTCGTTTCGTTTGCTTCTCCGGGTGCGTGACAGTCTCGTCACTCGGGCCGGGCGCACACATTGGCCGCGTCCGTCGCGTCAGCGGTAGCCAGACAGACACGGGCGCGGAAGGGGAGGCGAGTCCGGGGGCGTCTCATTGGGGGCGACCCACACGGGTGTGGGCGCCGCGTGATCTGGATCCGACGGGTGTTTGGTGGGCAGTTCAATGCCGTTCCTGGGAAACCACTCTCCTCACCCAAGGGATCACCCTCGCAGAGGACTCTGGCCTGGTCCCGCATCGTCAACGGACCCCAGTATCAGCGTCAAGCGGCTGCAAGCGTAACAGAAAAGATTGGTAAGACCATGGAGCCGGTTTATCAACGGCGTTAATGATCCCCGGCAACAGGCTGGGGCGCGGGCGTTGGGGCCGCTGTTCCAGTGCATGCTGAAGAGCTGTACTCCTCGCTGGACGACGACGGGGCCATGGCGATCGACGGTGGGGCGGGCGTCTTCCCGGTGCGTGGCACACGGGTATTGAGGCGCTTCAATCGTCAACAGTTGGTGAGGGGTACCCGTCCTGGCTGGACCGGGCGACGAGCGGCGGCGCCCGGCCGCTCCGGTCAGCGTCCCAACCAGCTCGGCTAATTTAATGGCCTCCTCTTGTGTACCATATGCCCATTTTCGGAGAACTGTCAATCTCTCAAGCAATGGACTGGACTTTCGTTGTTTAGACTCAAGAGTCCATCAAAAGATATGGAGGCGCACTTGCTAACCACGAGTCTAATTGCATTTATCGCTGTCGTCGGTTGAAGATGATCGTCATGTAGTTATCATGGAGCAAGAGCGGATTTGACAAAACCAAATTATAAAGTACGAGTGCTAGGGTTTTTGTAATTAAGCGTACACTCTTGTACTTAGATGCACTCGTGCGTGAGTAAAACTGATTATGATTCGAATGTGCTACTCCGGTAACGTAAGATGGGAACAGTATATTAGGCCAGTCTCAATGGACACTTTCATCTCATCGTTTCCAAGAGTGACACGTCAGCTTTATAGTATTGTTCTATGAAATGAAATTGCATCTCTCAGTGCTCAGTTTCATGTCACACTTTCATAGGTTTGACAGAGCATTAAATTATTGCTAGATGGCACTCAATTATTGGTTGGAGATGAAAGAAAGACCCTCAATGCAATTTCATTTGGCTTTCATCATGTTGGAAAGAGTGCCCCCATCCTTTCATGAGGATGAAAGGCATTCCCTCTCTTTCTTATTAAATTCTTGCCATGTCACCATTTTTGCTGATGTGGCATCTAATTAATTGCAAATGAAAGAGCCATTGAGAATGGCCTTAAGTAAAACTATCCCGCCGAGTTAAATGCGAGACATGTCGTTTTTGGACTTTAGATGATCAATTCGTGTGCGTAAGTTATATGCCATAAATTAAAGAGGTGCACCGGCTAACCACGATCTAATTGCAGTTATCATTATCCCGGTTGAAGATCAATGCCACGCGCACGTCCACATGTACACCCTCTCTAACATATATACAGATGGTATTATGGAGCAAATAGCTAACTCGACAAAACAAAAATATCGAGCACAGAGTGATAGGATGTTAGTAATTAACCATACGTTCTTCCACTTAGACGCACTCATGTGCGAGTAAATGTCACTAATTATGATTCGAAGCTACTAATCCGGTAACGTAACATGGGACCTGTATGGAATTAAAATTATCCTGCTTGAGTAAATGCGATTTTTTAAAAACTTTAGATGATCAACTCGTGTGCGTAAGTTATACGTGATACAAATTAAAGAGGTGCATTTCCTAACCACAATGTAATTGCATTTATCATTGTCCTCGATTGAAGATGACTGTCACACGCACACGGCACATCAACATCTACACCCTCTCTAACATACATGCATGCAGTATTATGCGGCACGTAACCTATTCGAGAAAATAAAAATATCGAGTACGAGTGTGCTAGGGTTTTAGTAATTAACCATACACTCTTCCACTTAGATGCACTGGTGCACGAGGAAAATGTCACTAATCGTGATTCAAATCTACTTTCTCCAGTAGCGTAAAATGGGACCAATATGGAAGTAAAATTATCCCGCATGATTAAATGCAAAGGTATGGTATGTTTTGATATATGGGATACAAAGTAAAGACCTTTTATAACTACGAGTAGGTGATTCAAGTACCATGTGCTTCCTTTTCAAAACCTATTGATATTTCTTAGTAAATGACGTGAAAAACAAGATTTAGAGGTAGTTATTATGGGGCACGTTTGACGCTTTTACTAAGTCAATATAGAGTACGAGTGCTAGAATTTTAGTAATTAACCATACAGTCCTCAACTTAAACGCACTCGTCCGTGAGTAAATGTCACTAATTATGATTCGAAGCTACCATCCCAGTAGCGTAAGATGCGCCTAATATGGAAGTAAAATTATCCCGCCTGATGAAATGCGAGGTATGATACTTTAATGATCAACTTGTGTGCGTAAGTTATACGTGATACAAATAAATACCATTTATAACCATGATTCTAATTGCATTATATTTATCGTTACCCTCAGTTGACGATGACCGTCACACGCACATCAGCCAGTATACCCTCTAACATATATACATGTACAATAATGGATGGAGCACAGAGTCGATTCGACAAAATTTTAATATCGAGTATGTGCTAGGTTTTTACTAACTATGAATACACTCTTCCACTTAGACGCACTCATGCATGAGTAAATGTCACTAATTACGATCCGAAGGTACTACTTCGGAAGCGCAAGGTGGGACCAGTACGAAAGTAAAGTTATCTCGGCTGATTAAATGTGGGGTATGGTATTTTTGGACTTTAGATTTATCAACTCATGTGCGTAAGTTATACATGAGTTTTATTGCAATTATCATTTCCCTCGGTTGAAGATAACCATCGCACATACATTCACAGGTACATCCTCTAACATATGTACGTGTCAAAGTATGGGGCACCCTCTAACAAAATGAAAATATCGAGTGCGAGTGCTAGGTTTTTAGTAATTGTGCATAAACTCTTCCACTTAGACGCACACATGCGCGAGAAAATGTCACTAATTATGATTCAAAGCTACTACTCCTGTAGTGTAAGATGGGACCAATATGGAAGTAAAATTGTCCTGCGTGATTAAATGTGTTGTATGTATTTTTGACTTTAGATGATCAAATCTCATGTGTGCAGGTTCTATACGTGATACAAATCAAAGATCCTTAAAACTACGAGCAGGTAATTCAGATACTATGTGCTTCCTTTTAAAAACCTAGTGAAATTTATTAGTAAACGACATGTAAAACAACACTTTAGTGGTAGTTATTACGATATACGTTTGACTCTTTATCGAAATCAAGTTGACGTAGACCGGCTTTATGATAATGTTACGTCTTTGAGCAAAAACAAATGAATCACTACTTATCAAACTTTAATGTAGATTGTCAAATATATTCAAATGGGCATGATCTCTTATCCATTACAAACAAGTGTGAATTTATTAATAGAAATTCACTACTAGAAAGATGAATTGGTATGGAAGTAATATTATTCTGTTTGATCAAAATACGATGTATGAAAATTTTGGGCTCCAGATGATTGGCTCGCGCACATTGGTTAAGCATGTTGTTTTCCTAGTTGCGAGGCAATACAAATTAATGGTCCTCTTTACAAGTACATTATATTTGTTTCCTTTTCAAAAAAATATTATAAGTTAGTGACACGCAAGGCAACGCTTTAAAGGTAGCCATTACGTTGATTTGTTGGAAACTTTACGTGAGTCAAATTTATAAGGACCAACTTTAAGATAATGATACAAGTTTGATCACAATTTGGAATTCAATACTTACGAGCTTTTACATAGCTCATTATCATAGTCGTTTAGTTGCGAGATGACAGAAATAACATTGGTTGCAACATACGTAACATGAGAATTGCATAGATTTCCCTTATAATTCCAACTACCAACTTCGTTTAAAAAAATACCAAGTGGATTTATTGGTTACTCAATCATAACCAACAATATAGGCTATAAATCAAGATTTTACTTAAATAAGCCAAATTTTAATACGCTTTGGAGTATTTTTATGAATTGTAGGTTAAAAAGGACAACATTTATTTAGTGGTGCAAGGAGCATACTAGATAACCAGGAGCAATAAATTAGTAGACAACTGTAGTAGAAAATGTGAGGGCAAACAATTAATTAGCACCAGAAACATATGGTGCACATATATAGCTCATGCCAGCGTTTTTTGTTTTGCTCTGCCATTGGTTGCTCTTGCTCAATCAATATTTCCTTTGGGGACCATTAAAAAAATATTTTCTTTGTGCTTCCATGATTATTTTTCAACTTTACAATAATGATACATGTTTGATCAAAATTTGAGATTTAATACCTATGCGCTTTAATGTAGCTCATTTTTCTAGTCTCTTAAATGAGAGATGACAGAAATAACATTCGTTGCAATGACACACACAAATATATATAACACGAGACACATATGTATCCCTTATAATACAACCTACCAAATGTCTTTATTGGTTACTCAATCATAACACAACAATATAGGCACTAAATCAATCTTTTAGGATATGTAGGTTAAAAAGGACAATATTTATTTAGTGGTGCAATAAATTAGTAGACAACTTTAGTAGAAAATGTGATGTCAGCCAATTAATTAGCACCAAGAACATATGGTGCACATATGGCTCAGGCCACTTTTTTTTTTCGCTCTACCATCGGTTGCTCTTGCTCAATCAATATTTCCTTTGTTTTTCATGGATATTTTTCAACTTTATGATATTGATACTTCTTTGATCAAAATTTGAGACTCAATACTTATGAGCTTTAACATAGCTCATTTTCATAGTCGCCTAAATGCGATGACAGAAATAACATTCATCGTAATGACGCGCACACATATATATATATGTATGTAACACGATAATTGCATAGGTTTCCTTTATAATACCAACTACCAAGTGTCTTTACTGGTTACTCAATCATAACACAATAATATGTGGCATTGGCGCAATGTTACATATATATGTGGCATTAATTGGCGCTAATGTTATTTCACCACCTTGCTTTTAACCGACATATATATGTATATATGTAACACGAGAATATGTGAAACATCAATAGGAAGCCGTCCAAATGTCACTTTTCCCTTCGGCAAAAAGTGTTACAGTACATTCCATATGGGTCGTATACATGGTTCATGGTGCGTGAAAAAATAGACTAAACGTAGCATGAGTACTTCTTGGTTGTTGCAAAAGAGCAAGCTGTTCTGCAAATCAACTGAAAATTAACATTGCAACATTTATCATTAAGGCCTCCGTGTGAAATGGAGAAATTTTACATGAATCAGTTGAAGCCCATGAGACTCAAAGAAAAATAATATAGTGAGTACAGTCGTTTTGCCACCTTTAGCAGTTCCAGTTTGGCGGGAGTTGTTAAAACGTATTCTGTACGGAAATACTTTCGCCTTGAACGAATCTTAGACTGACAAGAACTGTTGAAACCTGAAAGAATGTTGAATTTTCGTACCAGGACCTAGAAAGCAACTCACTCTGCATCAATGTGTACAGGGATGCCAGTTTGCATCACAGGTCCAATGGTGAGAAAAAACACTTACGAAAGGGACATGTGTGTTTAGACCGGTATGGGTCTAGATGTGAACCGGGTGCAAGCTTCCAAAGCATTGACAAACTGGATGAATCATTGGGAATGCGAGACTAGAAAGAGTAGACATGGATAACGATAAGATTCTCTGGACGGATGCGAAAAAAGTGGAATAACGATTTTAACTGTCAGCCTCCCGTAGAAAACGTTCTCTGTTTCACTGCATCCGTTTACATCTGTTTACACTTGAGACTGAGATATACAGTTCCTCGCATCCTTTGTGTTGAGATTCAACGTGAATTGTTCGAAAAATCGCAACGAGGAGAATCATTCTTGAAATGCCAGAAAGAAACTTTTTTTAACACCTGAATAACGTCACAGTCGGGCAGTGAGTGAGTGACTGTTCGTCGTTTAGGCCCTGAATCAGCAGGGATCAGTCCCATTTTCTCAGCCCACGCATATCCGTGATTTTAGTAAAATCCAATTTGTGGCCGAATAGATACGATCCATCCCAAGAGCCGGCCCATACCATGGGAGCGGAGGGCGCGCAGACGAAGGCCCGCTCGCCGCCGCCACCGCCGCATCGCATGATTTCGTCGCCGCGTGAGCGCACTCCATGAGGACGAGGGCCGAGGGGATCGATCAGATAAGCACGAGGTTAACGGCGATTGGTTCGTCCCGCCGCAAACCAACTCTGGATGCGATTGCACTGGGCAGGGCGGGAGCCCGGGACCACGAGGCATCAATTACACAACACTATCTAGGAGTAGGGTGCATGGCGTGACGTGAAATCCTCGAAGGATTAGCAGTCTGCAACCGGCCAGTACACGTAGACTCATCGTTTCCTGCTACTTCTGTACCCGTGGAATGTTACTAGTAGATCTGAAAGTTGTAACAATCCCACTTTTACTGCCAATTTTCTCAATTTTTCAGAAATTGATTCCATGTGAACTATCAAAAGCACCACACTAAAAATACATAGCTAGGCAGACGCAAGGCGCGTATGCGTGACATACAATACACTACATGACACACCATATGGGTAGGCCATACACATGGCTAACCACACGGGAAACAAACTGCAAAACCCAACATACAAACGCCTCTTGTTTGGATCATATCAGAGGTATTTTGGTCACGTATGTGACCGCTATCTAACCTGGAGGTGCCCTATAACTGTACCTTAAGTAGTATACTGACTTCATCATCACCTAAGTATTCAATCTTTTCACTTATATTTCTTATATACTAGATGCCTTCTAGGAAAGCAATTCGGCCTGACAGGATACGTTGCATTCAGGAAGGAAGGTGAGCAAGACTTCAGTTCTTGGGGAAGAACTGAACATGATATCCATCTGGAAAACCGAGGCCGGGGGTACGGACAATGTTCCCTCCTTTTATCGTCTTCCAGCTGTAATGACAAAATTTTTCTTAAGCTACAGATGCAGATTTCTTCTCTTCAGAAGAAGACATCGTTATGTATTTCCTAGTACGCACAAGTGACAATTTTACCTGTATTTTGTAACTAGGTTGTGGATGAAGGTTGCCATCAACACCTTGCTTAGATCGGTGCCGACGCAGAACCGGAGACCCCCACCGAAGGCCATGAAATGCTTTGTTCCACCGGTAATTTCCACCTTGTCCTGCTCAAATGATACGGACAAGAGTTGTTCATTATTCTTCAGAGAAACATTATTCTTCATGAAAACTTAACTCTTCTATCTTTCATGTTCATGTCATATTTGTGCTGCGACTTATGAGTGAATGCATCCATGCATGGAGGCTTCTAGTAGCTAGGATCATATCTTATTGCAAGTTGCTGCACTTTTTTTGCTTGCTGCAAACAATGTCTCTAATGTACGGCTCTAAGATTGCTTTCCTTTCTTTACTGCTACGTGTCGCTTTTCAGCAGAACAGCGCATATTAAGTAATGTTTGACAATACATATGCTGCTCCATAAGCTGAGTTGACCATCCCCATGTAGGCCAATCATGTAGCACTCTATAAGCAAAGAACTTAGATTGTTACTGCAGTTCCAGGCTCGTCCTCTATCTAGATTGGCATTTGGCAAGATAGCTTTATTTAGTTTGTTGCTGTTTCCCTGTCAATACTTTTCTTCTCTGTTTCTCTTGGGAGTATGTGATATATCACATGGTTCACCTGCCTCACTGAGAAACTGTCGGATTAGAACCCTAAAACCCAGACATGTTAGTATATATAACTTGTCAGACCCCATGCATTTCTTGTACTCTAAGATGATTGGTGCAGTTGCTGCAATTGCATACTCTTCAGCGCTGTACGTGCAATTCTTCAGTGATCTTCTAAGTATCATTTCCAGGAAAAAGTACAACTTACTGGCGTTTGTTAAACAAACCGTTAACAATGAAACTTACAAGTTACAACGCCTGAATTTCAGTTGATATTGACATAGATTATTTCGAGAGCAAAGGGACAAACCTGCCACCTCCACGGATTAAAAGCTAATGGATCATCGTATATCATTGTGTTCAAGTGCACTGCTGGAGGACACACCATGACTCCCCACCCTCCTGGAATGGTGTAGCCTGCATCCAAAAGACCGGACATTATAAGAAAATGAGCATTTCGATTTCCAAAGTTGTTCTCTGTCTATATAGCAATTAGTGTATTTATTTACCTTTGAACTCAATGTCCTGCAAGGCCTTTCGGAAAATCCCCGGCACAATGTTCGCTAGTCGAACTATCTCCAATATGACCTTCATGCACACCAAAAAAAGGACACTAATGTTAGTTCAAGAGAATTACTTTTCTTCCATTTTTTAGGTAATTTTGACACTTAAATATCAGCAGGTTTTCAAATCCTTTTTTTCTCTCATCTAATTTGCTCATATTTGTTCTTTATTTTCATTGAGTCAACTCAAGTTTACTCTAGAGTTACAACGCCAACTAGGGTATCTGAGTTAGTTCACACCATGATTCCCCACCCTGCTGGAATGGTGCTTTTGGTTTCATAATCACGAAAATAAAACATGCACTTGCATAGTCAAACTGTTCGGTAAAGTTAGTTAACTATAGTCATGTTGCCACTAGTGTTTTCCTTTTTACTGTGTCTGAGATATGTGGATATGGGGGCAGCTTTCTTAAGAGTGCAATTTGCAGTCAGGTAATGGGGATGCGCGATAATCTAGGTAACTAGTAGGCTACCTGAGATGTGAAGGTCATGGACCTGTACTCGGTCCACGTGAGCCCGGCATCACTGTCCTTCCTGTTCCTAGCAATCGCCTCATGCTCCTCCTGGCCACACAACACGGCATCATCTCCGGTCAATTGTTTGCTGCACAAGCCTTGGTGTTGCCTGCTTGCTCAGGCACACGCCACGTTCGTCGAGACAAGTAAACAGCAAGTCAGCAACTGCACAGTGCAATACTAACCGTTAACGCGTCGAGCACCCTGGGGTTCTCGGCCACGAGCTTGATGCCCAGCGTGAGTGCCAAGGCCGTCGTCTCGAAGCTGGCAAAGAGGAGCACGAACATGAGGTCGAGCGCCACGGCCTCCGTCAGCATGGGCTTCTCCCTCCTCAGCTCCTCGATCAGGACGTCGAAGAAGTCCTCGCTCCGCCGCCCCGACGGCTCCGCCATCCTCGCCCTCATCATCTTCTTGAGCACCTTCATCGCGTTCTTCCTCCCCTACACACAGTAGTACATGCAAGTTTAATCGAGGGCTGGAGCAAGAAGAAGAAAGCTTAATTAGCAAATGCGGATTGCTCTAGCATCGTTTGACCGTGTGCATGTGAGAGTGAACGGTCGTTTGTTCACCACGTCGCTCAAGTTGCATGGCATGCATGTGCAGTTGTGCATTACTACCTGCATGCACTCATGGTATGCGGTGCCGGGAATGTCCACCGGGAACGAGATGAGCCCGCGAATGAAGGCCACGAAGTTCTTCCTCAGATTCTCGGACGACTTTGATGGCTCGTACCCGATCAGCTTCTTGGCCGTGAGGTCAAATATCATCTGCCAGAAATTCATGCACATCAGTCATCTGATCAGACGATGCTTCAACAAAACGATATACTCCATAAATTGTCAGTTAAGTATATTACTGTGGAGAGGGCGTCCTTGAGCTCGACGCTGGGGAGGCTCGCCCACGACGCGAGGCTGTCACGGCACGCGCGGTCCGTCTCGGCGAGGAGCACGGCCTTGAGGTTCTCCTGGCCGTAGAGGCGGAGCACGAGGGACTTGAGGTACTTGTACATGAAGCCGTGCAGGGAGCCCACGTTGTCGCGTCCGAAGATCTCGGTGAAGGTGTCCGGGTACCAGCTCTCGAACAGCTTCCCCTCCTGCTGGAACACGTAGTAGTTCAGGTCTGGGTCCGCCGACACCACCACCGACCGGCCAACGATGCTCGTCTTGAAGATGGAACCGTACCTATAGGCAAGCATCCCATGATCGAATTGAATGAACAATGGAGAAAGTAATTAATACTACATGCATTAGCTAGGTTCTGTCTAATAGTATTTGGTTTCACCACTGTAACAATCTGAAAACATATGATAATACCTCTGCAACCTCTCCTTCACAAAGGGGGAGACGTCGCAAGTAGGGTTCGGCGCGAAGAACTGCATGGTCTCGCCGAGAAGAGGGAAGCCAAGGGAGCCCGGAGGCAACCGGCCGTTCACTTTCGGGTGGCTCCATCTGTAAGCCCACAGGAAGGAAGCCATGACCATGGCCAAGGTCACAGTCCACACTGCCATACAGATGATTCCCTCCATGGCCTCCAAGTTAAGTTGAGAGGTGTTTCTGGAGGAAAAGGGCGATGCAGACTGATCAGGCTGCACAGTGCAGGGAGGCAGCAGATCGAAGTTAGTGCAAGATATGGGTGTTGCAGAACCAAGAGGGCTGGGTGCTTCTTATGACAGGAGGTTGCTTCGCTTTATATAAAGGCCTCAGCCCAATGCTGAGTAAGCAGCACTGCAGCAGCAAGATTAAAAAAAAAATGAGTAGAGGACAAATAATTGCCACAGAATCGCTCCGAGTGTTTTTCTTTTTGACGGAAAGAATCCGCCAAGAAGCACGTATTGTGTTGTTCTGTTGTGAAGGCTGTGGTACATGCCACAGCAAATAGGCTGTTATGCTACAAGCTTTTTCAGCGTGGTTGCCTGTTAATTTATGGCTGGCTCTTTGTGGTTTAGCACAAGAGTACGAGACATGTACAGCGCAGTGTTGCCGGCTGTTCTCCAGACCATGGATTATTCTTCTCTCCCAGTTAGATTATGCCAGTAGCAGATACTATGTTTTTTTTTTGGTTGTGCTAATTTTCCTGCGTACGGACATTCTATTTTGGTTGGCTATATATTGTACATAGGCTGTCATTTATCTGAGCAACCAATTTTTAAATGCAACAGTGCTCTTATACCAAAAAAAGAAATTCAGAATCATTTGATTCATAATTCAAGAAACGGTCCGATAATCGCTACTTTTTATTTTGAGGAAAATAAAAATTTTAATTTGGGATTACAACTGGTGGTCCTGGGTAAAATTCAGGATAAAACCACCTTTGGTTCAGGTTTCTGGTAGCATCATCAGTCCATGACAGAACAGGGAACTGTACACGAAATGGAATTGAATATGCACCGGCACGGAAGAACAGTAAAGTAGTGAGCAGGGCGAGTCATGGATTCAACCTTTTGATCTGGTTTAAGCCCGGCGACGGTCGCTTTCGGTGTTTGTTGCTGCGGGTGTTGCCATGGCATTGAGTAGAGTACGATGTCGCGATCACAGGTGCGGTAGACCCAGCCGGCCAGCCCTCAGCTTAGCTAGCAGCACGCGTTCGCTTTCCCATCCAAATCACAAAACAAATGTGTATTATCCGCTCGTGCTAGCCAGAATCCAGCTACTTAGAACAGAGTTTTTCTTCTTCTTCTTTTGCTCGGCTCAGCTAGAACACAGGTTAGCGTACTCCGTGCGCGCGGCAAGATCAGATCGACGAATCTTCCATGAACGTAAGCAGGGACTGGCCATCGATCATCACGCGTGAACTCAGTCACGTCGGAGGAGAAGATGATCGATGATTCAGGTGTGCTGCAATCGTGTGTGCGCTACGTGCTTCCACCCACGTACGGCCACCTGTACATACTCTTGCCGCCATCTTGTCCGCATGTCTGTCGGTCGATCGCCCGTGCGTCGAGGACTCTAGCTGCTCGAAATGTTCAATGCACCTTGCAACTCGACCCAATCATACGCACACGTGTTCCCGGATTAGGGTATTGATTGCACCGTCCGGGCGTGAGAGCTCTGAGACCGCGAGTATGAAACCGCGGGCGCGCGCCATCCACCTCGCTTTGCCAAATTAAAACGCCCCACGTAGACGTGCATGACATGAGCTAACTATACTTTGACAGAATCATCGGATTAGTACTAAGATTCAAGGAAAGTGATGGGCAGTCTTGCCACGGCCGGGCACTGCCGACTGGTGGCGGTGAATTAAGATGATGCAAAATATTGGAGAAACGAGCAGCTAAGTTGGGAGACCGAGACAGGACACGGCTAGAGCCGATGAACCAAGCTTCTATGAAATGGATGCGCGTATACGTAGCAGTTACCCACAACCCGCGGCGTTCTCTGAAAGAGACCGGTAAAAGGAACCATGAACCTGCCCCCCTTCACCCCGGCCAGGATGCAACGGCTGACGATGATGTGCAGGTTATACTATTGAGGAAATTCCTTATTTAGTCCTAGTAAAGTTCCTGGTTCCTTCTTTGGCCTAAATTGAAAAAAGTTATCTATATGACCTAAGTTGCAACTTTCATTTCTTTCTTGGCCCTTCCGTCAATTTTTTAGTGCTAACGGTGTTAAGTGTGGGTTCAAATGACCTTTATACCCCTGACATGAATAATTTCAAAATTTCGGAACAAATAAATAATTTCGAAGTTATAATTTCGAAACAAATAAATTATTTCGAAATTGTAATTTCAGAACAAATAAATAATTTGGAAATTGAATTTTAATTTTGGAACAAATAAATAATTTTGAAATTGTAATTTCGGAACAAATAAATGAATTTTAATTTCAGAACAAATAAATAATTTTGAAATTGTAATTTTGGAACAATAAATAATTTCAAAATTGAATTTTAATTTTGAAACAAATAAATAATTTTGAAATTGTAATTTCAGAACAAATAAAAAAATTTGAAATTGAATTTTAATTTCGGAACAAATAAATAATTTTGAAATTGTAATTTCGGAACAAATAAATAATTTCGAAATTGAATTTAATTTCGGAACAAATAAATAATTCTGAAATTGTAATTTTGGAACAAATAAATAATTTCAAAATTTCAGAACAAATAAATAATTTTGAAATTGAATTTTTACACTTTGAATCATGTCAGGGGTATAAATGTCATTTCAACCCACACTTAACACCGCTAGCACTAAAAACTGACGGAAGGGCTAAGAAAGGAATGAAAGTTGCAACTTGGGTCATATAGGTAACTTTTTTTCAGTTTGGGCCAAGAAAGGAACCAGGAACTTTACTAAGACCAAATAAGGAATTTCCTCTATACTATTTCTGAAATCTGAAGTTCTGAACAGTGATTCCGTTTTCTTCTGGTTCTTAAATGCATGTCGTTGTTCGCGTGGCCATGTTGATTCACGCCACTATCGTTAAAAGAAATGTTGGTTAACGCCGGCCGAGAGGTGTAGATTCCTGTAGATACGCATACGCCTGTCAAAGCTCGGCCGGTCCATTGGACGTGGCCCGCCTGAAGCAGTTGTTGGATCAGTTCTCCGATGCGACTGGACTCAAAATCAACTACTCAAAAAGCACCATAGTGCCGATGCATGTTCCGGGCGACCTGCTGCCTCAATGTGTCTCAATCCTCGGCTGCCGGCAAGAAACATTCCCGCAGACCTACCTAGGACTGCCTTTGTCCAATGAAAAGCTGCGGCTATCAGCCTTCTCCCCCATCATCGCAAGCTCGGATCGATACCTCTCTGGGTGGAAGGCCTCACTCCTGAATATCAAGGCACGCTCGGTTCTGGTGGACTCAGTCATGGACTGCTTGCCCACCTATGCAATGTGTGCGATGCTACTGCCGGTGGGCTATCACACAGCCATGGATGGCAAGCGACGGGCGTTCATGTGGTCTGGAGAAGAGAAGACGAGTGGTGCGCAGTGTCTTGTCGCCTGGGATAAGGTCACTACTCTTCGCGAGCATGGCGGGCTCGGCATCCGCGACTTGGCTCTGCAGAACAACTGTTTGCTGCTCAAACTGATCCACCGTCTACACCGGCCGGGAGAATCGTCGTGGGCTCAGTGGGTACACGAGCACGCCGACGTCTCCTCGCTCACCGGCGACCTGGACGGAAGCCACTGGTCGATGCTGCGTCAACTCCTGCCGGTGTACCAAGCAATCACCACAGTCAAGCTGGGGAATGGGCGGTCCACATCCTTCTGGAACGATTGGTGGCTGCCGGTGGGCCGCCTTGCCGAGCTCTTCCCGGCGCTGGCCAGCCATGCAACAAACCCCGCAGCAAGCGTGCACCGTGTCATCTTGGACGGGCTTCGCGCTCACATGGTGCCCCGTCTGTCGAGGGTGGCGGAAACAGAGTTCGCGGAGGTCAGCGACTTGATCGCCGACATCGTCCTCCGCGACGAACTGGACGAGCGCTGCAGTGAGCTCCTAGACCGTAATGGCCAATTGAAGGCGTCGCGTGTCTACAAGCTGGTGAAGTCTGCAAATGCCGTGGATTGCAATTTTGCCAAGTTTGTTTGGAAAAACAGGGCTCCGCCCAAAGTTCAGTTCTTCGCGTGGCTGGTCGTGCAGGAGAGAGTTCAGTGCAAAGTAAACCTGCATGCGAAGACCATTGTGGACGACGACAAGTGCGAGGTGTGTGCTGCAGAACCGGAAGACACCTTTCACTTGCTTTTTGGATGCTCGTTCGCTCAATCTTTCTGGAGTGCGATCAGTGTCGAGCCAATGCAAGGGCTAACCGCGCGCGAGCCATGGCGCCTGCGGTGGCCGGCAACAACGCCGGTGCAACACAGAGACACACTGACCCTCTTGTGCTTGTGGCAAATTTGGAAGCACAGGAACGAAGTGGTATTCAGACAAGCTGAGCCGCGTCTCACCCGTCTTCTCCGTGACTGCCGAGAAGAAGCAAGCTTGTGGAAGTGCCGCCTGCGGCGTGATGAAGCGTCGATTAGTTCGTCATGGTTGTCGGTGTTTGGTAACCGGCCGACGAGTAGATTTGTGCGCGGTTCGACGGCGATCAGATGGATTGCGTTTGACACAGTGAGTTATACTGGTTCAGGCAAAAGAAGCCCTACGTCCAGTTTGAGGTTTCACTCGTGTTGCTCGTAGTAGGGGTTACAAGCCGTGGCGAGAGAGGGATTCGCTCCCAAGTCTCTGTCTCTGCGTTGTGTGTGAGTGTGTTCGCTCGTGTGAGAAATGAGCTGTTGTGTAAGCCCAAAAGAACTCTCTCAGCCGAAAAGAACTCCTTCTCCCTCCTGGGCCCAATTCTCCCTTTTATACATCAAGGAAGAACGGTACAGATGGAGGAAAGAAGAAAAAGAAAAGAAAAGGAAGATAAGTGAGAGGGCGACGGAGGCGGAGTCGGGCCGTCCTCGCTGGCTCCGGTGTCTTCCGCCGCAATCCACGCGACCGGTGGTGTGATGATGTCACCCGTGTCTTGTCTGGGCGCTATGGAGCGCCCATTCCCTGATCCGCGCTGTTGATCACTGTTGGTATGCTGTAGATACCTGTGGAGTTGGGCGGCGGTCATTTCGCGCGCTGTTCCTACTGTGTAGCGTACTTGGTGCATGCATTCGCCGTTCCACGCCTGATCCAGATGCGACGCCCCCACGCGGCCGTACGTCAGGCATAGTGTACCTTCGCACCGTCCAGGAGTGGATATGGAGCGTCTTCTTATCCGAATCTGGCTGGCCGTACACTTGGGTTTGACCACTGCTTCCATGCCGCTGCCGAGATTGCTTCCCGGCCGCGGTGGTCGGGCTCGTTTCGGGTCGTGTCCCTCCACCGATCCCGACCACCGCCGGGGTACATGGACGGCGGACGGCGGCTGGCCGGAGCCCGGTCGGAGACGTCGCTCGACTCCGCGGCGCCCGACTCCTGCCGCGGGGAGTCGGGTTCGTTGCCACGTCCAAGGCGGGCTCCTCTAACGCTGGACCAATCGCGGTCCAGGGTGGGGGGCTGCGCTCGTGCAGCCACGTGCGCCCGGTCCCTTAACAGGCCGTGAGGAACGGAGGCTCTGTGGGCCAAAGGCCGTTGTTGCGCTTTCCGCCCGACTGGGCCACTCCAGGGGCCCAGCTTTCCATCTCTTAGTTATATACAAGGCCTTTGGGTCTCGGGTGGCTCCCGTACCTCGTTATTCCGCGTGTATACCGTATAGGGTACCTAGAAAATAGGTATCCGACAGTAGCCCCCGAGTCCTGGCGAGAGCGCCGTGCTGTCGTCGGGACTGGTACGGCTGCCTGACGTGGCCATTCAGTTCGCCGGCGGGTGCGCGCGAGCGCACCCGCCGGGTGTAGCCCCCGAGGCTGGGAGCTAGTAGGAGACTAGCTTCCAGGCTTTTCTCAGGCTTTCACTGCGTAACGCGGCAGCGAGCTGTGTCGTTTTCCCGTAGCCACGATGACCGAGCCCCCGGGCCCCTTCTTTTGTCCGAGGGGGGAGTGCGCTTATCCTGCGGGCCAACCGGTGCCCGATGGACTTCTCCCTGCCCTTGCTCAGAGGGCGCGGCCGCCGAAGCCTGCAGCCCACGGGCCGACTGTGGTGGGATTCCATCCTTCCTTCGCTTGTCGCGGCGTGTGGGGGATTGTCCCCGTGGCGTCGATGCGGCTGGGCAGTGCTCCTCGGCTTCCGCAGCCGCCCCCTTATGCGCCCGGTCCATGCTAGACCGGGCGGTGCGCCTATAAATAGGCCCGCATCTTGAGCCAGGTTTCTTCGAACTCACCATGCCTAAGCATAAGAAATCTCACTCGCGCAAGAGAGACTCGAAGGAAAGAGAAGGAGAGGGCGTCGTGCCCCCTATACTAGCTTTGCGCCCTTTGCCTCCTCCACCTCCAAGCACTTGCCAAGATCTGATTCCGGTGGTCGAAGCGGTTCCGCTCGCGGTGGTGCCTCCAGATCCGGTAGCCGGGAGCTCGGCGCCCGAGTCGAAGAAGCCTGAGGTCATCATTCTCTCCTCCGACGAGGGAGGAGACGATGACTCGAGCCAAACGACCCAAGCCGGCCGTCGACGTTCGGCCGGTGCTCGCCGGCGCCATCGCAAGTTTTCGTCCTGCTTTGGCGTGGCCCACCGAACTCGGAGTCATTCCCGCGAGGATTAAACGGGCTCTCGTCAGCCCTCGGCGTCCCAGGAGTCGCTCCTGCGAGGATTACGTGGCCTTGGTTTGAGCACCGCCACCCTCGAGGGGGAGTTCCTGGCGCCGTCATGCTGGTTCCACCCACTCATAGGAGTTTTTGCTGCGGGTGGTGCCAGCGGGGCCCTTAGGCCTCTTTATCCGGCCATTTGTGGCCAATCCATGGATTCATGGGACTAATGTAATTTCTTTTCTAGTTTAACGATCTTTCGATCGACTTTGTATAAAGAAAACCATGGAATAAAGAGGCTTATTTCGCGAGACCCGTTTTAGTTTGTGTTGCGACCACGTTGTTGGTCTCTTGTGCGAATGCATGCCTTCGAGCCCCCGATCGTTTCGGGGGTCCGGCCGAAGACGGTTTCGACTTTGTTCGTTTCTCCTTCCGCATCCTGTCGGGAGGATGGAGGATCGGGGCCGTCCGCGCCATTCCTCGATGGTTCGATGGGCGGGGCCTTTTGAGTTGCAAACGGGCTCGTTCGAGTGACACCCCGGTTTGCCCTTAGCGGGGACCCGGTTGAGACCAGCGGGGGTCAGTGTCATATGATCCGGGAGATTGTCCCATTTAGTTTCCGAGTCCGTTCGACCGGTCTCGGCGGCTCGCTGCCAGCTCTCGATGAGCAAACCATGGGCTTATTTCGTCCTCGGACTCGGACGTATTCGACAGGGGCCCATATGCTCCGCGCACTTGGGTACTGGCCGCTGGTGCCCCCCTTTGATTACCCCTCACTCTCGTTTTGACCCAGAGCGGCCGTCGAACCCAACGCCGGGCCGGCCTACGAACTCTTGGGCCGGGAATGGGCCGTCGGAGCGTGTACAGCTCCTAGCCGCTTTACCTGGGAGCCCAGACCGGCTTCCCTACCGATTGGGCCCATGAGGCGTCGGACGCGAGGCGTCGCGTCGCTTCGCCGGCGCGGATCTAGAGGCGCGGCGTTTGGACGAAACGCGGCGACGAGGCGTGCGTTATCTCCACCTGCACACGTTAGGGCGGAGGAAAACGAAGGGACGCGAGATTTAAGGCGGGAAACGGCACAGCGCCGGTTCGGCGCATATAAATAGGCCATACCTATCCGGGGGAGTCTTCTCGCATACTCCATCGCCCGTTACTGTTCGCCTTTCTTCTCCCTTTGCGATCGCTTCGATTCCTTTCGCTCCGCGCCATTCTTCGCCCCAATCGCCACCATTCGCCGTCCGCTTCGCAACCGCCGTCGGTCGATTCGGTCCCGGCGTCGTCCGCGCTCCCTCATCCCGTTGAATCCGATGGCGGAAGAGGGAGACGAGTGGCCGGAGTCGGTGGTGACGCCGGAACTGCTACGCGGGCTGGTTGCGAAGGGTCTCCTTCGCCCGCTCTCCGATGCGGTGGAGTGGATGGTGCCGTCGGAGCGGTCGCCTTCGCCGCCGGACGACTACATCGTCTCGTTCTTCCACTTCCACTCCCGCGGCCTCGGAGTGCCGGCGCACCCCTTCTTCCGCGGACTTCTGGGCTACTACGGGATCGAGGTTCAGCACCTCAATCCCAACTCGATCGGCCACATCGCCGGCTTCATCACGCTGTGCGAGGCCTACCTCGGCATTCCCCCCAACTTCGATCTGTGGAGGTACTTCTTCAGGGCGTCACTCCAGCCCGTCGGCGGGCGAGTCCCGCTCATGGGCTCCGCGAGCTTGCGTCTCCGCGTGGAGCGGGCGTCGGGCTACATCACGTGGGTGCATACTTCCTCCAACTCCGGGTGGCATAACCGGTGGTTCTACTTGAAGAACGAGCGCACCGGCCCGCTGCCCAAGTTCACCAACGCCCGGTTGTCCGGGCCCCCCGATTGCTGGCACTGGGGTCTCGGAGCGAGGGAGATTGCAGCGATCCAACCCCTCCTCGACACCGTGGCGGTGCTGCGTGACCGGGGGGTGTCGATGGTCGGCATCACCGGCCACTTCCACAGCATCCGCGTGCTGCCGCTGATGCGCCGCGCGCTCCCCATGTGGGAGATGACACCGGGCGCCGACCTCCGAGGGACGGCGATGGTGATCGACGAGCCGCTGAGCCACCGCGAGATCGGGGCGCGGCTGTCGGAGGCGGCCGGCAAGTCCGCCCTGCACTTCGTCGACAACGAGTTCGAGTGGCCCGTCGCGGGCCACCCTGCCGCACTGCCGCACGCCGACGCGATCCGCTTTGTGAGTTTCTTCCCCACGCTTTCTTGATTGATTGGTATTGTTTCAGGTGAATGACTGCGGCATTCTTGCATTTTTCCTTTGTGTGCAGCCGGGGTTAGCCGTTCGGCGCTCGACAGCGCCCGTACCCGAGGACACGGACCGTCGGGCGGCGAACCGTGCCCATGGGGAGAGGGCGAAGCGGCGAAAGGATCGCCGCAAGGCTCGGAAGGACGCCTACGAGGCGAGGAGGAGAGACCGGGCGCGCCGTCGCCGGGGCGGCGAAGCGGTCGACACCGAGTCTGAGTTCGACACGGACTCGGCGCTCGACCACAGCAGCGAAGAGGCCGGCGACGACGGTCACCACGACGACGCGTGGATTGACGACGTCATCCCAGACGACGACGGCGCGCGGCCGGTTCCGGCCGGCGGTGTCGCCGGCGAGGGCCAGGGGCCCCCGTCGAGCGGTCCCGGTGAGGTGGTCACGGTCGCCGCGACGTCGACGGCGGCGGCAGGGAGCCTCGAGGTCCTTGTTGCCGTCGCGGCTCCGGCTGGGACTTCTTCCCTTGCCGGGACGGCTTCCGCGTCGCCGGCCGCCCCCGAGACCGGCGCGGGGACGACCGAACCCGGGATCGCGCGGGAGACGATCCCGCCCGAGGGACCCGGCGTGCCTCATCCGATCCCCGATGTGGGGGCGCGGGGTGGCGAGGTGCCCACCCCTGACACAGCAGCTCATGCGGCCGCCGGACAAGGCTCGGGTCGCCGGCCGACGAAGCCCGCGCGGAAGCGCAAGCGGTCCGACATGTGAGTTTGCTTTATCGTGTCTTTTGCAGTCGCTTGATTTGTCTTTGTTCGCCCTTCTTCTGAATCGCGACGTGCATCCTTGCAGCCCCGCCCCGAAATGGGACGGGACCCAGTTGGCCCCTCACAAGGCGCTGCGTCTCGCCGCCGAGCAGAGTCAGAGTCAGGAGGGCTCCGCTCCGCGGCAGGATGACACCGCGCGGAGGCAACCGGAAGTCGCTGCAGCGTCGGAGGAGACGGTGCGGGAGCGCGACACGCCGAGGGTCGACGGCGCGGCGACGCGACAAGGTTCCGCACCCGTCGCGAGTGCAGCCCCCGACGCCGAGGGTCGGGCTGGCGTGCCACGGCCTGGTACCGCCCCACCGCGTGCACAAGGTGTCGCCGGCGCAGGGGGTCGGACCGCCGAGGTCCGTCCGGCGTCAGGCCCGTCATCGTCGAGGGCCGGTGACGCCGGTAACGTTGCGGGGACTCATCAGGGGGCCGCCTCGCAGCCGGGGACTGCGGCCGGTGATCCGCGGTGGGACGCGGCCGCCGCCGGTGTGCCGCTGATCCAATGTCTGGCGCGGTCCGGCTGGGGGCCGGATGTACTGGTGAACACGCCAGAGGGTCCGGTCCCTGTGAAGGACTCGGCGGAGGCGAACGCCTGGGCGTACATGGCCCAGGAGCTCTCCCATACCTTCAGCAGGCTGGAGACAATCAAGACGTCGGTCACGGCGGAGGTCGACGCCGCGAAGGAGCTGATGAAGAACGCGCGGGTTCCCATTGACGTGAGTGGGAGAATTTTCCACCCTTTATCTTTTTTGCTTTGGGAGTTCGTCGTACTTGCCTTTTTTGCCTTACGGTTTTCTCCTGCTTTCCGCAGACTTTGCTTGCAAACAGCAAGCTTAAGTCGAACCTCATCCGGCACCAGCTGAAGGAATACGTCGCGCGAGGCGAAGAGCTGGCGCGCGCGCTGCGTGTCTCCGAGCCCATCCGCCGCCGAGCCGAGGCCGCCGAGGCCGCGACGAAAGCAGCGGAGGACGCGAAGAAGAGGGCCGCGGACGCGGAGTCGGCGCTGCGCGGCATGGTCGAGCGCGCCGAGACGGCGGAAAAGCGAGTGCAGGCCCAGGAGCAGGAGCTGCAGAAGGAGCGCGGACTCCGGACCGCCGCCGACAAGGCGCTGTTGGAGGCCACTCAACGCGCCGAGGCCGCCGAGAAGAGGGCGGCGGCTGCTGAGACAGCGCTGAGCAGGGAGAGGGAGCTCAAGGTCGCCGCCCAGTCGTCGTTGACCCATGTGACCGGTGAGCTCCAGAAGACACAGAAGGAGCTGAAGGGTAAGTTAGTTTACCTGTTCTTTGATCATCCCGCCGTGTCGACTTTTATCGTTTTTAGACTGAGCAACTGATTCCGTCGTTTTGGCCAGACGCACAGGAGCTCCAGGTGCAGTCGCAGGCGGCGCTGGCGGATCTTGACCTGCTGCGGCAGGCCATGGAAATCGCTTGCAACGAGATCGGTGTGCCGCGTCCACCAGCCACATCTGTGATCCCGCAGGTCGCCGGGCTCCCCGCCTACTTTCGCATACAGGAGGAGGAGTGCCTTCGGACCGGAGTCCAGATCGCCTTTGCCGTGTCGAGGAGTCACTACGGTGACCACTACAAGATCGACGTGCTGGCGGGAGGTTACGAGCCTTCCTGTAGTGAGGCCGACTTGGAGCGGATCGAGGAAGAGGTGATTCCCTTTGCGCGCCGTCTTGCCGATGACAACCTGGACATGATCCCCTCGCGCCGTGGCGGGGGTGAAAATCAGTAGGTTAGGCGGTGATAGTCGGAGTCGGGCCCGTGTGGGCCTTATTTTGTAAACAACGATGTGGGCATGCGCGCCCGTTTGTTTATATGAATTTTCGTTTCGCTTTTCGCAAGATTTTCGTTCGTTTAACTCTTTTCGTGTGGCGATTCGCCTCGAAGACTCGTGATCTCAGAAGATTAACTCAATTCCGACCAGCCGCTCGGGCCGACCCTATCCACTGGGGCGTCGGGTGCCCTTGATCGAACTGGCCGAGCCTTAAGCCAATATCCGGGGCTCACGATTTTCGCTGCAATTCGTCACACTTCGAGTTTTAGGACGCCGGTTTTGCGTTCGCGGAGGCCCGCTCTTAGTCGAATTGCGTTGTTTCTCTTAAGAGCATCGCTCCTGGCGCATACAAAATCAACGCGGCACAAAGCCACACCCGCCGGGTGGAGCCTCCAAGGGGAGCGCACCCAGGCGGCTGCCCAAGAGGTGTGTAAAGAAAACACCAAGTTCGTTTGATGTTAATGCATCAGCAGAAAGACAGCAAACGAATTTACAGAGCTAGGGATAGAAGCGACGTAGCTGCTCAATGTTCCAAGCGTTGGCGACGAGTTGGCCTTCCGAGTCCATGAGCTTGTACGTTCCGGGACGCAGCACCTCGGCGATGACGAACGGTCCCTCCCACGGCGGTGACAGCTTGTGTCGATCCTTGTTGCTCTGCACCAGTCGGAGAACCATGTCTCCTTCCTTGAACGCGCGGCCGCGAACTCGTCGTCCGTGGTAGCGGCGCATGGCTTGTTGGTACTTGGCGGACCTCATCAAGGCGACTTCTCGATCCTCATCGATTTGGTCGAGGGCGTCCTCGAGATAACTCCTGTTGGCCTCCTCGTTGAAAGCGCGAACCCTAGGAGCGCCGTACTCGATGTCAGTTGGGAGCACCGCCTCTGCTCCGTAGAGCATGAAGAACGGCGTTTGTCCAGTCGCCCGACTTGGTGTGGTGCGCAAGCTCCATAACACCGCAGGTAACTCTCGCACCCACCGGCCAGCGTGAACTTTCAATTTGTTGAAAATCCTCGGTTTGAGCCCTTGTAGGATCATTCCGTTTGCTCTCTCGACCTGACCGTTGGCCTGTGGGTGCGCGACCGATGCCCAGTCGACCCGGATGTTGTAGTCGTCGCAGAATTCGAGGAACTCGTTGCCGGTGAACTGAGTCCCATTATCGGTGATGATGGAGTTCGGCACGCCGAAGCGATGGATGATGTCGGTGAAGAATCGAACGGCTTCCGCTGACCGGATCTTCACGAGGGGTCGGGCCTCGATCCACTTGGAGAATTTGTCGACGGCCACCAGCAAATGCGTGTAGCCGCCGGGCGCCTTCTTCAGGGGCCCGATCAAGTCCAATCCCCACACGGCGAAGGGCCAAGTGATGGGTATGGTTTGAAGGGCTTGCGCTGGCATGTGGGTCCTTCGAGCGTAGTATTGGCACCCTTCGCAAGTGCGTACTACCTCGGTGGCGTCGGACACGGCCGTGGGCCAGTAGAAACCATGCCGGAACGCCTTTCCGACTAGACTTCTAGGGGCCGCGTGGTGACCGCACTCGCCAGCGTGGATGTCGGACAGTAGCTCTTTTCCCCATTCGATGGGGATGCAGCGTTGAAGCACTCCCGAGTGGCTCTTTTTGTAGAGCTCGCCGCCGGCTATGACGAATGACTTAGCCCGACGCGCGAGGCGTCTTGCCTCTGTCTGGTCGGCGGGGAGCTGTTCTCGGAGTAGGCAGTCGAGAAATGGGGTCCTCCAGTCGGACACCGGGTCGGGCACAGCCCCCGAGCCCCCGACCGCCTCGTCGGCAGTCGGACTCGAGTCCCCGACCGCTTCGTTAGCTGTCGGGATGGCAAGAACGGCTCGACCCGAGTCTTCTCCGAGAGGAGGGCGTGTACCTTCGATTGCCGAGAAGTCGACGCCGTCTGGTTGGGTTGTTGAAGCGTCCGTCATGGGTGTGGATGGCGCCTCACGCACCGACGGCTTCTGCTGGTCGTGGGAGAAGACGCCGACAGGGACGGGGTCCCGGTTGGAGGCCATCTTCGCGAGGCCGTCCGCCTCTTCGTTGTAGCGGCGAAGTACATGACTGACTTGGAAGCCTTCGAACTTTTCCTGAAGTCGCCGCACCTCGGCGCAGTACGCCGCCATCTTCGGGTTCGAGCAATTCGACTCGCTCGTCACCTGATCGGCGATAAGCTGGGAGTCGCCGAAGACCTCCAGCCTTTTGACGCTGAGCTCGATCGCCGCCTTCATCCCGTTGACGAGTGCCTCGTATTCCGCCACGTCATGGGACGCAGGAAAGTTGAGTCGGACCGCATAGCGCAGTCGGGACCCGAGTGGCGAGACGAGAACGAAACCGCTTCCGGCGCCTCTTTTTGTCAGCGAGCCGTCGAAAAACATGTTCCAACATTCTTGCTCGACGGGCGCAGGTGGCAGCTGGATCTCAGTCCACTCGGCAGCGAAGTCCGCAAGCACCTGCGACTTGATCGCGGTGCGAGGGGCGAACTCGAGCTCCTGTCCCATGAGCTCGAGGGCCCACTTCGCGGCCTTGTTCGTGGCCTCTTTGCTCCTCAACGCCTCGCCGAGAGGGAAGGAGGTGACCACAGTGATCGGATGCGCGTCAAAGTAGTGACGTAGCTTCCTTTTGGTTATGACGACCGCATACAACAGCTTCTGCAGCTGAGTCCAGCGGGTCTTGGTGTCGGACAAAACCTCGCTGACAAAGTATACCGGTCGCTGGACTTTCAGAGCGTGTCCGGGCTCGCCTCTCTCGACCACCAGCGCCGAGCTGATCACCTGAGTGGTTGCGGCGATGTACAAGAGGAGAGGCTCGCGCTCTGAAGGGGCTGTCAGGACAGGTGCGTTCGATAGCACCGTCTTGAGCCGATCAAGCGCGGTTTGGGCCTCGGGGCTCCAAACGAAGTGTTCCGACTTCTTGAGCAATCGGTATAGGGGCAGACCCCTCTCCCCGAGTCGGGAGATGAACCGACTGAGAGCCGCGAGACATCCCATCACACGCTGTACGCCGTTCAGGTTCTGAATGGGGCCCATCTTAGCGATGGCCTCAATCTTCTCGGGATTGGCTTCGATGCCGCGTTCCGAGACGCAAAACCCAAGTAGCATACCTTTCGGAACTCCGAAGACGCATTTCTCCGGGTTCAGCTTTATGCCGCACGCCCTCAGCTTCTGAAAAGCTCGATCGAGGTCGGCGACGAGGTCGTCGGTCTTCTTGGACTTCACCACGATGTCGTCCACGTATGCTTCGACGATCCGACCGATGAGATCGCCGAAACATTTGATCATGCACCGCTGGAACGTTGCCCCGGCGTTTTTCAACCCGAACGGCATCGTTACGTAACAATATGCGCCATACGGGGTGATGAACGCAGTCGCGAGCTGGTCGGACTCTTTCAACGGGATCTGGTGATAACCAGAGTACGCGTCGAGGAAGCAGAGGGTTTCGCACCCATCGGTCGAGTCTACGATTTGGTCAATACGCGGCAAAGGAAACGGATCCTTTGGGCACGCCTTATTGAGATTCGTATAGTCAACACACATCCGCCATTTCCCATTCTTCTTTTTCACAAGCACAGGATTGGATAACCACTCGGGGTGGTACACCTCTTTGATAAACCCAGCAGCTAAGAGTTTCGATAACTCCTCACCGATGGCCTTGTGTTTCTCCTTGTCGTAGCGGCGCATGTGTTGTCTCACCGGGCGGGAGCCTGGTTTGATACACAGGGAGTGCTCGGCGACGTTCCTCGGGATGCCCGGCATGTCCGAGGGCTTCCACGCGAATATGTCCTGGTTGGCTCGGAGGAAGTCGACGAGCGTGCTTTCCTATTTGTCGGAAAGCGTGGTGCCGATGCGCACGGTCTTGCTGTCGGGGTCGGCCGGGTTGAGCGGGATCTCCTTGATGTCCTCGGCCGGGTCGAACGACCCGGTCGTGCTCTTGTAGTCGGGCCCGGCTTCCTCCGCCGCCGCAGCGGCAGCCGGGAGCTCGTCCTTGTGCAGGAGTGCTTCCGCGACCTCACAGGCCTCGCGGTCGCACTCGTAGGCGCGCTGGATGGACGTGCTCACCGTGATGACCCCCTTGGGGCCCGGCATCTTCAGCTTGAGGTAGGTGTAGTTGGGGACGGCCATGAACTTCGCGTAACATGGCCGCCCGAGAACAGCGTGGTACGCCCCAGGGAAGTCCACCACCTCGAAAGTCAGCGTCTCGGTGCGGTAGTTGGCGGCGGTGCCGAAGGTCACGGGCAGATCGATCTGCCCGAGCGGCACCACATGCTTGCCGGGGACGATCCCGTGGAATGGCGCCCGAGTCGGTCGGACGCGATCCCGACTGATCCCCATGGCGTCGAGAGTTTCTCCGTAGAGGATGTTGAGGCCGCTGCCTCCGTCCATGAGGACCTTGGAGAGCCGCTTCTTGCCGATGATGGGGTCGACAACAAGCGGGTAGCGCCCCGGGCGAGGCACATGCTCCGGGTGGTCGGAGCGGTCGAACGTGACCGCGGAGTCGGACCACTTCAGGAAAGTGGGGACGACCGGCTCCGCGGCATAGACCTCGCGGCGGACGAGCTTCTGCTGCCTTCGCGGCGCGCAGGCATCCGGTCCCCCGAAGATCATGAGGCAGCCATCAGGATGGGGGAAGGCATCGTCATCCCCACCCTTGCCATCATCGTCGCCCTTGGGCGGCGGGTCGTCGCGCTCCGCCTTCTTGGAGTTGCCGGCGAGGAACTTGCGGAGCAGCCCGCAATCCTTGAGGGCGTGCTTGACGGGGTACGCATGGTTGGGAGGGCTCCTCGAGCTTCTTCTCGAAGTGGTTGGACGCGCCCTCCGCAGGCGCGCGCTTTGGCTTGCGCTCCGCCGCGGCGACAAGAGATGCCTCCTGTCGCGCGACGTTGCCCTTCTTCTTCTTCTTCTTCTTGGGCTGGCTGGAGGGGCCGGCCCCTCCCGTCGACTCCTCCCTCTTGGCCTTGGCCTTGAGCTTGGCCGGAGTCTTGGTGAAGATCGCCCCCACCGCGTCCTCGCCGGACGCGAAGTTGGTGGCGATGTCGAGGAGGTCCTTGGTTGTGCGTGGGCTGCTGCGCCCCAGCTCGTGCACCAGGGTCTTGTTGGACGTCCCGGCGAGGAACGCGCTGACGACGTCGGCGTCGGCGATGTTGGGCAGCGCGTTGCACTGCTTCGAGAACCGCCGGATGTAGTCGCGCAGGGTCTCGTCGGGGTTCTGGCGGCAGTTCCGGAGGTCCCACGGGTTCCCGGGACGCTCGTACGTCCCCTGGAAGTTGCCGATGAAGACGTCCTCCAAATCCTCCCAGCTCTGGATGATCCCTTCCGGGAGGTGCTCAAGCCATGCCCGCGTTGGGTCGGCGAGGTAGAGCGGGAGGTTGCGGATGATGAACTCATCGCTGTCAGCGCCGCCCGCCAGACAGGAGAGTCGGTAATCACCCAACCAAATAGCCGGGTTCGAGTCACCCGAGTACTTGGTTATGCTGGTCGGCGCGCGATACCGCTGCGGGAATGGTGCGCACCGAATGTGACGTCCAAAGGCGCGTGGCCCCGGAGGCGGAGGGCTCGGGCTCCGGTCCTCCTCCGGGTCGTAGCGTCCACCTCGTCGAGGGTGGTAGCCGCGCATCTCGGCTTCGCGCCGAGCACCACGGGCCTGGTCACGCCTGCGCGCTTCGAGGAGTATGCGCGCATCCCGCACTGGTCCCACGCGCTCCTTGATGGGAGGCATGTTGCGTCCGCCCGATCCGCGCGTCGGCTGCGCTACAGACACCTCCTTGTCGTCGCGGCGGTCGACGGAGCGTTGCAGGGCGCCCAGAACGCGCTGCCGGGACAGCGAGCTCTCGGCCTGCTGCTCCGCCGCTACCTCGAGTAGGCGCAGTAGCTCCTTGCGCTTCCGCTCGTCCTCCGGAGTCGCAGGCTGCGGAAGGTCTCGCGCGAGGGCCGCTGCCGCCGCCAGGTTTTGGCTGGCTCGCGGGAGTTGAAGCGGAGTGCCCGCGATGTCGTGTATGATGCGGTGCTGTACATCGCGCGCCATGGTGCGGGCGCGCCCCGCGGGGGTACGCCGCTGGGCAATCGCCTGCTCCAGGAGCTGACGCTCCCGCTCGATGCCGCACTCCATGTCGGCGAGCTCCCGCCGCCGCGCGAGCAGCTGCTCCAGTGCTGGCAGGTCCTGTGGTGGGGGTGTAACGCCCCCTACCACAGGCACTGGGCGCGGGTCCGTGCCTCCATCGCCGGATGGCTCGTTCCTGTCATCACCTTCCCCATTGCTGGGGTCGGCAATATCCTCGTCCCGAATCTCGGCCATGAGACACTCGCGGGACGGGTCGAACGTGAGCGCGTCGAAGCACTCAGCAAGGAGGTCCTCGACAGAGTCGTGGTCCTGGGTGTCGGCGGGCTCCGCGCCCACCGACGAGGAAGCGCCAATGGCGGGACCGGGAGGTCCAGTCCGGCTTGGCGGGAAGCGGCACGCGAGCTCGTGCTCCAACGCCTCCATGGACTCCCGTAGCCGCGGCGGCAGGGAGGCTCGACGCTCCCAGGCCTCGTAGCCAGGCGGGAGTGGTGGTCCCTCAACAAGGCAGTTGTTGAGGAGTGCCAGCGCGTAAAAGATACGCCGGCATTCACTCCGGCCGGGGGTTCGCACCGAGGTACGCCTCGATGCGCACGGGGAGTGCCCGGGCCCCCGGTCCGCGCGAGAGGTAGACATCCGAAGTGAAAACACGCAGCGGCTCCGCGCCGGCGCTGCTGCGCATCCGCTGCAGCTCGGCGTGGTCCGTCAAGAAGTCCACGTCACCGAAGCGGAAGACACGGTACGGAACCGTGACTGGGGTGTAGAACCGGGAAGAAGGCGCGGCGGAGCGCCTCCGGTCCCTTCCGCGGACGCTCCCACGAAGCGGGAGACGACCGCGAGATGCTGGCGGCCACGAAGCCATCAGCTGGCGATGTGGTCGTCGTCGAACGCGCTGAGGTCCCCTACCTGGCGCGCCAACTGTCGGTGTTTGGTAACCGGCCGACGAGTAGATTTGTGCGCGGTTCGACGGCGATCAGATGGATTGCGTTTGACACAGTGGGTTATACTGGTTCAGGCAAAAGAAGCCCTACGTCCAGTTTGAGGTTTCACTCGTGTTGCTCGTAGTAGGGGTTACAAGCCGTGGCGAGAGAGGGATTCGCTCCCAAGTCTCTGTCTCTGCGTTGTGTGTGAGTGTGTTCGCTCGTGTGAGAAATGAGCTGTTGTGTAAGCCCAAAAGAACTCTCTCAGCCGAAAAGAACTCCTTCTCCCTCCTGGGCCCAATTCTCCCTTTTATACATCAAGGAAGAACGGTACAGATGGAGGAAAGAAGAAAAAGAAAAGAAAAGGAAGATAAGTGAGAGGGCGACGGAGGCGGAGTCGGGCCGTCCTCGCTGGCTCCGGTGTCTTCCGCCGCAATCCACGCGACCGGTGGTGTGATGATGTCACCCGTGTCTTGTCTGGGCGCTATGGAGCGCCCATTCCCTGATCCGCGCTGTTGATCACTGTTGGTATGCTGTAGATACCTGTGGAGTTGGGCGGCGGTCATTTCGCGCGCTGTTCCTACTGTGTAGCGTACTTGGTGCATGCATTCGCCGTTCCACGCCTGATCCAGATGCGACGCCCCCACGCGGCCGTACGTCAGGCATAGTGTACCTTCGCACCGTCCAGGAGTGGATATGGAGCGTCTTCTTATCTGAATCTGGCTGGCCGTACACTTGGGTTTGACCACTGCTTCCATGCCGCTGCCGAGATTGCTTCCCGGCCGCGGTGGTCGGGCTCGTTTCGGGTCGTGTCCCTCCACCGATCCCGACCACCGCCGGGGTACATGGACGGCGGACGGCGGCTGGCCGGAGCCCGGTCGGAGACGTCGCTCGACTCCGCGGCGCCCGACTCCTGCCGCGGGGAGTCGGGTTCGTTGCCACGTCCAAGGCGGGCTCCTCTAACGCTGGACCAATCGCGGTCCAGGGTGGGGGGCTGCGCTCGTGCAGCCACGTGCGCCCGGTCCCTTAACAGGCCGTGAGGAACGGAGGCTCTGTGGGCCAAAGGCCGTTGTTGCGCTTTCCGCCCGACTGGGCCACTCCAGGGGCCCAGCTTTCCATCTCTTAGTTATATACAAGGCCTTTGGGTCTCGGGTGGCTCCCGTACCTCGTTATTCCGCGTGTATACCGTATAGGGTACCTAGAAAATAGGTATCCGACAATGGTGTTCCTTGTTTAATCCAATGTAGAAAAACTCTGTAACTCGCTGCTTGTTCAAAAGCTTTGTACCCCTGAAAACCGGGCCGGAATGGGCCATTTATTTCATATGAAATGAAATTCAGGTGGGGAGTTCTCCTCCCCGCGTTGACTTTCAAAAAAAAAAAAAAAGCTCGGCCGGTAGAGCCATGGCATTTGCCTGCTCCCTAACCACCGTGTGATCGTAAACAAAATCGAGGATATAGTTCAGCTTACGACAGAGGATTTCTGCAACAATACCTCAGTACAATAAGAGATCTTTGTTGAGAAATTGGCCATAAGATCTGACTGCCACAGCTACATAACCTAACACATGCTTGCAACCACGAGGAACTAACAAACATACATGCATGGTGCGCAGCCACACATACTGACATAACTATATAGAGGTGCTTTTTTTTCGGAAAGACCGACATAACTAGAGGTGCTGTTGGAGCCTTCTATTGCTACCCATGGATCTCCTTCAGTGTTGGGGGAAAAATGAAGTAGAGATTCATTTTCCCTCTAAAATTATATCTTTTTTAATAAAAAGTAGAAGAGATTCGTTGATAACCATTAGGTACGTACCCCATTCAAGTATGATTTTCACCTTATTTGATGTGTTTTTCTCATATGTTTTTTGAATCACCGTTTCTCTGTGCAATAACAAGCAACTAATCTAGATCCCTCGCAAAAAACTAATCTATACGGAGGTGTCTTTTTCTTAGTTGACTGAGATTTTGCTAATCTCTCAGTCACTTTTTTAAGTCATTGGATTTTTTTTTGCGATTACACAGTGCAACTTAGACACTCACAACGCACGCACACTCACCCCTATGAACGCACATACGCAAACTTACCCCCATGAGCATCTTCAAGACCGAGCCGGTAAATCCTCGAGATTGACGAAGTCATCACTGGCGCCTCGCTATCGACGGCTACGTCGCCTCCCGCTGAAAGCACAACGTCGTTAAATCCTAGAAAATTCGCTCCCACGGGGAGTTGAGCCCAGGACCTCAAGTGTTACTGAGCTTCTTGTAACCACTAGGCTACATGACCTTACGCAAGCCATTGGATTTTGATCGAACCACTCAAATTTTTCATAGTTCTTTGGAAAAACAATATTATTCCATCTAAGAACTAATTGTTCCAGCAGTACGGTTTTATTGTTTCAGCAGTTCAATTCCTTTGTTCCATCCGTGTGTTTTCATTATTCCAAAAATGTGATAGAGATATACAAAATCTCAGTTACTTGAGAACTAGCAAACCAGAATCTAGACAGACAGTGCTGAAATAAGAAAATCTTTTATTTTCCTTTTGCTCTGACCATGTCCTACGGTTTATTTTAAGAGGTCTGGAAAGATCTCAATGCTAGAGATGAGATAACCTAAGAGAATGTGGATGTGCATAATTTACAATCCAGGGGAATCTTTCGGGCTTACACCCATATCTTGCAGATATTCTTCGTATCTGAATTCCAACCTATAGCATCTCTCCACGAATAGGATGGCTCAACGAAATGTATATTTTTTTTGGTAGGGGCCTCAACGAAGTTAAGTTTCCGCCCAGAAAAATGGAACGTGGCTGACTGGCTAGCTATTTTGGTTGCTAACCACCAGATCGAACTATCTCTGGAAATGAAATCTACTATGCATTACGCTCTTGAAAAAAAAAGCCACATGATCCTAAAATGGCGTAGGATCTTAAAACTTTTCAGTCGTCAAAAGACAACACTATTAGCAAATTCTGCATGATGCTCAATCGAAAAGAAAAAAAACTGCATGATGCTATGCTTCCAAAAAAGGAAATCTTAAGTAGGTTTGTAAAATTTCAGCATCGAATTTATCCTAGATGTCAATGAACAAAGCAGAAAAAAAAAAGGCAATCTGGCATTATTTATCATCTAAAATGATGCCAATTGAGTTTTTGAATCTTGCTATCAAATATTCCCTCTGTTTTCTATTACTGATGTTCAGACATGCATGGGTAAATAGTTCATTTCTACATCATTTTCCTTGTCTGAAGCGACAAGAATTCGAGGACGGAGGGAGTATTATTTTACAATAATATTTTTTAGTTTTACATAAATCTATGTTTGCTAATTTGCAGGATGTCAAATTATTGTATTTTCAATAATGTGGGAGCGAGAAGCCAGGAACCCCTAGCCACCAATAAATTATCCTTCTTGTTTTCCTTTTTTGGGTACTCTCTCCGTCCTCAAAAGAGTGTCGCTTTTGACTTTTAGACTTCACATTTGACCGTGTTATAATGAAAGTATCTTCGATGATAAACAAGTTATAAAAAATATTCACATTAATTTTTTAAAATAATACGAACGGTCAAATGTAATGTCTAAAAATCAAAAGTAACATTATTTTGAGGACGGAGGGAGTACCTTCTTATTGTTGCTCTCATCTCTTCTCATTGACACTAAACTAATTTGAATAATTCCCCCGGCCGGCCTGCCTGGATGACCACCCATCTCTAGCAGCTAGCTCTCAGATGTAGTGGATCTCTACTTGCACACTGCCTATCACCATCCTAATCGTTACATTTTCCTTGCCACCTGCTCTTGCAAGTGTGCCTGTCCTAAAACAACTTTTCTGAGCCCATCACTTCCCCTAAGACCACATCCAGGCCACTAACCTTTTTTTTCCTTTTTTTTTTGTTTTTACGAAACACTCGCGCCGCTAACCTTACTCAATCACCAGCGAAGTTGAACTTGGAAAAAGGGAGTTCCTATAAAATTTAACTAACCGACATCGTATGTAACAGATCAGAGGCATGGAAGGGAGTAGGAAGCGTGAAAAAAAGCTAATGTACATTAGGTTTTTTTTTTTTGATATTTTTGAAGGTATCTATTGGCTATTCTTGTTTCACTGATAACCGTAAAACATTTTTATGTGTGAGGAGTCGAGGGGAAAAATGAAAACCTTTGTCCAATGCCACTGCCTGTCGTAGGCTATCTGCTTGCTTGGTCGCCTACGTAGGTTTCCAATCAAACGGTCAAAGTCAGCTGATCTGTTCGTAGGTTATTGCCGGTCAACAGCGTACGTACTCAGTTCGTGTACAGTGTACATTACTCCGTTAGTGCAGTGCCACTACAAACGACCCAAGCATGATCGTGTGCAGTGCCAGGAAACGATCTCCTGAAGTCACTCACTTTGTGCGAGCTACTCTTTTTTGGTACTTTCTTTTTTGTTTTGCTGAACAAAAAAAGTCCTTCATAATTGAATCACAAAATGGATACTTCTTCTTCTTATTTTTTTTTTGAGAATCATCACCACACTTTATTCAACATTGCGGGTGATACAAACGCCATCTGGCGGCGCCATAAACCATACATGATGACCAACACTACTATAGATAGAACTTCTAGCTAAAACATGAGCATCTACATTCGACGCTCGATACTCATGAACAAATTCCGTTCTCCGAAACTCTCTAGCTCTAGCCAAAATCTCACGAACAATGTGCCCGTAAGGACCCATACCTGTTCCTTCTCTTATTCGTCGAATGACTGAAGAATTGTCACTCGCTAACCTGAAATTTTGGAGAGCTAGATCACTGGCCAGCGCCATGCCTTCCCTGCATGCGATCGCTTCCATAGTTTCTGGGTCCGTGATACCAGACAAGACCACAGCCAATGCTCCTAGGAAATTACCCCTTGTATCTCTTGCAACTGCTACAGCTGATGCAATACTCGAGCTCTTAAACGAGCCGCATCCACATTGATTTTCATTAATCCTGCCGGCGGGGGGATCCACCGAGGGCGTGCCTGCACAACTGCCTTCTCCACCTTGTGTGGTTTCGTGTTTTGCAGATCCGTCACAAACCTGGTAATAAAACAATGCGTCGATAAAGGACTTTGGAAAGTGTTCTCATGTATCGCTTTCCTTCTCGCATACCAGATTGCCCATAATGTCACTGTCACTCGTACAAAATCAGCATGTGACAGGCCCTTCATGACTGATAGTAGCCAACCTTTTGCGTCTACTTCACATGTCTCACTTAGCAGTTCTGAAATCTCATCATCTTCTAGTGCCCACACACTTTTAGACATGTTGCACTCCACAAGAGAATGCTTCCATGAGTCAGCTGCCCCACAGATCGAACAAAAACTACTATCTGCCATCTTCCTGTGGTGCAAAACGTCCCTAGAAGGCAAAGAGCTTCTAGCAAGCCGCCACAAGAATACTTTAATCTTTGATGGTACTTTAACTCCCCACAGATTTGTCCATTCCTTCTCTTCCTCTTTTCTATCTGATCTACCAGCATTACTCGATGCTTTCATATATGCTAGCATTCTATAAGCTGATCTCACTGAGAAAGATCCATTCTTCTCATGATGCCATGCCCAAAAATCATCCTGGCGTCGATTACACAGAGGTATATTTGCAATTACCTCTACAACCGCGTGTATAAAGAAAGTTTGCAATTTATCCATGTCCCAACACGCTGATGATACATTAATAAGCTCACTCACAAGTTGAGAGGGGTTTGTCGTGCTGCACCTAATGGGTCTCCTCCATCCTGCGGTGGGTAGCCAATCCATCGACCATATGTTCGTAGTTTCTCCGGTCCTAATTCTTCTTATAAGACCTTGTTTCAGAACGTCCCGGCCGTCAACAATGGATCTCCAAATGCGAGATGGCGAGCTTCCCAGATTCGCATCCAACAGATCTCCATTAGGATAATATACCGCCTTCAAAATTCTAGCACTCAGAGATGATCCATCAACAAGAATTCGCCATGCCTGTTTCGCAAGGAGAGCAAGATTAAACATCTCAAGGTCCCTGAACCCGAGACCACCTAGGTACACCATGGTGTCCCAAGCAGCCCAGCAAGTTCTTCTTTTTCCCTCCTTACTGCCCCACCAGAAATTGCGGAGAAGACCATCAATGTGCTGGCACAGGCCTCTTGGCAATCTGAAGCATGACATCGAGAATGTGGGTATCGCCTGCACTACAGATTTTATGAGAACCTCCTTACCACCAGCTGATAAACATTGCTCCATCCATCCTTGTATTTTGTTCCATACCCGGTCCTTCAAATATTGAAAGCACCACTGGGTGCATTCCCAACATCTGAAGGCAAGCCCAGATACTTTTCAATGAGAGCTTCACTGTGCACATCAAGGATATTTTTTATTTCATCCCGTAAGCTCTGGCAACGCCCCTTGGCAAAATGTATAGAAGATTTGTCCACATTAATTTGTTGTCCAGAAGCTTTACAGTAAATATTTAGAGCCTCCTTCACCTCCTGAGCATTCGTCCTATCCGCCTTGAAAAACAACAGGCTGTCATCTGCAAAAAGTAGGTGGTTTACCATCGGCCGACGGCGCCACCCTAATGCCCTTGAGTGTAGATGACTGACTCTAGCTTTTAAGAGGCACGAAAGGCCCTCTGCTGCTAGCAAGAACAAATAGGGGGAGATAGGATCTCCCTGCCTAATACCCCTTGTCGGTGTAAATTGCTCCAAACACTCGCCATTCAGAAGAACGGAAAAAGATACTGAATTGATCAGTCCCATTACCATCTCTACCCATACCTGATGAAATCCCAATTGGAGCATGATTGAGCGAAGGTACTCCCATTCGACGCGGTCATATGCTTTCTTCATGTCAAGCTTTAGGGCGCAACACCTCAAATCCCGAGCCCTCTTTCTTTTCATAAAATGCAAACACTCATATGCCGTGATTATATTGTCGGTTATAAGTCTCCCTGGGACAAAGGCTGATTGTTCTTCAGAAATAATTTCTGGTAGTATGATCTTCAGCCTATTCGCCATCACCTTGGGCGCTATTTTGTATATGATGTTGCACAAGCTTATCGGCCTGAATTGACCCAGCTCCTATGGGTTCGCCACCTCGGGGATCAGCACAATTAGCGTATCATTAATCTTCTTTGGGTCATCCTCCCCTTTTAAAACGCTCAACACAATTGAGGTAACCTCCTTCCCAAACAACTCCCAATGGCGCTGAAAAAAATGAGCAGGAAAACCATCCGGTCCCAGGGCTTTTGTGGGGAACATCTGAAACAATGCTTCCATTACCTCCTGTTCTATAAATTGCTGGAGAAGTTTATCATTCATTGCCGCTGTTACCTTTGTAGGAACCGTTCTCAAAACCTCCTCCATATTTTCCGTCCCTTCGGAGCTGTACAAATGTTTGTAGAACTCCATAGTCAGCTCGCCCATCTCCTGTATATTTTCCGTGAATTGTCCATTTGACTTTCGTAGCTTGGTTATTCTGTTCCCCTTACGCCTCCTGCTCGCTCTCATGTGAAAAAATCGTGTATTTTGATCTCCCGCAGAAAGCCATAAAATTCTGGACCTCTGCCTCCACATGAGCTCTTCCCTGTAATTCAGCTCTCTAATTCTCTCGACAACCTTAAGTTCTGCGTGCGACGGCTCAAGGCGATGTGGATCAGCCTGCATGCGTTCTAGCTCAGCATTTAATTTACGTAGCTCTCGCCGCACACTTCCAAAGGTCATCTTCTCCCACCTTAGCAGCTGGCTGCTCACCTGTGTCAACTTTCGTTGCAGATCTTCCATATTGGACGCATCTCGCTCACTTTTCCAAGCATCTGCAAGCGTACTCGAAAACCCATCATGAGTTTCCCACATAACCTCATACTTGAAGCGGCTCTTTTGTCTTGAGCGCGGCTCCTCCCGTCTCCAAGTAAGAGTAATAGGACAATGATCCGAAGCTGCCGCTGTTAAGTGACGCACCTTTGCCATAGGGAAACGGCTGCACCACTCAGTTGTCGCTAGCGCTCTGTCAAGGCGAACACGACAGTATGACCCTCCGGCAACTTTCTTCTCATATGTCCAGGTTCGACCCTCATAACCCAAATCATTCAAGCCACATACATCCACAGCATCACGGAAGCCTGATATTTGTGCGTAGCTTCTTTCCTGCACTCCTTGATGTTCAGACCTATGCAACACTTCATTAAATCTCCAATACACACCCATAGGAGAGGAGACGAAGACTTGATGAATTTCATCATATCCCTGGTTTTAAACCTCTCGCTGGTCTGTGCTTCTCCGTACACACATGTGAGCCTCCACGGTTCTTGATCCCCCTCCTTAATAATAACATCAATGTGGTACTGAGAATACGGCAAAATAGAAACATTTGTATCATTGTTCCAAAATAAACCAAGACCACCACTACGGCCATCACTACTAACAGCAAAATATTGATCAAACCCAAGTGTATTCTTCAAACCCTCCACACGTGACTTATGAACCTGTGTCTCGAGTACACAGAGCACGGATGGGGCAACACTCTTCGTCAGATCGCGAAGCTCTTTAACTGTCGCGGCGTTGCCAAGTAGGGCTGGATGTCGAGCGAGCCGAGCTCGGCTTGGCTTGGCTTGGTCTAGCTTGTTTGTCTAACGAGCCAGCTTAGCTTGGCTTGTTATTGAAGCGAGCTGAAAACCTAGCTTGGCTTGGCTCATTAAGCTTGCGAGCTAGCTTGTTTGGCTCAACGAGCTAGGCATTGTAGATGACCAGCGTAAAATTATAGATGTATGTCTAAATTCTTGTGTGTTAAGATCCAAATAATCATAGTTATGTTAAAAATAGAAATTAACATCACACCTTGGTATATAGGACTTTCATAAAATAGTCTTAAGAACTAAGATTATTGAAAAATAAGACTCAAAACTAGATCTTTCTCAGCTCATTTGGCTCACGAGCAGCTCACGAGCTGGCTCGAGCTAGCTTGTTAACAAGACGAGCTAGATCTTTAGCTTGGCTTGTTAACATTTGCCCTCGAGCCGAGCCGAGCCGAGCTAGAAGCGAGCTGAGCCAGCTTGCAAGCTCCGAGCTTTTCGTCCAGCCCTATTGCCAAGCCCGCGACAGTTTCCAACTCAAGCAACTCATTGGGACTGGCGGCGCTCCTCCTCGAAGAAGCCCGCCCTATCCTTCTCCACCAGGACCACTCCTTCCTTCACTGCCTCGCTGAACCGGAGCCTTCTCAGCAGGTCATTCACGTCAATCTTGTCCTTCCTCGCCTTTCCCTTTGCAGCATCCGTCGCCGTCATGCTTTCCCGATCAACAAAACCTTTCCCGAAGCCCTAGCAGACTGCACACCACCAAGGCCGGGAAGCTGACGAGGTCAGCCCCTTGATCAGCCCGAGTGGAGAGCGGCCAGGTAATTTCGGGAGGAGGCAGGAGATCGGTCGATTTCCTTCGCCGGTGATGAATCGCCGGCGGAGTCGTCCAGTCCCTAGATATTCTAGGTCATGTCGAACAGGTATGGATACTTCTTATAGGCGTAGAGTTAGTATGCAGGCTTGACATAGCATAAAAAACCGGCCCAATAGCCTTTGGAGAGGATCATGGGCTGAAAATCGGACTCCGGATATAGTTGAGGCGGAATGAACTAGGATTCCAATGAACTACACATGGCTACACATGGGCCGGTAAAAACCGGCTCAATAGTCTCAGCGCAGCTGCGGCAACAAAGCAAGAGTGACCGAATTGTGCTTAAAAAAAAAACAAGAGTGACCGAATCAAACTAGCCTGTCAGTGCACTGTAAAAATGCTGAACTTACTGGATTCTTGCGTCGATCTTGGAGTAATTTGTCACTTTTCAAACTCATCCACAGGTGAGTTGAGCTGTACTAAGTGTTTGGACAATTCTTCGTATGGCCCAAAACATAAGAGCATCTCCAGTATCTCATTTTCTATTTATTTAGTTTGTTTTTCTTAAATCCAAAAAATTTCTCTTTTTTTTATACACAGGTAGTCGATTCGGCATTGGAAAAAAGGCAGGGTGCCGTCAATCCCGTTCTGCCAAGCGATAAGCTGTGCCATTCTTTCCTTCTACAGAGTTAGCAGTTTTCAAGCAAGAGTTCTCAGACGTCAAAACATGGCCTCTACTTTCGTTTTCCAGACCGGTGTGCAAAAATGAGAGCCCAAAATTTAGTTTCAACTCCAGCAGTAAACTGACCCAAGACTCTATTTTGTGTGAGACCCAGTAAAAATGGCAGGACCCATGAATGAGAGGGAGTATTGAAAGACCCTAGGAATGGGGGCTTGGAGATAGAGTTTGAGAGGTCATGCAAAATGAGAGTTCAAGTAGGGTCCCTGCTAGAGATGATTTTTTTAGCTCAAACTCTTAAATAATAAAATAAGGACTCAAATAGAGGTCTTGCTGGAGATGCTCTAATGAGTGGGAAAAAGGATCTGTGATCAGACCTGTTAGAGGGCCTACTGTGTCTGTACCCATTCAATTCATGAATTCACGACGGTTGAGAGATCTGTCCTTTTCCGTCCGCGTAACAATTTGGGACCAGAGTAGCACGATTCCGGTTCTGCTTCACCGAGATGATTCAATACAGCAACTTCTATTTACCACTTGGCACAATTTGGCAATTGAAGAAAAAAAATTGCTTGGGAGCAGGGGTTTGGCCCCTCCCACATTTGCCCCCTTTTACAGCTTACAGACAAATTTCCTATCTGAGAATGAGCGAAACAGCAAAGACTTGTAAAACTCAAGAAGCTAGAAATGGTGATCCGATCATGAACATGGGTTTATCAACATACAGAAATTTTACTGCACAGGGACTGCTATTGGTCTTGGTCCTGGGCAGTCCAATACGTCTTGACGACCAAGAGAAGCTTCTCCCTGACGAGCGGGCCGTCTTCATGGTCCACGATCTGGCTATCCCACCTCATCCCGTCCGCTAAGCTCTTGATCTTCACCAGCATGTCCACGTCGTCTCTGATGATCACCGTGCCCTCCGGCCTCAGGATCCTGTCCATCTCCAGCAGAATGCTCTCCATCTCGCACCTTGCGAAGCAAAGCAGACATGAAAATCGTCAGAAAGCATGTCGCGGTGCCTAACCGTTGTCTGATGCAGGCTTTGGTTACCAATCAGTTTAGTACCTGTTCTTGTACAGGGTGAAGACCGAGTCCGCGTGGATGAGATCGTACGTCCTGGGGTAGGTGGACATGCCTTCGCACCTGCAGTCAATGCAGCAGAGAGATCGTGAAAACCATCGCGCAACCACGCCGCCACCGACACACCGCTGCCACCATTGAAGCACCGCCACCGATCGATGGAAGGACCAGCGCAACGAACTCACCAGTCTTGGTAGCTTCCGATGAGGCCGCGCTCGTAGATCGCGCCGAGCGTGCTCGTGTTCCCGCCCACGGTCGGGACCATGTTCATGACCCACACGGGGTCGCCCGCCATCGCCGCCGCGAAGCCGCCGAGGCGCGCGTTCATGTCCAGCACGTTGCGGTACCGCCCCTTCTGCTCCAGCTGGTTGACCACCGACTTGTAGTGCCGGACCCGCTTCCGCCACAGCTCGGTGTCCTGCGCGAACGACTTCGCCGTCACGCCTCTGACGCTGCCGCTGGCCACCCTCGGCGGCACGGCGGTGAGCCGCTGCGGCCATTTCTTCACCGCGCCGCCGGCGACGTCGCTCGCGCCGGAGACCTCCGGGAGCGGCGTGATGCAGGCCTCCATCTTGTCGTACCTGCATACGAGCAGAGTTCATGATCAGTTACAGCTAAGAATGTATGTACTGCAAATTTAATCATGCGCGAATGAGTGCGGTACTGCATTGCAAGTTACCATGCTGCGTCGGGGTTCTTGTTGGAGCAGAAGGGCGGGGACTTGGCCTTGCGCGAGGCCTTGCACTTGACGTGGTTGGCCGGCTTCTGCCAGACGGCGATGTCGCCGGACTCCTTGACCTTGGTCCAGCAGAGGCTCCTGGCGACGGCCTCGATCGCCTGCTGCTCGGCGTGCAGGTCCTCCTTGGTCCTCTCCCACCCCTTCCAGTACTTCTTCCAGTTGATCGGCGGCCCGGACAGGATCCAGTACCCTCCGGGACGCAGCACGCGGTCGACCTCGATCAGGTATAGCCCATCTGCACAGCGGCAACACATTCCTTCCTGTCACTCCGCGTGCGTTCGGACAGAGGAGGAGGAGGCTGTACGAGTGCTACGTACCGTGGAGGTGCCAGGGGATGAGGCAGCGGGAGCAGTGCGCCATGTCGAAGGCGCGCGCCGGGTAGGTGAGGCGGTTGGACGCGAGCACGCCGATCATGGCGGGCACGCCGCGCTCCAGCGCGAACTGCACCTGCGCCTCGTGGGAGTCCCGCGGCGCGAACGACATGGCCAGGATGTCGCGGGACAGCAGGTACGCGCCCCAGCTCGCCACCTGCACCACAGCGCCGCCGCGTCAGACGATCAGTATTCTAACTGCTGTCATTTTGCAGGTGCGGAGTTCGCTGGTAGATCCACGCGAACAATATGGTTTCGTAACGTTCCTCACGAAGCATACATATCGACAATTGTGCTCGCAACTTGTACTGGTACCTCCTATACGGACTGCACGTGAAGGCATGATGTGTTTGGTATAGGAGTACAAGTACAGAATGGGAAGCTGCGTTACCGAGAAAGCATAGGTTTGTCCGTATGAGGGAAAAAAGATGTCCAGACAACAAACGCAAATGTGATCAAACTTCTACCCCAATGGTTTGCCACCCAACTTGACAGAACATGGTTCACAGTTGAATGCCGTTGCCTTTACTGGTCTGCTTGCACCATTTTAGCTACACTCTATTTGGCATTTTTACTGAACGGGTAACGGGTTACTGAACTCGATAAAGCTCAACTAGCAGGTGACAACCAGCATTTCATATTCACCAATGCAGTCTCGAATTAGTCGCAAATTTTACTTAGTGCTCCGTGTAGAAAAACTACTCTAGTACTGTAACTGAGGTGGTACGGCATAGCATATTCACGTAGCAGTGCTCGAGGAAAAAGTGAAATTTCCTCATTCCCACGAGCGATTAGACCATGACACATACTCCTATGTTGTACTTGTGGGTAACGCAGATACTCGATTTGGTTGCCTAATCAAAGGCTTAGGATACTCCTCCACCCACTCGAGTCAATTCTGGTCAGTGTAGTATTTGACTCAATTCCTCTTCAGCTCATGAGCAACAATGAGCTATCGGTTGTCGAAATAGAAGTGCTTTTTACGGATCCTAGTTACTACTCCTACTAAGCAGGAAGATGCTGTACGTACCCCGCATCCGGTGTCGAGCGCGGTGCGGATGGAGCCGTCGTGGAGCGGGATGAGCTTGCCAATGTCGTCGATGTAGGCGTCGGCGCCGTGTGGGAACATGGTCCCGCCGCCGGGGAACCTGAGCTTGTCGCCGTCGACGCGGATCCAGTTCTGCACCGCCTTCTCGACGGTGAGCTCCTTGTGCGGCACGTTGGCGAACCAGGCCACGTCGCGGCTCTGCGGCCACGGGAACGGGCTGTGGTATCCCGCGGGCGCCGGGACGAGGCACCGCAGCCGCTCCTCCCGCCGCGCGGGGCAGTGCCGCTCCCGGTACACCAGCCGCTCCCGCGGGTACCGCAGCGACCGCGCCACGTCCTCGCACGGCGTGTACTCCGAGTACTTGACGGCGCACGCGGGGTACCTCCGCGCCGCCGCCGAGGAGCCGGGGGACGCATCGGCGGCGGTGGCCAGCTCGACCGCAGCCGTGTGGTGCGGGGAGAAGTCGAGCGCGGGGGAGTCCGAGGAGCGGGAGCGGGTGGATGGGGTCTTCTTCCTCGGGGTGGCGGCGGCGGCGGTGGTGCAGGAGACGGCGGCGGTGGCGATGGAGACGGAGGGGGAGCGGGACGGGGAGGAGAAGCCGCCGTGGTGCCAGACGCCGAGGAGGTAGGAGGCGCAGCAGAGGAGGAGGACGGCCACCAACGGGAGGAACGCCGGGCGCCGGGCGGCCGCGGAGGGGGAGATGTGAAGCTTCGTGGCCGCGCCGCGGACCCCCATGGCGTCTGCGCGCCTCGCTCTGGCTCTGCTGCTGCGGCCGCTTCCGGGGTGGGAGTGCGCGGCTTAATGAGAGCGTGTTTTCTCTGGCATGGCCCGCGCGCGTGTGGGGTTTATGAGGCGCTGATGAGGCGGGGACGCGGGCGCATTTGATTTGGATTGCGATGATTAGGCTGGCGCCGGATGGTTTGGGTGTTACTATTAATTGGGTTTTGCTGGCGCGAATGAGATCAAACTCTGCCGCCAGTTGTTGTTTAATGATTTTCTCGGCCAGCCATTGTGTACAGTGTGTTTTACTGGCTGCGGCACGAGCAGAATTCACGTACCGGCAGAAAAAAAAAATAGGGGAGAAGCACGACATACGCGTACACGTACGCTTTAAATCTGCTTCGATAGTTCGCACCTTGCACTTCCATCGGGTTCTTTCTTTGCCTAAAGTACGGGCGAATGTGAAGCCCGTGACGCCATTGAATCCGATCGACGCTCATGTGACACGCCGCATCTTCGTCACGTTTTTCTAGTTTGTCTTTACCGGCTGCCTAGTTGAAAAGGCAAGGGTGACGCTGGTTTGGAAACATTCGTCGAGGCGAAGTAGCATAAACAATGTCCAAATCAAGATCTATCTATGCATAGCTCCGGCTGGATCTTTTTGTAGATGCTGCTCGTGCACGGTTGTTCCCACGTCAATCGTGAATCGGTTTGTTCTGATTCTGAGCTACTACTCGTAACAGGGTGGCAAGGCCGGGTGCACGTGGGTCGGCCGCCTGGTTCGCGAGGGCCGAGCACTGCAGCAGCCAGCTGCCTCCTGCCGCTGCACAGTATACCTGTACTGTACAGCGTGCACTCTAGACGCGACTGCAGGTTTGGATCGTTTGGATCTACGAGCACTTTTTACTGGTCCAGAGTGTACTGTATAAGTAAGTCCAGAAAGGCCGTATCCTCACCATAATCAACGGGGCAACTGTGGTGAGACCCAGCTGAACGGGCTGCATCAGATCACCATCGCCCTGCGCTCAAAAAAAAAAAAAGATCACCATCGCCCGTTCAGCTGGGATATGGTGGAGAGCTTTTTGGCCCAGTTCGAGCAAAGAAGAGACCGCCCTCATCGGTTGCATTCAGTAGCTTGTCTCTCCGATTGTCGGTAGTACTCAGTTTTTCCTGAGAGCGTACCAATGGATGATTTTTAGCTAATTTTTAGAATTATTTATTAAAAAAAAAGAGAGAGATGGTTGCTAGCTCTTCTTTAAGAGTTATTCTCTAACATTTATTAAGACATTGACATGCAGGAACAGTCATTACTTTAGAGTTAATATAAATTCTTATGTTGCCTCTTAGATGACGTGGAGAGTCAGTACTGCCTCTATAGATAAGCTCTGAGGTTGTGCCGTCCACGGTCCGGTCCTCCTTTAACCGTGCACGGCACCCCATGAAGAAGGGGTCAAAATGGAAGTCTTGTCTGCCGCGGAACACTGTCGGCACAATATTTTAGGAAGAAGTCTACTTTTCCTCCCTGAACTCTTCCCTGAGTCCGGTTTTCCTCCCTCAGCTACAAAACCGGGTAAAATGGCTCCCTTAACTCCTCAAACCGGATGTTTTCCCTCCCTCAGCTGTTTTCCCAGACGGTTTTGTCCACGTGGCAGTAGGGCCCACACGTCAGACGCCACGTCACCATCTTCCCTCCCTCCTCTTTCCCTTGCCATTTCGTCGAACACCTTGGGCGCACGGCGGCAGGAGGAAGGTGGTGCTGTTCGTGGACGAGATCCACATGCTTCTCGGCGCCAGGCGCACCAGGGGCAGCACCGTGGACGGATTTCAGCTGCAGCCTGGCCACCTGCCGCAGCTGGTCGCCGCCGACGGACATGGGGCGGAACACCACCATCTCGTCAAGCCGGTTGACGAGCTCCGGCCGGAGGCGCTCCTTGACGTCGGCGAGGACGCGCTCCCGTCGCGCGGCTGCATCATCCGGCGAATCAGGCGGGCATGTGGCGTCGTCGACGTCGACGACGAGGTGCCGCGCGCCGAGGTTGGAGGTCATGATGATGATGGTGTTGGTGAAGTCGGCGACGCGGCCCTGCGCGTCGGTGAGCCGTCCATCATCGAGGATCTGGAGGAAAAGGTTGAACACGGGGGGCGGCCGCCTTCTCCACCTCGTCGAACAGCACCACGCTGTAGGGCCGCCGGCGCACGGCCTCCGTCCTGCCCGACGACGCGCCGGCGCAGGCGCCCGGGGAGGCCCAGCAGCCTCGCGCGCTCGTCGTCGCCCAGCCGCGTCGCCTCGCCGGGATGCCCGTCCACGTGCTCACCACCTGCGCGACGTGGTCCGGCCTGATGACGATACCCTCGCTGCCGTCGTCGTCGATGGGCAGCACTCCCTCCATCCTGAGGATCTCCAACCGCAGCCTCGCCGTGGCGCACGCCTCGTCGACCAGGTCGATGGCCTTGTCTGGGAACTGCCGCGCAGGGACGTAGCGGTCGGAGAGCTGGACGGCGGCGGCGATCGCCTCGTCCCGGATCCTCATGCCGTGGTGCTCCTCGTACGACGCCTTGAGCCCCTGGACGATGGCGACGGTGCGGTCCTCGCTCGGCTACGCGACGTCCACCTTCTGGAACCGGCGCTCGAAGGCCGCGTCCCTGGCGAAGTAGCGCTGGTACTCGTCGTGCGTGGTGGCGCCGAGGCAGAGGAGTCGGCCCCGCGCCAGTGCCGGCTTGAGCATGTTGGACGCGTCCACGGTGCTGCCCCTGGTGCGCCTGGCGCCGAGAAGCATGTGGATCTCGTCCACGAACAGCACCACCTTCCTCCTGCCGCCGTGCGCCCAAGGTGTTCGACGAAATGGCAAGGAAAGAGGAGGGAGGGAAGATGGTGACGTGGCGTCTGACGTGTGGGCCCTACTGCCACGTGGACAAAACCGTCTGGGAAAACAGCTGAGGGAGGGAAAACATCCGGTTTGAGGAGTTAAGGGAGCTATTTTACTCGGTTTTGTAGCTGAGGGAGGAAAACCGGACTCAGGGAAGAGTTCAGGGAGGAAAAGTAGACTTCTTTCAATATTTTATGTCCCTCTTTCTGAGCTCGAGCCCGTCGTGTTTCGACCATTCGAAATGGGTGAGCGATGGATTTGTCCAGTTCGGGCCCAAGCGCTGTCGGCACATCATGGAAAGTTTCAGATTGCACCTAAACGGCCCATTCCAGGTTCTCCAACCCACCACCGCTCGGATCCAACCCAGCAAGTTTAGCCCATCTTCCCTAGAAAAAAAAGAGCAAGTTTAGCCCATCCGCCCGAAAATCATGTGAGCCCGAAAATCATGAAAAGGCTGCAGCCAAACTGTTCTCATAATGGAACTGTGTTAGTATCTTATTATCGCTCGGTTTCTGGTGTAGGAGAGGAGCATCGCATGAGGTGCCTTTGCGTTCTGACATTGGTGGGGTCATCACCGATTGCACTATCAGGCTCCACCGCTCCAGCATGCTGTATGCGTATGCACCCCTCATGTGATAAGGACACGACGACGGTGTCTGGAATTTATCCCGATCTTTCACGGTACAATGAACAAGCACACACTAGCAGCAGATTTATTTTCTTCACGTCTTTACAGTAGAAACGCAAGTAGCAACAATTGATCTCACGGTAGAACCAACGGAGAGGAATAGGTTTTCGATTAATAAAATACTAGCAGTGCAAGATTGACAGATAAAGGAATTGGCTTACAACAGATTGCAACCAAACTCTAGATAAGTTCCTTCCACCCGTAGCACTGGTGCCACGATCAGAAGAATGGGATCCACGGCAGGAATCCAAGTAGCGCAACCAGGAACAACTCCCTGAACTCGCCCTTCTTCACAATCCGACAAGGATCGGCTTCAATTCTGGGTAACAGATGGGATCGCCATCTCGGCTGGAGCAACGCTCGACGGGGGAATAAACCTCACGATAAAACCTGCAGATTACATGGCCACCGCCCAACTTAAGTGCACGCAGGCACAAGCTACTGGACCGGGCTCTAATGAAGGCCCAAACAAGTCCGATCCTACCAAAGACTAGCTACGGACTCAAACAAAAGGAAATATTAAAATAATCCGGCAATAATGCTAATGCTTCTAATTAAGGAACTGAGGTAATTAACGTGATAGCATGAGGCCCTCACGTTGGATTTTCCATGCTATGCACTTTCGTCTCTTGCTTGATATGAAAATAAGCTCCCACAAATAATTTCTTGCACGATGTCATAATAAATTCTTCCTTCATATTGCTCTTCTTCAAATCAAATAAGAACGAACCAAACTGAAATCTAGACATTTTCAGAACATTACCAGCTGATAGAACTTTCCCGTAGCATGAAGTTTCAGAATTAATATTTGGCGACTTCATGGTCATATCATCCTCCCTTCCTTGAAACAAAGCCGTCCTCGGCTTTGGTGTAATTTTAGTGGCTTCATTCTTCAACAGATCAACACCATTCATATTGTTGTGTGGCACCGCAGTAGCATTGAAAGCGTCAAATTGAACCGGAAAGTTATTTGTGCCCTCAGACATTGTTTCAGGGTCAGCGATCACAGTTGTTAGTAAACATGCAGAAATATCAGTTTCCTTATTCGTGTCATCAACAAAATTAATATGAAAAGGATCCTGAGAATTATCAGCTGCTATTATAGAATTCTTGCAAAAACTTTCAGATATAGTAGATGAAACAACTTCAGAGATACCGGTAGCGGGGATGGTCACATCATTCTCTCCCCGTTGAAGCAAAGCCGTCCTCGGCTTTGTGATATTTCCAGGTGACTCCACTGCACAAGATAGCTCATCATCATTAGTTAGAGTAATCATGATCTCTTCCTTGTTCATATCTGCAAGCTTTGTAGCATTTGAGAGGGAACCAGATTGTGAATTTTCATTTATCTTGTTGCAAGCAATCTCCGAAACTCTTCCTGAAGCTTTTGGAATCCCATGCGAAGTAATAGATGGGGTAACCACACCATTCTCCCCCTCTTGAAGAAAAGCCGTCCTCGGCTTTGTTATATCCAGCGGTGGGTATTTCTGCTTCTTTCTCACAGCAGGGAAAAAATCCCCTCTCGAAATACCTTTGCTAGGCTTAACCGGAGGCAAATTATCATTAGGATCAGGAGGGACACTTTGCATGGAAGAATCAATTTTTTCCTTGCATGTAATTTCACTGTCAACAGTGACAACTTTGGCAACATTGTTAAGAGTACTGACAGCTTGTACTTGACCTGGAATACTCACATCATTCTGCCCCTCTTGAAGCAAAGCCGTCCTCGGCTTTGGGGCATCATTCGGAGGCTTTTTCTTGTTCACTACAGCAGCAAACACCTCAGCCTTAATATCATTGGCCTTCATTGGTTTTAGCACATGAGAAACACCTTTGTGGACAAAGGAATATGTGTTGGAACGACCTCCATGCGTGGCATCAAGATCAAACTGCCATGGTCGACCCAACAACAAATGACATGCACTCATCGGTGCCACATCACAGTCCACAGAGTCAACATAATCTCCCACTGAGAATTTTACTCTCGTCCTGTGAGTAATTTTTAGCGTGCCACTTTGATTCATCCATTGCATGTAACGAGGCTTGGGAAGTCTCCATGTAGATAAAGAAAATGTATGTACGATATCGGAACTAATAGCATTAGTAAAGCTACCACCATCAATAATCAATCGACATACCTTTTCTTTAATGTTGCACTTAGATTGAAAGATATAGGAGCGCTGCCCTTGAAAATTAGCAATTGTGCCATCACACTTTACCTCGTGAGACATCAGAGAAAATCCCACAACATCATCTACAGCTCCAGATAATGGTTCCACATGAACATCACTAGAAGACTCGAAAACTTGCGGCTCTAGTGTAGGAGAAATTTCAGAACACTCAGCAGCAACAGGCATCTTCTCTTGCAGCACATAAGCATCCCGTCGCCGGCGATCATCAAAGTACTGCTGGGGAGTGTAGCATGTAACACACCAGCATTGTTCATCAGCAGAAAATGAGAAGCGATTTGTAGAACATGGAAGATCTCGCTTCCAATTCAGAAACAAAGTCCAAGGACTTCCAAGCACCAGTGAGCAAACACTCATGTGTATTGGAACCACATCGCACATCACAACATCTACATATCCACCAATCGTAAATTTTACCTTCACTTGATGTTGAATCTTAACTTCTTGATTGTTCCACAACAACGAATATGGTCTTGGATGAGGTCTTGTTGGTAGCTCTAAAATTCTCACAAGTCTTTCACTTGCAGCATTAATAGTTGCACACTGATCCACCATCGTAGCACATGTATGTGCACCAATTTGAACACGTGTATAGCACATATGAAAAGCTGGCTCCCTGAATGGATCCTTCTCACAACTTTCCAATGAAATTCCAAGCGATCTCATCGTATCTTGCACAAAACCAGTCACCAAAAACTGTAATAATGCAGAGCTAGAAAAACAAATCCAGTGGTGTACCGTGATAAACCCAGAATCTGATACCAAATGATAAGGACACGACGACGGTGTCCGGAATTTATCCCGATCTTTCACGGTACAATGAACAAGCACACACTAGCAGCAGATTTATTTTCTTCACGTCTTTACAGTAGAAACGCAAGTAGCAACAATTGATCTCACGGTAGAACCAACGGAGAGGAATAGGTCTTCGATTAATAAAATACTAGCAGTAGCAAGATTGACAGATAAAGGAATTGGCTTACAACAGATTGCAACCAAACCCTAGATAAGTTCCTTCCACCCGTAGCACTGGTGCCACGATCAGAAGAATGGGATCCACGGCAGGAATCCAAGTAGCGCAACCAGGAACAACTCCCTGAACTCGCCCTTCTTCACAATCCGACAAGGATCGGCTTCAATTCTGGGTAACAGATGGGATCGCCATCTCGGCTGGAGCAACGCTCGACAGGGGAATAAACCTCACGATAAAACCTCCAGATTACATGGCCACCGCCCAACTTAAGTGCACGCAGGCACAAGCTACTGGACCGGGCTCTAATGAAGGCCCAAACAAGTCCGATCCTACCAAAGATTAGCTACGGACTCAAACAAAAGGAAATATTAAAATAATCCGGCAACAATGCTAATGCATCTAATTAAGGAACTGAGGTAATTAACGTGATAGCATGAGGCCCTCATGTTGGATTTTCCATGCTATGCACTTTCGTCTCTTGCTTGATATGAAAATAAGCTCCCACAAATAATTTCTTGCACGATGTCATAATAAATTCTTCCTTCATATTGCTCTTCTTCAAATCAAATAAGAACGAACCAAACTGAAATCTAGACATTTTCAGAACATTACCAGCTGATAGAACTTTCCCGTAGCATGAAGTTTCAGAATTAATATTTGGCGACTTCATGGTCATATTTGGCGACTGCACAAGATAGCTCATCATCATTAGTTAGAGTAATCATGATCTCTTCCTTGTTCATATCTGCAAGCTTTGTAGCATTTGAGAGGGAACCAGATTGTGAATTTTCATTTATCTTGTTGCAAGCAATCTCCGAAACTCTTCCTGAAGCTTTTGGAATCCCATGCGAAGTAATAGATGGGGTAACCACACCATTCTCCCCCTCTTGAAGAAAAGCCGTCCTCGGCTTTGTTATATCCAGCGGTGGGTATTTCTGCTTCTTTCTCACAGCAGGGAAAAAATCCCCTCTCGAAATACCTTTGCTAGGCTTAACCGGAGGCAAATTATCATCAGGATCAGGAGGGACACTTTGCATGGAAGAATCAATTTTTTCCTTGCATGTAATTTCACTGTCAACAGTGACAACTTTGGCAACATTGTTAAGAGTACTGACAGCTTGTACTTGACCTGGAATACTCACATCATTCTGCCCCTCTTGAAGCAAAGCCGTCCTCGGCTTTGGGGCATCATTCGGAGGCTTTTTCTTGTTCACTACAGCAGCAAACACCTCAGCCTTAATATCATTGGCCTTCATTGGTTTTAGCACATGAGAAACACCTTTGTGGACAAAGGAATATGTGTTGGAACGACCTCCATGCGTGGCATCAAGATCAAACTGCCATGGTCGACCCAACAACAAATGACATGCACTCATCGGTGCCACATCACAGTCCACAGAGTCAACATAATCTCCCACTGAGAATTTTACTCTCGTCCTGTGAGTAATTTTTAGCGTGCCACTTTGATTCATCCATTGCATGTAACGAGGCTTGGGAAGTCTCCATGTAGATAAAGAAAATGTATGTACGATATCGGAACTAATAGCATTAGTAAAGCTACCACCATCAATAATCAATCGACATACCTTTTCTTTAATGTTGCACTCAGATTGAAAGATATAGGAGCGCTGCCCTTGAAAATTAGCAATTGTGCCATCACACTTTACCTCTTGAGACATCAGAGAAAATCCCACAACATCATCTACAGCTCCAGATAATGGTTCCACATGAACATCACTAGAAGACTCGAAAACTTGCGGCTCTAGTGTAGGAGAAATTTCAGAACACTCAGCAGCAACAGGCATCTTCTCTTGCAGCACATAAGCATCCCGTCGCCGGCGATCATCAAAGTACTGCTGGGGAGTGTAGCATGTAACACACCAGCGTTGTTCATCAGCAGAAAATGAGAAGCGATTTGTAGAACATGGAAGATCTCGCTTCCAATTCAGAAACAAAGTCCAAGGACTTCCAAGCACCAGTGAGCAAACACTCATGTGTATTGGAACCACATCGCACATCACAACATCTACATATCCACCAATCGTAAATTTTACCTTCACTTGATGTTGAATCTTAACTTCTTGATTGTTCCACAACAACGAATATGGTCTTGGATGAGGTCTTGTTGGTAGCTCTAAAATTCTCACAAGTCTTTCACTTGCAGCATTAATAGTTGCACACTGATCCACCATCGTAGCACATGTATGTGCACCAATTTGAACACGTGTATAGCACATATGAAAAGCTGGCTCCCTGAATGGATCCTTCTCACAACTTTCCAATGAAATTCCAAGCGATCTCATCGTATCTTGCACAAAACCAGTCACCAAAAACTGTAATAATGCAGAGCTAGAAAAACAAATCCAGTGGTGTACCGTGATAAACCCAGAATCTGATACCAAATGATAAGGACACGACGACGGAGTCCGGAATTTATCCCGATCTTTCACGGTACAATGAACAAGCACACACTAGCAGCAGATTTATTTTCTTCACGTCTTTACAGTAGAAACGCAAGTAGCAACAATTGATCTCACGGTAGAACCAACGGAGAGGAATAGGTCTTCGATTAATAAAATACTAGCAGTAGCAAGATTGACAGATAAAGGAATTGGCTTACAACAGATTGCAACCAAACCCTAGATAAGTTCCTTCCACCCGTAGCACTGGTGCCACGATCAGAAGAATGGGATCCACGGCAGGAATCCAAGTAGCGCAACCAGGAACAACTCCCTGAACTCGCCCTTCTTCACAATCCGACAAGGATCGGCTTCAATTCTGGGTAACAGATGGGATCGCCATCTCGGCTGGAGCAACGCTCGACAGGGGAATAAACCTCACGATAAAACCTCCAGATTACATGGCCACCGCCCAACTTAAGTGCACGCAGGCACAAGCTACTGGACCGGGCTCTAATGAAGGCCCAAACAAGTCCGATCCTACCAAAGATTAGCTACGGACTCAAACAAAAGGAAATATTAAAATAATCCGGCAACAATGCTAATGCTTCTAATTAAGGAACTGAGGTAATTAACGTGATAGCATGAGGCCCTCACGTTGGATTTTCCATGCTATGCACTTTCGTCTCTTGCTTGATATGAAAATAAGCTCCCACAAATAATTTCTTGCACGATGTCATAATAAATTCTTCCTTCATATTGCTCTTCTTCAAATCAAATAAGAACGAACCAAACTGAAATCTAGACATTTTCAGAACATTACCAGCTGATAGAACTTTCCCGTAGCATGAAGTTTCAGAATTAATATTTGGCGACTTCATGGTCATATTTGGCGACTGCACAAGATAGCTCATCATCATTAGTTAGAGTAATCATGATCTCTTCCTTGTTCATATCTGCAAGCTTTGTAGCATTTGAGAGGGAACCAGATTGTGAATTTTCATTTATCTTGTTGCAAGCAATCTCCGAAACTCTTCCTGAAGCTTTTGGAATCCCATGCGAAGTAATAGATGGGGTAACCACACCATTCTCCCCCTCTTGAAGAAAAGCCGTCCTCGGCTTTGTTATATCCAGCGGTGGGTATTTCTGCTTCTTTCTCACAGCAGGGAAAAAATCCCCTCTCGAAATACCTTTGCTAGGCTTAACCGGAGGCAAATTATCATCAGGATCAGGAGGGACACTTTGCATGGAAGAATCAATTTTTTCCTTGCATGTAATTTCACTGTCAACAGTGACAACTTTGGCAACATTGTTAAGAGTACTGACAGCTTGTACTTGACCTGGAATACTCACATCATCTTGAACCGAACTGCCTCCTCTACTTAACACAGAAATAAAAAAAACTCGGCCTGCCGGGGGTAAGACCGCCTCCGACGGCATTTGCTTAAGGAGAAGAGCCTCTCACGCAGGCCGAGAAAACCTCCGAACCCCCTTTCCGATCCTGCACAGGGACTCAGCTGGCCGTTGTGAGCTCCGACGCGAGTCTTTACCATATGCTTTAACACAGAGAAGGCGAGGAGATTTTCTTGTGTGCACTGCAGATATTTCGCTACAGTGCACGCGCGGCACTGTAGCGTGCTACAGTACCGCGCTGGTGCCGCCGCTCGAACCCGCGACCGACAGGAGCAAATGCTCCCCATAGCCTCACGCTCTGGCCAGTCGGGTCAACGAGCTTTGGCACTTAACACAGAAATAGGGTACGATCAATATAAGAGCATGGACAATGAAGGTTTTTAAGCTAAAAAACCGATTTTGACACTAAGTGCTCGTATCAGGAGAAGGATGTCTAAATTAGCACCTGGCACTAACGGTGTTTAGCAAAGTGGTTAGATCAATTTAAACACCTTTTTACATTGTAGGAAATGATTTTTGTGCATGTTTTTTTGCCATAACCCCTTCTTCTAAACACCATGGGTTGCAACAAGCCTCTCTGCCCATCCATTTGACTTCCCTGTTCAGTTCCAGAACATTCCCTTCCCCAGATTTTTAAATTTATGGACACATCTGAGCAAACGTACTGGTCATGCTAGGAATGCGTTTGAAGTACTCCATCTGTCCCGTTTTAGGTGTCGCTGTTGGTGTGCGTGCCACAAGTTTGACTCACTTTGTAGAAAATACGTGCAACATTTGTGTCTCCAAATAAATTTGTTAAAAAACTAGACTAAAAGAGCTTTCCAATGATACTAATTATGTATTATAAATATTAATATATTTTAATATAATATTGACCGAATTCATTTCTCGGGAAGCGAGAAAGACAGCTATTTAGGGACGGAGGGAGTAATAAACTATGAAACCTCATGCACCGCAAGACGTGGATGTCGCGTGGAATAGCTGAGCAAGATATGGACCCTCTGTTCAGTTCTCTAAAATATAGAGCGTGATAAACGTTTTCGGTTATCTTAAAGCGTCTTGTTATCGCCCATTCGCCCGTCCAGATCGTATTTTCCTCTGTGGTCCAAACCATCGTCATCTAGCTAGAGCATTTTCAAGCATTTAGTTTGACATTTTGTTGCACTCTGTGTAGCATATATGAAAATAAATTGTTGCCCTCTTTTTTGTCCGACTATCTGCAGAGAAAAGAGGGCCACAATGACAACAACCCAGTATGGCAACCGTGCAGAAACCACAAACCAGAATACTGGTGGCCGGTGCAATGTTTCAAACACGGTCTCGAGCATTATCAAGCAGAGATATAACCATCCAAGCAGCTGATGCATCCTGCTCTTGTGCATGCGCGTTGCAACAATAACCCGAAGAACAACCAGATTACCAGGAGGAGCTGGCGGCGTGCAGTTGCACCCGCCACTCCGCACCATGCTTGGCCGATCCGCTACGCACTGATCTGCATGTCATCGTGTTGACTAAAACGGCCAGAACATGTTGGGCTCACCCATTCTTTTCTCCCTGTTGTCATGCACGTGTTATTCCCTCTATCAACTCCATGTTTCACCGCATTACAGTTGTTGGAGGGCGCCACCTTGTCCCGATCAAGAAAATGATCAAGAGAGATTGTGTCCTGGGTCCAGCTAGTAGCAGCTGCCAACTGTGCACCGTCCTTTCCTCACGTTTCAGCGGGGCTGGCCTCCTGTCAAGGTCATGGCTGACGAGCCATGCACGGTGGACCTAGTAATCTATAGCACACCATTTTCGGCATACACATCGATCCGACGTGGACCGCATGAATTCGCACGTTCGTAAAAAAATGGAGAAAGAAATGCGTGTTGTGTTAGAACTTAGAACGAGTAGTTGGTAGTAGTATTTTTCAAGTCAGCAAGTGTGATTTCTAGGATAAGAAAATTAAAGTCAGCATGTGTGATGTCAATGGTTAGCTGCCTTGTCCTTTGAAGAAGCAAGCAGATATGTAGTCTTAAAGATTCATAGAGTAGTTAGCAGCCGTGCTAAACTGAAAAATATCCAGATTTATAGTAAAAAAGTAAAGATTTGAGCAGTGACTACTACTATCGTTTTGTGTTCACAAAATGGAGCAATGCGATTTCAGTGGCAGACACCAGGCCACGCTGCATGACCTCTCTCCGTTCCTTGCAGGGACCTACAAATCTGACCTGATGAAGCTGGCCAAACTAGCTCTAGGAACTGTTGCATGACTTTCGGTTGTACGGCTGTAGGCCAGATGACGCAGCTCACAGGCCACATTTGCAAGCTGGTGGCCTGGCTTAATTGGAATGTGCGGAAGAGATTTTTTTTCCTTTTTGGCACTTAAGATCTGGTGCCGAAAGAACAGGACAAAACAGGAACTTGGCCCTTGAGGACAAACCACCACTACTACCAAGCAGCGTGTGTGGTAGTGCGCTCGTGAAGGGACACCTGTGGCGCACGAGCCAGTTTGAGGCATCGATGTGGATAGATACTATACTGTTGTTGACATGCGCCGAGTAGCGGACGAGCAGCGGGTGGCTGCTTGCAATGTATACTCCGTCGCTGGTACGTGGTGGTGGATGCCAGCAACGAGCTGTCGTGACAGCCGAAAACAAAAGGCTTGTCGAATGCGATTGATCTGGCAATTTGGTTCAGCGGTTTGGCGTTAACGTTCACTACGATCGGTCTGCTCGTCCTGTCCGTCCACGCTGCTCCGCTCCTGGGCAGGCCGGGTAGCGTAGCCGGCGTCCGAAAAGCACCGATGCGTTCTCCAGACTCCGGACGCGCGGGACACGACAAGCGCGCCGCCTGCGCCGAGCATAGCGCCATGCTTTCCGCGCAGCGAACTTGTGGACGCGCTGGCTCGCGGCGGGCGCGTCCTGCGCCGTCGGTGCAGGGCGAGGACCACCACTCGGACGGAGGACGGACGGGATTTCTCTTTCCGGCTTCCTTTCGCACGTCGCGCGCGACCAACCACGTTCCGGTGGCCACCAGTCGTGTCGGGGGCCGCTCCGTCGAAAATCTCGGCTTTCGCTTTCTCGCCCCGGCGGGGAGCGAGCGGTTCAGTCTCAGTTGCTTGGCGTAGTGCGAGAGGAGAAGATGAACTCGTCTGCAGACTGCAGGAGCATGTAGCCGCCGTGAGTGTGTGCTGACCATGGCATCCTTTCCGGCGAGGTTTTGCAGTCAGTTTTTCCCCCCTCCCTTTCCTGAGAGATCTGGGCGAACTTCTTCTGGTGCATGCATGCAACACAAATTTTTTTCCCCGTCTACATCAGATGCCAGGAGCGACCTGCAAGTTGCTTGTCCTTCGATGTTAGAAGTGGATCACTTGTCATGCGGAACATACAAGCCCGACTTGATCAGTAACCTCAGGAACAGTCTATCTATAGACTCCCTGTGGAACTCGACTCGCTTTCGGTTCCTCTGTTCCCGCCGGACCACGTTTTCGACGCATGCTGCGACGTTCCATGCACTGTTTTTTTTTATTTCATCTCTTCTCTGCGAACGTTGAAACCCCGTGGCACCAGACAGATACCTTGCTTGTGCCGAGCCGCGCGACACGCACCACGTAATCAGCAGAGCGAACGTGTGCCCGCCACGGAAAACAGGGTGGACGAAGCGACCTCCGGAAGCAAGCTAGGTGAGGGTCATTGCTTTGCTTAACCCCAATTGGCGGCCGCAAACACGTTCTGACCAAACCATTGGCTGGTTCGTCGTCGTTCAGATCTGAGATCGGTTTGTTTATCCCGACCAATCCCAACGTTTTCCTTACCAAATCATCGTGCTTGTGCATGAGTCTCTTTTGTATTGTTGAGTGGTTACTTTCAGTGTAGTAAGTTCCACGCATGTCCCGCAAAGTCCGGTCTTCTTGTGTGTAGGAGTAGTTCAACATCTAAGGTAGCGTTCGGATGAGGGCTCTAAAGAGCCCTCTAAAGTTCTACCCTCTAAAGTAAAAAGAATCTTCCTATTTAAGGGTACTAAATAAAATTTAATTGCAAAACCTTTCTGCAGACGGGCGTTATTTTTCGAGACGAATCTAACGAGCCTAATTAATCAATGTTTTGACACAGTGATGCTACAGTAACCATCGTCTAATCGCGGCTTAATTACCCTCATTGCGTTCGTCTCGCGAAATAGAGGGGGGGTCCTGGACTTAGTTTTGTGATTTGACTTTGTTTAGTACACATAAATCGTGCCGGAAGTATTGATGTGACAAGCTACAGTGCATAATAGCCCTATTATTTGCATCCAAACGCTACCTAAGTCGCGTTGCCATTACCTGCGAGCGGTGACGTATCGTGAGACATAGCAATGGCACGTCGTACGAGCTGTGACTATGTTTTCAAACATTTTTTTTTAGAATTTATATGGGTTTGAATGCTGATAATTTAAGGTAATCGAGACCATGAAATGAAACTGTCATCGATCTAAACATGCCTAATTTAATTAGAGCCAAGAAATGAAATGGACTTTGCATTTAAGCCACCATCTATTTAGTAACCGATGGTGACTTAAATGCAAAGTCCATTTCATTTTAGCCATCATCAGCTAAAAACAGGAAGTAAATTTTAATTGCAATTAAACCTTCACTTAAATACATAAACTAACAGGCAAATTATCCAAATGGGATTCGGCTGGATCCCCTGACACGTAAACATCCACGAAAACATACTCGGACACATGATCGCCCAATTATCCAGCATTATCCAGTGCTACTGTTTCGTTAAGCCTTGAACTGACGAGTATTTTATAGGGTCGGTCATCTGTAGGTCCGTGACCTACGTATGGTCTGTGTCTACACCAGCAGGCAGAGGACAGAACGGAGCCGTCTTCTCCTTTAAAAGGCACTCTGAAAAATCTCGCCGTGTCCTTCCAGCGCCGTATCCCCTTCCTTCCCCGCTCCATTCCCGGAAAAGATCGTCGCAGGATGCAATACGGCTTCCCTTTGGAGACCAAGATTTTGATCGTCCCGAATTCTGCTCTCAGTAAAGTTTCGGTTTTCATCTCGACTTAGGCCAGTTGGTGGAGATCCGGAGCATTTTGGGGATCGGTTTTGCTTCGCTTTGATTTGAGGCTAATTGTGGGGGGAGAAAATTGGGAGCTCTTTATAGAAGCAGTGGCTCTTCAGGTTCAATTCAAGGTCGCTTTCTACATGTTGAGAGATTATTGCGTTGTGCAGTTGTGCTTGCATTCATAGAAGACCGGTTGGTGGTTCCTTGGCTCCAAGGCTTCTTATCTTAAGGGCGGTGCGAATCTGAGGTTTCTTCTCGAATTGGCTGCTATCTTGGGTAGCGGATTGGATTGTTGCCGTCCCTGTGATGAGCTGCTCGAGAATCTCCTGAAAGCTTCGATCTTTGATTCAGATTAAGAGCCGACTCGATTGCCTGAAGAGCCCACACCCCCAATTCGATCCGGTGCGGCTATTGGGTCGTAGATGGGTGCGGGGTCTAGCATCCTGGGCGCGGATGGGGAGTGGGGGGAGACGTCGCTCGGCGACATGCCGGAGAGCTGCGTGGCGGCGGTGCTGCTCTACCTTGACCCGCCGGAGATCTGCCAGGTGGCCCGCCTGAACCGTGCCTTCCGCGGCGCCGCCTCTGCGGACTGCGTCTGGGCAGACAAGCTCCCGGCAAACTACCGCTACCTCGCGTCCCTTGCCGCAGCCGCGGATGACGAGGGACGTGGCGATGAAGATGGCAATGGCAAACGCTTCTCCCTTGCGGCCACCAAGAAGGAGATTTACGCGCGCCTGTGCCGGCCCACTCCATTTGATGCTGGCAGAAAGGTAATTCCTTCACTCTCTTGTATTTTGCTTGTTTGTTAGAGCTAATCTGATATCGCATCATATCATATGAATATGATATCTAACTTTTCAATATGGGTGTCAAACATTTGGAATTAAGGGATAATTCTACTAGTTTGATCATGTTTGGTGGGCTTGATGCGATACTATTCTTCCCCTTTTGTTATTTGTCCCGTTTAAAAAGGCATCCATGTTGTCGATTGTAGGAATTCTGGATTGAGAAGAACAAGGGATGCCTTTGTCTGTGTATATCGTCCAAGGCGATGACTATCACGGGTATAGATGATCGGAGGTACTGGAGCCACCTTGCGACAGAGGATTCAAGGTACTTTTCTCTCTGAGACTCCTGCTTTGTATTGATTTTCTTTTCAACATATAAATGCTATAAATTGTCATTGCGAAACAATTTCAGCATATTGGTTTTAGTTTCAAGTTTACAGCACTGTTGCTATTGTGACTGCCTTTCTTTCTTAGCTCCCAGAAAATCATAATAAGGTTCTTGCGTACTCTTATATTTCATTGATTTTCTTTTCTTGTCCCACTGTGCACAGATTGTGACATTAACCACGCACAATTAGTGCAAATTCTTTGTCCAAAACGTCATCGAGGCAGTACTTTTTAAACTTAGAAGTGATATGACATATCTGATATCTGTATTATTATAAAATATAACTTATTGTTGGTTAACTTATCAAGTTTGTGGTATACTTGGCTGACAAGGAATGTTTCTTCCCAATTTGTTGGTGCAATTTTCCACCCTAGAGCTTTATCAGGCCCAGCATGAGGAAGTACATAATTAACCTTATGTTGACCAAATGTTACCAATTTTACAAGCTAATCTATAGCACTAGCTATCGGGTTTTGGTTTGTTGTTGAGCAAAACTTATTCAAAGTGAAATTTTGACAAGTCAGTAATTGATCTGGCGGTAGTTTGCATAATGAATCTTTGACCTAAACGCGCAAACATTAGGCTTCTCAAAATATCTTAGCAAATTTCAGCTGATTATTTTAGTGTATCATCCAATTTCTTCTATGTACTGTCAAAACAAAATGCTAAAAGTTTTTTTGCGTAAAACTGCTTTACACGAACCCATTGTAAACGTAGTCTGGATTTGTGCAGTTTCCATATGGTCGACTATTTAGGAGAGAAACTCACATGTGTATGCTTGAGGTCATTTGAGATGAAATATTGAAACCATTAATTATGATTTATGATCCTCACATGTCACATCAGTTTCTGGCCACAGCAGATAATTTTACTGCCATATAAAAGTTGCTGTGTGCTTTCCTTTCATCCATAATCTAGCAATTTTTATTGCAATCATTATTTCTGATGCTTTGTTTTCCATTAATTTCTTATCTGACCTGCCCACTAACACATCCACACTTTTCTGCTGGGTGTGGATGTGTTGTAGAAGAATACCAACTAGTAACAAGTATTACAATAGCAGATATCTTGTTGTTTCCTGCACGTAGGAAAATCTTACAACTTAGCAATATAATGTTTTCTAATATGTAACACCTGATAACAAGAATGGACTGAATTGCGGTGAGGTTTGGTTGCTATTGTTGATGCATTTCCTATTCACTTCTCAATATAGCTAGAAAAATGAAACATGCCAAACCTTTCCTGTCGTTTGCAGATTTGGGGTGAATGTTGGATTGATGAGTTGCTTATTTGTAATAATGCAGATTCCATAGCGTCGCCTATCTTCAGCAAATTTGGTGGCTTGAGGTAGATGGAGAGCTAGAGTTCTGCTTTCCTGCTGGTTCCTATAGCGTTTTTTTCCGTCTTCACATGGGGCGACCGTATAGGCGCATGGGTCGTCGGCTTTGTGGAACCGAGCATGTGCATGGATGGGATGTCACACCCACACGATTCCAGCTCTCAACCTCTGATGAGCAGCATGCATCATCAGAATATCACCTACAGGAACAAGGAGGCTGGAAGCTTTACCATGTTGGTGATTTTACCGTATCAAACTCTGATGAGCTTATCAAACTTAAGTTCTCAATGATGCAGATCGACTGCACCCATACAAAAGGTGGCTTGTGCGTCGATTCAGTGTTTGTGTATCCTAAAGGGTACAAGCATGAGAAGGCGAACATAGTCTGCATGTAGTTCTGTTTCTGCACATCCCCAAGCAAGCAGAAACAAGAGGCACTTCACAGGTTGAACGGCTAGCCTTTTTCCTGGCCATTCTTACCTGAAAGCCCTTTGTACATTCCTTTTCTTTTCTTCCATTCTGAGTTTTTTGCATGAATGTAAGGTCTCACCTGTATTCTTTGTAGTGGTAGCTGAGGTAGAGAATAGAAAAGCGTTTTAGAGACAGGTCAAATGAAGTGTGAGTCGAGTGCACAGTTTTATTTAGCAGTTTAAATGAGGCTGTAGATTCCGTCTGCATCTGTAACTTTCATCATTCAATGATGTTTGGCGAGCTGGATTTTCCACTTCGCCTGCTACTCTGGATAAAGCTAATTTTATATCTTTTATAAGCAGACTGATGCTTGGGTTCAACTCCATTTCTGTTCCTTTATATGTTTCAATAAATGAGAAATGTTTCGTGACCTTACTTGTGAGTATTGTTGAGAATCAAATGTGAAATGTTTTTCTGTTCCTCCTGCTCCAGTGCACGACACGGACACTAAACATTTCCTGGGCTCCTGGCCACGGGCCACATCGTAGAGTGGGCTCAGGAAGATTGGTCCTTCGTTTGGCCCGTAAAGAAATGTTAATGGACGGTCAAGAATTGCTGTGAGCATGAATCCTAGCCCGACCAGCCCCGGCCCGTTGAATCCATGGCTCCTCCTGTTCACCACCAGCGCGCGACGTCGCGTCTTCACTGGCGATGGTCTCGGGCTCTCGGCGACCAGACCACTCGACACCGCTATATACTCCCGGCGACCTTGTCTGGCCACGGCCATACTTGTCGCCCGTGCTGAGCTCCTGGCGGCCGGAACCTTACCATCGTAGCCCTCCTCGCGTGCTGGGCCTGCTGGCTCCCCGGCGAGCGTTTGCTCCCACCGTCCGGAACCAGCACGGAGATTGGAGAACCGCGCCATCGGCTGCAACTGTAAAGCCAGCGTTTCCGCCAATCGACGCTTGCATGTGCGCCTCTTGATTCCTGACGTGCCATTTCATTTTCCACCGTGCGCAGCGCACGGAGGCATGCCGTTGGGAAAGCGAGGTCGGGTGGATCGGTAAATTAACCAAACAACACGGACTCGCCAAAATACCTGGAAAATGTCATGTCGGATGTCGCCAACAGAAACCCTGAACTTGAACATACGCCTCGCGTGTGGCCCGGACGACGCTCTCACCCGTTGCCCGGACGTGACCTCGCGTCGCGCCATGTGAAAGACGACCAAACGTCCAAATCTTGCTCCCAGTCAGCAGCAAACCTCCACTCATACATGCCACGAGGATGAGCTACCTGTCAAACGCTGCTGGTACTGGTAGCGCACCGTTCCGGAGCGGAGCAGCCACTAACCGGGCTTCATATTGAACAGCAGCTGAATGTTAAGCTATTTTTATTCTCAGCAAGAAACAGCCGAGGACGCCGGTCCAGGGGTGGTCCTTTGGTTTTGTTACCAGTGATCAGGAGTCAGGACCGCCTGGGAGGAAAATCGACCTTGTGTCTCACCGTGCTCTCTGTCGCGCCGGCCGTACCGTACTGTGTGGGGGGTAGTGTCGCCGCGAAGAACCTGCGATCGATCGATCGATCGCTGTGAAGGTCGAGGCCCCGCCTCCACAGTCGCTGGATCGCGCCGGGCGGTCGATCTGGCGCGCGGCGCATTTAATTGGGAGCGCTGCGAGTCAAGCTGCTGCTGCTATTTCAGGTTGGCGACCGGGCATTCAATAGCTTGGCCGCTGGATCTGAACCCCCGCTCTGCCTCCCCTGCCGGTCCTGTTGTTCTCCAGGCTAGATTTGCTCGTCCCGCTCCGGGCCTCTGCGCGTACTAGTACGACGCTCCGTGCGTGCGACGAAAGATTCGGCGAATGACCCTCCGAAACTCGCAAAATTTCTCAGGTTTTCTTCTCGGATACTGTTTACCTTCCTTCTTTGACGCCTATAGCATCGATTCGATCATCCTGTAAACTGATTGTAACTACTGAACGGAAGCTGCTACTGAAACCGGTGACAAGCTTAGTACGTTCGATGCGAAACGCGCAAGCACGGATTATTCGTATGTCCTTTTCTGCTTAATCACCATATGCTGAAAGCCACTCTTTGCTCTGCTCCGGACGGCGCTACGGATGCAGTTTTAAGATTAGAACGGTCCGAAAGCGATCTGTAACCTCCCGTCGATGTTCCCGATGACCTGCACTTGGTTGATGGATATGTTTGTTGATAACGGCGAAAGTACGTGCTGCTGGTAACCATGTACTCCGTACTACTTACTACTTATGGATACTGTTATCGAAACTAGAGTATAACGTGTGCTAATTCTAGATGTGCACGCACACATCTAGCATCATCATTTGGCCGCGTACGCGGCACGTAGGAGTACTTGAATTGCACGGAGCTCCTTATTTAAAATTCGTTCGCCTGTGACAACTAAACTCTTCTTCTGAACTTATAATTCCAGAAGGCCGCAATCGTACGAGTGTGACTTCGTCAATGGACCGCGCGGGCTAAGCTTCTGATTTTGCCGTCAATACCATGTCTAAACTCGCGCGAAACCATCGTACACAAATTTCGATATCAAATAGGTTATTCTTACATGCGCCAGAACACAGCTGGTGAAATTAGAATAAACCGACGTATATACGATAACTGTCCCATTATTTTTGCACTAGCAACTCAATAAAATTGGACAAGGCTTGTTTGGGAGTATGAGGTATATTCACTTATGTGACTACGATGGACAAGATTGCAAGGCATCATCCCAAGCTTGTTGGTTGGACAATGCTTTAAGTAAAGGGAGAGAAGCTGATCATACTTTTAGTGATTCCCACACTAAAAGTAAATTAACGAACAACCAAAGGGGCTTTCGTACAAAATCGCATCCACATGTCGTCCGCGTCATATACACACGCCACTGGGAGCTCGCATCCGAACGCAACGCAACACATCGCTCGCGCGAGCAAGCGGACCAAAATCCTCTCCCCGCATCTGGGCTGCCTCCCCCGCTGCGGCGGCGGCGACGACGACGACGGCGATGGGGCTGGAGATGGAGGCCATGGCGGCGTCGATCGGCGTGTCGGTGCCCGTGCTCCGCTTCCTGCTCTGCTTCGCGGCCACCATCCCGACGGGGCTCCTGTGGCGCGCGGTGCCCAGCGCCACGGGGCGCCACCTCTACGCGGGGCTCACGGGCGCCGCGCTCTCCTACATCTCCTTCGGGGCCACGTCCAACCTCCTCTTCGTCATCCCCATGGCGTTTGGCTACCTCGCCATGCTTCTGTGCCGCCAAAGGGCCGGGCTCATCACCTTCCTCGGCGCCTTCGGCTTCCTCATCGCATGGTGAACCCCCTCACTCCCGCCCCTTGTCTCCAGTGGGATCGTATCAGGGCTTAATTTCCTGGAATTTCGAACAATTGAATTGATCCCTACCTGTTTTGTTCAAATTTTGAGTAGAACCGAGCACGAAAACTAGAGGTGTCTGTAGTTATTATTCTTGTGAGAGCTAGAGTAATTGTGGACCAAGCATGGGTTGTTGTGATGCCAGCATTGCCGCATTGGAATGTCTCAGTATTCAAACTGATTGAGCGATTTCGTTCTTATTTCTTTGTCTAGGGCCCTGTGGTCCTGTTTGAAGCAAGATTTTGATGTGGGGAGAACTGGGCCCTTGCATTAAATCTGCACCAATTTGCGTATATGCTTCCAAACTTTTCGATATGGGATCATTTAGTGTTTGCAATGAGATAGGAATGGGTTATCCATTTTTCTGTTGCATAGTCTATTTAACCTGACATAGCGGCTCTGGCATATAATAAAAGTGCATAACTTAAGTGATAAAATATAGCCTATGCATCGCTTGGTACTTTATAGACTTCAAACTGCGGTTGGTGTCCTACTAAGAAATTGTGTGCTCTTTTATGGCCAACCTTTTAATGCGGACATCCGAATTTTCTCCATTTGTGGATGGGTAAATCATCCAATCAATTCTGCATTGAGGTCCCACTTCATCTTTTCCCTTTGCATCAAGTCTTATTTTTATGCGCGTTGTGCATTAGTTCATGTTCGGATTGCATGGTTTTAGTCGATCAATTGATGTAAGTTACAGCCTGAACATTGTTAGTCAGTGTATATGCCTCTGTATCCACCTGCCAACTCAATGAAACCATGGAGCGTGAGCACTGATTAATGGAAGTAAAGCGAACCTTTTCACCTACACTGCCTTGGGCTTTTATTATTGCACTACTTAGTAGTATTAGATATCAGACCATGTTTTATTGTTATGTTTAAGGTCTCATTTGGTTTTCTGTTGGTAATAAATAGTTACTACATCCATTCTTAAGCACATGACATTTAGGATAGCTAACCTAGTTCAAATTACACTAGATTTTTTGTCCTAAATGTCGTACATTAAATGGAGGGAGTACAACGGGCTGTTTATGAGCGGCAAGGAGGAATTGCCGTAATACAAACAAAAAGAAAGATGGTAGGCCTGCCATTAAAATTTTGATGCCAAGCTTTAGAATCTTCCAAGGACATTCCTTCTTTTTTTGAAATATGACCAAAGATTCCACTCCTACGAATATGCTAGAGCGACCGTTCATTTGGACGCTTCTCAGTTGCAATGCTTATTTGAGCATTCAATCTAGGAATATCGTGAATACACAATTACATACGCTACGCAAGATAATGTTGTCGCACCTGTTTTTGTGAAATGGGACTTTGCGTGGTACGTGAAGTGCACTGAGGTGCAACATTGCTAAAAAGGCCAGAGTGACATGAAAATGCAGAAGCATCCCAAGTTGGCAAAAGAGAGCGGATTGATGTTGCCACATTTTATTAGAAGTTAGTCACAAGTTTGATATCACAATCCAAGTACTAAAAAAAAGGTACTATTTGTCCACCCGGAAGAATGTTCATACGTGAGCTATGTCCTGTTGATTAAGTCAGCGACATCAGTTCAGAATTTGCACTTATTTTAGAATTAAGCTATCAAGGTTTGACACTGTGTGATTTTATCCGTGGAATGTGACCAGAGTAATCCAAAATCTGCTTGTAGTCATACTGTAAGAGCCTTCACTACAATTTCCAAAAAGATGGGGGAAAAGTACCACCCAGTGAAGTTTGAATCCATGGCACGGGTGCAGCCCAATTTCTTTCTCAGAAGTAGCGCTTCTTTTTCGTCTGGTTATTTCTGAGAATCGCTCTAAACCAATGGATTCACCTAATTTGGATTGTAAATTTGACGTTCAGGCTGTTCTCGAGTTTGGCATGTGAAGCTAGGTTTGGGATCGTGGACCAGATCAGATCTGCCAGTTTTCTGTTCTGATCCTTCTGGAAAACCAGCCGGTTTTCGGCCATTCATTTTGGTTTTGAAGATTTATTGCCTAAACGTATATAATAACTAAAACAGTGGACCTTGCGTTTATTATGGCTAAAATTGATGCCGCCTATTATAATCAATGTATTTTTCTCATATAGTGCTGAGTACCATTCTATCCTATTAATGGGCCTGCTTTGGCGATAAGTTCTGTGTTGCCCTACTACATTCCAAAGAACGAATATGAGACACCGCATGCATCCTGCCGCAACATTAACCTTGATTTGACATGTAGTCTACTTGCATGGGAGTATAAATTAGTTATGTATTGTCGGCACTGGCGGAGCCAGCCCTGAGACAAAGAGGGGGCCAGTATGGCTAATATAACCTGGCTGCTAATGTGCTTCAAGGCTTTGATTCAATACTGCAGTGAAAATTTGCACATGGGGGGCCAGAGCCCAGGTTGGCCTGAACCTGGCTTCGCCCCTGATTGTCGGTTAGTCGTATCTTCTTTTCAGATTGTGTTTGCTACCGTTTCGCTTAGCAAAAGTGCTCCCTTGTTTCATATGCGAAAATTGTGAGAAACAAGGCAGTTCAGTGCGTAACTACTTTTGGGTTCAAAATGGGACTTCTTGTATGGGCATATTTTATTCCAAACCTGGAATTTATTAATAAGGATTGACCGTATTGATTATAATTAATGCGTTCGAAAGATCTTACATGTTCTTTCTTTTCTAGTCATGTGTACTACATGAGCGGAGATGCGTGGAAGGAGGGAGGCATTGATGCAACCGGTATGGTATATTACTCTATTGCTAATTGTAATTATGCCATGTAGTTATGCTAGTGTTCCTGGTGCAATTTCTCAAGCATTTCTAAGGTGTGCAAGCAACAATAGTTAACGGTGCACAAACAATAAAGGTTTTAAGGATTTTATACCCTAAAAAAGCATCTCATTTATTGTTTTATTTGATTCGATCGTACTGCTGACAGACACCGCTGATTTCATTATTATCAAATAGTGAGGACAATGCTTCCATTTTTATAAGAGACAGAATTTACTTTGCTATTTTCTTAGAGTAATAGGCAAAATGGTTAAATAATAGCTATACAGAGGGATGGATAGTTAATAACATAACTAAATGGAGGTAAGAACGCTCCATTTAGGCTGAAGTCAACTTGTCCATTTTTGTATATACAAGGTTTCTGTGTAGGGAAAACCATACCATGTTATAGTTTCTTACCAGAATTCAATTTATCTGTGCAATGCAGGTGCTTTAATGGTTTTAACGCTGAAAATCATTTCGTGCGCAATAAACTACAGTGATGGCCTCTTGAAGGAAGAGGGTTTACGTGATGCTCAGAAAAAGTATCGATTGACTAAGCTTCCTTCTCTAATTGAATATTTTGGTTACTGCCTCTGCTGTGGCAGCCACTTTGCTGGACCAGTATACGAGATGAAAGATTATCTTGAATGGACTGAAAGGAAAGGAGTAAGTGACATTCATCTCTTTGTGAGTTACTCTATCTTTCGCCTCTTTCTGATATTCATTAATCTTCTGCAGCTATGGGCTAGCCCGATTCCTTCTCCGTTGCTGCCTACTTTGCGTGCTTTAGTTCAAGCTGGTATATGCATGGGGTTATATTTGTATCTGTCACCTAAATTTCCACTCTCAAGGTTCAATGAATCCCTATATTATGAATGGGGTTTCTGGCACCGGCTTTTCTATCAGTACATGTCAGGCTTTACTGCACGTTGGAAATATTACTTCATATGGTCAATTTCAGAAGCTGCAATTATTATATCTGGCCTGGGCTTTTCTGGTTGGTCAGATTCTACTCCCCCAAAACCCAAATGGGATCGTGCAAAGAATGTTGATGTCTTAGGAGTTGAATTAGCTAGAAGCGCAGTTCAACTGCCCCTTGTGTGGAACATTCAAGTTAGCACATGGCTGCGATACTGTAAGTTCTTTCTCTTGATGTAGTCCATTACGCCAACAACCTTGTTAACATGCTTTGTAGGATAATAGCCCCTTTTTAGTAGAATTTGGTCTACCAGTACAGAAGTGCTTAGTGCACCCTGCAAAGAAAAGAAAACATAATTCAAAGCAATTCGGTGTCTGATTTGCAACCAAAATATTCAACTATTTCGGTGCCACTTCCAAAACCAAATAAACATTGCTATATCAAAATCTTACTGTTTATTCATCTACGTATAGATACAAATATTATGTACTTTGCTGGTTGTTCTTTTTATTTGTTTGGGTAAACATTTATTTGTCAGTGTTACTGGTAAAAGCCTGTGTTTCCTGCTGATTAAAAATGAACGTAAAATATGTACTAACATGTATTACTATGCCTTGAACACATTATTGTCTTCTAGAAAAGGTGTTCCAGCGGAATTTTATCTTTTTGCCTAATGTGGTTAGTATGCTCCAAGCAGTTTGTTCACTTGTAAATCATATCATATAACAGAAGCAATGCACGTTCCTTACATTTCTGCAATGTACTGAGTGTCATCATCAAAACTACGGTATCTTATTTTCTGCATAATAAAATGACTTGTGGTTCTGCAACTATTTCAGATGTATATGAGAGGCTCATGCAGAAAGGAAAGAAACCAGGTTTCCTTCAATTGTTGGGTACACAGACAGTCAGTGCCATCTGGCATGTGAGTTATATATTACTCTCACCTATGTATTTAGTTCATGGTGATTTTAGTTTGTACGTTTCGTCATGTAGTAGAGCAGCCTAATATTAGTTGGACCAATATTTTCTCATGAAGCTAGAAGATTACTCAAAGAACTTAGATCTGCTACATTTTTGGTGCCTTTATAGAGGCCATATGCTCACTTTCGTTTTGCAATGGAAATTGATTGTCCGGTTCAGTGGAAAAAAGCAGCCACATGTGAAATTGCAAATTGCCCTTGGTCCATAGATCACAAACGCATCGGAAACTTTTTTCAATTATATTTCTACTCACCATTTTTTCCTGTGATAGAAGGTTTGCATAATTATATCTGCAAGGTTTTCTCCTTTTTCTGATGTTTTAATTCAAACAGGGATTGTATCCTGGATATATGATCTTCTTTGTTCAATCAGCATTGATGATAAATGGTTCACGAGGTAGCTCTCCATCCCTCTTTACTGTTGGTCTTGTTGCTGCTAATTCATTCCCAGATGCATGTATGTTAAAAATCTATTTGAACATGCGATCTGATTTTGCCTTTCCTATCGATACAGTTATATACAGATGGCAGCAAGCTGTGAACAATCCAGTCCTCCGCAGTATCCTGGCTTTTCTGAATTTCGCATATACTTTGCTGGTGCTTAACTACTCATGCATTGGCTTCCAGGTCAGTTTTTTTATCCTTTGAATCGGGATGTGCTTTATTTTCTTTCATATTGGAAGATTAATATTTCTACATGAATTTTCATCAAAAGATTCTTGCCTGATTATTGGTTATTGTCTTTGGTGGCCAACATAGGGTACCCGTTAGCCATTGTGTTTGATGTCAAAATCTATCATCAAATTTCACCTTGAATTATGAAACTTCACCTTAAACTTTACAATACCTTCCAAATAGCACCCTAACTGTTTTTAGCAATTACAAAGTACAAATAGCACCAAGTACATGTGATACGCTCGGCATACCGAGGGGAAGTCACCCTAACTGTTCTTTTAAGTTCGGTTTTGCCTACATGGCAGATTTAGGCAAACATTTTAGGCTGTGTTTTACCGTCATTGTGACAATGGAACATATTCAAAACCAGAATGTTTCCTAGGTATCTTTAGTGCCATACATCTTTCGAAAGATGAGATGATCATTAACACCATAAGTAATGCTGTTTTCTAATGCAGTTGTCCTACGCCCTCCATAATGAGGAACCAATTGTCCTTATCTTTCATGTAATCCAGCTTGATATTTGATCAGTTTTCTTTTTCCCTGAAGGTATTGAGCTTCAAGGAAACCTTGGCATCCTACCAGAGCGTATATTATGTTGGGACGATTATTCCAATTGTATGTCTCGTTCTGGGCTCTGTTATCAAGCCACCAAGGCCTGTGAAGCCCAAGGCTCGGAAGGCGGAGTGAGAAAGGTAAACTGAAGGACGTTTATACAGTGAAGATAGATGGAGAAGCTTCATCGACAAAGCTAGTTTTCGGTTTATTTTTTCACTCTTTTTGAACAGTGCCAAATTAGCACAATGTTTATGTGGTAGCCCCAGCTCTCGTACTTTGGAACTCCATTGTGATTGACCAGTCATTAAAACGTGGCATATTGATGGGTTTTTTCTTCGATTTAATTTACTACAACATGCGGTGCGAAGGATTTCAGCCTGATGACAAAAGGAGATCCCTTTTATCACTGTGTTATCGTCTACCTGCTGACTGAATCTAAAGACTTTGCCTTTTTGACGCCTTTCCACCTGGAGCTGGATGGAAGTGTGAATGCACGTGATTTCGGCACCTCACACCACCCATCGTTAGTTGTTATCAACTGAGCTCTACAACACAGCACCCGTGTTTTGACTCCACTCTTGCACCACTGCACACTTTGAATGCAGTTTTGGTGCGATGGTAGGTCGGTCTGAAGTTGAAGCCGAGACCACCGAGATGATGGATGCTGGTCATAGACAATGAACCGGGCCTGAGGTCATGTTTTTTGTCGGTCGCATAAATGGTGCTTCTGCTGCTGCGGTATAGTGCGACGCCTGGTGGTTTGGTCCAACATAACATGCGGCAGAGGGGCTGTGGTGCTTCTGGTGTTTGTTGGCCGTGTCATGCTCATATATGCATGGCTATGGACTGTGCAAGCCGCAAATGCTTGATTGGTGCTCTTCTCCGGCGAGGACCAGAACTCGTGGAAGAACAACGTGGTGCTCTACCGAGCTATATGCAAGTTAATGGCAACGCCGGTAACGCGACGTAACGTGGCGTGGATCCGGTCATGACCGTGACTAGCTTGCTTCTGGATTGGATCATTGATCCATCATGCCACTACCTGTGATGGTGGTACTCGAAGATTACTGGGAAGTGGCATACCAAGTCAACTTTTTCTTGCCAGGAGAGAATGTGCGGGTCTAACAGTCCAGCTGACGACGTGTCCCGCACGATCCGTTCGGAATTGCCATTTCCAAGGCAAGTAAACTCCCCTCCTGACGTGAAACGGACCAGGTCCACTTCGCCTCCGCACTGTTCCGATCAGGCTGCACTCACGATTTCAATCAAAGTTTGCAACCACAGCTGAGGGTTCCGGAAAGGCGACCGACTTTTACCGGCGGCGCGTCGTCAAAGGTGGTCGCTCTCGCTGGTCTCTGATTGCGACACGACTCGCACCATCGTCGTCCGCCTCGCGCTCCGTGCGGCACACGCGCCGGTGCTCGGGGTCTCCCCCCCGTGACCCAGCGTCGGGTGTGTGACCTGTGAGCGCGACGTGAGAGCGAGGCCTCAGTGTTCGCGAGGCCATGCCCTGAACGGGACACCCACCGTCGCAGCCTTGCCCGCCGGGGTCTCTGCAGAACTACACTGTTGCGAGCACAGTTTTATCAACGATCCAGCTTGCATGGATGCCTGACGAGACACCGATCGATCGGACCACCAGAAATTTGGTGCCCGTACGTCTGCGACCATGCAGCATGCTCGCCTAGCTAGTCTTTTGACGCAAACGGAAACAAGCGAAAGGGGCCAGCCATGAGCCAGCCTTGTCAGCCGTCACTATACGGTGCATGGGAAATGCGTCTGTCTATACATCGGGTTAATTACTGGACCATGCCGGCATGCATGCATGCCGAGAAGAGTCCCAGCTTTGCCAGACTCGGCAGGCGTTTATCATTGGAGTACACCCAGTGCAGAGTTGCCCAACTGCGCCCAGGCAGCACGTTGCGTCACGGCTGCCCTGCCTCAGCCATGACGCCACCGCGCGCGTGCTCCCCACAAGCGCGCAGCTGCCAACACATGCAGGGCAAACGAGAGGCGCGGAGCGCATGCCGATCGATCGATCCGCCAGGCCACCACCAAGAATCAGTTCATCACGTGCCCTGGTGGTGTGGCAGACAACGCGCGGTGCGCGTGCGACACTGTTGTTGCGCTTCCGCGTGACGTCGCGCATGGCGGCATCCGCGGACTTTTGCGTCGTGTGCAGCGCACCGCAGCTCACGACGCCGATCGGGAGGAGGCCAGCGAGCCCGGCTGGTCCTTGGCCGCGGGCAGCTGGACGACGAGGCGCTTTTGATGGATCGATCCAGGCTCTGAGCTGGCCTGCAGGCTGGCTGCACGCAGCTTGGGTCTCTCTCAAGCATCAGACGGCGTCAGTAGCCTGGTGTATGCGATGCCAGTCGATCGGGCGATTCAATTTGTGCATGCACCTACTTGATTCACCCTGCCTAGTCATCTCTAACGCACCTTACGCACAACTCTCTCTGTTGAAGGCTTGAAGCGATCGCTTCCATTCTTTCTAGAACACATTTGCCGACACCTCTCTGCATGCGAGACTTACTTCCCACGTGAAAGAAATTAGAAAATTTGCAATAAATGAATTTCTCATCGCTCGTCACTTTTCTGGTACAATCTGCAGGCCAAGGAAATCTTCTTGCATATAGCTCCATGCATGCATATATGCATACAGGCATTCTCTAAAAGTCCAGTAGCAGTCAACATCGCCATGCAAGATAAAATGTCACCATTACACGCGTGAATCATCATGACCTTATTAGGAGAAAAATATGTTAAAAAAAATGTGATCCAGCATGCTCCCTACCATGCAGTACTATAATGGTGCTCCCGTCGTCCATCGACTCCCACATTGCCACATGTAATATAATCAGAAAAAGTGCAGGCCCGGCCGGCCAAAATTAAGATCAGCCTCTTGACTAACTACTCCTAAATGGCTGCATGTAAATTTACATTGCCGGCCGCTAGCTAGATCAGTCTAACCACTCATGGCCGGCCGGTGTTTACGAAAACGACATGAACGCAGTACATTGTAAAATGGGGAAAAGAAAGACAAGTAAGAAACCGTGTCGCCACAAGATATATAACTGCAGATAATTCAAAATGCACCTGCTTCACGGTATGATGCATGAATCATTATCCGGATAGAAGATTTGGACTCTTTTCTGATCCGCCAAATGCATGGCTCTTCGTGGCCATATTCGTAGTCGCTTTAGTTGGAAAGAAGCTTACCGCTAGCGTTTCGGGATCAGACCAGTCACACACGGAGAGAAAGTGATGAAAAGAAGTCAAATAAAGCTTAATTATGATTCCGACGAGTGATCAACGCGATGACCTAAATTTCCTCGTATGAGACGCGACCCTTTTCGGTTTTATATTTCTGGGGCCGGTCAGTCCCACCTGCCTGCAAACACACGAGATAACATATACTACAGCATACCACTTGTCATATTCAAGTACCCATGTGGACTTCTTGACATCAATCACTGTACGTATACAAAGACTTGTGTCACGCTAATTACGTACGCCCAATATCAAGGTACTTTGGAGTAGTGAAAGGTGTCTTAGCCTAATGGTTAAGGCATCCGAGTAACACCTCTCAGGTCCTGGGTTCGACTCCTCGTGGGAGCGAATTTTCAAGGATTTAACGGCATTTGTGCTTTCAGTGGTAGGCGACGCTCCCGTCGACAGCGAGGCGCCAGTGGTGACTTCGTATATCTAAATTTGCCGGCTCAGTCTTCGAAGATGCTCATATGGGTAGGGTTTGCGTACGTGTATTCATAGGGGCGAGTGTGCGTGCGTTGTGAGTGTCTGAGTTGTACTGTGTAATCTTAAAAAAAAAAAGATACTTTGGAGTAGCTAGCACTGGTACAGGACAAATGGAATACTATTAGCGACGCAGCACGCATAGCGCCAGTAAGTTTTGGCCGCACACAGAGCAGAGCCCACGGGAAATACGGACGGCAGACGTGCCATAAGAGGCGTTGCATGGCGCGCAGCGCATGGCGTCGTCCGTAGCGCAGCAGGCTGAAGCCAGCTTTGATTAATGTCCTTAAGCCAGCAGGTATCGGCAATGCATAGCCAAGAGAAGCAACAAGAGTTCTTTGCAACCTTGTTAGCAGCTGCGTTTAAGCCAAAATAACAAGGCAAGTGCTCCAAAAATGTTCACTCGTGGACTCCCCATGACTGTGTAGCAGCTTTAACATTGTACATTGTTGGCCAAGCTAGCATTGTGCTTTCATTTTACTAAGTACGCAGATGCCTTGACGATACCCTTGTTTATAGAGGCATGCATGGCCCGTCGATCTAGATATATAGCTCACGAATTAGTATTTGAACAATGCAGAGCTTTGGACGGCTGGAATGTAACTGGACGTCCTCCAATATTATTTCAGAGCTATATATATATATATCTAACGCTAGATGCAGACACACAATGCCTGCGTCTGCGTGCATCTCGTAATTAAAGAATCCATATCTCATATAGATGAGGACGAAATAGTCTCCCATACCCCCAAAAATTCTTGATTGATTCTACCATATAATATGGTCGCCTCAAGCCGAACATGGACAACCATATGCTCACGCATCTGGCGTACGTATATTCTGCTTACCTGCACCCAACTTGGATTTGTCTGTAGCCTACCTTGGTTTTGCTCTTCTGTAACACAGTACGTTAGATCGATCTCAAAAATATAACATGCATGCATAGAGAGTACGTGTGGTGTACGGCTACCGACATGGAAAACACTGAAACACATGGAGATTAAAATGGTACTTTTTCCAGATTTGGTAATACCACAATTGCGTTTTAATTAGACCGAGTCCCATGCATGTGGAAACGCCTCTGATTTCAATAGCTTGTTACCGTTATTTTCGTAGCTTCTGATAGCAAACTAACAATGCTAATTAAGCAAATATTTAAGCCAGCACAATTGCTTTTCAAACCGCGTGGCACCAGCTTTTATAGCACACAAACCATTTTCATCCAAACCGGATGGCTATAGCAATCTAGAAAAATGTTTCCATTGCGATTATAATGGTTTGTGATTATTAATCTATACATTTAGGCAAGGAATTTTCTTTTCCGAAATTTAAAAGAAGTATGACAACCAGCAATTCAACGAATTTTGAACAAAATTTCAATCATTTGTTTTGAATTATGTGTGGCTTTCAACATTTCTTTAATACTATGTACATGGTATATATGATTCGGGTACAACACAACAAAACAGTTGGGTTTGTCTTGCAGGATCGGCGCTGCAGGCTATTGACTGACATGATCGGATTGGAACTAATCTCATATATACAATCTGGTTATGACGCATGACTCACACGTATGTGCTAGGAACTAATATATTTTAAACTAAAAACTGATCTGTCTGATAGTGGTTGGTGACATGGTTTAGAAGTTTCACGACGTTCCAGAAATTGACGTAATATGAACACTCAAAGTTGAACAAGTTGAATTTTTAGCGCCTATAAGTGGAGTCTATAAACAGGTTCCTACCCTCTAGCCTCAGTATGCATTGAGAGTGGCACCTCGAAAATGGCAAAGGAATAGAGGATAGATCGTTTGGCTTCCACAAACCATTCATCTCGTAGATTTTTCAGCATCCTTGACCCCAATTGTGATACGTTATTGAAGTCTTCCGATTTTGGGGAAAATGCCAAAAAAAAAAACACACCTACACAACGTGGAGGAGGAGGATCTGAAACCGAAGTTCTTGTAGGTGGGCATAGAAAAACCCTGAGATGTGATTTTTTTTATATAATTGCAATTTTTCCTTACATTTCTCTCTCTACCGATGAACAAAATTAAAAGTACACAATGATTGGAGAAGGGGTGCAGCTAGAGCTAGCAGCTACTACTAGCAATTAGCAAGGATCAATGACCAGGTGCAGTGAATAAGTGCGTCAGTTCGAGAAGAAAACAGTATTTCTTAGGTACCTCTAAATCCTACTCCAAGCATAATATTTCCTAGGCCAGGCTGTAATATAAATGTCAAGTGACCAAAATGAACATGGGTTCTGGTGCAACTGGTGCTCACGGAGGCATCATTACCACAAACTACACAAGCATATGAAATATTTATGAGAGTATTGCCCTCATAGCTTTAGGATTTTTGTTGCTCAATGCGGTATACTCCCTCCGTGCTCCAATGTAAGCACTTCTAGCGTTTGAAATTTTTCCCTGAATCTAAGCATTCCTGGCCGCATGCGGGGTCCACCATGATGTCGTTTAGCTCACAACTCCCACAGCAGGCCCACCATATCCTTCCAGATTCCTCCCGCAAGCCACCACAGGCTGCAAGCTCATCCATATCTCGCTCCTCTCCTCTTGATCAGGCAAAGGTCAAGCTACAGGCAGGACGGCGCTCGGGCTCGCCGGCGTGGGAGCAGGAGGCGGCCGGGTTCGCCGGCGCGGGAGGAGGCAGCGGCGGGATTCGTCGGCGGGGGAGCTGGAGGCGCCCGGGATCCACGACGCGGGAGCAGGAGGCAGCCAAGCTCGTCGGCGCAGGAGCAGGAGATGGCCGGGCTCCACGGCGCGAGCTGGAGGTGGCCGGGATCCACGGATCTGGGCCGTGCCCGTGCCGACCAGATTTCAATCTGTTCCCCTCCAGCAGCACAACGGCGACGACGTGTTGCGTGCTCCATCCGCGCGACGGCGACGCGGCGGCGAGGTGCTCCATCCGTGCGACGGCGACGCGGCGGCGAGGTGCTCCATCCGCGCGGTAGGGAGCACGCGGTGACGACTCAGCGACCAGCCTCCCTCCTCGCTCACGCGGCTGATGACGACGCCGACCTCCCCTGCCTCCGCCGAGGGAAGCTGGGGCAGTTGTTCCGAGGCTCATCACCCATCCCACTGATGCGTTAATGTCACGCGGTTTCCTACTTTTTTGAGGGCACATGCGTCTTTTGCTCTCTCTGCTATTCTGAGATTTGAACTCCAGAAATTCTTACATTGGGGCACGGAGGGAGTAGTAATTATTATGTATTTAGGTCTATTGGCTAGTTCAAATTGATACACAGCGCACTACTAGATTGATGGAGCAGTTTGACTCTACGTCATTTCTATCTATTTTTTTCTTAATAACATTGCTACCGTGTGACTCCAGATTATTGATACTACACACTGATCAACTCACCCAAAAATGTGTGAATTTTTACCGGAATAAATCACCTAAAATGGCTTCTAGGAGGGCTTATATTAACCGACCAGATTAATAGCAGTGCGTTCACGCGTGACTCATTTAACGTGTGAGATCATTAACACCTACTGATAGCATTAACGCAGGAGACGGAGGTGTGATGAGCAAGACACCCCTTAAATACGTGGCACACGAAGAACCCCTCGCGAGATATAGTATATACATACCAAAGAAAAACGTGCATGACCATTCCATTAGGGTCGTTCAGATGAGGTGACACCCCGCGCGGCGCAACCGGCCAGCCACATCATTTCCGGCAGATGGAGCCGGCCCGGCCGAGAAAATTGCCGCCCAAGGTCGTAGCACGCACCAACCGCGGCCACTATCGATTCTCTAGCAACGCCATCCTCCCCTACCCCCACAGAGGTGGCTGGCTAACGCGTGCCATATAACGCTTTACGTAAAGATCAAAGGATAAGTTTTTGTGCAATCTCGGAGGAGCTAAAGAATGCATAACTGCTATTGCATCATGGATAACCGCCATGCGCGCCTCGAAAAGAAAGACGGAGGAGCCTGCTGTTGTTGAAATTCCAAGTCGTCGTGCACGCCCGGCAGCCAGCACGAGTGCACCACGACGACGACGACGACAAGAGCGTCCAAAAACCCCCGTCGAAAGAAAGGTCGCTTGGTCCAACACTCGTGCGTACCCGTCCGTGTGCGGCTATATAATGCCCCGCCCGTCCATCCCCCTTGCAGCACCGCGCCACTCATCACCCCCAGCGGAGCCACGCATAAATTATTGCGTCCCGTCGCCTCCTCGCCGGAGACAGCGCGCTAGCAGTGCAGCACGTTTGCGGGGCTCGAGTCGTGGAAGCAGCCAGCCTCAGCGAGCAGTTCCTCTGCTTTCTTTCGAAGCGTCCCTGAGCAGAAAACAGAGCATTCCTCTGTTTCGACCATGTCGTCTTTCTCCGGCGCCACGGTGCCGTGCGGCGATGGCTTCCGCGCGGGCGAGGAGGTCCTCACGGCCTCCTTGCTCCCCAAGGCGGAGGTGGTCGTGCCGGTGTGGAAGGCCGGCGAAGAGGAGGACCTGCCCCCCGTGCTCACGAGCAAGCAGTCTGGCCGGTTCGCCAGAGCGGTGAAGGAAGCCTGGTCCGTCACATTCCCCATGATGCCGTCGATCTCTGCCGGCGCGGCGGGCGCGGAGGCGCGGTCCATAATGGGACTTGCGCTTCCGATGATCCTGACGGGGCTGCTTCTTTACCTCCGGTCCATGATCTCGATGCTCTTCCTCGGCCGCCTCGGCGGACTGGCGCTCGCCGGCGGCTCCCTCGCCATCGGCTTCGCCAACATCACCGGCTACTCCGTGCTCTCGGGCCTCGCCATGGGCATGGAGCCCATCTGTGGGCAGGCCGTCGGCGCCGGCCATTTCGAGCTCCTCGGCGTCACCATGCAGCGCACCGTGTTCCTGCTCGTCGCGGCCGCCGTCCCCATCGGTGGCCTCTGGGTGCACATTCGGCCACTGCTCCTGCTGTGCGGCCAGGACTCCGGCATCGCGGCGGTCGCGGAGACCTACATTCTTGCCTCCCTCCCGGACCTGCTCCTCCAGGCGTTCCTCCACCCGGTCCGCATCTACCTCCGGACGCAGTCCATCAACCTGCCTCTCACCTTGTGCGCCGGGCTCGCCATTGCGCTCCACCTGCCAATCAACTACGTGCTCGTCTCCGTCCTCGGCCTCGGCGTCAGAGGGGTGGCATTGGCCTCCGTGCTGGCCAACTTGAACCTCGTCCTCTTCCTCTTCGCCTACATCCTGTTCAAGGGCGTGCACAAGCGCACCGGCGGCTTCGCGCTCTCGGCCGACAGCTTCCGCGGCTGGGGCGAGCTCGTCAGCCTGGCCCTGCCGAGCTGCGTCAGCGTCTGCCTCGAGTGGTGGTGGTACGAGATCATGATCCTCCTCTGCGGCCTGCTCGCCAACCCACAGGCCACCGTGGCGTCCATGGGCATCCTGATCCAGACCACCTCCCTCATCTACATCTTCCCTTCCTCGCTCAGCTTCGGCGTGTCCACGCGCGTCAGCAACGAGCTCGGCGCGAACCGCCCCGACCACGCGGGCCGCGCCGCCACTGTCGGCCTCATGCTCGGCTTCGCGTTCGGCGGCGTGGCGTCCGCGTTCGCGTGCCTCGTACGCGGCGCGTGGGCCACCATGTTCACGGCCGACCCGGCGATCGTCGCGCTCACCGCCTCGGTGCTGCCCATCCTGGGCGCCTGCGAGCTCGGCAACTGCCCGCAGACCACCGGCTGCGGCGTGCTGCGGGGCAGCGCCCGGCCCAAGGACGCCGCCAGCATCAACCTCCGCTCCTTCTACCTCGTGGGCACGCCCGTCGCGCTCGTGCTCGCGTTCTGGTACCACTACGACTTCCAGGGCCTGTGGCTCGGCCTCCTCGCGGCGCAGGCCACCTGCATGGTGCGCATGCTGTTGGTGATCGGGCGGACGGATTGGGCGACGGAGGCCAAGCGCGCGCAGCAGCTCACCGGTGCAGGCGCCGTTCAGGCCGCTGCCGCCAGCGGAGACGAGAAGCCGGACATGGTTATTGACGTCTTGATCGAGCATCCAAGAGATCAGTGCTGACAACCCAAGGCAACCATTCGCGTGTCGTTGGGCATTTCGGCGGAATTTTTTCAATTCTTTTGGCGGGAGAGGAAACAGAGGGTGCTGACAGAGCGGCAATTTTGTTTCCCATTGGTTATTTGTAAAGATTTTCTTTTTCTTCTGATGCCTATTATAGACGATGAGAATATTGACAGCAAATATCCATTTTCTGTTCTTCCCAAACACGATCTCAAAACACTGCCTTCAGCCGCTGCATGTCAAGCTGGGAATGGGCGGCTTGTGTTGCCATCCCAAACTGCTCTAGTTTTTTCCCCAAACTGCTCTAGTTTTTTCTGCCCGAAATGCTACTGTTTGTGTCATAAATGGGCTATCTAAATTGTACACTGTAGTTCCATTCAAATTCAGTTAAGATTTCCAGTTTTGCTTTACTCCTACATCTCTAATTACGGCGCTAAGGCAGCAAAAACGAATACAATATCCACCGGTGAACAGTTCAGGAGGTGTTTGATGATAGGCCAAGTTGCTGATCAATAATAGACCTAAGGAGCACGCTTTGCTTCCATCTGCAAGCTCTACCACTCACAAATAATAAACAAACGGAGATTCCATCGCATACCTCTACCTCTACGAATCAACAATGATCCGAGGACGGCAGCGTGCCTTTTACAAACCTCAAGATGCAATCCTATGGTACCAATTGGCACTGATTTTTCTGTAGCTTGAACGTACGGTGCTCCGTTTAGTATAAGCTTGAACCACCCCAGCACCGTCTTAAAACAAAGCCAATCTTCTTCCGTGCCAGTCTTAAATAAGAAACTCCAGAAACGAACACCGCTACAACTGCAAGCGTAGTACAATGCACACGTCCTGGAGAAAGGTTAAAACTTGATGCCGCGGAATAACATGCTGGGTTGCAGGCGCGGCTCGCATCCCGGCGAAGGAGATGAGATTCCTCTGCGCCGGGTGTCCGGCCGCAGGGCGCAGGCGCAACCAACCCGGCCACGGCGCCCGCCGCCCGGAGCCACGAGGCCGAGGTGGATCCGCCTGTGCGGAGCATAATTATACAGCGATTCGTACAGTTCCTGCAGCGGCCAACTCGTGGGCTTGACGGCTACCGGCACCGGCATGGCCACGCGTGAGTTTATTTTTATTTTTCAAAAATGAAATGGTCAGATTGTGGCAGTGTGGCTCTGTCTCTGAGCTTCTTGTCACCCCGAGAAGATAACATTGTTTGGATGGCTCCAAGAGCCAGTAACCCAGAACCAAATGCATTGTATATTCCATAATGGAGTTAAGATTGATTAGTTAAATATGGTGCTCATCATCACGTCTAGGAGCTGTGGATTCGGCGTATTGCTTGTCGTAGAAAAGATGTACCCGTATGTGGGTTAATTAGCAGCAGTAGTAGTAGATTTTGGGGTTGGTATACGTTGTTGAGATTTGGATTGGCAACATAGCGTTGGCGTGGAAGCAATCACCTCTCTCTTGCTTCAATCAACAGCTTGTGTGCATTGCAGTGGAACAATATGGAGCAGTAATGGAGTAGTATCTCGGAGGAGTCGTCGTACGCAAGAAGTCAGTATTCTTTCTCGATTTGGTCATTACAACTACGAGAGTTAATGCAGGCCTAGGTCAGTAGGACTGTAGGAGTAGTGATCCGCACCTTTTGAATGAAAGCAGTAGCGTTTAGCTATCAACTTAGCCGCAAAGCGAGTTCATCGTCGTGTCAAATTTTTTATTTGCTCATGTTTTATATTTCGATCTTCTTTTGCGGGACACATAGCATAATATCTCGCAAAAAAATCAGCTCCCATTTTATAGTAAAATCATCTCGAAAACCATCATGAATGCTAGAAGCTCGAAAACTGTATCCACCACTTCTCCTGTTTGTTGCAGAAAAAGATATGAAACGGTGAAGATAGAGAAATGAGGGGGGGGGGGGGGGGGGGGGGGGGGGGGCTCAAGCCCCATGCACCATGAATGCTAGAAGCTCGAAACTGTATCCACCGCTTCTTCTGTTTCTGCAGAAAAAAAAAGGAGATAAGAAGCTTGAGGAACCAGATGGATGGAATGAAAAATGTGTAACGGTAAGCCACGCGCCATAGGTATCATTGTCTCCGAGTAGTATAAACATAGAGAAATGAGGGGGGGGGGGGGGGGGGGGGGGGGGGTCAAGCCCCCTGCTCCTTGAGTGCTAACAGCTCGAAATTGTATTCACCACTTCTTTTGTTTTTGCTAAAAAATCAAGGTAAGAAGCCTCCACCCAACACTGTTGACATGACGTCCCACGTCTTCTTTTGTTGTTGTTACGCTTTTGCCGTCGGCAAACAGTTTGAGCCTTCTCCATCTCCCTGGCATGCATAGCAACGATGCCAAAAAACTAGCATATCCGGTTATGCCTCTCCCACCGATTAGTCAACTTTCTCCGGGCCATGACCTCCGCCTAAGTCGACTTTCCAAGGAAGCACTTCACATCGAGATAGTGTCCGCTTGAGGGAGGCAGTCACCTGCAGCCCAAGAGGGAGAATGTTAAGTCTGTCAGCAACTTTGATTAATAAGTATGGCTACATAATCCAACACTCAAACAAGTTGAACTATACCTTCACGGGGAGAGGATTCTTTGAACCTTCCAAGTGCATTGCCGGAGCCGGTCATGAAGACATGCCGTTGATTTCTCGCAAACTGCTTGATGCGCATAGACCATTTAGCAAATTGTTGGCTAGGTAGTTGCATAATGGTCCATGAGGTTTCAATGGTTTCGAAGCTTGAGAGCGAGATTACACACATTCTTTTTTTTTCTTGAACCGATTACACACATTGTAACATAACATTGAGATATATAACATGGCCTAAATCGCATGAAATGCAACAATTTGAGGTGCAATGTGATTATGCCATGTCAATTCACCACTACCAAGCAAGCAAACTGGAAAACGTGTCTTTTATATATTCTTTTAAGATATGTCCATAAATTGTAAGTTAAATAAATTTTAATTTTAGTCAATATAAATCAAAAACAAAAAAACCAATTTGGCCATTGTACTCACGGAGTGCAAATCGTGAGCATTGAGCTTGACCCTCTGTGTCGATACGACCATTGTTCACAACCTCCCTCGGTTCTCGGTTCTTAAATCGATGTCGCCGTTGACTTTTTGAGTTACGTTTGACCGTTCGTTTTATTTAAAATATTAGCTCAAATATGCAAAATTAGAAGTTACGTTTCAAATTTCTCTAGTGATAAAACAAATCATAACAAAGTATTTCATAATTTTTAAACTTTTATGAATAAGGCGAGTGGTCAAACGTAACTCAAAAAGTGAACGGTGACATCAGTTTAAGACGGAGGTATGTATTTTGATGATGTGGCATAGTATAGAGTATTGCTGGTGATACCAGCTTACATGAAATTCACATGGTCAACATACCAACTGGAAACCATAAGTTTTACTTAGCTAAAATGAAACGCTGTCATATTGCAAAGTAAAACTTTCATCTTCTACGCAGCCCCCACACAAACGCCAAATACATGAACGTAACTATTACTAATAGATAGTAATTCGATCTGTGTCACAACCTTTAGACAAGTACAAAGCTATTTCTATTTTAAAATTTAGTTGTTAAGTAGAGCTAAATATGACCAAAAAAATAGTGGTTAAGTAATTCAATTTGCTGAACTCAAGTTTCATAAAAAAATTGTTGTGCACTCTCTATTGATTTTCTGAAGAAGATTTCCCTCCATCTCAATTCTCCAGCATGGTAACGTGTGATTTCTACAAGTGCCACAATAGCAGTTTCCTTGAACCCAAATAACATGCTCGAAAAATCTGAGCGCTACGGTAGGAACACCGGCCAAAAATTGCCCAGGCATTGAACAGAACGTCTGCAACTTTATGGCGGACAATTCTGAGACGCAATGCGTCGGGCTTCATGGCAACGAACTCTAGTGGTTCCGGCGACCGAGTGGCGTGCCAAACCCAACCGGCCTACACAGTACCCACACACGTCCCGTCCTTGCATCGACTGTTCATCGAAAAAAAGCACGCGCCGCACGTCCGTCCCGATCCGTCGCAGCAGCCGGCGAGCCGTGGCCAACGGGGCACAGCGCGGCCGATCGCGGCGGCTCGTGGCCTCGTGGGGGAGCAAATTAAGCTTCTTTTAGCCGAGTCGCGGCGGGGGCGTGGCGTGCGTGCGCGACCCGGCCGGCTGGTTGCAAGTTGCAGCCGTCAGCCAGCCGAGCCGATTCCGGGGATGGGCGCGTGTCTAGTGGCGGGGGAGCAGCGCGCCGGTGGGGCGGTGCGATGCGAGCGGCGTCCAAAAGCCCCCGGGCGGATCGGAGAAGTGGTGGATGCGTTGCGGGGCGGCGGAGTGGTGGATGGAAGTCAAGCGTCGCATCAGCATTTGCCGCCGCCCGCGCACGCGACGCGAGCACCCCGGCGGAGACGTGAGCGACGGGGCTAGCGCGCACACGCGCGCGAAGCTGTTGGCTTGGCTTGGCTGGATTGTTCGGTGGCGGTGGCGAGTCGGGCAGGCGGTCACCGATGGGCGGCGAGGTCCCAGGTGGCCAGCCGCCAGCCAGCACGACGGCTCAGTGCGGCGTCGTGGACCAGTTGGGCAGCAGTAGCTTGGCCGGTCCTCCCAGCGACGGACGCACCGACCTCCAGAGTGCCGGCCGGTGCGATGATTCTGTTCAGGGCGTGTGCACTTGACGGCCGGCTGCTTGTTCAGCTACGAAAATGCTGCAAAAATGCTGCTAACGATTAATTCCGCAAAGATCTAGACGGTCTGTCCACCAGAATGGACCCTGATACATCTTTTTCCTGAATAAAGTGATAAACCGACAAATCCGCAGACATAGTGCCTGCCACTTGAACGAATAGTATATGGTTCATGTCATGTGTACGAAAACCTCTAGTACAATATATGATTGTCTGCGTCACGTTCCAATAACTAATCAGAGCACGTACGTTAAGACGGTGGGACGGTCGCAGGTGACAGCGAAAGGCGCCCTGGTGACGCAGCTGTCAGTTGACATGTCGAATTCCGTCGGGCGTGACGGGAAAAGTTGAGCTTTTTCTATACGAGCTGACATTCGGCATGTCAACTGAAACTGATTATTAAACACTAGAGTACCAGGTAAAAATCCCGATCCAAGTTCCAAACTCCGGCTGAGATGGACGGTGCCTTTCTTCTTTCTCTGATACCTCCTCAATCCTCATCCTTCTTCTTTCGAAAAGATCTAGAAGTAAATGCAAATGTAATTCTGAAGTTGTCATGTAGGGTGGTACGAACACAAACCACGACAGAAATAGTGCTCCTAGTGCTCATCATGAAATGTAATGGAACCATGCGTAGAAGGCGGCACTAATATTGATGATGTGCGATTCTGCAGAAACGCTGTACTTCAGTACTGCAGGTTTCAACCAGGACGTATTGCTTGCTAAGAAGTGTGTGCTACTGCTATCACCTGACCAGTTCAGATATTTATTGTCGGTTTTACAGTTGTTATCTCACTTCAGTGCCATGTCGCGCTCAGTAATCGTTCAAGACAACGATCGTAGATCGCTCAAGCATCAGTAGCTAATGATCATGCCCGATACTGAGGTGACACTTCTTGGAGTATGTCAATGCTGTATCAACTAGACTTAGCCAGTACGGACAGAAAAGGATCCCGCTGTAAGATATCGTCTGCTCCTTTAAGTTGAATCAAACAGCACTTTATGTATTATACTATGCTCATTTACTTCTAAATTTATACCTAGGGCAAACATTAACTGGATTTGTTGTTGGTCCATGATGTTCTTTTTACTGAAGGAGAAAAAAATAGTTTCTTTTGTGCTCATCACGCCGTGCACTAACAGGATGAAGTGGCATAGCAAACACAGCCTACAGATGATAATGGATCAATATATTACTTTCTTGATGCATTATGCACAGAGAAACTACTGACAGACATGCATGGGGAATAGCTAGTAAAATAATGGAATGAAGTCAAATGGTGTTCAGAACTGATCATGCGACCGGCCAAGCCACGAAAAGCACATTGAATCTGTTCTCATCACGGGAGGAAAAGCCAATACGTCCAACGCTTGTTGAATATAAAGTAGAAAAATACTAGCATTATACTAACTTTCCATTCATAACCAGAAATGTATACAGGCCTCGTGGACTAACAGAAATGCACTGAAGCATCTACAATCAAGACACAGCATTTCGAATAGAACTTCACAATTGTTTTTTGATGAATCTTAACTGCACAGCTGTGATAGAGTTTGGTGATAGAGTTTTTTTTTTTGTTGTTGTTGCTTTTTAGGTGCATGCTGTTTTGTAGCAGCTCACCTTTGTGTTTTTCATGTCGCAAAAACAAATGAAATGACAGGACACTTGCCGCCTTTCCATAAAAAAAGGGCAAAAGTTAGATGTACTTTTGTTGTGCGAGGCCGAGATATTATTTCACATCAAAATAAAAACTTTCTATCTAAAAAAAAGAGCACAATTGTGAAGGGAAATAGATCGATATGGTGACCTATTATGCTCATTCATGGGCTGTTTTACGCTGTGAATTAGGCCTAGTCCGCATTCACTAGTTGGGGAGAGAAACTTTCCAGATCGGCGTGAGTGTGTATTCATTCGGCCTTGGCTGCAATCACTCGCTGGGCTGTGGGCTGATTGACAAATGATCGCATAGAGAGACGAGAGAATAATCCTCTCGTGTCGTCGTCCACTGAACTGTCAACTGTGGCAGGCCGCAGGGATCAACTCAACGGTCCAACTCCAAATTAGACACTGCCGCCGTATTGCACAGCTCATCAGGTACACCGCCTGCCCTCAAAAAAAAAAAAAATCAGGTACACCGCCGCCCGGTGCTGAGCATTTTCCAAGTCTTGAATCAACCAAAGAAAACGAAGGTCGACTTGGGTGCTTTTCGCACCGACGTGAACCTTTTAACAGCTCGGTGGTTGTTCACGAACGAAACCCACAATGTGCGACGTGTTGTCGGTCGAGATGGTTCGTTCATTCCTCGGTGGGTGTCTCTGAAGAGGCAGGCGTCGCAACCGTCTTTCACTTTCAGTTTCAAGGAAAAATCTAGCTCGCCGAGAAGGGCCCGCACACCGCACACTCAACCTGACACACGTCTCGACACGACTGCAAAATCTTGGACGATTCCCCGTCGTGGTCCTGCTGCAGTCCACCTCTCTCGCACACATTCCCCCACCGCGGCTCCAGACACCAACGTCCAACCCCTTCCGTCAATGACACCAGGCCCCACTTCCATCCCGGCCCCGCGCGTCGACAGTGGTCGAAGGCCCCGGTGGCCAACGCCAACCAACGGAGCTGCGGCGGATCCGCTCGTCGTCGCGGGCAAGCTGAGCTGAGGCGACTACTGACTAGGCGGCGGTCGAGCGCAGCGCAAGGCAAGCACCCCGCCCTCGCAAGTCACGCATAGGAGAAGACCAACTAGGTGAGAGGCGACGAGATACTTGTTTGTTTCTCCCGGGACCTCGCTCACCAACTCCCGGATTCCAACTCCCGCCGCCCGCCCCGCCCCGCGGCGCATCATTCGTTGCCAGCGGCCCACGCAAATCCCAAATCCCAATCCCCGCGCCGATGGCCACCGCGCGGCCCGGCCCCAGCCGCCCGCCGCGCCGCTCTTATACGCCGCCCAAGCAACGGCTCGCTGCTTGATCCGCGTGCGTGCTTGCGTGCATTTTGGGGGAGCCGTCGGTGGCGGCGGGGAGGTGGGGTGGAGTTGTTGCTTGCGCTGGGCGGGGAGGGGGAGATGCTGGGGTCGGGGCTGAATCTGGTGACCACGGTGATCGGCTTCGGGATGAGCGCCACCTTCATCGTCTTCGTCTGCGCGCGCCTCATCTGCGGCCGCGCCGCGCGGGCCGACCCGGACGCCGCCGACGCGGGCGCCGTCGCCGCGGCCAGAGTGATGGCGCAGCCCCCCGCGCCGTTCGACTTCGACGTCGAGTTCCGCACCGCGGATCTCGAACGCACGGTGAGCACTCCTGCCGCTCTGGTATCGTGCTGCCATTACGCTTGTTGTCCCACGCACGCACCACTGTACAGTTCAAGCTTTACCGTCATGCTCATGATGTCTGTTGCGTTGAATACATTCACAACATGTTCCTGGATACTCAGATCAAATAATCATGTTATTGGTTCCCATAATATGTGTCCTTTTAAGTCTTCATGATTTGTGGCGTCGAACTGGCAATTTGCTTAGTTATTACTGTACATTGTAAATTCAGGTGTCACATGTGTTTTCTAGTTCACAATGAATAAGATTTCCACCCCCTTAATTGAGATGTCATATGTGATATTTTTTTTTCGGGAAGTCATATGTGATTTGTTATTTCTTTTTTTTCCTTACTTTATCTGAACCATGGACAATTTTCTTTTTGTACAGTATTAAGGTAGGTTGGTGGGCATGTGCATAATATGCCTCAATTATGAATACAATTTGTGTGTAAGTGCCTTTTGAACTACGAACAACATTATCGAGACATTATTTTGTCTACAGATAGGTTGGTAGGCATGTCGCATAATATGTCTCAATTCTGAATATGATTTTTGCATAAAAGTATCTTTTGAGTTTCTTAAGAGCAAGTTAGGACTTAGGGCGATATTCTTGCCAACATGGTGTCCTTTGAAACCTTTACAGTTATGCAAACTTTTCAGTTCTAATTGAATGTGGAAATATTTGTGAATTTGTCTTTTGAAAAGTTAAGCATGCTCGTATTTCTTTTTCGACAAGGGGGCTGTATCCCCTATTCCATTACTAGCATAACATAAGTAGCATGCTAGTGGTGCATTGTGCATTCTGTGAAAACGTTCAAAATGATGTGGACCATGCTTCCACTGCGAAAACATGTATGATTTTCTTTCATTCTGGTCTGGTGTCAGTTTTGCATTGCATTGGTTGATGCAGGATGATGTGTGCCTTATGCTGCTATGCACGCTCCTCTGTTTTCTTCCACAGTTGATGCTTAATCTGCGATCAGATTACTGATCAAAACTCTTGATGCAAAGTTATGTTTGACTATGGGATGTAGTTAGTAGACGCTTCTCCTGCGTGTTCGAGAGAAAAAAAAAATAGTTAGTAGACGCATAACTTATCTAATAAGTCTGGTGTACCATTTATTGAAAGTTTGACGTCAGTAGATAATGCATCCATCTTTCTGTTATGGAGGAGCTCTAAGATACTCCATGGTCTTGAAATAATTGCGGCATTTTTCATCGTTGAGGGAGTGGTGCTTTAGATGACTAAACAATATTGAGGTTGAAATTACTAAATGTATACTCCCTCCGGTTTAAAATTGTTGACGCCATTGACTTTTTCGTGGTGTTTGACCATTCGTTTGATTCAAAATATTAGTTCAAACATGCAAAGTTGCAAGGTATATTTCAGCTTTCTTTAATGACAAAACAAATCATAACAAAATATATCATATTTTTTAATTTTTTGAATAAAACGAATGGTCAAACATAACGAAAAAAAGTCAATGGCGTCAACAATTTAAAACCGGAGGGAGTACATAGTAAGCAATATGATTTTGCTTTGTGATCCTCTTTTTTACTTAAAGCTATCCAGAGCAGACTTTATGTTTCAGAATTGACATGATTTCCATTGCTTTGTTCAATAGATTGAACGTTCCCGCAGTGGGTTGGATCCTTGCGCTGTTGCTGCAATTCCTACAATGAATTATAGTTGTGAAGCCTTCCATTCAAAAGATGATGCCCAGTAAGTATCCTTTACGATCTAGAGTTAACTTATTTCAATGTTTGCAAATTTCCTGTGCAGTTTTTTTCGTATGATTGTCACTGAAAGTTAATGCATAGTCTTTGTAATGTCTGAGCTTGCACAAGTTATTAGTATGTACACGGGATAGCTGCATATTCTTCAGTTACAATGATGTTAACCTGGTGCTCAAAGTCTCCAGAATTTCAGTTCCTCAGCATTGAGTGAAGTTCTGACTCAAGCATAGCATCTTCCCCCAAGCCCTTGCCATTAATCTAATATCTCCCTTGCCAGACAATGAAGTATATCAGATACACAACGTTTAGGCTACAAGTCTGGCACGTACACAGCTGCTATGTGGTTTTATAGCTAACTGAAAGATACTATAAAATTGAATGAAGTACCTAACTAGACCAAGTTTGTTGTCGAATTTCATAAACTATCTGACATAGAAGTACCACCTGGAACAAGAAATTGAGCTACCCTTGTTCTATTATCTCTCTTGTGCTGATGGAACTGTAATGAGCAGGGCTGATAATAAATACTTTAAATGGAATCTGATAAAACATGATATGTCTTTGCAGTACGTACTAATGGTCAACTGCATAAATGGAATAACAAATGCTGCATAAGTTATTACAAGAAATTATCATTGTACACATAAATGCCGGCAGTCCTGTTCTATTTGCATGATAGGGATTTAGGCTCCTGTGGAGAAAAAAAAAACACTTATGAATATTATTGATCAAACAGTTCAAATAACATTTATTTGATTAACAGAACATGAAACAAAAATACACAGATGTTTTTTTCCTCGTCTGATGTCTGTCATCATAACAAACATTTAGTTTCAAGTTCTTTGCAGTGTATAAATGTAATATGAATATCTACTAATGGACATGTGCTATTAAATTGGTTACAGTTCTGGTTGATAATTTAGCAAGACTCATTTTTACATTTAAATAGAACAATAGTCAAGATAAAAATATTTCCGGTATGACTATGCTACTGTTCAATGATGGTTCCTTGCTCACATGTTGCAAATTGCAATGGGCTGTAGGTGTGAAGATAACTAAGCACTTGCGGTGATACTTATACACTCTATATATGTTACCTTCTAACTACAGCAAATTAACGTATTTCTTATTTTCTTTGACAGGTGCTCCATATGTTTAGGTGAATACAAAGAGAAAGAAATACTGCGTATCATGCCTAAATGCCGACATAACTTCCATCTTGAATGTATAGATGTATGGTTACAAAAACAAACGACTTGCCCGATATGCCGGATCTCGTTGAAGGATGTACCCAGTGTAAAGGCTACTGCATCCCCTCTCCGTGGCCTCCCTCAACTACTAGGCCACACTGAGAGCTCCGCCAATAGATCGCCTCATTGGATACTTCCTATTCATCGTGATCGTACCGGAGGTAGACAAAACAGTCCATCCTCGCAGGAATCTTTAGAGGTAATCATTGAGATCCAACCGCAAAGGCAATGAAGGTTGATACAGGGTTGTGGTAAAGAGAATGGTGAGGCTAAAATATTTCTGTCGAGCATCTAATGTTTCTGCAATTGCAGAAAGTGTGCTCGGCCTGTTCGTCCTGCAACACAATGCTTGGTTGCAGATTTGCAACACAATACTTGGTTGCAGATTACAGGGTGAGAGCTGATGCATTTGTTGGCTTGGTGTTTAGGCATTCTTTGTACATCTCGAGTTGTAGATTAGCGAGTTGCCTTTCGCCACATCCGGGCATGTGGTTCTTTGCGTGTTCTTTTTGATGTGTTGTACAATGTAAAGGAAAGATACCGATCAGATTCGGAGCTGCGAAAATATTTGTAGCGGCTCCGCACTTCAATAAATTGCCAGTGCTCAAGGGCGCATTGACACCGGAAAACCTGCTGGAACTCTTCTACCCTTGATCTGATCACTTTATCCTTTTCTGAGAAATGCCCTGAGCCTCTGAATCTCTGATCAAGATAAATGATTTCACTGTTCTACTTTTGGTACTGATGATAGTCAGATTCTCTTTCAATTCGATTTAAAAAACTCGGCCCTGTGTCAGCGACTTGCGGTTCCCTCCTCTTTTGTTTCCAGGCTGTTGCTCCTGTACCAGCAGCCGTGACGTTTCATCAGCGACCAGGGGACATTGTATATTTGCTACTTGCGGTTCCCTTTCCCCTGTTTTTGCACTGTGAGCCACTGTCAAGACACATCATCTTCCACAACCGGTTGCTGCGACACCTTAACATCGCCCGGACACAGTCGCGGCTAGCCTGGCAGTGAGGTGTAATCGTGTTGGGGGAGATTAGAGCTTTGAAAACCCCCGGCCGGGCCAAATCACTTTACTAAAAAAGCGCTTCCGTGTGGCCGCACGAGCCGCGAGCACGAACTGTGGCGGCGCTGCGGGGTCGATGAAGACGACCGGCGAGTGACGAGCACGTCAGTTCGGCTCGACGCGCTGCAACTTGCTCGCTTCGTCGAGCAGCTGGAGGTTGTGCGTGCGTGGGTGGCGCAGGAGCGGAGCTATCGGCGCGCATCAACTCGCAGAACGGCAGAAGTCGGGTGGCGCGCGGTTCGCGATCCGGTGAGCGCTCTCCACCAGCGTCACACGCGGCTTACGGCGTGCAACGAATCCGGCCGATTTGACGTCTACCAAAAGGGTGTTTCCGGCCGACTTGCCTGCTGCCGCTGGCTTGGATACCAGAGAAATATCATCAACATGCACCCGGCCGGTTTTGTAAAAGTCGCGCTCGTACATGACAAGAGTCGGGCTAAAAAGACTTTGGAAACAGAGAAGAGTGAACAGATACGGTGCACGTACCACCACCTTTTCGTATGAACAAGTTTCGTCGTGCTGACCAAGGAACGCAGAGACATGTGCGAGGCCCGATAAATACTTCTATTGGGACAGGAATTCATCTCAAATTCTCAACTAAAATCATTTCGTCCGAAACGTAACTGGCTAGCTGTTTGTTTGTTTAGCAGTTGGGTTGACTACGCGGCACGTACGGAGCTCGTAGCTAGCGCCGCCCCGACGACGACGACCACCGTGACTTGATCACACCAGAGGGGCGACGAAGCCGATCGATCGGCCCCAACTCACCTTCTGGCAGCCACGGACCGGCTGGCCCACTAAGGCCAGGGCTCACCATGCTCGGATTTAAAGATTTGCTGACGTCGTCGTGTACATGTAACGGATAAGAAAAAGGTTTTGGGAAACAAGCAACATACGGGCCGACGTGGGCACTTTCGAGGCCTCTTGCTGCTCACCTTTTCGTTGCCTTATTTTAGATGCGGCCAGTACGTGTCGGGGTCCTATATATGTCGCTTCGTACTAGATTTTTAAATACCAACTGTTTGCACTGGTAGTATTCAATCTGCACGTATCGTGTACCTCACGATCCGGCAGAGGATCGACCGTTTGGCTGGACCCGAGCTAGATAATTGCATGTTGGCCTCTTGCATATCGCTACAAGAGTGTGGCATGTACTGTGATAGCCAGTTGTGGATATATATTTTGCAATTTTCTACGTGTGTCTACCTTCGTTTTTTGCAACCTACTTCTACTAGAAAGGGGACAATTGGTCACATCATATAGCTTTCCTGCTCGATCGTCTGCATATAGTAGTAGTTTAAGAAGAAAAGGAAACATATACTAGTTCAGGAATCATATTTCCATGTAGCACAGTACAACACGTCACTTTTCATGTTCCACTTGTTATACTATAACTGGAGAATGGGCTCAGAGCTTATAACAATTTACAATTCTGAAGTAAACATTAAAACGCAGGATCCTCCCAACAACCAGCTAGCTTCCAGCAGCGGAACATATCGGCGCATGTCTGTCTTGCCCCACGCGCTAACCATATACTGGTTCAAATTCAATTAACAAAAATCGGATGAATATATAGCATTATATTGTTGACAAAAACAAAGTATGTATGATCGCCGTGCGCTCACGTGGTCAAAGCAAAGGCGAGCGTCCATATACTTTGTACAACCCCAGTATCCGATCCACTATGGACACACGTTGCGTCGACGCCGCGGCAGAGAAAATCTTTCGGGACGCTCGTGCGACAACGGATTACCGGCCGTATCGCGCGCCCAGCCAATCGGGCTCGAAGCCGGCAGCGAAAAGTCGCCGGGAGAGCCGGAGAGGTATGGGTCAGGAGCGCGAGCGCCCGAGCCGCGCCGACCTAGCTAGGCCGCTGCGGGAGCGCGGCGCACGGCCACTTGTGCGGCCAGGCCGCGGGCGCGCGGACGTTTCTTCGTACCAAAGCAAACTGATTCCACCGCAGGCCCGTCGTTGTGCATGCATGCGTCGCGATGTCAACGTTGGGGGTATTTGTACGGGAGTGAAGATGGAAGCGCCGCGCGAGTGTGTTCCGATGACTCTTTGCCTCAAAAGTGTCTTGCTAGTGTACTGCTAAAGTCAGAACATATACAGATATAGTACTATAGTGCAGAAAGGAGCAAATGACGTCAGCAACCACGACCACACTTTCTCTAATCTGCATCTGGGTTATTTTTACAAGGCGAATGTTTTTCAGTACTTTTAGATGGCTAAATAGTAAAATATCAAAAAGATACCAAAGCCAGTGGTGGAATGGAAGTGATTAGGGGAAGGAAGGAAAGGTAAATAAAGAAAGCTGAACGTAACGGAAGTGAAAAGAGCGATTTCCCTATCGGCAAAAGTGAAAAATGGAATTTAGCGAATACCTGTGTTGGTAAACATTCTCTCTATCTATTTTTCTTGGCCGTATTTGACAGTTCTATAATTCTTAGGTCTATTCTATTGCTCACCTTGTACTGTTTGGGTGGTTCTTAGGCCTCAACGTGACCAAAATTGCCTTGAACTAGCCGCTAATTAACTCACACAGTGACTTGCATGGCTTGTTGCCTTGGATGTGAGGCAACGGCGGTTGCTCCTTGGTCTTTGTTCCAATACAAACTACGCCTAAGAAATGTGGACAGAGAAAGTATTATTTTGAAGAATGAAAGGGCCCATCCAACCCCCCCAATCAATTAACAGACCCGCTCTATTTATTCCAACATGGTGTTTTCCCGCAATGGGTTAATGCCAGTGCCTTGTTATTTCTCTAAGTGAATCTGAATGCTCAAGACTGGCAATCTCTCTAAAAAACATTTTGTTGTACAAATAGGAATTTCAATAGGCAGAACCATGATTTTATTTAGTTCTAAATTCAAAGGAAACAAATACTACAATATTATGTGAAAATTGAGTGTAACTCAGCTGGTTAGTTTCTTATTAGGGAAATCTATTTCGTATAAATAAGGAAAATTTCTTTTGTCTATTGGATAAAATGTAAGCAACCGCCATTAGATGTTAATGTGGTGAAACCCACATGTCATGGGGTATATTGGCATGGTTTATACTATACCATGGATCTCAGGCTCCATGAAGTTAGCAAGAAAAGATATAAGGTATTAGTAGTTTTTTTTTTAACAAAAAAGTGGGAAGCAGCAACAGCTTTTGTAACGGTTAGTTTTGTTCAATGTTTCCATTTCGCGTTTTAAAGTGTACTAGCTTTATGCTATTCGTATCGGATTAGGTGTTCTCAATGGAGAGGCGCCTGCTCCAGGTTCATGGATGTGCTGTTCAGTCCAACAGAAACAGCAGAAGTTTGTCAAAAACATGTCTGAAAATTTACAGGCCGCCGATCTCCCCAAACGCAGGCTAAAGATAGCTTCCTTGTCCAACTACGGCTGCGTCCAGCGTGCGACCACGACAACATTCGGAGAAGGAGACAGATGGCCGAGGAGAAAAGAAAGGCTGAAGTCAAGGGCCCCAGTTGGCAGCACCCGTCAGCCACAGAGCCTGTACCCCACGGCCGCCCCGCGCCTCTCTCGTCAGCGACGCATTCAGCTCCACACGAGAGAATTAGCGCCAATCACCTGTCTCCGTGAGCTAATGACACCGGCGCAAAGCTAAACCCCACAAAAGCCTACTATACGCCTTTCGAAAGGCGGACAGCGACGGCTCAGTCTCCGTCGTGCTCCCCGGAAGATAAGACGAAGCAGGGAAGGGGTTATATCCGGCTAGCTAGCTTAATTAGGTGGGCTGCCTGCTTGTGCGTTTTGCTCCCCAGGCACCAGCTCAGCGCAAGCCCATACACACACATGCATCCCCCGCTCAGATTACGCGTCTGCCGCCTCGGCTCGCCGTCGCGCGTCTCCGCGGCGTCTGTCTCTGTTCTCCTTCTTGAAAGAGATAGAGAGGGATTTTTTTTCACCATGGCGGCTCGTACGCTTTCTTCCCGCTTCTTTACCAACCCATATATACCCCCCGCCCCTCTCGTCCATCTCATGACACCTAGCTCTCGCTCTCCCTGCACGAGTTACAAGCGCGCGCGCAAAAATCCGGGACACTCACTTGAGGTGGAAGGCATATACCTGAGTGCACCATAGATGGCTAGCTAGGTGCGTAGGTGCACTGCAGCTCGATTTCGCACATGTCAGTTGGTACATATGCAGATGGGTGTGCCCTAACGGTACATGGCTGACCAGCAGCATCCGCCGCCTGCCTCCTCGCCACCGGGTACTCAGCCACTACTACAAGCGGGATTGGCAAGCCAGCCTTCAGGCTCTGGTCCTGCCTTGCCTCATTCTCCTTCTTCTTCTTCTCCTTCTCCTTCTCCGCTGCAGCAGGGGGACACGACAACGGGGTCGGCCACGGCGCCGGCTGCGGCGACGAGCTCGGGGGAGCCGTCGCCGCGGTCGTCCGGCAAGCACGCGTTCTACCGCGGCATCCGGTGCAGGAGCGGCAAGTGGGTGTCGGAGATCAGGGAGCCCCGCAAGGCGCGCCGCATATGGCTCGGCACGTACCCGACGGCCGAGATGGCCGCCGCGGCCTACGACGTGGCCGCGCGCGCCCTGCGCGGGACCGACGCGGTGCTCAACTTCCCCGGCGCGATCGCGTCGCGCCAGGCCCCGGCGTCCGCGTCCCCCGCCGACATACGCGCCGCGGCAGCCGCCGCCGCCGCTGCGGCGCAGCTTGAGCACCCGCACGGCGGCGGCGAGGCTCCTAACGCCGCTGCTCCCGCCGCCGCGCCGGATCAGCAGCAGCAACATGGCGTGAGCAGTTGTGCGACGACCGCTGCCGCGGCGAGCTGCACGCCGCAGCAGGAATTGGGCAATGACATGTTTATGGACGAAGAGGCAATCTTCGAGATGCCGCAGCTCCTGCGGAACATGGCGGCGGGCATGATGATGAGCCCGCCGAGGATCAGCCCCTACACCTCCGACGAGTCGCCGGACCCATCGGAGACCGGGGACAGCCTCTGGAGCTACCATGACCCGTAGATTATTGTGTAGCCTAACTGAGCTTCTAGGCCAAATGGTGAGCAGTGTGGTAATAATACCAAACTATATATATATATACAACAGTAGCAATACCAGAATTGATCGTTGCAAGAGGAGGGTAAGAGGTACGTGTATGGAGCCCGGCGCAGCGCTGCGTCCTTTGTATGGTAGCGTACTGTGCCATGGCGTCCGTAGTGTGACATGCTATTTAGTGCCTGCTAGTGCTAGTTCTACACTTCTACCCTTTCCCCTTCTATCTTTCTCCTTCATTCTGTAGCAATATTTATTCTTCCTTGAAGTGATTCTGTGTGATTGAGCAAAGTCCAATTGCGAGTCAATTGGCTTATTTCTCGTTTTCGTTTAAGAGCAAGCACATGTTTTTTAATGTGCCAAGTGGTACGCTGCTACATTATATGTATACAGGAGCTGTTGTAACTATAGATCAGAAAATATTTGTCATGATCTGATGGATAAGAAATTCAGTGTGCACATGCTTGCCACTTTATTGTTTTTAATCGCGTGGTAATTTTTGTGTGGTTTATATGAATATTGGGGAAGTTGGCGGTTGAGATGATCAAAAGAGCAAAGAGTTAGGTGGGAAGACCTGGATTCTTGGGTATATAAATTGCAATACATACTATATATGGTAGGTAGTTTGTTGTTGAACTAGAGCTGTGTTAAGTTATTTGCCCTTTTGGGAAAATCAACCTGGCACCAATAATATCTGAAAAGTTGGGGCAAAAAAGTTGGGAATTCGGCATGCTTCTTTGTAGATGATTTCTGCCATGATTGATTAAGCTACAAACGCGGGTTAATCGGTTACTTGTATATGTAGGGTTCCTTCTTAATGCTTATATTTGCCCGGAATGATCTATTTTTTTCATTTTGTACGAAACATTTTTTTTATCAAACCGTACATGAAATTGTGTATATTCTTAAGCTACAAAAACGTACAACGTTTCCTCGCAAAAAAAAACGTACAATGTTTTCTTTATTTGACATTCATGTGTTCAGCTATTCTTATTATTCCTCTTTTAAAAGACACTCTCATAAGTAATTTCCAAAAGCAAGCCCTTTTAGCCCTGTTAATTAACGTTGTTGTTGTGGGGTTTCAAGAAGCTGTTGCCACAACAGTGCAATGTGCGGCATTGGAAAAATCCTGGAATCAAATTATGCTCATGGTACAGCCGTTTCCGTGATTAAATCGTGTAGTTTAAATGCCCAAGATGCCCTGGATAATTCACGACCCAATAAAGTTTCAGATTTGGGTTGTAACATATAGCGAGATCTTCGGTTAAAAACATATAGCGAGATCTATAAGCTTTGGCTGATTTTGATGTCCCGGATTTCCATCCACAAACATAATGAAGTCGATCTTCATCACAAATCCATAAACATCCAAGTGAACAGTATGAGCCTATAAATAAATAGTGTAAGGTGGAAAAGGAGGGTAAGATCACTCCAGAGTCTCCAAAAAGAAAGAGTAAAAGTTCAGTCCAACCAAATGCTCTCAAAAACTCATAATTGAACTGTTCAGCAGCAGTAGCATATAGCTTCTTTAAGGAAAATTAAAGGCCAAGTCTCTGACACCATATTTGAAGAGTAAGGTACCAAAAGAGCAGCAGGTCCACAGTTTACCTCCATAGCTGCTTTGTCACAGAGAAGGGTCTGCTTAGACAGTCGCCATCAATTTGGTAAAGCAGCCAGCTTCCTGGTAAAGAATGAGTGATTATTTTGCTTGGTTGTTGAATTGAGTGTACGTGGGGCATGAATCTCCTATGCACTGACACTATTGCACGCGCGGATGCTTATTTTCAGTGATCAAGACCATACATAGGTTGACATCGTCAAGTAGGATTAAGTTTTAAGGTTCAATGAATTGGTGAACCTATAGCCTACCTAGGTCCTTTCAGAATTTTGTGATCATGCATGAGATGCCTGATGTCAAAGTCAAAAGCTAGCCGCCGCATGTGGTTCTCCGTACGTATAAATCTTGTTTAGTCTCTGTTTCTCATCGTCATGTCCCGTTTCCATTACGAACGCTTCTTTGAGGAGTCCAATAGTTACGTTTGGACTTTGGATGGCAATAAGTTCTCGGTTGATCTCTTTTTCAGAACAAGAGTACTACCTTACTGACGGGTGCACTACATTCTTGGCTCCAGACAAACTAGAGGGTCAGAATACTTCGCGGAGAAAGCATGAAATTAATTAACTGCGTACTTCTTAGGCTGCACTAGCTGTATAAAGTTTGCAACTGGATATATATACAATAACCTAGCGAAACAAGAAAACCGGAAAGATGAAATCATACTGATGTAGTATTAACAGGAGTAGTACTGAAGCGAAATAATATAGACAGCGATCCTATCTTGAACACGAAAAAAGTGCGAGTACTTTATTTAGATTCTCCGTTGATCAACATCAGTAAAGGACCAGCTAGCTAGTGTCCACCGAATAACACGGCTCGCTGATGATCTTTCGTCTAAGATGCAAGACAGCGACAAGAGTCTTTTTACCGTCGCCACCAAACACCCGTCTGGCACTTGCATCGATACGCAGGTGATTTGTCCCTACAGTCTGATTAGGCTGGTAGCGATAGAGGAGGCACATGCACAATGACGCTTGGCAAGTACCGATCAGACGAGCTTTTTGCTGCCGGCGAGGCCATGGCCGGACGGCCATTTGCACACAGTACGTAGCTGATGATGATGGCCAGTGGCCACGGCGCGACGGCATATGCACGGATCGAACGGAATAATTCGCGGGACGCCACTGGCCGGCGTGGACCGATATCCGTGGGGCTCCGCTAGACATGCCCCGTCGCCAGGGGTACGGCACGGCCGTCGCGTCGGGGTCATGCGTCGCTGGAGGAGCTCGACGACGAGAGGGCGGGCAGAGGCACAACGTCTGCAGGGCGGCGTCCGGAGAACGAAAGATGCGCGGTCCTGGCGGTCACGGACGTGCGCGCGCCGTGCGCCTGTCGCCGGGGCGCGCGACAGGTCCCGCGCGCCGCGCTAGGCGAGGACGCGTACGGGTCAGCGGATCGAACATGCCAAGCCAAGCGACGATGGCCAGTGGCGCCGGGGTGGTGTGGTACGACCGCGCGCGAGCTGGGGGACCAGCTAGCAAGCTACCAAGCCCGGCACTCCACGAACCGCGCATCGAGCTGCATGTATGGATCGATCAATAACGCAGAATTATTGCTGTTACAACTTACAATCCGCAATCGATCGGCACATGCGAGGACGCCAACTTGCTGGTGAGCAATTTGTGCATCCCATCCATGTGCTAAGTAGTACTAGTCATGTCGAACCGGACGGATACGCTGCCTTCAGGGGCCACCAACCAGGGCTTGCGGAGGAACAACGAGGGAACAGTGATCTGGAGTCGCGCGTCTTGCCAGTAAACGAACGCCGGGAAGAAGCCAGAGCGTTGGGATCGGCGGTTCGGTGGCCTGCAGGATCGGAGGTTCGGAGCAGCCGATCGATTGGTCCAGACTCCAGAATGACGACACAGGGGCCGGTACCGCGTGCGTAATGGTGAGGCCCCGCGCTGCCCCCCGAAAGCAGCAAACAGCAGGACGGGGCACGGCGCACTGTGCGACAGTACAAGGCCTAGTACACCCAGTGGCGATCACTCTCCCTCAGATCCTCGGCGCCAAACCTTCTTCGGATGTCCCAGGACGTGCGAGGCGGCGAGTTTTTGCGATTTCGGGGCCTTTCCTTCCTGGCTTAGTTAGACACGACGATATCACCGCCGGCAAACGTGAACCGACGAAGGTTTCTATCTCCATGGAACCTACGCATGCGCACGACGCCGCAGCCGGCAAGATAGCGACGCCGTACGCTTTTGCTCGGCACGGACGTCTACTTGTATTCGGACACCTCACGTGTGAACGAGGAACGATTGCGGCTGCGGCGCACTGGTCGGCGCCTTTTCAGGTCCGTCGCAGGACTACCGGAGAGCAGCTTTCACTCTGACATTCCATGAACCCTCCTAGGGACGTCTCAACGCGCCTGATGCGGATCGAAGAAGATCGCGGTCCCCGACGGGAGAATTAGGGTACTAATAACAACATTCGTTAACCCGTGGTGTTACTCCGCAGTACGCTTGTTAGCTAGCCTGTCAGTCAGTCAGTCAGTACACGAGGGAGATGAAGACGAGACCACTGCAGTTCAACAGTGGGAACCGCCGCACGTGCGGATGTCTAGAGACAGGCGCGCAGCAGACAAGAAGTCGTTAGCACGATCTTAGGTTAGATATAGCGGTCCCACTTACCATGCTGTGCTCACGTAACCGAGGTCGATCGGGCCGTGAGACGAGCTAGCGCTCACTACTAGTATCAACACCAAGGTGCCACATAGTGCATTTTCTCAAAGTTACAGAGACGGGTGCATGGTTAAGCAGAGTTAATGCGAATCACGGAGCATTTTAGCTGCCCTGAATCATCGCAAACCCACGGAACTGTGACGAACTGGTGAGCCTTTCCCTATGAATGCAGCAGCTCACGGTCACGGGTTGCTTCTCCTGGCCTTGTCCTTGTCTATCAGTGCTACATCAACAAACTCCCTTGTGGTACCTCAGTTCTTCAATATATGACATTTCTAATATATTTAAGGATGGATGGAGTAGATGTTCTTCATACCATGTAAGGATGGATGGAGTAGATGTTTTTTTTTAATGTTATTTTTTTATCTCGGGATGGTAGGAACCTGCGAGGGATTATTTCAGAGAGATGATAAGTGCGAGTTGTTGGCGATCGGTTGTCTGAACCTGAGACTGGAAAATTCGCGATATGCCCTACTCCATCAACCATCATCATGGAGATAAAACTCTTTTTGGCGGCCTCAAACCGGTGTCTGTGCTAGCGTGTCGGTCCTTGTTTCCTTCATTTTCTGTGTGTCTGTCCCCAGCATTCGATATCTGCCTTCTGATGCACCTGTGTGAACTGCAAATCAATTTGATTGTTGCGACGGGCCCTCAAACGAACAATAACAACGTGTCATCTCCGTGCCAGCAAAACATGGAAAAATGGGTGCGACGGGGAGGCTACAGCATCGGCGAGGAGATTTCAGATGATGCTAGATGCTACTCGTTCATCTGATACTCGTAGCTAGCGGGATGGCGGCGGGGACCCGCGCTGCCGCCGGAACGGCGAAATGTACAGGACGGACGCGGCGCAACATGAGGATTTTTCCACGGACGACACGTCCGCATGCGCCCGAATCGGCCGAAAGGCGCATCACATCCGCTAAACAAGTAATCGTCTCCGGGGAAGGAAGGAAAAAGAAGGCGCGCGGACGTGGGCGCCTTCTGGTCGGCCGAGGGAGGGGCCCGCCGGGAAAGGGGCAGCGTCTACTCGATGCGATGGGACGTGAGAGTACAAGCGGGAAAGGAGAAAAGAGAGCGCGCCGGAACAGTGCCGTTGCACTCCATTATCAATCGCAGGTGCTCTGCGTGTTGCTTCACGACGTTTTAGCGTGCTTGTGCACAGAACTAATGATTAATTCATCCAGATTGGGAGCACTAAGACGATTGGATCACCGCAAAAAAGAAAAATGACTGGATTTGGTTTCGTACTCCAATCGATCGCTTGCTTAATTTAAGTCTGAGCTTGTGGCGACGAATGGTTCTGGCGCCCTCTGCCTCTGCTGATTGACTGGATATATCGTGTCGCCGCATGTTTTTATTTTATGGTGGGGTTAGGTTTTCAATGGGGCTTGTTCTTTAATCGTTTGCTCCTGGTGCGTTGAACAGTGGCCATCCAGAAAGGGGAATTTGATGCGTGCATGCCTAAAGTTTCGTTTGTCGATTACGGGTCCACTTTGACGGGATCGGTTGAACAATTGCGTGAATCGTGTTTGCACGCACTGCATTGTGGTTTGTGATCGTGATGAATGAATAGTGGTGTGTTAGCTTTGACCAATCATTGGGGACAACAGGCCAATCGAAAGTTTTTAGCAAGTGGGGTACCATTTCGCTGATTAGTCTCTTTGAAATCATAAAACGGAGAACTGACAAAATAGCAACATTGTTCCCACTGATTGGCTGCAGTCGTGCAGATCTATCAAAACTCTCATCTTTCTTATTTTTATAATTTGACAAAAGCATACTCATCACTTTTAGTTTGCATTTAGCATTTTGATTCTATGTATAAATGATCATTACTTTTCAAAAAGTTATGTTAGCTGATTTACTTTATTTGAAGGTTTCTCTGGACTTCCCTATGTACTATTGCGCAAATTATTAACCTTTCAATATTTGTCTAGCTACATGCTCTGACTTTTTATATTTTGCTTCCAACTAAGAACTATGCATGCTTATTCACTAGAATGGCGCAAGAATAATTTTGACACAATATCAAAGGTAGCACACCAATCCTGCCACATTGCGCACGTGTTTTTTTTTCTTTTGAAGAACTCTATTTTACTCTCTAAATTATTCGCATTGTCCACTTGAACATATTTTTTAACAAAAGAGTATTATGATAGCTACCATCATACAAAATATGCTTTAAATTTGAGTTGTCTATAAAGAAACAAAACAATAAAAATTTTCCTTTTTTAAATTTTTTTTTATATATTGTTTCAACTAAGAACAAGCTCAATATTGTTTCTTTGACGAGTAGTGTGCATCAACTGTAGACACCACACAAACTTAGAAAATGTAATACGCAGGATGGGTGTTGTTAATACTACTTTGAAACAAGGCAAATTAATGAAAATGACTTGATCAGTTAGGTAGCTAGATAAATATAGACTATGACAGACGACGCCCTCTCATAAAAAATAAAGTTGACTGCAACCGCGAAGCTTCTCTAAACATGAATTGATCGTTGAAAGACCTTAGATAGCTATCGCAAGTCGCAACACCGGGAAAAGGCTCAAAAGATGGTTCTCCTTAGCTGTCCACTCGGTAATTAAATCACTGAAGAACCATCTAAATTCTAAATTGCTTAGCTGGTGCCCTTTGAGCCTTTTTTTTTTTGACACGGTCCTTTGAGGTTGCTTTTTTTTTTTAGATCAACAGTCCTTTGAGCTTGCTGACGAACGACTTTTCAGTCAGCCTAGAGTTTTCATTTTTGAGGGGGTTCTGTCAGCCTAGATACAAAGCCCTTTTTTTTTTGTTTAGTACACAAAGGCTATGTCCAGGCCCTTCTAGGATTTTCCGGCCCAGAAATAGTTGGACACTTTCAAGCCCAATTTAGGTCCAAGGGCCGACCAGAGGTGCAGCCTCATTTTGCCATGAGAAAAATGAAAAATCCCCCTTTTGCATAGAGATCAAGCAAAAGGCTATGCAGGCTGTACAAAAAGAATGGAGATCCAGCGTGCAAACATGCACAGCCATTCTCACATAAGTACAGCATCGCATTGTCACAGATCTGTATATGCAGAGACCGGCGGTAGCACTTGTACATCCATGTAGGGTGGACAACACCACGATAGACTGTTCTAATCAACTAAGCTCCTTCGACATGTTGCGATAACCTCGTACGGTTCCTCTGGAAGAATTGATAGAATGCACACTGAACAGCGTTGACAAAACCCCGAAGTGATCTTAGAGTTCAGAGGTTCACGCGTCGAGAAGAGTTCAAACAGTGTTGCAAGCTGGCCGGGCGGCTCGTTGGTTACAGCTACTAGCTGCAGCAGACGACCTCGACGCTACAGCACGGCAATCCAACCGCGCCACTTGGGACGTAAACCGCCAAACCAACGGTCCCGTCTATCCAGTGGAAAGGGAAGGCTCTGGAAGCCGGAGGCAAGCAAGCGCCAGCGACACGGCGAATCGCCGTCCGGCACCATTGGCAATCTGGAACCCCCAAGACCGGGTCCAATATAACTGCCCCTCAACCGTGGAGTGGGATCCTCTGCGCGTCGTGGTCCCATGCGCTCGCGCTGATCCGGCGCGCATGGCGTGCAGAGAATCCGAAGCCACACCCAACTCCGGCGAGAGTGCGCATCAAACTGCCCCCCACTTGAGCTACGCGACATCGCTTTTCAACAGTCGCCGCCGCCGTCGCGGGGGAGAAAGGGAGAGACTCTCTGCGCCGAGGCCCAGGCCGTAGCCGGCCCACTTGGCTCCCCCATGCTTGCGCGTCGCGGGCGTCCCCGTCGTACCCAGCCCGGCGAGCTAGCTCCAGCTGGTTCCGACCCAACTAACCCCGCGAGCCCGAACCCTTCGCCCCCGCTACCGACCCATCAAGTCGCGCTAACCTGGCTGGCGCCTCCCGTGCCGCACCGCGTTGCAACAGGGCACGCGGCCACATCGCGCTCCACGCGCAAACTATATAACCCGCCACCTTTCCCTCCGATTTTCAAACCAAATGCGCCGACCTCGTCTTCCCTCCTCCCTCCCTCACTACTAAGCCAGGAGCCACCACTTCACTCAAGGCAGCGATGAACATGGACGTCGGCGCGTTCAGCAGCGACTACTCCTCGGGAACGCCGTCCCCGGTCGGCGGCGACGACGGCTCCTCCTCTTACATGACGGTGTCGTCGGCGCCGCCCAAGCGGCGCGCCGGGCGGACCAAGTTCAAGGAGACGCGGCACCCGGTGTTCAAGGGCGTGCGGCGGAGGAACCCCGGGCGGTGGGTGTGCGAGGTGCGGGAGCCGCACGGCAAGCAGCGCATCTGGCTCGGGACCTTCGAGACCGCCGAGATGGCAGCACGCGCGCACGACGTGGCCGCGCTGGCGCTGCGCGGCCGCGGCGCCTGCCTCAACTTCGCCGACTCGCCGCGGCTGCTCAGGGTCCCGCCGGTGGGCGCCGGCCACGACGAGATTCGCCGGGCCGCGGCCGAGGCGGCCGAGCGGTTCCGCCCGGCGCCCGATCATCAGGGCAATGCGGCCGTCCACCAGGAGACGATCACGGCAATGCCGGACGCATTGTCGAGCGCGACGACGCAGCAGAGCGCGGATCACCCGTACTGCGTGATGGACGACGACAGGTTCGACTTCGGGATGCAGGGGTACCTCGACATGGCGCAAGGGATGCTCATTGATCCGCCGCCGATGGACGGCGCGTCCGGGAATGGAGGCGACGATGACGACGGCGGTGAGGTTAGCCTCTGGAGCTACTAATGGCCTGCGCGCGTTTGATCAACCAAGCTTGCTTTGGGCACAACGACTTCCCATGTACAGCCTAAGGGAATCTAGTACTTGCATGGTTGCCCTTCCCTTCTCCCTTTCTTCGCCTCCTTTTTAACATATCGGTAATGTTAATGTATCCCTGCTCTCCTGATGAAGTGTGATCAGCAGAAGCAGAAGGCCGGGCTTCACCAGGTTGGTTGGCGCGTGTGTGCCTTTGGCGCCAACGATCACCATTGCCATTGCATAACGCAATAGAGCAGTGATCTCGGCAGAGCTATATATAAATCTCGTGTAATAAGCAGCAAAGCATGCGGCTTGATTTATGAATTTGGAATGGCCCAGTGGTTTTACTGCATCGATAATCTGATATGTGTTCAGATCCACCATACTACATTTCATTCCCTTCTCGTCAACATTTTTTACCTCACTAATAAATTGCTAAAATATCTAATAATTTGCTTTCAATGCGTAAACAACTTGTTTATTTTATGAAAAAAAGGAGACATTGTGTGAACTGTGAACTGAATATGAACTTTCCTTTTTGTTCCTAACACAAATACCCCTTTTTTTTTTGTTATGCAACAGTTTACTAGTATTATGCAGATAACATTTGACATTTTTATACAGGCACACATCTGTTCTTTTTTTTTTTTGAAAATATACTCTTCTGACAGATTTTCAGTTCATGCATGAGAAGTGGAGGTATCGCCTGAATAAGGGTATTTAGGAATAGAGGTTGCTCGTTTCACACACACACACACACACACAAAGAAGAGGTTGCTGCTCCACAAAACTTTACATTCTTACCCGCAAAAAAAAAATTACATTCATTTTTATGAACAAAACGTGCATGTTCGAGATATGAACAGATGCCGCGCGCACCACAGATTCTTTCCTGCTACTTGAAAAAATGAAAAAAAGGCTGTCCCCCTGCTTATATGTTGTGTACATATTTCAAGCTCGTGGCTCACGTTCGAGTTAGTGACTGTCTAACAGATAACAGAAGAGACAGATCCTACAAGCTCTCGATCGAGCCTTTTGACGACGTCAATGGGTCCTCGTGGTTCCTAAGCTGGCAAGCCGCGGGAAGAAGCGCGAGGTCCATAGTGAGGTCTCGCGTCACTTCAGAGCTCGGAGTGGATGGCGAAAGCCTGGAAGGCCACTCGTTGCTGAGCTCTCTTGGTCGGGCAACTCGGACCGCGAGTTCCTCCCGGACCAACAAAAGTAGTGCCCCAGCCACTGCCAGCTCACGGCGTCTTCCTCCTTTTTTACCAAGTCCTCCCGCGGGTTCGCGTCGCCGCCAGCCGAGCCGCTGCGGAAATAGAAGTTTCTGTTCGTCCTGGTCTTGGAACGTCCCCTACGAGTAAGCGAGCGGATGCTGTGAGAACGTTGGATGGGCTGAGGCTGTGAGAAGATGGGCTGAGGTTGTGAGAACACAGCATCTCATAAGCACACAGTACCGGTTTTCCTTTCGGACGAGTTCCAAATTTTTTCATTGCTTTGCAATGACTCATCCGCCGATATGCACAATTATGTCTCCATCTGTCCAAAAATAAAAGAATATCTGGATTTAGTTAAAATCAAACATTTTTTAACTTTGAATATCTGTAGTAAAAAAATTTATTAAGATTGACAATACAAAAATGATTTTACTATATTCACCATAAAGCCAACATAGTAATACACAGCTTTTTCGTTTAAATTTATTTATTTTTATAGATATCATTATCAATTTGAAAAAAAATGTCTTTGACCGAACCCGTAAATACTTATATTATGGACGGAAGGAGTATCCGCTATCCAGGATTTTTCCACATTTCATGGTGTGAGGCTTGCTTGGGAGGTACCCAAGTGGAACGTATCAATGTCAGGAAACTTTAAGCCTCAACCAAATCGAAGAATTTCCTTAGGAATAATGTTAGAAATTAGTAAAAATCTTGCACAATAATCTAATATTCCTACTTTTTGAAACGGCTGAAATATATAAGTTTGCTAGAACCGTTCTGATAAAGAATCAATGGATCATGATGAACAGTTTGCAGGACTGCCATGCCCACCACTAACCAGATTACCAGAAGCAAAATATTCCTCATGTATTACGAAATGCCAAGCAGCGAAGGCATGAACCAACAACGCAGGTCCAAGGTCACAAGACACAAACATAATTTTACTAAATGCCGCAAAATTTCTTTGTATGTATACTGTTATGGAATTTATTTTCTTATGTGTTTCATCATCATGTATACATATACATCGGAAGCTGTCAGCAATCTAGAGATGAAGAAGCTGTTCAACCCATCTGGGTTCAAGGCTTCAAGCGCTAGGACGGCTATAACTGCTGATCGTCTTAGGTGACTGCCACGGCTCCCGGCTGATCTGCAATCTAGAGCCAGCAGCAGGCACGTGATCATCTCGGCTTGGGGATGCTGATGGTGGCGCTCAAGTAAGCGATGCACTCGGTCGGCAGGCTGAGGAATGTGTTCATGAAGAGGTCATCGATCAGGTCGACGACGGCCACCCCTACCAGCTTGCATCGCCCTTCGCCGTCCATTCTTTCTCCACTCCCGGATCTTATCGCTCCCCTGGATTCCTCGGAGGTCAGTGTCGTGTCGACGAACAACGGCGGTGCTTTGTAGACGCTCCCCACCGAGAAACAGAACCTCGACCTGAACTTGAGATCAACCTGCAGGAACATTTGAACGCAGCTTGTCAGTGTCAAATTTTTGCCTTTTCTTTTGCGTGTCGTTCCAATGAGAGGATGCCATAAGCAACGCAAAATGACTTGTGATCAGTGGATTTTCAATTTCGTTGCTCTCGGTAAGCAGGCCCTCTCAGGCGATGGAACTGAAAATTACAGTATATGGATGCAGAGAGAGCTGTGGTGTGGTGTTTGCACTGTTACCTGACCAGTGGCGCGGTCTATGGTTCCGCCCAGAGCCTCGGGCAAGATATCGATTTTGAGGAACGGCGGCAGCGGCAGCCCGAGGAACCTGGTCGTCGCGCCGGAAATGGGCGGGATGTACAGGCTCGCCACATCGAAGTCGACAAGCACCGCGCCGTCCTCCCCGCTCTCCTTGCCGCGCCCGGCGCCCACGCCGCGGCCGCCCTGCGCGTTGTACGCGAAGTCCGGGTACCTGCCGATTCCAAGCCGGCACCCGTCCTGCGTCCGGAACTCGACGCCGAGCGTGTCGGTGCCGGGCCGCGCCTGCGCCGCGACGGCGGGAGACGATTGCTGCTCGCTTCCACGGGTGCACGCTACGGCCACGGCTCGGCGCCTGCTCGACGGAGGCAGCAACTGCAAGGATTGCGGGAAGACAAGGCCATTGGAAGCACGTGGTTTCCTCGGATTCGCGAGCTTGTGCAGGGTTTGGAGATTCGGCGAGGAGTTTCTGATGCCGCCGGCAGCGGGTGCCATTGGGAGCGGTGCTGAACTGCTGCGTCGCACGGTAGAGCGGTGGTGACAAGCAGGCGATCCTGCCTTGTGCCAGAGGTGGCAATGGCCTCCGATGGCCGCGGCCTTATCGCTACGATTTGCTCCACCTGTTTTCCCGAGGCCACGAATTCGCCACGAACTGTCAGTTTCAAATGGCGGGCCATAGCGATTCTGCCTGGGAGCAGTAGCCAGGATAAACAGCGTTTTTCTCCTTTGTTTTTTTCTTTTTGCGAGAAAAACTGTCTTTTTCTCTTTTTTTTTTTCCGATTACACAGTACAACTCAGACACTCACAACGCAAGCACACTCACCCCTATAAACGCACATACGTAAACCCTATCCTAATGAGCATTTTCGAAGACTGAGCCGGCAAATCCTCGAGATGACGAAGTCATCACTAGCGCCTCGCTGTCGATGGCCACGTCGCCTCCTGCTGAACGCAACGCCGTTAAATTTTAGAAAATTCGCTTCCACGGAGAGTCGAACCCAGGACCTCAGGTGCTACTGAGTCTCTTGTAACCACTATGCTACAAGCCCTTTCGCAAACTGCCTTTTTCTCTGTAGAGGAGGGATTCAAAAGGTAATGAAGAACATATGGTAGTAATTCGCACCGTTCAAAATTGGACTGGCCATATTTTATTTTGACAATCCTTAATGTAATTTTGCCATAAAATCTATCTAAAGAAACCCAATTTAAGCTCAATAAGTTTGATCACCCAATTTTATATGCTTCACTTTTCTCGGCGTCAATGTGATCATACCTTAATCTACTCCCAAGCCTTAACACGTGTAAGCAATACAATCAATCCAATCAAATATCGTAAAAAACAGAGAGTAAAAAATTTATTTTAGAAATATCACTTGCTTAGGATTTGTTCCATTGGGATGAATTTAAACTGCATGGGAAAAAAATTCATGAAGTGAGTGAATACGGTATATGCAAAGTTAAAGAGTAAGAATTACCAAACAATAAAATGGTACCCTCCTACAAATATAGCTCACATCATACATGAAAAACTCCAATGTTTAGCGGTAGTGTGCATCCCATTAGTTATCAACTTTATATTCTAAACAAGCACAAATGCACAACTACAAGAACCATCAAACTAAATCATGCAAGTAATATTCAGAGTATATACAACCAAACCAGCAGTGATATTGAGGAAACATAAACCATGCAAGTAAAATTCAAAGTACATACATCCAAAAATATGCAATAATATACAACGAATCGTACTGGCATGAAGTGTGTCATTAGAGCAAAACGTAAGAAATATTATCCGAACATAAGGCTTTCCCCTGGTCTTGTTGCATTTGGTAACTCCATTTGTCTTGTTGACACCTACAACAAATAATTCAAGGAGAGAAAATAAAAAAATTGGTAATTGACTAAGAATTTGATCGGACACACATCGGTTAAGGGGAGAAAATAAATATTTTGTTAAAACTTGCTATCTCTATCGAACGTCCTCGCTCGACTTGACGACATATGTGGCTATTCCAACATTATCTTCCAATCTGCTATAAATCTAGGCACCTGTAAGGATCGTGTGACCGAGAGGGGGGGGTGAATCGGTGCACTCTAGAATCTATTTCCAAACACTTACACCCAAACAACTCCTAGCGAGTAGTTCTAGTAGCAAGGTAAAGCACACTAAGGAGTATCCTTAACCTATATAGCTAGTGCATATAGATAACACAATCACACCACACTAGCAACCTAGCACAAGATAGATAGATAGCGGAAGACTTAAGCTAGGCAAGGCAAGGAACAAGATAACTAGAGACAAGGCAACCAAGATACTAGGCACACTAAGTAGAGTCCTTAGAGCTACTAGATAGGCTATGACAAGTAAGCACACGAGCAAGGCAATCAAGCAAACCTAGTGAAGCTAGTAGGTACCAAGGTAAACACACAAGCAAGATAAGAGCACAACTCAAGTACTACAAGCAATCATATGAAGTGCGATAAGTAAATGCGAGTAGTAAAGGAGAAGGGATAGAGAATGCTCATGATGTTTTCCCGTGGTCTCGGAAGGATGGCGCCTTCCCCTACTCCACGTTGGGTCACTCCCGCCGGAGTCTCGACCCCGTCCCTCCGCTCGATGGCGATCCCTCCTAGAGCACACTTCACCCTCCGAGTGAAGTCGCGGGCACGTCCCGCCGGGCTCGATCCCGGGTACTCTTCCGGAGGGAAGGCTCCGCACTTGATGCGTGCCAAAAGGCGCTCCACTAGTGATGCTTCTTTCGCACGGGAAGCTCCAAGACCGTGTACAAACTTGTGTTGACTTCCACAATCTCCTTGGACAGCTCAACACCGACGCCTAACCGGTCTAGGCCTTGCCATAGACCAAGAGTAACAGCCCTAGATGACTCTCTCAAGCCCACACTAGCCTAGAGATCAAAGGATGCAACTTGCTACTCTCTCAAGCACTAGGATCACTCCAAATCCCTCTCAAGTGCTTCACACTTCTTCCTCTTGGCTTCTTGGCAGCACCTCCCCTCTTTCCTGGGTCCAAGAGCACCTCAAAGAGGTAAACAACCGACTATATATAGGCCTCAAACCTCAAACTAGCCGTTGTCCAAAAGTACCCAGTCTGCGTAAGGACCGTACAATAGGACCGTATTGTCCGGTCTCCATCTGACCGTATTGTCCGGTCTCTACCAGACTGGCGTCCGGGGAGTGCTGTTCATCATCTCAAACCAGACCGTATTGTACGGTCCCTAGGACCGTATTGTCCGGTCTCCACTTCTTCTTCAGCCAACAGAAACTTCTCCTTCTCTGTTGCTCTTCTCCTGTAAGACCGTATTGTACGGTCTCCATGACCGTACCATCCTGTCAATTGTCCGGTCTTCATTCTTCAACTTCCAGAAACTTCAGCTTCTCTGTCTGGAACACTCCAATAGAGACCGTACTGTCCGGTCCCTAGGACCGTACTGTCCGGTCTCTATTTCTCCAACTTCCAGAAACTTAAGCTCTTCTGTCTGGAACTCCTCTGTAGACCGTATTGTACGGTCTCCATGACCGTACTGTCCGGTCTCCTCTGCCTTCGCAGCTTCGATCTTCTTCTTGATCTTCTTCTTCAACACTTGATCTTTTTGGTTCCTCCAATTCTCTTCTGCCACCCTAGCCCCTGAGAGACTCACCATGCATCCAATGATCTCTATAACTAAGTGTGTACTAAGAGAACCACCTCGAACCCTCTTGATAGTCCGGTTTTTCCTATGGACTCAAGCTAACATCTAACCAAGCAACACCCGCTTGGATCTAGCATGTCCTTAGCCTTGATCCATGTCTTCTCCGCGACTCCATCAAGTCCGTTCTTGTGTAGATGAAGGCAACCAATCATCCTTGTGAATAAGTTCATGGTGTGTTGGCGTTCACCACCAACGGACGGAGCTTTCTTTATATGTGACCTATAAGATCTCACAAAGAGTGTTAGTCACATTCATGGTTCTCATCCTATCACCAAAACATTCATACCTTGGGGTTTCCCTAGCTCCAATGGTCATGAAGCTTACAATCTCCCCCTTTTTGGTGATGGATGACAACCATGATAAAAATGATCGAGAAGATAAAGAATGCAATGACAAAAGCCAAGATAAAAACACAACTCGATCAAGACACTAAACAACAAGTATATGATAGAGAGATAGTTACCTTGTTGATTAGGTCGAGGCAAGTCATAGCTCAAAAGGAGTCACAAGTTAGAGCAAAAACTCATATCACAAGTGAAAGAAAGCACATGGAGCTATGACAAGCAAAGGTTGCAAGGGGTTTACCTTCATACCTACTTTGTAGAATTCCGCTCCCCCTTGACAAGTGCACCAATCTCAAGATTGTGTGAAGATCGATCATCTTGATCACTTGATCTTCATTCGCGCACACTCCCCCTTGAGACGGCATTTGCTTCTTCTTCATCACCTCAAGATTGTGCGAAGATCGATCGTCTTGATCACTTGATCTTCTCTTGTACAAACTCCCCCTTGAGGTGACATCTTCCAACTCATTGTAAGTCCGAACTCTTCTTCCCGTATTCTCCTCCGCTCGAACTCTTCTCCCCCCATATTCTTGCTCGATCATTAAGCCCAACTCTTCTCCCCCTTTGGCATCTATCACTCAAAAAGAAATTCTTCCGAGGGAGAAAAGGTTAGTGTAAATGTATGAGACGAGTGGGAAAATGAGTTACTTGATTTGGCGTGAAGCTCCCCCTTGATCCGTGATTCTCCATCTCCCAACAATTATCCCTACACACATTCTTAAAAAGAATATTGTCTTGAAGTACATAGGGGTTAGTTGATGATGATGGAAATGTATGAACCCTTAGACTTTGAGCCGCGCAAGTGGATTTAACCTTGGAGCTCAAAATTCTTGGTTCAATGGGCATGAAGCTCATATAGCATTGCTATAAATTCATCATAGGAGGTCACATACTCATATTGTGAATAAGCAACTCCCCCTAGATGGGTGCTCGGCGCCGAGACACTTATGCAAGATGCATGATGCGAATGCAAGGAATGATAAGTGTACAATGCATGATGCTATAAGGGTAAAACAAGAGAAAGCTAAGAGCGAAGTTACCAACAACAAGTTTGAGCCCTCCATGAGCTTGATCACAACAAGCCATTCTTCAAAGCCTCGGGAGCCAAGTGCCACCAATCCCAAGCTTAACCCATGCTCATTGCTATCTCAAGAAGGTTAGTTGTCGGTCCTACAAAACAAGAAGAACACACAAAAACAACAACACAAACAAAAACAAGCAAAGTATATATACATATATACATATGTAAGCTCAAGGATATCAAGTGAAGTCGGAGAGGTCGAGAACATTGAGTTCTCCCCGGAGCTTACAAAAGGTCTTCTTGTCAAGTGGCTTGGTGAAGATGTCCGCCAATTGTTCATGAGTCCGAACACCAATCAATTCAATATCCTTCTTGGCCACATGATCCCGAATGAAGTGATGCTTGACTTCAATGTGCTTGGCATGGCCGTGATCACCCTTGTTGAGAGCCATATTGATAGCACTTTCGCTATCACAATAGAGAGGTACTTGCCCATAAGATAATCCATAGTCCAATAGGGTTTGCTTCATGTATAGGAGTTGAGCACAACAAGCACCGGCCGCCAAATATTCCGCCTCCGCCGTAGAGATAGCCACACAATTTTGTTTCTTGGAACTCCATGAGATGAGTGATTGTCCAAGAAATTGGCATCCACCGGAGGTACTCTTTCTACTCACTTTGCATCCGGCGAAGTCCGAGTCCGCATAGCCAACAAGTCCAAAGTCCGAGCCTTTTGGATACCATAGGCCCATTGTAGGAGTGCTCTTGACATACCTAAGAATTCTTTTCACGGCACTCATATGGGACTCCTTGGGGTTAGCTTGATAACGAGCACAAAGGCACACACTAAACATGATATCCGGTCTAGATGCGGTAAGGTAAAGAAGTGAACCAATCATAGAACGATAGAGTTTAGGATCCACCGGTATGCCTTTTACATCCACATCAAGAGGGACACTTGTAGCCATAGGTGTGTCGTAGGACTTGGAGTCTTCCATGCCGAATCTCTTAAGAAGATCCCGAGTGTACTTCTCTTGGTAGATGAACGTGCCCTCCTTCATTTGCTTGACTTGAAAACCGAGGAAGACATGAAGTTCACCTATCATGGACATCTCAAACTCTTTCTTCATAAGAGCACGGAACTCATCATTATAGATTTCGTTAGTGGAGCCATAGATGATATCATCAACATAGATTTGACAAACAAAGAGATCATCACCAACATGCTTAGTAAAGAGAGTGTTGTCGATACTACCGATCTTGTAGCCCTTGGTGATGAGATGATCTCGAAGTCGTTCATACCATGCTCTTGGTGCTTGTTTGAGTCCGTAGAGAGCCTTCTTAAGCTTGTACACATGGTCCGGATGCTCGGGGTCCTCGAAGCCGGGAGGTTGCTCTACATAAACTTCTTCATTGATTAGTCCATTGAGAAATGCACTTTTCACATCCATTTGGTGAAGTTTAAAATCAAAATGAGAAGCATAAGCAAGAAGTGTTCTTATAGCCTCAAGACGAGCGACGGGGGCGAAAGTCTCGTCGAAATCGACGCCTTCAACTTGAGAGTAGCCCTTCGCCACAAGTCTTGCCTTGTTCCTCACGATTGCTCCCTTCTCATCTTGCTTGTTCTTGAAGACCCACTTAGCGCCAATGACATTGGATCGCTTGGGCCGCTTCACCAACTTCCAAACATCATTCCTCTTGAAGTTGTTGAGTTCCTCTTGCATGGATAGCACCCACTTGTGGTCTTTCAAGGCTTCCTCGATCGTCTTCGGCTCTAGGGTAGAGACAAAAGAGAAGTTCTCAACAATGTTAGCTTCATCAACATAATTTGGCTTATATTGACTTCTCCTAGTCTTTAACCCTTGAGAAGGACTCCCAATGATGAGAGCACGTGAATGATCTCGAGCAATGGGTTTGTGCTTCTTTGAAGGTTCTTGTCGAGGAGGAGGAGGGGCCGGCGAAGTGTCTTGCGCGTCTCTTGCGGCTTGCTCCCTTGAGATGTGAGTGTCTTGTTGTCGAAGAGGTGAACCCGAGCCATCATCTTGAGTTGAAGTAGATTGTGCTTGTTCTTGATTGCTCGGTGAAGCTTGGCTCGTAGATGCATGAGGTGGACTTGATGGCGCTTGTTGCGGTTCGCTTGGAGTAGCTTGACTCGAAGATGCTTGTTGCGGATCATTTGAAGGTGCTTGATGTTGTTCACTTGAGGGAGAGCTTGGATTTACTTGAGATGTACTCGTAGAAGCTCCATTTGATGAAGTTGTTGGAGGAGGTGTCGGAGGTTCATCTTCACGAGGAATAACTTCACCAATGGGCATGTTCTCCAAAGCTTCCTCCACGGGTTCATCACCTACAATATGAGAAGAAGGAGGGTCTTCTTGAGACCCGTGAGATTCATCAAATTGCACATCATAGGTTTCTTCAACAAAACCGGTAGAGGTGTTGTAAACCCGATAAGCCTTAGCCGAGCCCGAGTAACCGACAAGAATGCCCACATCGGTCCTCTTCTCGAACTTGCCAAGTCTTTCCCTCTTCTTGTAGATATAGCACTTGCAACCAAACACTCGGAAGTAGGCGACATTCGGTCTTCTCCCAACAATCACTTCATATGGAGTCTTGTTTAGCAACTTGTGAGGATAGATCCGGTTAGAGGTGTAGCATGCGGTGTTGATAGCTTCCGCCCAAAACTTCTCCGGAGTGTTGTACTCATCAAGCATAGCACGAGCAAGAGTGATAAGTGTCTTGTTCTTCCTCTCAACAACACCATTTTGTTGAGGAGTGTATGTAGCCGAGAACTCATGCTTTATGCCAATCTCATCACAATAGTCTTCAATGATAGAGTTTTTGAACTCCGTCCCGTTATCACTCCGAATCTTCTTGATGCGATGCCCATACTCATTTTGCACTCTTCTAGCAAACTTCTTGAATATCCCAATTGCTTGTGCCTTGTTCTCAAGAAAGAATACCCAAGTATATCTTGAGTAGTCGTCCACTACCACCAAGCAATAGAGATTCCCGCCAATGCTCACATAAGTTGTAGGCCCGAAGAGATCAATGTGTAAGAGCTCGAGAGGTCTTGAAGTTGACAAGAAATTCTTGGATGGATGAGGTGAAGCCACTTGCTTTCCGGCTTGGCATGCACTACATAGCTTGTCCTTCTCAAAGGTGACATCCTTGACTCCTCTCACTAGCTTGTTCTTCATTACACGCTTGAGTTGACCCATACCAATGTGAGCAAGCCTCCGATGCCATAGCCAACCTAGAGCGGACTTAGTGAAGAGACAAGTGCTAGGGGCAACAATGTTAGTCTCAAAATCAACAACATATAGATTATTATGACGAAAGCCCTTGATAGTGAGACCCATAGCATCATTATGAAGAACCACCCCATTAGCATCAAAGTTACAAGAAAAGCCAAGATCACATATTTGAGCAACGGATAGAAGATTGAAGTTTAGGGACTCAACAAGCAATACATTAGAGATAGAGAGGTCATTTGAGATAGCCACCTTACCAAGACCTCTCACCTTGTGCTTGGAGTTGTCCCCAAATGTGACCTTGTCATGATCTTCATTTTCTTCCAAGTTGGTGAAGATGGATGAAGTACCGGTCATATGTTGAGTGCAACCACTATCCAACACCCAATGTTTGCCACCAATCTTATAGTTCACCTTGGAAGTAGCCATCAAGCAAAGAGGAGGGTTAGTATCAAAAGCATCAATTGACATATCATTTACCTCTTGCTTGCTCTTGATGTAGGCTATAGGAACTCCATTTAGAAAGTCCAAGTCCAACGCATCCAAGGCGTCAATCATTGCCTTGGTGACTCCATTGTGTCTCCACTCGCTCCGATCATATCCCAAGTGTAGGACATGGTTCCCAAGAGGATAGGCTTGAAATCTTCCCACTTCATCACTTCCATTTGCGTACTCAAGGATGTTGTACATTTGATGCTCATAGGATAAGGCAATCAAGATAGCTTCCTTGAGAGGCATCCGATCAATATCATCACCAATATCATTTAGGACATATATCTTCCGATGATAGGGGAGGAGAGACAACATTATCCGTATAGCACTCTCATCACTAACCTTCTCCTTCCCTTCAAAAGAATTGACTCTTGCAAACAATATGAGGAGTCTCTTCCAACACTCAAGCCAAGTTTCTTCTCTTTTCTTGTAGAACTCATCATATATGTCAAGGAGAAGGTAGTGAGCTCCACCGGCAAGACCCGGTTCATACATGTTGTAGTAGTCTTCATAGAAAGGAGGTAAGAGATCTCCATCCGGGGGATATTCCTTTATAGGCTTCGGCTTATCATCACTATCACTTGAATAGTCATCATCACAATAGAAAACCGGAACTCTATCATCTTCTTCTTCTTCCTCATCATCACTTGGGGTCTTGAATGTGTTAGAGAGCGAAGAGCGAGCTCTTCTTCTTGTGACGATCTCAATGACTTGCTCAATTGAATATGACTCAAGCTCAAAACTCTCAAACTCAATGTGATCACCATACTTGTCCTTCGGGAGAGCATCAAGAAACCTTCTAAGACCTTGACCCTTAGTGACTATCCAAAGCTTGTTCTCATTTATCCTCTTGATGAGTGAATCCATCCGAAGAGCAAACTCAACAAGATCTTCATTCGGCTCCATAGAGATGTGGTCCAACTCATCACATAGCTTGAGATATCCATCCTCTTGATCCCGAGAAGAAGAACCTTCACCAACACGAGATGATGATTGAGCTTGAGGCAGAGGTTGAGCTTCAATGTGTTGATCTTCACTTGCATGAGAGATATCCTTGCCCTTCTTGATATCCTCCTCAAGGGAGGAGAGAATAGCAACCACCTCATCATAGGGCATGTTCACAAACTCATCCACTCGAGCAAAAGCAAGAATACCAAAACGCGAGAGTGGTAGAGATCGGATAAGCTTCTTCACAACATGCTTGTGCATAATAGATGGATAGCCTCGTGACATGAGTTTCCTAGCAAGAACATACAAGCGAGATGCGAAGTTAGTGATATCCTCATTATCATTCAAAACAAGCTCATCATACTCATCACGCACACCATAGTAGGAAATGTCATTAAGCACACAATCATAAGGCTCAATCAAGGTAGAGGCGATGGAAGTGTTAGAAACGTCATCATGAGTGGTCTCCATTTTCCCACACGCAATCCCGGTCACGACTCAAGGCGGTAAAGCCCTAAAAATGAGCACTTGGCTCTGATACCACTTGTAAGGATCGTGTGACCGAGAGGGGGGGTGAATCGGTGCACTCTAGAATCTATTTCCAAACACTTACACCCAAACAACTCCTAGCGAGTAGTTCTAGTAGCAAGGTAAAGCACACTAAGGAGTATCCTTAACCTATATAGCTAGTGCATATAGATAACACAATCACACCACACTAGCAACCTAGCACAAGATAGATAGATAGCGGAAGACTTAAGCTAGGCAAGGCAAGGAACAAGATAACTAGAGACAAGGCAACCAAGATACTAGGCACACTAAGTAGAGTCCTTAGAGCTACTAGATAGGCTATGACAAGTAAGCACACGAGCAAGGCAATCAAGCAAACCTAGTGAAGCTAGTAGGTACCAAGGTAAACACACAAGCAAGATAAGAGCACAACTCAAGTACTACAAGCAATCATATGAAGTGCGATAAGTAAATGCGAGTAGTAAAGGAGAAGGGATAGAGAATGCTCATGATGTTTTCCCGTGGTCTCGGAAGGATGGCGCCTTCCCCTACTCCACGTTGGGTCACTCCCGCCGGAGTCTCGACCCCGTCCCTCCGCTCGATGGCGATCCCTCCTAGAGCACACTTCACCCTCCGAGTGAAGTCGCGGGCACGTCCCGCCGGGCTCGATCCCAGGTACTCTTCCGGAGGTAAGGCTCCGCACTTGATGCGTGCCAAAGGGCGCTCCACTAGTGATGCTTCTTTCGCACGGGAAGCTCCAAGACCGTGTACAAACTTGTGTTGACTTCCACAATCTCCTTGGACAGCTCAACACCGACGCCTAACCGGTCTAGGCCTTGCCATAGACCAAGAGTAACAGCCCTAGATGACTCTCTCAAGCCCACACTAGCCTAGAGATCAAAGGATGCAACTTGCTACTCTCTCAAGCACTAGGATCACTCCAAATCCCTCTCAAGTGCTTCACACTTCTTCCTCTTGGCTTCTTGGCAGCACCTCCCCTCTTTTCTGGGTCCAAGAGCACCTCAAAGAGGTAAACAACCGACTATATATAGGCCTCCAACCTCAAACTAGCCGTTGTCCAAAAGTACCCAGTCTGCGTAAGGACCGTACAATAGGACCGTATTGTCCGGTCTCCATCTGACCGTATTGTCCGGTCTCTACCAGACTGGCGTCCGGGGAGTGCTGTTCATCATCTCAAACCAGACCGTATTGTACGGTCCCTAGGACCGTATTGTCCGGTCTCCACTTCTTCTTCAGCCAACAGAAACTTCTCCTTCTCTGTTGCTCTTCTCCTGTAAGACCGTATTGTACGGTCTCCATGACCGTACCATCCTGTCAATTGTCCGGTCTTCATTCTTCAACTTCCAGAAACTTCAGCTTCTCTGTCTGGAACACTCCAATAGAGACCGTACTGTCCGGTCCCTAGGACCGTACTGTCCGGTCAACTGTCCGGTCTCTATTTCTCCAACTTCCAGAAACTTAAGCTCTTCTGTCTGGAACTCCTCTGTAGACCGTATTGTACGGTCTCCATGACCGTACTGTCCGGTCTCCTCTGCCTTCGCAGCTTCGATCTTCTTCTTGATCTTCTTCTTCAACACTTGATCTTTTTGGTTCCTCCAATTCTCTTCTGCCACCCTAACCCCTGAGAGACTCACCATGCATCCAATGATCTCTATAACTAGTGTGTACTAAGAGAACCACCTCGAACCCTCTTGATAGTCCGGTTTTTCCTATGGACTCAAGCTAACATCTAACCAAGCAACATCCGCTTGGATCTAGCATGTCCTTAGCCTTGATCCATGTCTTCTCCGCGACTCCATCAAGTCCGTTCTTGTGTAGATGAAGGCAACCAATCATCCTTGTGAATAAGTTCATGGTGTGTTGGCGTTCACCACCAACGGACGGAGCTTTCTTTATATGTGACCTATAAGATCTCACAAAGAGTGTTAGTCACATTCATGGTTCTCATCCTATCACCAAAACATTCATACCTTGGGGTTTCCCTAGCTCCAATGGTCATGAAGCTTACAGCACCTAGACCTAGCCATCACATAAAACCACAAGAAAAACAATAATAAATATCAAACTACGACTCGCTGGTGTACCTTAAGAGCTTTAGCACACAACAACAAAGGCAAAGGGAAAGGAGGGCGACTCGATTGTTGACGAGAAGGCAAACACCAAAGGGGAGGACACATGTTACAATAGTCGTTCGTTTCGATTTATGCCAACAATTGTCGTCACGATGTTGTCTCGCACCACAAGAATTCAATTCACGCGGGCTCCATTTCTGCATCTTGGTGGGGGAAATAATTGAGATGGCTGGTGTTTCAATCCACGTGAAGCTTAAACAAAGACAAAATCCCACTCGGGTCGATAGTATTTCCTCGCCAGAGGTGATCCAAGAGAATGAACGTGATCCTGGTCGTTCTTCGACCGGACGAGGCCTTAGGGTGAAATCATCCCTTGATACCGTAATGTTGAGACTACGAGCAAGACAAATATTACAAAGAGTTGTTATGTGCGCGTTTGGACTTCTAGCTGCAATATGCTGCTTTTGCGTGATATGATCAACCTATGAGCTAAAACCTTGAAACTTGTTGTCACTCCATGGATATTCAATAAGTTTTATATTGATATACGCAACGGATTTTCATCTGACAATTTCCATAATTTTGTCAACCTCCAACTCCCCCGCCCTCGACACACACAAAGTTGAGGCACGAGTACCTATAGAACCATTTTTGGGTTTATGTTCATAGTTCCCGACACAATAAACTTTTCAGATCGAGTGCCATAGATATCTATCGCCTGGCCACATTGAGACCTCATTTTCTTTTGCCTACTCTTTCTTTCTATACAACCTTTCTAACCTTGGAAATAGATATTATCCTACCAAAAAACCTGAAGCCTTGCAACTGGCAATCATGAACTAAAGAAAAATTCGTTTTTCAGCTGACCAAAAGAATCACATGCCAACTCTTGTTTTCATTATTAGACTGTCTCCAACGGACACCCTATATTCCACATAATACCGAAAATAGGTCCTCAAACTTGGAAAACGCCTCTCCAACGGACGACCCAAACACCACACCCATTTTACTCCCCGCTACCCCCGCGACCCAGGAACGCGTCGTCTCAGCTCTCTGACCCAATCCTCGATCGATTCGAAACGTTATCTTCCTCCTCTCTCTCGACGAACAGAAGAGCTTGCCTGGGACCTCCGCCGCCGCGCCATCCCCCTCCCTCCCTCCCATCCCCTTCAAAGTCAACGGCGAGCCCGAGCTCGACCCAATCTCGCCCCGTCCGCGTCGTCCCCGAGCTCGAGCGCCAGCCTCCGCGCGCGTCGCCCCCTCCTCCTTCCCCTACCCGGTCGTCGTCGGGGTCGAGCGAGGCAGCGCGGCGGCCCTCAGCTTCTTCTCCCCGACGAGCTCGGCCCTCTGCTTCTTCTTCACGGCAGCTTGGGGACCTCGGAGAGCGGCGGCGCGGGACGCGGGTGACCGCGGCGGTGCGGGAGGGGGTCGCGGGGGCGCGTGGTGGTCCTCCATGGGCTCCGCTGGCCCCGACGGCGTCGATGCCCCTTCTCCGTCCTCCATGGCGAGCTCGCGGAGGCGCAGGCGGCCGCGGAGGCGCGTGAGAGGGTCGCGGCGGCGGCGGGCCGTGGCGCGAAGGGCGTGCGACTGCGGCAGCGGCGAGCGGCGCCAGCGTGCGACTGCGGCGACGAGGGGATTTGGGTTTTGGATACTTCCGTTGGAGATGTAGAAGTTTAGGAGTTGTATATTCACCACTGTTCACACCCACTTTGGGGTTTGGGTCTTCGTAACCGTTAGAGATAGCCTTAGAATGCTAGAATATGAAAAGCTCCATTACGTGACCACCATGAATACTTTCTAGAACTCAAAAAATATAAAGTTCATTTTACTCCGTTCAAATTTGGTCATAGTCTAAATAACCTATTAAACTAAAATTTGATTTACTTTACCCATAATATTTACCAAATCAGCTTATTTTTTATTTCCCCCCCTCTCCAATCCAATGTTGTTTCACTCGTATGGAGTTAGGTGAAAGTAATTTTACATACTCAGCTCGGACGCACATGCGCATTCCAAAGTGAAGCTAAGCCATACTTGCCGATTTCTAACCAAGAGTTTGTCCTAATCTCTCTACAACTCCCTATGCGATGGCATGATTATCCTTGGCAATTTCCATCCAAAACTTCATCCTGATCGTTGCTTTCGTAGGCTAGTGTAGTGTATGAATAAAGAAATCTCGATCGGTGAAAAAAAAAGTGAAAAGTAAACTAATTTAACAACCGCTGAAGGTAGTGTAAATTAAATTTTAGTTTATAGTGTTATGTGGTCTATGTTCAAACTTAAAGGGAGTAAAATGAACTTTTCATCGACTCGAAAACGGCGAAGTCTCAAATTCATAGCAGCACCGTCTTCTGCCTTTGTTTAATTCGTTTTCGAAAAGAGGAGATTATAATGCTTCATCTGCCACCAATGGGCTATGACATGTGGGCCTCGTAGAACGCTAATAACCCAATCAAGCAAGAGCCGGAGCCGGACCTTCCATCCCCGCCAGCGACCGCGCGAGCTCAACCCGACCGACCCAGCAATCGGGCCACCGCCCCTTTCCTCTCCGATCCGGATCTCCCTACCCGCTCCGGCGAGCCCTCGCCGCGTCGGCTCCACGCGACCGACTTCCCCACATATCTCTCTCTATCTGTTCGGCTTTCCCGCCGCTGCTCCCCGCCAAATCCTTCGGCTTCGCAGCGCATATACCTTTTTGGCTATCTGCTTCCGTGCCCCGCAAACCCTAGGCGCCGCCGCCCATGGACATTGAGGCCGACGGGCGATTCGGCAACAAGCGCGTGCATAATCGCTTGGGCCCGGGCTCCGGTGGCCCGCCGTCATCGACCACCGGGAAGGTCTGCAACTACTGGCGCCAAGGGCGGTGCAATCGCTTCCCTTGCCCCTTCCTCCACAGCGAGCTACCTGAGGTCGCGGCGCCGAACAAGCGGAGCAGTGGACCCGGGGGGAACGTCTGGCGCAACCCAAACGTTGGAGGCCGAGGAGGCGGCGGCGGTGGCGGCCATAATAGATGGGGGAGGGGCCCTGGGGGCGGCAGCGGCGGCGCGAGCCAGAAGCCGCCCGACAGGCCCTGCAAGTACTTCCTCGCCGGCGATTGCACCTTCGGGGAGAGGTGTCGCTTTCCCCACAGCTACCACATAAGCGATAGCATCACGATGCTGACCCCGCTGAAGGGCCACGAGAAAGTAAGTAAGCTTAATCCCTTCACATTCCAAATAGTTTGGTCTAGTAAAAACATGAAAAGTTGCTAACTGTAATGCTGTGAATTCATTTAGGTTATTACTGGCATTGCACTGCCCACTGGGTCGGACAAACTGTACACAGGGAGCAAGGATGGAACCGTTCGCATGTGGGATTGCCAGACCGGGCAGGTACCTCAGGCGTCGGTAGCTTGAGCTGTTGAGTCTTATTTGTTCCTTATGGAAATGTAAAAACTCAGTAATTCTTTGCTTTGGTGGTCTATTAGTGTGCCGGCGTCATCAATATGGGTCATGAGGTTGGGTGTATGATCAGCGAGGGGCCATGGTTGTTTGTTGGAATACCTGATGCTGTGAAGGTAAATCACTCCAGATTTGTAGATTAAACACTGTTTCGGAAGTTAGGCCACCCAGCCCCTAATTGCACGCGTAGTCTTTCCAAATGTTAATTCGGCACCAGGTGGCTAGGCACCACCACCACTCACCTGGCACAGTCTGAAATAAATTTTGAAATTGATTACCATTGGTCGTCTGCATATGTGTCTGATATATTCTTCAGGTCTGGAATATGCAAACAGCAGCGGAAATGAACCTCACTGGACCAACAGGGCAAGTCTACGCGCTTGCTGTTGCTAACGAGCTACTCTTTGCTGCAATACAAGTAAACTTCCATTGTTAGGCATATCTTTGGTTGATCCTGGTACTTCTGATTCCTCATTTACTGAATCTATTTTGTGATTGGTAGGATGGGAGGATTTTGGCTTGGAGATTCAGTGCCGCAACCAACTGTTTTGAGCCAGCTGCTTCTCTTGTTGGCCATCAGCTTGCTGTTGTATCATTAGTAGTAGGAGGCATGAGGCTATATTCTGCTTCGATGGATAAAACCATTAAAGTACGTAAAACTTGTTCACTCCGATTTACACTCATTCTTCTGATAATAATTGATGTCTGACCTTTTAACATCTTGCACTCGTTTGTAACATCTGTTATTTAACGCCATATTGCTTTATTGCTTCAGCTACTCGTCCTTGAACTTAACAGATTTAGTGGCAGATATTTCTATTTGATTTGTATATTCAAAATTAGATGTACTATGGATGATGACCAAGGTGTTGGCATGACAGCCTGCTGGTATTCAATCAAAATAAATCCAGGAATAGCTGAAACTTTAGTGCCGATGCAAACCTGCATCTGATAACTCACTCTTATTATTTAGGTGGTGCAAAGCATGCATCCAATATTTCTGGAGATGGAAATCTGTTGTGGTAATACAGCTCAAATTCTCGCTAACATTTTCTGGTGATCACAACTGCCTGGGGAACATTTATTGCAACTATGTTTTCAAAATTTCATCTATCACACATCCTTTAAGTGCAGAATACCCTTCAGGTGTTGTGCCACTTGTTAGTAAATCTGAAAATTTAATCTATTCCATGTGCTACTGAACGGCTGTTTCTCCAGTATATTGTGTCCACTTTTAAGTGAACATGGCGTATGACTTGTGTTGTAAGTACATGATTTGTCAAATAGAATCATTGTTAGTGACATCTGTCAGATGTTATTTTTCTGCATATTATGTTGTTCCATTAAACCAAGAAGGGATACTTGGCTGTTTGTTGACGTTCATTCTACAAATGATAATAAAAGTAGGGTGAATGTTTCAGGTGTGGGATTTAGCAACATTGCAGTGCATACAGACTCTTTCTGATCATACAGATGTTGTTATGTCTGTACTATGCTGGGATCAGTTTCTATTATCTTGTTCTTTGGATCAATCAATAAAAGTAAGTATCCATCCTTCTCGTCATTGTATTGAGTAACTCTGGAAATGTCCATATAATGCACTTTTGCCTTCGTGCATATCATGCTTCTTATATTTGTTTTGCTGCAGGTATGGGCAGCTACAGAGAGTGGAAACTTAGAAGTGACATATACACACACAGAGGAGCAGGTATGAGACCCTATACTCTTAGTTGTACACAATTTGTGTTCTGTCCCTGCATTTCAAGTTAACATCCAGTATATTTCTCCTGGGAATGAAGTTACCATCTTGCTGAAACAGACTGATGATTCAACCAAGCTAACTGTGGTCCGGCCTGTGATGTGACAACTAGTTTCATTTGCACTGGTTTTTTCGTTTATATAAGTTAGTGGCCTAGAGCATCTCCAGCAGTTTCCTTATCTCCTCCCCTTTCCTTAAAAACAGCCAATATAAGGGATGAAACCTCTCCAGCAGATCGCTTATCCCATCCCCTTTCCTTAAAATTTTAAGAGATTGCTTATTCCTCTCTCCTCATTGCACAAATATATGCAATGAACCTCCTCTCCCTTTTCCCTTTCTCTTATATACTGTAGCACCTGGCGGGAGCCCAACTGCTGCCAGAATCTTCTTCTGCTCGCCCGCCGCCCCCTCCTTCTCCCCGGAATCCGCCAGCGAGCCGTCATCGCTCGCGCCCCTGTGCCACCCAGGCCCGCCGGCCCCCGTGCAGCTCCTCGCCATGGCCATGGGCACCTGCTCGCATGCGCTAGGGTGCCTGCAAGCTTGCCATCTAGCCGCCATGGCCCGGACTTGGCCGTCGGGGAAGGAGCCCGCGCCACCCGCCCTCTGCTGCCCGGCCTCGCTCGCCCCTGTCTAGCTGTCTCCGCCTGCGCTCCCCACCTCGGCCCTCCCGGCCTCACCCAGCGGCCCGCACGGCACGCCCCGGCAGCTCGACGCGGCGCGCGACCTGCGCCCGCCCGCCCGCCTCCCCGGCTTCCCTGCGACGCCCACCCGCCTCACCATGGGTTCGAGCTCCCCTGATTGGAGCTCCCCAGCGTGCGGCCTCAAACTGGTGGCCGATTCGAGCCGGGCGAGTTGGATTCGAGGTCGTTCACCCGCTCCCTGTGCCAGGCCAGCCCCCTCCTCGCGGTCGTTCGAGGCGCCCGCCCGCCTCCCAGCTTCCTCCACGCGGACGCCACCCGGGGGCGATCATGGCGGTGAAGCAGCAGCAGCAGCTCGCCCACGTCCTGGCGCCCCTGCTCACTGCTCACGTGCGCGCCTTGCAGGAGAAGCTGGCTGGCGGCGCTCTGCTCACTGCTCGTGTGCGTGCCTGGGGAGGAAGAAGCAATCCGAGTGGATGCATGAATCTTGGAACAATACAAGGGATGTGTTTTAAGCAATCTGCTGTGACTGAAAGAGGGCATTGCTTAAAACTGGATGGAGGATCTTCCTTATAATGGGATATAAGGGATGCATTTTAAGATATCTCCTGGAGATGCTCTATTGGCAGTAGTAGCAAAAGAAGCCTGAACTAGCTCGTTTCCACATCTTAAGGTAGGCAGTTCCTTTAGTTACCGTAGTTCTCCGAACTGTATTTTGTTCAAGGCAGACATGCACTATAAAAGGAGCACGACTGGTTCCCCGTTCCTGTTCTGTGCATGATGACACAAGAACTGTCACCCCTAACAGGTAGAAGTTAGCCGAGCCTGATAAAATAGACTATACCATTAACAACTTAAGCCAAAAAAGGACAGCATAGGAAGATGCCTTGGTTAACTGGCTAACAGAAAGCGCTCTGAGGTATCTTCCTTGTATCCACTGGCCATTAGTTCTTAGAATGTCTTAATATTTCCAAGTAGGCAGTTGAAAATTGTATCTTCATCACTAACACATTGCCTAAGCTGGCTTGTAATGTCAAGAATTCCAGGCTAAACTCTTTTTAGTGTCGTTTTGTTTCTTGTTAGCTAGTATGCTGAATTTCAAAACTGTGAACAATAATTGTATCTGTATTATTCTCGTGCTGTACATTTGTATTGAGAATGATCACTGTCGACTTACTTCTGCATGCCAGCGAATCTGTTTCCTTTGTTATGTTTCATTGCTTTTATGCTGACAGTTTTGTTCCATCTTTAGGGTGCGCTTGCCCTCAGTGGTATGCCTGATGCACAGTCAAAACCTGTGCTATTGTGTTCGTTAAATGACAACACTGTCCGCCTATATGACCTGCCATCGTAAGCAATCTGTTGTACTAGAATGTTTTCAATAATTTTTATTTCTGTAATTTTATCATGAGCAACTCTTGCTTGCTTTACAGGTTCAGTGATAGGGGCAGAATATTCTCCAAACAGGAAATTAGGGCCATACAAATGGGTCCTGGTGGTTTATTTTTTACTGGGGATGGGGCTGGTGAGCTGAAGGTTTGGCAATGGGTAATAGAAGGATCCCAAACCTGATGAACATAGTGTCCTAGATTAGTTTTCTCATGTACTTTATGAGGGATTTCTCACAGATACACATGATGAGTTGATACGTGATCGGCGTCCAGTTTTCCTGATTTGCTTTGCAATTACTTGCCAAGGAAATGGGATTCAGTTTATCTGGCTTGCAGTTGAAAGCACAAAGCAGAGTCTCTATCATGGACTGTAATTTTGTCCTGGAATGAATTTCCGGCCAGGAGAATAATTGCTTGTAATTTTAAAGCACTGGGACCAGCAAGTATCTGATCATTGCTCGGAGGTGCTGATAATTTGAAAAGAGATGTGCTGATATTAAAGATTTTGTTCGCGGTGCATTTGTATATGGGGAAAATTCGAGATTTCTGTCACGGAATATCAATTTATTTTCATTGTTTGATGACATGATGAGCATCTCGCATTGGTGATCCATCCACTTTCCATGCGGAATAGCTTAACTTCTGGCCTCCTCGTTTGGCATGTTAGGTGGCAGAAAGAGCAGAACACTAAATATTCTGAAAATCCAGAATGGTTTCTTCCTATATTTTTCCTGGATCTATATTCTGATAACAAAAGTCTTTGCGTTGTGACTGGTTTGGTGTTGTGACTGTTCTTTGCGTTCCGACAGAAGCTGGCACAGTATTTAAATCTGGATTCGATAATTATCTCAACTGCTAGTAGTGGATGTTCGACACTTTGACTTCATTGATTTGATGCCTTCGCTTGATGCTCTTGAATGGATCCGTGTTGGCTGTTTCACTTGATCTTCCGTCCATGATCCCCCGGAGAGGGACGGGAGGTTTGATATGGTACCGTATGTGTTCGCATTTCCTTTTGTTTCATGTTATCATTTCAAGTTTTAGTGATCATTGCTACTTGACATCGTGGTCCACTGATTGTTCATCCTACTTTATACAACCAAACTTTTTTGGTGATTATTATTCGGGGCACTCGTCGGCCAGTGTGAGCATCTGATCGTCAGTTCGGCACTTCCGTCACGCTGTCATTGCCGGCAGCCTGAATCCCACGTCTAGCCGATGTCCACCAGCCGTGGCACATCAAGCATTTGGTGAAGACGCTGCTCGAGAGGATGCCTCAAACAAAAAAGGGGTGACCTTTATAACGAGTAAATGTTGGGACCATGACCATCAGCTTATCCATGACGATCATGTGTCATGACAAATTCTAGAGAGGCCCCTGGTTCGGTCTACTCGCCCGTTCCTCGCCCATGTTCCTAAATCACGAGGTGGAAAGCTTGGGGGGGTTTAAAGGTCGGAAAGGAACAGTAACACCGAATCGTAGACATCAAAGGCGACGTCGCCGATCATTTTGCAACGATACCCTGATACGTTACTGATCATTTGCGTCACATCTGCCACGGCCCCGCACCGCAGCAGCCGTGGCCAATCCCTTTTGTCCAGACGAAGTGTCAAATCTCTCGAGACCCTTGTGAGAGATGCAGATTTTTTTTATTTTTTGTGAGGAAGTGAGAGATGCAGCTTTGATTATAGGGTGGCTGGAATACTAGGTGGCAGGACATTACTGGCGAAGCTACATGGGAGTCCCTGGCACCAACGGAAAAAAAAAAACCAGTACTTCCTCCGTCCATAAATACAAGCATTCGTTGACTTTCAGCCAACTCGTTTGACCACTCGTCTTATTTAAAAAAGTTGTGAAAATACAAAAACAAACAAGCCATACTTAAAGTATATTTAGTGATAAACCACGTCATAATGAAATTAATAATATTTGCATAACTTTTTTGAATAATACGAGTGGTCAAACGAGTTAGCTGAAAGTCTCCGAATCCTTATATTTATGGACGGAGGAAGTACTAATCAACTCATGTTTTGAGTTTTGGACAGCTAATTCAGTTCATAGTTTGTACATTTAGCACCAGGCAGGCTAAGCCTAGCTTCGCCATGGTGACATGAGACCCTGTCAATCTTTCCCTTTTGCTACCAGCAAAAATAAAATCTTTTTCCGTTTGGAGCAGACATCAATGGCTCGATGTTGTCTCATTAACGTCCCATCTGTTACCCCTAAAACTCACACAGGTTAAACGCTGAGGATTGACCGGCAATAGCAAAATGCTATTCCTGGTGTTACTCAACAACTTCATTTAGAAACATGCATCGGGATTCCTGACACGTGTGCTATTCTTGCTGAGCTCAGTGGTTTCGCAATCCACGACGAGGATCTTCCGAAGAAGAGAGAATATTCTATTACCCGAAAGTTAAAACAAAGAATATTCTTGGTACATTCCTCGTAGCAGTGACTGACTGACGGTGATGTGCTTTGCACTGCTAGTAGTATATCTAAATATAAGTCTCTCCGAACTCGTGTTCCTCTATATCCTTCCTTTAAAAGGAATATTCTGTCCTGGTCATCGAGATTCTCTTCTCTAAACCAATTTCTCCCGCACCCATCATTCCTCTATATCTTTCCTCTATCCCAACTAACTTATATTTTTTTCAACCATTCCAACTACCTTCTCCTCTCTCTCCTATTTTTTTTCCTTTCATTTTTTTCTCCGCCGCCCGCTTCTTGTTCTCTCCGCCGGCTTCTACTTGTTTCTCGCGAGCTCTCGCTCTCTCCCTCGTTCTCTCCGCCGGCGCCCTCTCCTCTCTCACGCCGGCGCCCTCTCCTCCCCGCGGCGGCGCGACCCCGGCGGCGGCGCGGCCCCGGCCGGTCCCCTCTCCATCTCCCCTGCCTACTCCCTCTCCGGGCCGCCTCCCCCGCGCGCCGCCGGCCCCCTCCTCTTCCTCCTCCTTCCCCTCGTCTTCGTCCTCCTCGCCAATGCCGCGCCGCCGCCGTCGCAGGCGGACGCGCCTCGCCCGCCGTCGCCGTGCCCCTCCTCCTCCTCCCCCGCCTTCCCCGCCGCCTCCCCCGCCAGGATCCGGCGGCGGCCCTCGGCGGCGCGGCCACGAGCGCCTCGGCGGCCACCGCGCGGCGCCCCTCGAGGGCGCGCCGGAGGACGGCGTCCTCTGCGGCCTCTGTGGCGGGGCCCGCGGGCGGCTGAGGGGCGACGACGGCCAGGCGGAGGCGCGCATGGCCGGCAGCGGCGGCGTGGGGAGGAGGGCGAGCCAGGTGCACGTCGATTTGTGCTTCAAATCATCGATTTGTGGTTCGAATCTTTGATTTGCAGCTTCCAATCTTCGATTTGTGGTTCCAATCTTCGATTTGCCGCTTCTCCTTCGGGCTTGTGCGGCTTGGGCGGGCGGCGGGGCGACGGCGAGGCTCCGGCACGCGGGCGCGCGCGAAGCGGTTGGGGCAGCGGTGGTGGGAGGCGAGCTGGGCGGGGCCCACGTGCCCATAGCGGGATTCCGCTACTTCGCTATTCCTAGCGGAAGCCGCGCCTTCCGCTTTGATAGCGGAAGGGTAGCGGAGGCCCGGTGCAGGGCGATTTCCTTTATTTCGTTCCTGAAGTAACATTTGCAGTGACCCAGTGCGGGCAGCCTAAAGTATTCTAAGTTTGGTTAAAATCAATCTTTGTTAGTTTAATCAATAATATTTATAATGTATCTAAAAATATAAGTTAGACTTTGTAAAAGTTGTTTAATATTTCGCTATTTACAGTCAAAGTTTATTATTTCACTGACTTTGACTAAATCCAGAACGCTCTATATTTATGAACGGAGGGAGTAGTTGTATAGGAGTACTGGACTAGTAGTATCCAGGTAGTATAAGTTTATTAGGGATTGCCCCATCATCCATGTGCACCGATAACACGAGAACACTTCTATGTGGCACACTAGTACAAAAAGAGCTTTCAGTGGCGGGCTTTTTAGGTCAGCAGTGGCGGTCAAAGCGTGCGCCACTGAGCTTCCGCCACTACTGGCACGTCAACAGCGGTGGCGCACAGACCGTCTGCCACTGACATAGAGAATCAGTGGCGGACGGTGACGTCACCACGTCCGCCACCGCCACCACCTCATCAGTGGCGGATAGTATGACGTCACGTTGTTCGCCACTGCTGTTTCAAACACCAATGGCGGGCACGCTGACGTCATCATTGTCGCCACTGAAGGCACTTTCAACAGTGACGGGCATGCTGACGTCAGCATGCCCGCCACTACAATGGTTTTGCCAAATTAAAAAAAAAAGCCTCTAATACCTCTAATCTGCACTGCTGTCTCATTTGATGTTGCTATATAGCTACACTAAAGTAGACAGTATTGCAAATAAGAAGTATAAGAGGCTTATCATTTATCACCGAATGACAAGAAGTGAAACAAGCTTGGGTACCGTTGAACTGCATAGTAATCTTACACGATCCATTCAGATTACATGATTCCATATTACATTCGTGTAGCACAAGTAAATAGAGTGATTATGCTAGATCAAACTACCAATACTTTATTGAGATTACATTCATTCAAGCATTCCAGCATGCAACAACTGCAGATCCTTTATACAATCTGAGCTTACCTCTCATGTTCAATTCCAGACTTGCAAACATCAAAATTTGTTGCAACATACCAGATCCTGTGTGCAAGTAAAAGACAGTTAAGTTTGGAAAAAAAAAATGCTAGCAAACTGTTGTATGTACGTTAACTGTATGTCGTCCAGAATTCAGACTAGAAGCACAAAGTTCTTATTTCTCATGCTGCTAGACAGTAATCCACAGATTCAAACTACCAGATCCTATTTCTCATGCTACTAGACAGAAAATCATCAAGCAATTGCCCATTATTTCAATGTTCTGCACTAGCTATTTTCAGTTATCGTACTCACTGGTCACTAGTCAGGCAGAATCTTACAACAATATGAGCAGTTGCAGACTGCATTTCAGCAGGTCAACTAGCTATTTTCAGTTATCGTACTCACTAATCAGGTTGTATCTTACAACAACAGCAATTCCAGTTTGGGTGTTAGCATGTCGTGCTTGATCTGCAAGTTCCTGACTTAGCATCAAAACCTGTTGCGGCACATCAGATCCTATGCTAACAAACAAAACTGAAACACAAATCACTTGTAATGCCATCGAAACACAATACCTTGTTTCAATGCAGTAAGGGACTTGTTTCGATCTACTCTGTCCAGCTGGAACCCAGCTTTTTCAATGAATGAAAGGCAGCAGGCCAAAAGCTTCCTGTAAGTGAATAAATCAGGTTATTCAGCAAACAAATCCAGAGAAGAAATTGCAATTATGCTATTGTAATCGATTAGAAGAAATTATATAGCATCAGGATAAGATTGACCTCTATTCACTGGAACGACAAGCACATGCAAGATTGACTCAAGGCCAGAGAAACCGCACCACAATTCACTGAAACGACAAGCACACGCAAGATTGATTGCACGTAGAACCCTAGAACAAGCCATAGTTATCGAATTAACAACTACACTCTTCATGAAGACGTCAGGGAGGTGTGAGAAAGGAGAAGAAATCGGAAGAGTTCGCAACCTGCTTGCATGAGGAGATCTCCGAGGAAGGCTGTTGGCGTTTCTTACGCAAAAAGATTAAATTCAATTTCCGCAAGCGCACGGAACACCATTGTAGCATTTCACCAAGGAGTATTCCAAAGGTATCGTATTTATATTTCCACACGGAAGCATGGCTAAGAATATCATGAATTAACAAGGAAACATCTATTATTTATAACTTGCAAACTAAACCAAAGCAGAGGTAAAGATGAGTGATGATAGGGTGGCAAACACACATAAGGATTCCATATGAAGAAAAAGAGATAGTACTAGTCAACTGGGAGGACAACGAGAAGAAGGGTATCCGCCTAGGAGTTACAACTATTTACTTAAGCTTTCATTACAGATACATTCAAGTGCATTGGGGCACGGCCACCGTCAAGACACGCAACTCGGAAACTAAGTTCAACGTATCCAGGCAACGGACCGCGTCTAGGCCCTACCTGTCCAACCCGGACGTGGTGGATTACAGAGACCGGTGTAGCTGTCACATACACTCGCGGCTACCATCCTCCGTGGGGTTGGGTGCACACTCACGCCTAGGAATAATTCCTTGAACCATACAAGCAACTATTCTAGATAACTTACTCCAACGTAAAAGAGCAAGCCAACCATGCATAACAAATCTATGTGGATTGTGTAAGCATTTGCGGTGCAAACAACCCATGCAGATAGACCTATCGTACACAGACGTGGAACCAACACAAGAATTTCTCTATAATTATCACTTAAATAAATAAATATAAACTAAAAGAAAAACTAAAATAAATAAATGAGAAAATAAATAAATAGAAAAAATAATTATATTAACTAATATCAAAAAGAAAAGATACAAGAGAGCTTTACCCAATATCCGAAGAAAACTCCGGAACTCCGAGGGAAGCTCTCACTTCTACTCTAACTCCCATGACCAACTAGCCTACTCTAAACTACACAAGTGGAATGATCTTCCATGAGAAAGAGCGTGACCCTACATTGGATCTTCTCTTCTCAAGTGTGATGCTGCAGGTTGGAGTGAGGGAGGGGTCCTCTATTTATAGTTGAGTTGCCTTGGGAGAGTGGAAAAGGTCTTGGAGCATTTCGTGGAATATTCCTTCTTGCCGACGTCCCCTTGGCTTGGCGGGTGCGTCAAGTGGCTTGTGACCGCCTCTGGAACCAACTGGAGCAAGATTGAGGCGGTTGGAGTTTGGCTTGGGCCGGCCGGCCTGGAGTTTGGGTCGGCCGGCCTGCTTTTTCCTGCTTTTCCTCCAATCTTGCGCGAGGCATAACTCCTGTTCCCGAACTCCGAATTGGGTGATCCAAAAGTCCATTTCGACTATCTTGACGAGGCCTTTGACATGGAGGGATCAAATTTCTCATTTGAATATTTATTCTTTGATTTCCAAGTCATTCCTTGTTTCTTGCTTTGAATGTTGTCGAGATGTCCGAGCAGGACCTTGTTTATCTTGTGCTTTTTGTATATTTGCTTTTTATCCATGATTGTAAGCACAATTGCACCAATATTCCTATATACCTTGCAAAACAAGATCACATCCAAAACTTGTGGAACTTTATTAGTTTAATGCAAGAAACATTGGTGCATACCTTTTATTCGCCGATAAGTTGACGGTCATTTTATGTTTTAACGACCGTCAACAAAGGCCTTGGAGGCGGAGGGGTCCGGGTTGGGGAACTGGTCACCGCGCAGATCCAGCCGCGCCTCGCATGCTCCGCCGCTCTGTTCCTCCTAGGCCTCACCACGCAGATTGAGTCGTGCTGTGCCTGCTCCGCCTCGCCGCGCAGAGCCGCGCCTCGCCAGCTCCGCCTGCGCCGCGGGGAGGCCGACCGCGCGCGCCCGCTTCGCGCCCGGAGAGCTGCTTGCCGGAGGGGAGAACCCGCTGAGGAGGCCGCTGAGGAGGGAGGAGGCCAGCCACCAGATCCAGCGAGGAGGGAGGAAGGCCGCGCGTGCCCGCATCGCGTCAGGAGAGCTTCTTGCCGGAGGATGGAGCTCACCGAGGAGGCTGCTAAGGAGGGAGGCCGGCCGCGCGCTGAGCGCCGTCGCATACGTCCGCACCCTCCTCGGCACGATGCGCTCCGCCGCGTTTTCCCCGGCACACCGCGCACTCCCGGACAAGAGAGGAGGCGGCGCTGCCAGATCCGTGCCCCCCGAGGAGGGAGGGGGGGGCGCCAGATGCGCCGGCTCGCTGAGGAGAAGGGCTAGGGTTGGGAGAAGGGAGGGCGGCGGTGTGTGTACGCGAGAAGAGAAGTGGGAGTGAAGTGAAGAAGGGACTAAGTGTTGATTATATATCATTCATGATTCTCTTCAGTGGCGGACGGATGACACGAGCAGTCCGCCACTGAAAGAAAAAATAAGAGTGGCGGATGCGATGATGTCAGCGTGTCCGCCACTAAAAAAATATATATCAATGGCGGCCAGTACTGACGTCATCACGTTCGCCACTGGTACGCTCCTCGGATCCTCTAGCCCCGATGACGTCAGCGCGTCCGTCACTGTTACTTGCTACAGTAACTGGCGCGGGTCTAGCAGTGACGGATCACTTTGTGTCCGCCACTACTGTAAAAACTGTTGTGTCATATTAGGCCGTTTTTGTACTAGTGGCAACTCAATAAAGTCACCCAGCAGATATGGAGAGAGACGATGACATGACTACATGAGGATTGGGTAGTCTTATAGTTTGTCTCAAGCGGCAGTTGCTAGCTGAGCGTTGCTAGCTGAGCATGTGTACTCTACGCGCTACTTGCTCTTAAAAAAAAAACATTCCCGATCGGTCGTATCTCAAATTCCAGCTAGGGAAAGGCAATGCATGTATATCAGAATATATCTCGACGTGGCAGGATATAGCTTTATGCGCTGAAATGTTTTGTTTGCTAGCAGCACAATGTGTTCCCTCATAACCACATGTCGGAATAGCGCTAAGCTTTGTCATTCAATGACGTGGCACTGATACGAGAGTGCTGGAGGACAAAGGACACGATCGACGCGACACATTCGGCACATTAGTAAGGACAATTTGTGTCTTCTCCGGGACAAAATGCGAAGATAGACGCCGTCCAGTTGTCACAAAGGTATGGTCGCGATAATATTTTAGCTATACTAGTGGTGAACTACTTTATGCTTTTGTACTAATTTCTTGATCAGTGAAGATAATTACAATTAAAGTGCTTGTTTTGGGGCTAAGATGAGTAACAACGGCTCGGGTGAGAACCACATTCGATATCGGGCTGCATACAATGCATTCACGCACACACACGATTGTCACTTGGTTGAAAACTGTGTGCCCACATTCCACGTGGTTGCCCTTCTGGATGACAAAAGGAGTATCTTATATATGCATATGATATTTGTCCATCCCTTTGTCTTTGATCTTTTAATTGGAGTATAGGTGCTAGAACTTATGCACCAAAAATCTTACTATCTGCAAACGAGTACCGTGTTAGGATATTTCCCCAACTTATGGTTCACGTGGATACTTTGAGGCGTCAACACAATCCCAGTAAATTAACAATTGCTCATTCTAAAAAGAACTTAGTGCATGTCTCATAGCAAAATACAATGCTAACATGTGCAGGAAAGAATGATCCTTCTGAGACTTTATACAAAAATACGAGGTGGAAAGCAACATGTTTATGTTGAAATTTAAAACTATACGTTTAATTGTCTGATCGAGAGATCATGCCGCATGTAGCACTTGCCATATACTCCAGATATTTCGGCTGTCCAGTATTGACAAGTAGCTACTGTAGCATGTTCACCACAACTTTAGAGATTCTCCGAAAAAAATCATCCCAGACTTTTTTGCTACATGAGCAGCGTTAGCAAGTGACCGCGATAAGAATGAGGGGTCGGTCTCTCGGTGATTGTTTTGATTCCCCATTTCCGAAAGCGGACGAAGCTTTGGGTAGGTATCTTGAATATTCCCAGGTTTATTCCGTTAGAAACTGACAGAGTGACAGTCTACATCGGGTTTCCCTCCGAAAGTACATTCAAAAAGCAACGAAGTGACTCATATTTTCGAGATTTGATTCTGGAGGCAGAAAACGAAGTGACGAGTACCAAGCGTGTGACATGCATGATTTGTGGAGGAAGTTGCAATTCGTTACTTTAAGAACTATTGGCGTTAGCAGCTGTACCTGGAGCTTGCAGTGTAGTGTGTGTGTGTTTTGGCGAGGGTTGTAGTGTAGAGAATTAAACGTGCTTTGTGCCTACGACTAGTGGTCATTCACTTTTTCGTCTTGACATGAGCAGTCAGGCTTTAGGATAAGATTTTAGAAAAAAAAAAGTAATTTGTTGTACCTCATTCTCTTGGCTATCCATCTATTTAATTTGCTGTTTTTCTAATCAAAGAAGATTGTATTAAAATTTGATGAAGTATAAACCCACAAGGCTCTAAAAGACAAGTAAAACACAATGAAAGCATCTAAGCGTTTACTTATTTTCAATATCACTTCTTTCATTGAAGTTTGCTGAAGAACAGGAACCAAATTGAAGACAACGTCCTCTTCATTAAGATCCTCCTCGTGGTGATCATGTTACGCACGCGTGAGGAGTACCCAACAAATTTGTGTCAACGCTATGTTCGTTTTCCATGTATTACCAAATCATGATTTCATCAAGTTTTAATGTCATATATATTAACATTGGACCCTTATGCCTTGCATCTGCCGAACCATTTATGTTTGCATGGCTCAGGTGCACATGTTTGACAAATGGTCAAAATAAACAGGTGCACATGTGAAAACTCTGAGTGGTCGCAAATGTTACATAAAAAGTTCCAGCAAACATGGGGTATCATGGTTATCTATAGTCACTCATTTGTGTCACGTGATTACCTAGAACGCCATGTGGCGTCGTGTGTCGCAAATAATGGTTTTTCTTACGATATTTGGAAATGCTCTGTGGCCGTCTCTAAATTCTAGAATTGTGGATTCGAGTCCATAACTTATTAATGACTCATCTCTGTCTCAACTTTGTTAACCCGTTGGGTTGCTGATGTAGTCGCTTACAAATCATGGCATGTTAAATTTTTTAGCACATTTCCTTTTCTTACCATGTTCTATTGAAATCATAATGATGCAGTGACACCCGGATTGTGACGTCACAGTCAGCAAAGAGCGGCAAAAGAATATGACAAAACATTTCGTGTCAGAAGTTGGCGGGATACTTTCTTAATCTTGGACCTATATGACATGTTTAACGAGCATAATCTACAATTAAAAAGGTTGATGACCTAAATAACCAGATAGGTAAAGCATAGAAAAACCATTGATGTACTTGTTGGAAAAAAGTTGACATTTTTTCTTTGGTGAACCAAAGAATTGAAATTTTTGTGAATGTCAGGTTATTTATGCATGAGCTACAACCATATCTCAACACTAAAGTTGAGCCCGTCCACCAACCAATCAGGAGCAGTGGTTAGGGCTGGGCAAGAAAGTCTGAAATCCGACCACCAAAATTGAACCGATTTAATCGACACTCGACTTAATTTGGTTAACCAAAACATAATTTTGTTTCTAAAATCAACTAATTAGGATGACTGAAATTATTTAGGTTTTTAGTATGAGAAACCCAAAAAACCGAAAAAACTGCACTTTTCTATATTCTATTTTTGAAACTATTGATCGTTTGGCTAAGTACTTAATTATGCATTAGTTTCAAGAAGGATTGATGCGATGAAGTTTTTGATATCACTCAACTTTGCATATATTAATATTTAGGGCTTTTGATATATTATCATCATATATGTATTGTTTTTTCAAACTAATATCCTAAAAGCTTTATAAGCAAGAGGGATGTTTTCAAAGTTTAGGTTGAAAACCAAAATATTCAGCTAATTAGACTAGTTTTTATTTTTTCAAAAATTTAATCCTTTTTAAAATTTTCTTAAAACCAAAATTTCTTGAGAGCGAAATAATAACTCCAACAACCGTATTAACGGAATGCCCCGGCTAGGTGGTGAGGCAACTTTGGCCACACCACGGCTCTCGCTTCCAAAAGGCGGCGTCCCGGTCGAATCCGCCACGTCCGCATCGGCGACCCAACTGCGACGCGAGCCGCAGCCAAAATGCTGCCCCCGCCACAACCCCGGCGACACCTCCCTCCGTCCACACGGCCGCGCCTCCTTCTCCTTCTCCTTCTCCTTCCTCGCGTCGCCTCTATAAATACATCCTCCTTCCTCTTCCTTCCCCTCTCATCTCCCTCGCCAAACACATTACTGAGACCGCCTGGACCATTGCCTTCGCGAATTTGCATCCACGCGCCATTGCAGCGCACGCGCTTCCTTGTCCCCGGCCCTCGAATCGGTCGCTCCCCGTGGCGTTTCGCTTGATCGATCCCTCCCTCTCTGTTGTGCATGCGCGGGGCGTGCATGTGCTTTGTCCTTTGCCATCTCCCTGGTCCAATTTGATGGTGCCCAGCTAGCCCCGGTAAACAACTACCGTTTGGGGGCCTTGTGCTCACGCGGTCGAGCTTTGTTGATGGTCATCTAGCTAGCTAAGAGAGGAAATCGTTCGTTGCGCGAGATCGGAGGACGAGAAGGAGAGCCGCCCCGCCGAAGAATACGCCCGGTAACCCATCCGCTCTGTTATTTCGGTGTTTAAAACCTGACCCGTGAATTTGTTCTATCTTCCTGTGATTTCTGTCGTTTTTATCTGCGACTTTGAATTCTGCCCATTTTGTCTGTTTGCGCTTGGAAAGTTGGAATACATATTGTTCGTTTCCCCTTTTTCATTGGCCGCGCCAATCTGTATTTCATTTTCGCTGTTCTACGTATATCAACTAACGAATAAAAGTGATGGCGAATGAACGTAGACAAGTGCCGAACCAGATCATCTGCCATAATTGACAGACAATCAGTCTCACATGTTGAGTTTGGGCCAAATTATCCGTGGGTCTTTTGCTTGATCATTAATTTCACCCTCACGTTCACTTCCCTGTACCAACTACTACCAAAATGTCAATAACACCCAAAAATGAGGTATATGCACCATCACTTTCAAGTAACAGTACGGCTTCGGTACCTGACATGCTCAAGCTCAATGGTAGCATGTGTACGAAGGGTGTAACCATGTCGTCATAGGATGTGTACGAAGGGTGTAACCATGTCGTCATAGGATGCTACTAGCTATAGCTCTTTGGTGGAATTGAATTGGTTCATCTGTTACAGCATCCTGCATCCTAAATTGGCTTCACCCGTCAGTGTCACTAGATGATTCTGTGCTACATTGCCACGTGCCATATCCTTTTGGATCTGTCTCGAATATGTTTCCTTTCGTCAGAAATGTTAATGTTATCTCAGGCTCTCGACAGTAAAAGTGTCTTTTGTCTACGTACATGCTGACATGCTGTAACTTTCAGAATTTTTCGTCTTATTGCTTGCTGACCCTCTGCACTGTAGCACTTGTCTTTGAGTTATGGTTGTACTAGACTTTCTACTCTGTGCATTCTAACGATTTTTTTCAGTTTCAGGTTCAGATACTGAAACGCGAAGATGGTTAACTTCGGCAAGAGACTGATGGCGGACCAACTGGAGGAGTGGAAAGAGTAAGTTTGTTTGATAATCTAAATCTTCCCACCATTCTAAGTCAGGGTTTCATAGTTAAACATTAATAGACTAGATCTTGACTCCGCTTGTACATATTTCCATTCTTATGTTGAGCTAAGAAATGAAACTCAAGGTTGAACCATCAAGCTGTAGGCTTCTTACTTGTTGATTCATATAGTATACTGAAAGAGTAATGATAAAATAATCGAAATCTATATGTAACTAAAACACTTCTCTAGCAGACAATTATCTCTTCAAACAACATTATAAGTTCTTGACTCTGCATATCTTCTTATTATCTTTTCTTTTGCCTTTGCTACTGCTAGATACTATATAAATTACAAGATGATGAAGAAAAGGTAAAGCAGTATGTCCAGCAGACCCAAACTGGAGGAAAAAACCGTGATCAAGTTCTTAAAGAGTTCTCAAGGGTGCTTGATGACCAGGTATCAGAAGTTATTTGCTGACCTATTTCTTGAGTTTGAACCACCAAAGCCCAAATGCTCATTATAATCAGCTGTAAGCTGATAAATGAAAAACAGCTTTCACATAAGGTTCTTTATTGCAGATTGAAAAGATTGTGCTATTTCTTCTGCAACAGCAAGGCCATCTTGCAAGCAGGATTGAGAATTTGGGAGAACAGCGTGCAGCACTTATGGAGCAGTCTGATGCAGCACAAATTTGTCAACTACGAGAGGCTTACAGGGACGTTGGATATGATCTTGTGAAGCTCCTTAGATTTGTCGATATGAATGCTACTGGTATCCGGAAGATACTAAAGAAGTTCGATAAGCGCTTTGGGTATAAGTTTACAGATTATTACGTCTCCACTCGTGCAAATCATCCATATTCTCAGCTTCAGCAGATCATCAAGCAAGTGGTAAATCTCCCCCTCATACCTCATTTTATTTATTTTTTATAAATAAAATTTCCCCTTTCATGACCGTTTTGTGAATACAGGGTGTCGTAGCTGTTGTTGGCGCTTTGACACGGAACCTTGCTTCTCTGCAAGATCATCGGGGAAGCTTCTCATCCATCTATGATCACCCGTCAATCATCTTGAAGGTCTTTTATCTTGGTTTCCTTACTTCCAGTGATGCTAATATGATATAAATTCTGAATTGTACCATATGCAACTTATATTCTCATGTGCAGGACCCTGTCATAGAACAGATAAATCAATCAGTACAGAAACTCACGCACTCCACGAACTTCATGCACTTCTTGGGACAACACGCGCTTATCGTCCCAGAAGATTTGCAAAGTGGCTCAGATCTTGTTGATGAAAAGAGCTATCATTTCGTATCACTACTATTGAACCTGCTGAACGCGTTTCTTTATATGGTGAATACATACATCATCGTGCCAACTGCGGATGACTATTCAGTAAGCCTCGGCGCTGCAGCAACTGTCTGCGGTGTGATCATCGGATCAATGGCAGTTGCTCAGATATTTTCCTCAGTCTACTTCAGTGCCTGGTCAAACAGATCGTACTTCAGACCCCTCGTATTCAGCAGCATTATGTTGTTTTTTGGGAACCTGTTGTATGCTTTGGCGTACGATCTGAATTCCCTAACTGTTCTCATTGTTGGGCGGCTGCTATGCGGGTATAGCTACAATCCACTTTTTGTTCGTTTCATTTTTTCTTTGTTGGTTTGCTGAAATATCAAAATATTTAAGCTAGCTTAAGTATCGATATCCTACTGTTCTTTGATAAAATTGGCCACATAATTTGCAGCTTGGGTTCTGCCAGAGCCGTAAACCGCCGGTACATCAGCGACTGTGTACCTCTGAAAATCAGGCTGCCGGCATCTGCAGGATTTGTCAGTGCTAGTGCTCTTGGAATGGCATGCGGTCCTGCTCTTGCAGGTTTGCTGCAGATAAAATGGAAGATATATGGTCTCACCTTCAACCAGAACACCTTGCCTGGCTGGGTCATGTGTCTTGCTTGGCTTGGATATTTAGTCTGGTCGTGGATTTCATTTAAAGAGCCCGAACACATTGCTACGGAGAATTCAGTTAACACGCTGTTATCTGATTCCGGTAAGCTTCAAAGAACCTTAAAGTTTCCATTTTGAAATGATGTGGGGGCATTATCTAGATAGATTGTTAGACGACTCTGGTCATGATCATGAAGAGTTTGCTCTGATTTGATTTTTGTCAAAACAGGCCATCGAGTAAGCGGTAATTTGGAGGATGGTCTAGGACAGCCTTTGCTCCTAGATGCAAAGGAGGGACAGGACCAAAATGGCGAGGACAATGACGACAATGATGAAGACCCTGAAGACTCTCATAAACCTGCGACGTCGCTCGTTGATGCATACAGATTGCTCACGCCATCTGTGAAGGTTCGCTCTTCTTCCTTTTCAGATGTTGCTCTTGCATGGTCCTTCACCACATGGAATCAAAATACAGCTCCGTTTGTTATACATACAGGCCGTTTTCTTTTCTTCTGCATCAGCTCACACGTATGCTCTCTGTGTCTTATCAGGTTCAACTACTGATCTATTTTATGCTTAAGTTTGCCATGGAGATTCTACTTTCAGAATCGAGTGTTGTCACCACATTCTATTTTAAGTGGACAACTAGTACAGTGGCAATCTTTCTAGCAGTTCTAGGCCTGACCGTTCTTCCGGTTAACATCATTGTCGGAAGCTATGTCACCAACTTGTTTCAGGACAGGTATGGGATGTTCGTTATTCTGAAACCTCGACAGCTATTTCACTGCTTTACACGCGTGTTTCTCTTGCTTGTCTTCTGAAGGCAAATCCTGGTGGCGTCAGAAATCATGGTGTTGATCGGCATTGTCATGAGCTTCTGCTTCACTCCTCACTACTCCGTCCCACAATACGTCTCGTCGGCTCTCATCACGTTCGTGTTCGCCGAGGTTCTTGAAGGTAAGTGGTGACAGCAACAAAAACACAATGCGATGTTTCTGAAACCACCATTCTGAATCTGAAACAATGCAATGCAGGTGTCAACTTGTCCCTCCTCTCCCGTGTGATGTCGTCGAGGCTGTCACGCGGGACCTACAACGGCGGGCTGCTCTCGACCGAGGCCGGAACGCTGGCCCGTGTCGCCGCCGACATGACCATCACGGCGGCAGGTTATCTGGGGCAGGGCCGCCTCCTGAACGCCACCCTGCTGCCGTCCTTGGTGATCTGCGTAGCCTCCATCGTCGCGACGTTCTGTACTTACAACTCCCTCTACTGAGAGGAGCGAACAGCCACTTTCCCCACGATCGTCGAGTTGTGGCGCTGATGGTTTGTGCCTTGCAGTGACGCTGTAAATTTCAGGCTGCTGCTTGGTTGCTGTAAGCCGTAGTTGTTCATGTGTAACGAAGCTTGTAGAGTTGTACTGTTGCAAACCTGCAACTGCTGTAGCATCGACTTGTTGAATAAACCGCGGCAATTAGTTACTAAATTAGTCTAGAGATTGGGCGAGATACGCCAACTTCTGACTGCTGTGATATTTCAGATATTCAGTTGCCAGAAAACAGAGGGATACTTCGAGTTTCGGAGCAGCAAAGCGCAATACAGAGGGCCGGTCTGAATTCTGATGCGAGGCGCCAAGACTGGTTCACTTGGCAAAGTGACCAGGTGGAAGTCAGTGGTGGCTTTTGCCGTTTGGTGGTTGAGGCCTTTCTTGGCTCACGCTCATGGCATGCTCACTTGGCTGATATGGTCAGCATGTAACATAACAAAGATTTATTTTTTCAGGCCAAGTTGCTAGAGCATGCATCTGCACAAATTATCTGAGTTAGGTTCCTTGGTGGTTATTATGAAAATGTTTCTATCTAACGATGTGCTTTGCTTCCAGAAAAATAAAACTGAAATGTATCTAGATCCGAAAAGAAAACTCATTGTAATGCCTCCTCTGGAGCACCTAATTTTTTCCCAATTCACATAGAAATTGAACCGTTTAGTGTGAAATCGTCCAAACCAGCCCCAAGTTTTTGGCCATGCTTGAAGGCGTTGTGAGTTTGTAACATCACAGTCGACGGGTGTCTGCCTCTTGTTTGCCTGCAGGTAGCAGACAAGTGCGGACAGACCCAATTATCTTATGCGAATCAGCCCAACAGTTTCAGGTGACACAAAGGCTGCGGAGCACGAAGACCAGGATGCCGGTGCGTCAATGCGTCGACTCAAAGCGCACCAAACAAACTACCAAGCCATCCAAAAACGGCTTCTTTACCAGTCTTTCATTGCTTGACACTATATAAGCACACCAAACTCTGTGGGTTGGCATCATCGAACTCGGCAAGCAACTCCTTCCTGAGTCCTCATCCAATGGCGTCTCTCGTGGTTTCAGGACAAGCACGAGCAATGTCTGTCTTCGCTGTCGCAGGCTTCTTCGCCCTCTTGTGCGCCTCTCAGCAAGGTGATCGATGTTATTCTTGTTCATTTCTCGATTCACATATCAAATTCTTGCTTTGTGTAAGTTGTTACTGATTCTTACGATCGTGCGTGGATATGTGCGAGGACAGCACGAGCTGTGAACTACACGTTCATGAGGGAAGCGGTGCACGCGCCGCCGGTGGCCTACTACGACTACATCGTCATCGGCGGCGGCACGGCGGGCTGCCCGCTGGCCGCGACGCTGTCCGAGCGCTCGCGCGTACTGCTCCTGGAGCGCGGCGGCTCGCCGTACGACGACGGGCGCGTCCTGAACATGGCCCACTTCTCGGACGTGCTGGCGGACACGTCGGAGTCGTCCCCGTCGCAGCGGTTCGTGTCGGAGGACGGCGTGATCAACGCGCGGCCGCGGGTGCTGGGCGGGGGTAGCTGCATCAACGCCGGCTTCTTCACGCGCGCCGGCGCCGGGTACGTGCGCGCCGTCGGGTGGGACCCGCGGGAGGTGGTGGCGGCGTACCGGTGGGTGGAGGACGTGGTGGCGTTCCAGCCGGCGCTGGGGCCCTGGCAGGCGGCGGTGCGGCGGGGCCTGCTGGAGATCGGCGTCGTGCCGGACAACGGGTTCACGTACGACCACATCCCAGGGACGAAAGTCGGCGGCTCCATCTTCGACGCCGACGGCCGCCGCCACACGGCGGCGGACTTGCTCCGGTACGCGCGCCCCGAGGGGATCGACCTGTTCCTCCGGGCGAGAGTGTCCAGGATCTTGTTCGGTTACAAAGGTAAGCCTGTTAACCTGTGTACTACTAGGGAGAAAAAAAAATTGGCAGTGAGAAGTTGGTAAGTGTAACGGTATTACCCGTCGTTTCTTTGTCAAAGTCACACGCTTGGGGCCCCGCCTCCGTTCGTCTACAAACAAAACTGACCGGCCAAATTCTTTCTGCATGCAGGAACCAAGCCCGTGGCGCGGGGCGTGGTGTACCGCGACGCGCAGGGCGGCACTCACGTGGCGTACCTGAACCGCGGCGGCGCCAACGAGGTGATCCTCTCGGCGGGGGCGCTGGGCAGCCCGCAGCAGCTGATGCTGAGCGGCGTGGGCCCCGCCGACCACCTCCGGTCGCTCGGCATCGACGTCATCCTCGACCTGCCGGGCGTCGGGCAGGGCATGTCCGACAACCCCATGAACGCCATCTACGTGCCGTCGCCGTCGCCGGTGGAGGTGTCGCTCATCCAGGTCGTCGGCATCACCCGGTTCGGCAGCTACATCGAAGCCGCCAGCGGCTCCAACTGGAACGCCCACCAAGCTTCCGGCGGCACGCCGCCCAGGAACTTCGGCATGTTCTCTCCGCAGGTAGTTAACCTCCCATTTCCTTCGCTTTTGTTTTAGTCTGACATGAGCACGAACACACGAACTCACGCGTTGCTTGTCTCTCCGCAGACCGGGCAGCTGGCGACGGTGCCGCCGAAGAAGCGGACGCCGGAGGCCATCGCGCGCGCCGTGGAGGCCATGAGCCAGGTCCCCGACGCGGCGCTCCGCGGCGGGTTCATCCTGGAGAAGGTGATGGGCCCGCAGTCCACGGGCCACCTCGCGCTCCGCAACCTGGACCCCGACGACAACCCGTCCGTCACGTTCAACTACTTCTCCCACCCCGACGACCTCCGCCGCTGCGTCGCGGGCATCTCGGCGATCGAGAGCGTCATCCGGTCCAGGGCCTTCGCGCGGTTCACGTACCCCAACTTCGCCTTCCCGGCGGCGCTCAACGTGACGGCGGCCGAGCTCCCCGTGAACCTGCTGTACCGGCGCGGCAGCGACCCCAGGGCGCTGGAGCAGTTCTGCAGGGACACCGTCACCACCATCTGGCACTACCACGGCGGGTGCCAGGTCGGCAGGGTCGTCGACCGCGACTACCGGGTCCTCGGCGTCGACGCGCTGCGCGTCATCGACGGCTCCACGTTCAACGCGTCGCCGGGAACCAACCCGCAGGCCACCGTCATGATGCTCGGCAGGTAATCAAACAAACCACCCTCGTGCTTCTTTCTTGCGTAACATGGCGAGCAACGTTTTTTGACGTGATTAAGACTGACTTGAACTCGATCATGTTCTTAATCTGACAGGTACATGGGACTGAAGCTCCTGAAAGAGAGGGTGCTTGTTGAAGGGCCAGGCAGGAACCCCTAGTCACCATGCGTGCCATGTGCTATACACATACACTTGAGGATTCTTTTAGTCACCATCCTACAAGTTGGAGATATAGTAAATTGTAATCGATGAAAGTCCGTATCAATTAATTTGCACAAATTGTGGAAGAGTCTATGCCATATAACACATGCCTCGTGTTTGTCTTTCCATTCATTGATATCAGAAAGAAAAACCATTTGGGCGGCTATTATCTGCACACAATAAAATGTGTCAATGTGGCACTTCTGTTAACATCACCACACACACTGACACCTGAAGGACCCATCACTAGCAGCTCTAACGTACCATCCTGAGAGAGCTTTGATCTGATCCGAGCTTGCCAGCAAGCACTCCCCTGCTGACAGCGATTAATCTCTGCTAGAGTATGCGAGACTGCGATATGGCGTGCTAGAACGTACAATCAGTTATTAAACACAAAAAAGAACATACAATCATTTATTTCAGAGGGAATGTCACTATCAGCTTATCTGAAAAGATCTGCTATGCGTAGAATTCGTTTACTTTATAGTAAATAATGACACACAAGATTTCACAAGCCGCAAGGTAATCCTTCATAAGGTTTCTGTGTTTTGGTTCTAGATGATGCTTGTGGAGCCTCAGATGTGGCTGGCTGGTTAGTAGAGCCCACTACTTACCGTGTCAAATAAAAAAGAGGAGGCCAGTCCTTACTCGTGGAAGCGGTATTCTACTATTCTTGCCTTATTGACCAGCTCAGTACGAAGCTCTGGCACATTAACCTAATTGCTCAAGTATACTAAAAAACCATGGGAATGTGGTATGCAGTTGGAATCAATTGGAAGGCTCGCAGCTCGCTCCTGCTTCCTACAAAACAATTACTGAATTACATTTGCTATTATCCGCACCGCACTAAGCAATCCGGACCTAAAAAACTAGACGTGACGGACTGCAAGCTTAAGCTAACATGGCGACTATCCTCCCTCTCAAGAACCCCTCAGATCGGATCGCGTCTGTAACGAGGCGCGCACGAAGTGCGTTTGGTCTCGCTGGCATTCGGGGCCGGTGCTCTGCCGGACCCAGTTGGCAGGGAGAGTACAGCTTTCCCGGTGCCCGTGCTGCGCGTTCGTCTCCAACCACGTAATCACGTGGCCGTGCTGTTCCGTCTTCCACGGTTCCAGATAACGCAGATCAAGATCGCGGACGTAAAATAACCCGCGCCACCGCATCCTCGCCAATTCCGCCGGTTTGAATAAGGTACCGCGTGATTTCACTCCCGTTGCTAAAATAAGTGATTGTGATATATGCTAAAATAAGTGATTGTGATATATGCTAAAATAAGTGATTGCAAAGGGAACCGCAAGCAGCTCCAAGGAACGGGAATTTGGCTCGCGTGTCTTGCAAGCAGTAGTAAAGATGTCTTACTCCACTCGAGACGAGTTAACCACAACGCCTGTCGGTGGAAGCCGCTTCGGTCGAGTTGCGAGCCTGAGAGTGCGGAACACGATCAACCCGCGTGCGTGAACCGACGGATCGTGCACGGTGGCGGTGTTGCAGCGTCACCGTCCGGTGTTTGCGTCCCCCAGCCGAATCGCCCGGGGACTGACAGAATCTGCTCACCACAGTATTAAAGTCACCGTGCGCTTGTCTTCATCCCGTCCCTCGGCTCGGCTTTGCTCACCACCACTCCGCCACTCCCCTCCCCGTCCCGCTCTCTCCCCATCCGGATCTCACCGCGCCATGGGCGTCGCCACCAACGGCTCGGCGGAGCCCGCGCAGGCGCTCAAGTTCCTCATCTACGGACGCACGGGCTGGATTGGTGGCCTGCTGGGCCAGCTCTGCACCGCCCAGGGGATCCCCTTCGTGTACGGCGCCGGCCGGCTGGAGAACCGCGCGCAGCTGGAGGCCGACATCGACGCCGCCGCGCCCACGCACGTGTTCAACGCCGCCGGCGTCACGGGCCGCCCCAACGTCGACTGGTGCGAGACGCACCGCGCCGAGACCATCCGCGCCAACGTCGTCGGCACGCTCACGCTCGCCGACGTCTGCCGCGGCCGCGGGCTCGTGCTCATCAACTACGCCACCGGGTGCATCTTCGAGTACGACGAGGGCCACCAGCTCGGCTCCGGGGTCGGGTTCAAGGAGGAGGACACGCCCAACTTCGTCGGCTCGTTCTACTCCAAGACCAAGGCCATGGTATGCTCTCCTCTCTTCTCTTCGAGCTTCATGATAACATTGATAAGCTTATATGCTCTCGTGTCTCTATAAATGACATATTGCAAGTGGATCGGTCCCTTTTTAGTCAAATTTGAGTGACACTAGCTGACCGCAGGTTCAGAAATCCGGGGATCACTGCGATCAGAGTGTAAAAATGTGTCTGTCACTTCAAATTGTCAGTGGCCGTATAGTTCCTTTCAGTAGTGCACACTTTGATAGGTTTAATGCCAGTGCTGATACAGGTTGCTGTCACTAGGATCTGGCGTCGTTTGTAGACGATTCCTGATGTAGTGCATATCGGTCAACGCAATGATGAAGTCGTCAGGATCAGGCTCATTGCGTTGTCCCTCAGCTACAGTTGACTTTAGCAATATGATAGCAAGTGATGGTAGCAAGTATGTTGTGGCGTCCGTTTGAGTTTCCAGGGGCATTCTAATCTGGTTCCCCTTTCATCCTCACTAGCATTATGTTGTGATCCTGACATGGTGTTCTGCATGTGTGTTCTAGCTCTAGTAGAGCATGGACATAGAGAAACTTTGGCTCATTTTGATCAGCTAGATTGTTGGAGGTATTGATCAATTTAACTGCAGAAGCTAACCTCAGCTATGCTGCCTTGCCTTCTGTATAGGTATAAAATTTAAGCAACTTACGTGAAACATCAAGAGTTGACTATACCCTCTGCTAGATATTTATTTGATTTTCACAGTGTCTATGTGAATTGTGACTACCACGGGACATATCTCATCGTATGCTAGGATGCTTGCTTTTTTGTTTAGTTAAACTGTCTTTTCTTGCTAAACATTTATTAGTCCAATGCTATCTCATTCGTGTCTTGTGGCTAACATTCACCATTGAGCCCCACTGAGAATTAGTTAGTTTTTTTTTAAGGTAGTGGAATTTCTGGGAACAGATTCCATGATCTCTTGCAGGTTAACTTTGTCAAGTTTATTTTAAGTATAGCACACCCAAAGCTAATGCAATCCTATTCCTAGTACCCCCTTCGATCTATTTGTCTCGAGCAAAGCAGCGTCAAGAAAACATATCAGACTGAGTAGCTTTAGTGGAGAATGGCAGGGTATGTCTATCCAAACCAGATAGTAAAAAATGACATATTAACCTGCTATAGATTGAAAAATAGTAACAAGAAACTAACACAGCAAAATTTGTCTTAACGACATTTTCTAACTGAGGAACGAAGTGCTTCTTTAACTTTTCACAGAATGAAACACGTGTTCTGGTGCCTAAGCACATTATTTATTTATTCACATTATGCTTCAGATTTTCGTTGATTAAAAAAGCTTTGTAGTGCACTTAACATCACACGGTGAAGTATTCTGTTTTCAATAAATCTACTTGATTTCGTATAAAATGCGTAAATTCATGAACTTGAATCTTAAGGGAAACGATTGCGAAGCAAGAGGTGACGATATTGAAGTGTAGGATGCAAAAGTACAAACATAAGTGGTACAAAGCATTTTCCCACTTCGATGATACATCTTCCAGATAGATTGGTTGTCATTGGTTTAAGCAACTTCAGTAGAATGCCAACTAGAGCAAACTGTAATAGGCAGCTCAGTCAAAATAAATGTCCAGTCTAATATTGCAGGATATCATTTCATCAGCACAGTTTATTGAATTTATGTTCGCAGAAACAAACTTGTTCCATGTGTCAAGATCAGTAAAACAATCATTCCATATTTCCATGGCATTTTGCCTGCTACATTGCTTTTGTTTTTAGTTATTTTTTTAATGTTTGTTGCTATATCTAGTTAGATCAATAGAGCAATCATTCCATGGTTAACCTAACATTTTTTGTTGCGAGAAATGATTAACCTAATATTTATTTTAATAGGTGGAGGAACTGCTCAAGAACTACGAGAATGTATGCACTCTTCGTGTAAGGATGCCTATTTCATCGGACCTGTCCAATCCTCGCAATTTCATCACCAAAATCACCCGTTATGACAAGGTTGTCAACATCCCGAATTCAATGACAATATTGGACGAGCTTCTTCCCATCTCTATTGAAATGGCCAAGAGAAATCTCACTGGGATCTGGAATTTCACCAATCCTGGTGTGGTGAGCCACAATGAGATACTGGAGATGTACAGAGATTACATCGACCCAAGCTTCTCCTGGAAGAACTTCAACCTGGAGGAGCAAGCCAAGGTCATTGTTGCGCCGAGGAGCAACAACGAGCTTGACACCACGAAATTGAAAGGTGAGTTCCCGGAGCTCATGTCGATCAAAGAGTCGCTGATAAAGTACGTTTTTGAACCAAACCGGAAGACCAAGGCCTGAGAAACGGAGCAGTCTGCACACAAACCTTGTGTTTGATGCTATTTATTCCATCTGAATTGATATTGCTCTCCGGTGACCATCAATCAATAAGTACACTTTGTGTTGTCCCCTGTGTCTCGTGTGCATTGCGCTTGAAGCATATAGGTTTCTCATCATAGGAATTAATGGTATCAGATTGTTTCACGGAACACTACAAGGTGTATTTTAGTTCAGACTTTTGTATGTCTCCCAGGTCCTCTGATTACACGGTTGGTAAATGAATCGAGGAATTTCCTCTGATGTATCACACAACTGTAGTAGTACATGATACAGTATCATGTAGCAGAGGAAATTTCTCTGATGTATCACACAACTGTAGTATTTCGTTTCACAAGTTCATTTGGAAATGACTTTGGGTTACCAGCTGGTACAGGATGCTTATTATATGGCCTGCTGATATTTCCGTGGCCTGCGTTTCTTTCGTAGATTCTGTGGCATCACGTTGGATGATGATCGATTCAGATTTCATCAGAGGTTCGCTGTGGTTGGCAGCAGTCCTTTGTCGAAAAGGTTGTTCCCCATTATGTAACAGCTTTTCTTGCCGTAGCGTGTCAGTTGTGACTGGATGAAGCACGCAGTCGCAGCCTTGCCCTGCCTCGCTGCATGCTGCAAGCCTTCCATGGCTTCCGACGCCGATGCCTCGTATACTTTTCGAGATCTCCAGTCCAGTGAGCTGTGCTTGGTCCCCGTCCCGACGGGCTCGACGTCGTCTCGTCCCCAGCAAGCAGAACAAGGCCGAGCCCGCCAAGCTGTGCACAGCTCGGAGGCGTACGCCTGCGACCCCGCGATCAGCCTCGTTGTCCGCGAGACCGGCCGCGAGCGGCGGATCGCGGTTACGAGACGACCCACCCCCTGTTCGGCTGGGGTGAACGGAAGCGGCTGAAACCACTGTAGCAGCTGATTAAATAGTGTTTTGTGAAAGGATTTTACCACTGTAGCGGCTGATCAGGTACTGTAGCGGCTGGTGGACCGAGCGCGGCCGCTGCCGGCGTGGGGAACGACACGCCGTGTCCTCGCCCCAGCATCCGTAGCACGCGCCCGGGACCCAGCTCGTCACAGGCAGGCACGAGCATGCTGGCTGGCCGCTGCTGCCCGCGCCAGGAGCTGCCGCGGTAGGGGCCGGGTGGAAGTGAAGGTCGCCACCGCTTTTCATTTCACCTCACACTGTCCGTCCGTCCCACGCAAACATTTTTGCTCGCCACGGCGCCGGCGCGGCACACATGGCTCGGTCTCGGGCGCAGAGGCTCTGTCTCCGTCAGCGCGGCGACTGCATCAGCGCTCCCCGCGGCTCTGGCCGCGTCCCGCACCGTCGCTGCTCCAGCACAGGTCACGCCCCGCGAACGCGCGAGCTCAAAGCTGCACCCCAAAGTTTTTTCGGTCTTCCTTTCGAGAAATGAGAAAATGCTGGCTGTACTTTTATCGGAGGAAAGAAGGGTGCAGCAGTACAAGTTTTTTATCGGCAGGTCTTTCCCCGTCTCGAAGTGGCTCGGTCACGGTATGGCGCCATGACGGAAACAATTAAGGGGATGTTCGTTTCTCTATGACTAAATTTAGACCGTCTAGAATCTTGTTATTTAAGGGTATTAAATAAAGTTTAATTAAAAAACTAACTACAGAATCTTATACTAATTCGCGAGACGAATCTAATGAGGGTAATTAAATCGTGATTAGACGATAGTTACTGTAGCATCACTGTAGCAAAAAATATAGCTTAATTAGACTCATTAGATTCGTCTCGCAAATTAACACACATCTGAAAAAAGTTTTGTAATTAAACTTATTTAAGACGCCTAAATAGCAAGATTAGTTTTGATGTGACCTCTAGGCCTAAAAACAGCCTAAGAACGCGCGCAACGAAACAAAAGGCTGACATTGTTGTCAGAGGTCAGAGAGGGGAGGCTGATCCTCACGTGATGTGGCGAGTAGATCCAGGAGGAGTGGAGGACCTTTCTTTTGCAGCATTTTTCACCGGTTTTTTCCAGGGACTGAGCCAGTATTCCTACTACTACCGTACAGCACTCCTGATACTACCGTACAGCACTCCTGATAGCGGTATTTACGAATACTAATACTGTTGTGATTCTTTTTTTTTGACCTGGATACTGTTGTAATACTTTTCTTAAGGGGAATTGTAACATTCTGTCGGAGTAGTATCCTACTCCAAGCAACATGGCAAAGCCCTTTTCGCGGATGACGCAGTCGAGCATTGTTGCCGAAAAGGCAGCCGAGCTCGTCCAAAACCGCGAAAGGGTCAAAAGATTTCCACGCGTGTCATCCGCCGACGACGCCATGGCAGGATGCCATCGCCACCTTCACGCCACCGCAACAGCACAGCATTTACGCCTTCGACTGCCACATGCCTCCAGTTCCCGTTACTTTTCGAGCGCCAGAGGTTTACCGGGCGACCAGACGGGAGCCGTGACGCATAAATATATCCACCGCTTCACACTTCCCTCTGACACCAGCCAGCACCGTCGCGCCTTCCCTCCACTCGAGAAACTGCCCGCGCCTTCTCCCTCCCTCCCTCCATATAGTTCGAATCGAAACCAGCCAAACGCAGCACCGGTGCTTCCACCCAAATGGCGGAGGACAAGGAGACCGACTCGCCGCCGTCCAAGCTTCCCCGCCTCTCCAGCGCCGACCCAAGCGCGGGTGCGTGCTTGCGCCCTGGCACAGCAAGTGCTGTTCGGCTCTATTGGCGAGGTCTTGATCGGTTTGCTTGTGTTTTTGCTGCAGGGGCGGTGACCATGGCGGCGGCCTCGTCGCCTCTGGTTCTTGGCCTCGGGCTGGGGCTCGGCGGGGACAGCAGCGGCGAGCGTGACACGGAAGCGTCGGCTGCGGCGACGGCGCACAAGGCGAGGTCAGCGCTGACGTTCATGCAGCAGCAGGAGCTGGAGCACCAGGTGCTCATCTACCGCTACTTCGCGGCGGGCGCGCCCGTGCCGGTGCACCTCGTGCTCCCCATCTGGAAGAGCGTCGCCGCCTCCTCCTTCGGCCCCCAGCGCTTCCCCTCCCGTACGTGCCAAGAAACCTTCTCGTTTTATGCTAAGCGTCACCATTCCATTTGTCATTCGCCTTGCCCATTGCGGCCTTTTACTATCTGATGGCTGGCGTGAATGTTTTGAGACCTAATAATAAAGGTTTTGCATTTTGAGTGGCAGTGATGGGTCTGGGGAGCCTGTGCTTCGACTACCGCAGCAGCATGGAGCCGGAGCCCGGCCGGTGCCGGCGCACGGACGGCAAGAAGTGGCGGTGCTCGCGCGAGGTGGTGCCGGGCCACAAGTACTGCGAGCGGCACGTCCACCGCGGCCGCGGCCGTTCAAGAAAGCCTGTGGAAGCCGCCGTCGCCTCCTCCGCGGCCGCCACGCCGCCGAACGCCGCAGCAGCCGTCAGCCGCGTTCCCGCCGCCGTCCGCCACGGCGCGGGCGCGTCCCCGGCGTCGGGCCTCGGCTTCTCCCCCACCAGCGTCCTCCTCGCCCACAGCGCCGCGCGTGCCACGTGAGCACGCGCCGCTTGTCCCATGTCTCTCTCTCTCTTTGCCTCGGGCCCGCGCGCGGGAGGGACATGAGACGAGCTTGGCTAGGGAAAACGGATTCCGCAGGGATTACTCTGTCTGTCGTGCGTGTGGCTGTGTGCTGTAACTTGTTTTTCTTCTCTCGTGTCTAGCAACTTTTCAAACCGGATTGCGCCGCTCGATGGCATGCGCCTTCTTCTCTTGTTACGTGTGCTGTGAGTTTTGTTACCGTTCCTGGTGCGTGCGCCTGTGGGCCTGTGGCCATCTGTAGCAGGGCAGGAGATCATTTTCTTTTGTTGGGTTGTGTGGGTAGCACGCCGCGGGGGTGCGGCTGGGGGGCCTGGCGAGAGGGCCTGGCGAGCTTGTGGTTTCGTCTGGGGACGAGCGGGCGAGAAGTGCAGCGCTGCACGCACTGACCTGTCAGTGGCTTGGGCAGTGTGAGGCGTTGGATGCTGCACTCTGTCTGGGCATGGGCCGGATGCATGGCGCAGTGGCCCCGTCGTCCAGCGCGAGCTCCTGGCGGTGCCATGTCTCACGTGCCGGGAAACGAGAAGCACCGAAGCAGACCTCTCTGCTGCACTTGAGCTGAGCCTGACTCTGCCGCGAGGGTGTGGTGTTTGCTGTTCTTCCTTCTACCGTTCCAAGCAACAAGCGAACTCGAGCCTACATGAGGTTTCGCGTTCGCATGCAGGGCCTGCTGGATTTGGCACGAGCTGATCACTGCTAGAAATCTGCTTATGGCGCATGAGAACAGATGCGAGAAGCTGCTACTAGGTGGCTGCTGCGACTCGAAACAGTTTAAGATAATCGTTGTCTCGCGAGCAGCATGCACGGGACGCTTAAATTAATCTTGGTTCCGTGCTGTCAGGTGAACATTCACCGGGGTCCCATGCCGTCAATGCGTCAACACCCTTTCCATTGCGCTGTGCTGCGCTCAGGCTCTCCGCACTGGTATCCTGTACCGCTTCCTTCAGTAGCGTTTAGCGTACGAAGGAGCTGCACCGGTCTCCTAGGAGTTTTACGTCAAAGCAGCGGAAGGCCTCCGTTCCGTTATGGATAGCGTTTTCCCGGACACCCGCTATCGGGCGTGGGGCCCGCGCGCGCGAGGCGCTCCCCTCGCTGCCCCAGGCCGCCGGCCGCGCCCTCCACCCCCGTGACGCCGCCTGCGCGCGCGCCCGAGCCGCCGCCCCGCCGCTCCTGACGCCGTACGTCGCCGTTCAACTCCCTCTCTCGCTGCTGGTCCGCCCCACATCGACGCCGTCTCTCCTTCCGTCAAGAACGGCGGGCACAAGCTCCAGCCGCTGCTGCCCTCTGTTCTCTCTCCCTCACTTCTCTTCTATTTTTTTCTCCTCCATTGCCGACCGCCGAGGTCCCAGGAAAACCGAGCCGCCCCGCTGTTACAGCCCATCTCCGACCAAGCGCCTCCGTGGAGGGGTGCACCGCAGGGTCCTCGAGCTCCTCCCCATCTCCATTCTTCATCTCCTAAGGTGACGTGCGAGATCGACTTGAGTTTCTCCAAGCACAACCGCCAGGAGCGTTCATCACCTCGCCGTCAAATTCGTTCCTCTCGGTGAGCTTTAGCCCGATTCCTCTCTCCCAAGGCTAGCTACCATCCGTGCGCTCCCATTTGATTACTTGTTGATGTGAATCCATTGCTCGTTGTCCCGAGATTGAATTTGTCCCCGCCACCAGCCGCCATGGCCATGGAGCTCGAGCTCCAGGGTGGATCCGGTGTGGCCACTGGCCAGATCCGGTGCGCCGAGGTCGTGTGGCCCTCCGCGTGGTAGAGAGAGATAGAGGTGATGGTAGTTAGATGGTTGAATAAAATATGTGGTAGTTGGGATAGAGGAAGGATATAGAGGAATGATGGGTGCGGGAGAAATTGGTTTAGAGGAGAGAATCTCGATGACCAGGACGGAATATTTTTTTTAGAGGAAGGATATAGAGGAACACGAGTGCGGAGAGCCTCAGAGGCCCACTCTCCCCTTTGACCTGCCCACATACCTTGGGGCCTCCGCTAATGGCGTGGGCGGAGTAGAGACTAATCACGACCGCAGTCCAACAATAATCAGCCTGTTCGCCTGGCTGTTTTGCAACAGCTACAGTGTGTTTCAGTTATTTCTTCAGCAGCCGCTACAGTGTTCGCAGCAGCAGCAGGTACAGTGTTCTTAGTTATTTTTTCAGCAGCCGCAGCTGCAGCGCAGCCTGCCGAACAGGCTCATTAATGGTACTCCGTATGGAAGAGATGCAAAGTTGGTATCGAAGCCCCAGAGATGATCAGACGGCTCGCAATGCATGTTCCGGTTCCTTCATGTGTCTGCACATGATACTTAACACTCACGGATACATGTAAAAGGATCATTCGAAGTAGTAGGCAAACTACGTACAGTACCATGTTCCTGGAACAGAGGTTGCGTTGACTTCACTTGCCCGCCAATAAACTGCCAGCCTGTAAGCAATAACACTGGCATCACGAGATGATTTCCCGTGGACCGTGGGCAGTAACAGCATCACACTGCTTGGCACAGAACTTCGCTGCGTCTGTGGCAAGCAGGTCCAATCTTGTCATTTAGGTACTAGGTTTTTGACTAACTCAGCAAATGTGGGCCTTTTTAGGCGTGAATCGACTGAAGCATATGATGGCTAATTCTGCCCTTAATAAAGGGTCCATAGTCCTGCTGTAGAGAGAAGCATTCAAGTCAACAGAGAATAGCCCAAACAATCAGCCTGTTCGGTTGGAGGATGCAGTTGCAGTTGCAGTTGCAGTTTTTTGTGAGGGAGGAACACTGTAGCGGAGGAAAGCAGCACTGTAGCAGCCAGAGGAGAAGCAGCAGCAGCCGGCTGCTTTTCCTCCAGCCGAACAGCGCCAATATACATTTCCACCAACATTTTTTTTAGAAAAAGGGAATAGATTGATATTTCAACCTCTGCATCAAACAGATGCATATAACTATGATTATTACAAGATTAAAGATGCCTCATTCCTGATTGCACATAGTCATAGGAAGAAAAAGGAGCAATGGAAAAACAGAAAAAGACCATCCTGCAGCTGAGCAACCACCAAACTGACGATCATTCCTTTAACCAACATCGCAACAAAGAGGTTTGGGGTCCATAAATCACATAACATTTTCACCAACATAAGTATTCCTGTATAGCTTTACAAAGTTTTACTAAAACTGCATGTCGTTGATTTTTGGCCCTATGCTATCTTGCACATCTATGTTTGATCATCAATTCTGAATGCTGAGGCAGTGGAGAAGTTAGCAGGAACATGAGGGCCATGGTGTGAAAACCTCAACTGTCAAACTAAATCTAAGCCCCCAACAGTTCAACAGAATAAGATAGCCCACAAATCATATTTGAAAAATGATGGAGATTATGGCAGATTGGTAAAAAGCAGTGATGTCACCTTCAAAACAAATAGCTTTGCTTACACCACTACACCAGTATAAGCAAAGCTTACCAAAGAAAAACGTGGAGAAAACATAAAGAGAAGTTCACTTATCTTGACAGAGATGTCACCTTCAAGAATGCTTGCCTCTCCATTTGCTACATATCCATCATCCAACAAACCTGCAGACAAGTGTAAAACAGTTGAAGCATATAAACTACTGTATTCTGATCTAGGAAATTGATAGATACCGACCCATGAATGTACTATGCTAAAAAAAAAATGCAGCGCCATGCAGCATACCCAGGAAGCAAAGCTAACAGGAATCCAAGTACATGTCGCAATATAGCAAAATTAAAATATTCGAGTCAAACATACTCCTAAGGCATTGCCAAACACCCTATTTTATGCAAGCATGAAACAATCACAAGAATAACTCGACATCCAAAGTAAGTTTTGGTGGTATGAACTAAGAACAAACATGAACGCAAGTTTCGGTGGTTATGAACTACTAGAACGAAACTTCTTTTATTAGGCTACTGAAACACTTGTGGCACCTAACTTAGACTAGTAATGTAATGAGTGTAAACCGAACTGTAACAAGATATTGCACTATACAACATGCATACCTTGCAATCCAAACCATTACAAACAAACTTGCAATGCAAATGATTAAGATCCAGAATCGCCTAAAACAGAAGGCCGCAACAGAAAAGTTTTTTTTTTTTTTTTGAGGAAGTCGCAACAGAAAAGTTTTACTGTTGTCTACGAAATAAATTGAGCAAACATGTGAAGAAATTTCAGTTTACATACTTACAAGTAAGATCAAATTAGACAAATTGATAGTATGGTACAGCAGGAGTATAACTGACTAGGTGTCAGTGTTGCAACTTGCACCTCAATATTCATCTTCTGGAACCAAGCCGCGATATGAAGAAAACATCAAATGCATATGCCCAACGAAAATCCAAATTACATTCACAACCTAATTTCTCTTCGCAAGCGTGTATATTTCTCTTGCATTCTCAAGAGCTCCTGTGAAAGCTCCTGATTCCCAGTCAGCATTAATCCATTCAATACACGATTGAACATAAATTTTCTAGGCAAGTAACCTCTATCCACCATCTCCATCACCATCCTGGCGGCCACTGCCGTGTCCTCGGCCCTTTTCCGCACAAACATCGCACTGATTATGATATTATACGTATCCTGGTTGGGCAAGCACTCCTCTCCCTTGTTCATTCTCTCAAACAAATCTAAAGCCTTCTCAATCTCCCCTTCCTCAAATGAATACCTTATAAGAACATTGTATGTCTGAACAACAGGCTCGCAACCTTCGCTCTTCATCCTCTCCAAAAGCTTCATAGCCCGATCAATCTTCCCGACATGGCAGAGGCCTCGAATCAAGACGGTATAGGTAACCACATTTGGCATGTAACCCTTTTCGATCATACCATTGAAGATTACCATAGCATCATCCACATCGCCCTTCTTACAGATAACTTGAATTAATGCATTGTAAGTAGCTGTTGACGGTGTGCATCCTTCTTTAGACATTTCATCAAACACCATCCGTGCTTTGTCCAGCTGCCCCGCAACGCCCAACCCATGCACGACCGTAGTGTATGACACGACATCAGGCTTACAATTCTCGTCCTTACGACCTCTCTTCTTCATCTGAAGGAAGAAGTCCCATGCGTGCTGCAACTGTCCGGCACGAAAGAAGCCTTTGAGGATGATGTTATAGGTGGCCATCGTTGGCGCAATGCCGGACTCGACCATCTGCTTCAGCACGTCGAGCGCGCGGGATGTGTCCTTGACGCGGCACCATCCGTCGGCGAGGGTGTTGTACGTGACAGCGTCAGGAGGGAACCGCCGCTCGAGGGCGCGGACGAGGGAGGCGGCCTTGCCTGCGTGGCGCGACTTCGCCAAGGCGTCAAGGAGGGAGTTGAACAACGGGAGGTCCTGCGCGACGCCGTGGGAGCGGTGGAGCGAGAGGAAGAGCCTAACGGCGTGATCGGGGCGGCGGTGCGACACCGCGTACCGCTCGAAGAGGATGGGGAACGTGCGCGGGGTGAAGGCGAGCCCGTGGCGCGGGAAGAGCGCGAGGACGTCGCTCGTGAGCTGGCGCGGGCGGCGGAGGCGCGCGGCGAGGTCGAGCGCGAGGTCGGCAGTGGAGGGGCAGAGCGCGTGCGCGCGCGGAGGCAGACGGAGGAGTGCGTGGAAGAAGAGCAGAGCGCGCGGGGCGTGGTGCCACAGGAGCTTGAGGACGGCGTTGGCCACGGGGGTCGGGAGCGCGGGCGCGGCGGCGAGGAGGGACGCCGAGAGGGAGCGCTCCGACGCCGCGGTGAGCGTGGCGGATGGGTGGTTCAGGACTAGCGCGGCGATCTGGCGCGGTGATGGGGAAGGAGGCGGAGGCGGAGGCGGCGGCATCGGGGAACTTGTGCGAGACTGACGAAAGTGAGGAAAACGGGAGGAATGTGTTGTTGCCAGTAATTTGGAGAAGATTGGGCCTGTTTGATTGGAGCCTAGCTTACTGCCCATAGTGGCCCAGAAGGCCAAACCAGATAGGCTTTAGTAGGGGCCCAAACTTCAGATCTCACTGATTTAAGGTCATGATTCTCTATCGATCAACGCATTAACAAGCACAAAATGATAATCCGTACACTCATAAACGAGCCATGTGTTAGTTAAGCTTGGGAATGAAGCTGCTGAGCAAAGGCATTTGAGCCTTATCTTGTCAAGTGGCCCTGAGGATAGAACCAAGGACAGACAAAAGTGCCGCCCCACAGAAAGGACACAGCTCCTGAATCTAGCCAGCTTGCTTTGAGCGCAAGTATCTCGCCGCGTCGTCTCGTCACGTTGTCAAGGAAAGAACAATTGACACGCGACCAATAGTTCCACAGAGCAGGGAGCAAGAAAGCTCGTACCTTCACGTGCATGTTGAAAAGCTAATCTGGTGCGGTTTTAAAAGAAAAGGGATTTTTTTTAGATTACACAGTACAACTCTGACACTCACACCGCACGCACACTCACCCCTATGAACACACGTACGCAAACCTTACCCTTATGAGCATCTTCGAAGACTGAGCCGGCAAATCTATAGATACGAAGTCACCACTGGCGCCTCGTTGTCGACGGAAGCGTCGCCTACCACTGAAAGAACAAATGCTGTAAATCCTTGAAAATTCGCTCTGGAGTCGAACCCAGGACCTGAGAGGTGCTACTCGGATGTCTTAACCATTAGGTCAAGACCTCTTTCACAAGAAAAGGGAAATTAAAGGTGACTCGTCTCAGCATGTTTGTTTGAGCGTACTAGGTAGTACTATGTGTGCCTTATTAATCCCAGATTAATCGAGTTTTAATAATGAAAAAGAGAGTTGCCGTGCGTTGAAATTGGAAATGACAAGTAGGAGAGGTAGTTTGCTTTGCAGTGATAAAAAAGAGTTGATAGAGTATGTACAGAACGGGTCACAGCACGTGCTTGAGATAGCTGTACGCCAGCGTACAAGTACTTGTGCCGATTTATGCATGGCTTTCCTTTTAGCACAGTAAAGTCAGCGGTAGGTATGGTCCTACTTGTCTCCTGTACAATACGGACTATTTTTAGCAGGTGGACTTGCTCATTGTGGCATCGATTGTCAGCATGTACTGATCATCTAATCCAACTGTCCCAGACCTAACTCCGGGGGGTGTTTGCTCAGGGGTAATTCATCAGCGTCATTTTTTCTTTAGACGGAAAAGGAGACCAACACGACGCTTGGATAAATGACAGGATATGACCAAGCCCTCCTTATCGGTAAAAAAGCGTAAATCCACGGGCATATATGAAAATGATCCCTGGCTCCCTGACTTAGTGCCAAAGAAACTATTTTTTTTAAAAAACTAATTGTTTGGTTTGACTTTCGAAAATGAATGGTAACATATTGTACTAGGAAATACGAAATATTCATGTGTTGAGCTAATTTTCACTGAAATTTACAAAATTGGGGTAGGCTGGGGCCTACCACAGGCCAAGCTGGCCAATGCTTACATGCATGACGAGCCCAGTGTTGTTTTGGATATTGACAGGGTCACTAATTTAACTACAACAGTATTTTCTGCATATAGTGTTGCTTCAAAAAAAAAAATTTCTACATATAGTCTATATAATCTCTAACTGCTACTTTTGGAATATTGAAATACTAAGAAATGTTGTTCAAGATTGAATGTAGCTATCGTTTCTAAAAATTCAAATGAAATATTCAAAGAGGTGTTAATGGTCAAAGTTTTGATATGTTCCTGCACAACTCAATCAACACTTGCATTTGTGATTAGAGAGAAGGCAGCCGCCAGTCTGCGACACTTCCATATTAATCTCCCTCCTAATTAGCCACTTCAAATGTTAATTAACTCCAGCCAATAGTTCAGAGGGAGACAGGGGCACAAGCCGGACGAAAACAAGCAGCGGCTGATCCAACAAGACCTCCAAGGCTCCAACCATAATCACACTAGTGGTAGGCGGCGCGCCCTTGCGCGCCGTCTGGGAAAAAATATTATTGAAAAAAACTGGAGCAGAGTAATACATAAGTAATTAGCCATATAATTATACGTAAGGCAACACTGAGCTAAGAAGGAACCGGAATAACTAAAAAAGGGAAAAGAACATCATCTTATCAGCTCACTCAACACCCTTGAACAAGCACCCTTTGAAGCATGTTTTCTTTGAGTCTATCTCTGCACTGGTCCCTGAAATTTATGTTGAAACAAAGATAAGCGATGCAAACCACAATGATAACAATTTGCTGCCAAGTGCATGTATGATCAATTACATGGTAAATAATATGTAATATAATAGAGTGCAACATAGGTCTCATATTCATATAGCATTTCTACAGGCTAAGCAGATGGATAATATCTCAGCGCACCATCGGGTAATGGTAGATGATCGTGAGTTTGGCTTTATATGTTCCAGAGCATGTGTTGCTACGTCTATTAAACAAAGGCGGCACGACCTCGCGCTGTTTGTAAAAAAATAGGCTTAAAAATAAAGAGGAATAGCACATAGCTGTTGGTTAACGTAAAATATATCAGGTTACCATTCTGCAGTCTAACACAGTAGAAACGAATAAAACATGGTCTTCAAGAAGCAAGGAGATAGTATAATTCAATATAGAGTTAGTTTAGTTATTATTTACTGAGAACATGTGGTTTCGCTGTTTAGTCTGGTGCGAGAAAACAGAAAATATAGATACGGTAGGGATCTTGGCTGACGTCAATTCATAATTCTGGTTACGTAGTTACAGTTTTGAGTAGGAAAGGTAACATACCTTACATAGCTATCATGGGGAAACATCACGCGAGCTTATAAGCATCGAGCGCAAGGGAGCGCTAAACAGTAAAAATCGTCTCTGATCCATCATCTTTGTAAGAAACAGTAAGGAGATGGCACAGGACAGTACTTGGTTTTGTCCATAGCACTTTGTACACCAAAGGATCCAGCACTATGGACTATTCAGTATTCACAGGAAAACAAAGTGCAATACCCCAATTTTTCCTGCAAAATTTAAAACAGAGTCAACAGTTTCATGAGCAGGAGAACAACTATAGTATTCAGTATGGCTTGATGGTTAAAGTAATTTTTCCTACATTTTTTCAGTTGCTGATTGTTCAACAGTCAGATTTCCTCAGCTAAAATAGTTTCAGGACCATAAGAAAACATGACGAATGTACATGGCACTCATTTTCAACATGGCGTGCATGGACATTAATTTATAACGATGTATTAGCGTTAACTAAGAATAAACTGGTTCAGATGCAGTTGGAGATTGTGATATTTTTTAATGACATAAAAACAGTAATTTCAAAGCAGTTTTTTTAATCACAAACCTATTAATAAACCATATGCTTAAAAAGAAATTCAAAAACTGCAGGCAATGAAATTGGCAGAAGAAATTGCATCAAGTCTATCTGCAATATCAGTTAAATATGCTTGTCACAACATGTTATCAACACTAAACACTGCTGTGCCTCTGACAGGTTTCTTGTGTGGGAAATATTTCCATAGCTCTAGAATATGTTGTTCCATGTGCATCTGGGTCTCCCATAATTAGCAACGAAAAGAACAGGCAGTACCATACCGTAGCAATTCAGCAATGACAATTCTAAACCATTTAAGAGGAAATAAATTCTTTTCCAGTCCTGCCTAGTCACTAATCAGTTGGGGTCTTACTTAGGGAGTCATCAAGAGTTCATCGGAGATGATCACCTGTATTGTAGATATCATGGAGCCTGCAACTGAACTGGAGACCCCTCTCTCAACCTGCAGGCAGAATAGCTGCAAACTCATTAAATGTGCTGAAGTTCAATGAAGTCAAATAAATCGAATCACAATGTAGCACATATGAGGACAGAATCTCTGAAGAAGCCCATACCATGCATGAATGCAGCGCTAGCACAGCCCACAGCAGACCTTGACACAAGAAGCAAACAGGCTGGGAAAACAACATAGAAGGAACCACGTTCAGGTAAAAGCAGGAAACAACAGGAAAACAGAGAAAGCTCGAGCTGAAACACTCACCTCATCAGAAACTTCATATGCACCTGCAACCTGAAAGAAAATTTCTCAGAGGTGTTTCTGTTTCTCAACCCTGTAAAGATACTTATACCTACTGAAGAGAAGTAAGAGAGTAAGGTCTGACTTTCCATGTATGGAAAAAATGATTTTACATTCGGCAATAGCAAGTGGAGCAGGTTGTCTCTTGTTTTTCAAAGTGCATATCGTATTGAAGAAATAGGTCTACTAAAACTATTTAATTACTCCTTACAAATCAGAATTTACACTACAGATGTTACCACTTAAACTCAATGATTATTTTGATGCCAGGGATACATGGTCCGACTAATTGATACAAGACGTTAACTGGTCAGAGCCTTAAACCCCAAAAGAACATCTTTGTTAATTACCATAACCATGAATGACCTGCAACCAAAAGCAACATGATATATCAATAAGTCGGAAACACAGCTTGTTAAGTTAAATAGAACAAAAGTGACGCCATTCATCAGAACCTGCCACTGAATAAGACCTAAACTGCATCGCCAAATTTGATTAATGCTCTATGTGATCATAACACGAAAGTGGTGTTTTATCTAGTAATGAGTAATATATATATATTTCCAAATCTCCGAATCAAATATGTTGTATTTGGATGCAATTCTGCATATCTTGAATTCCTGCATTAAACATGGAACGAACCATATGGTTTACCAATAAAAGGAGTTTTTTTCTTAAAGAATCAAAAAGCTAATTTATATGTGGAAGTGAGATTCTCTTGTAAAATTAGCTCAACGAACTCTATGGAAACTGCAAAACAATCTGAATATGCATATAGATCAAGTACACCTATTCTCAAATTAAAAGGTGTTGCAACTCAATCCTCAGTACGCCAGTAGGCCTTCAGAAATAAAAGAATCTTGGGAGAGTCAATCCACCATAAAACTGCAATTCCTTATAAAAGAAATATGGCAGCGAAAGCAACATGATGCTCTTGCTATGCATTTGTACAGACCTAATCCACCATAAAACTGCAATTCCTTATAAAAGAAATATGGCCGCGGAAGCAAAATGATGCTCTTGCTATGCATTTGTACAGACCTATAAAACTCTATATCTGACATTATTTTCTTATATTTCCTCACCAGACGACCTTATAAATGAAAAAGTATACTAATGATCGATTAAGGAGGTCTGGATGGATGCAATCTCATAGCCTGCTTCAACTAATACTGACACGCAGGTAAAGAAATGCAGAATTACACAGCTGAGAAGAGAAGCACAACATATCCAATACCAGAATTATTACATAAGTAAAAGAATAGTGTGAGAACACCTGAGATTGATTGGTGCTACAGCAAATAATTTTCAGGAGAAAGGCTGACCCCAAAACCAACTGTGAGGACAACATAAAGAAAAGAGTGCCGCTGAATCTCACCTATTGAAAAGAAGGAGGAACTTTGGTCCAGAATCACTCACTATTCAGTTGATGGATAAGACAGGTTGAAACAGGAGCATGATGGTTAGATCATTATCTTTTCAATTTCTACATGACATCAGTCACAAAAAGAGGACCACCTGTGTAATGGGAGATGGAAGTCAAAATATGTTAACTTCTCTAAAAAGCAAGCATATGGCAAATCAAGGATTTGAGGAGGATGAATATTTAACATGTACATCTAATCATTCAAGATTGAAGCACAGTAGTGAAGAGGGATCTGCATCACAAATTAATCCATGGAGAACAATGATAATTAACAAGGAAGGTAGAAAGCTTAATAAGAAAATTTACCTAGGAAAGCCCTTAATCTGCTAACCACTTCACTCTCGGGTTCAATATAGCAGCTGCATAGCTACAGCAGCATCTAGAACAGGCGTTTCAGAACCATGACATGAAAGCGATAACAGAGGATGAGCTGGTGACTTCCAGTCGGCGGTAAAAAGGAGGAGCAAGGTGTCCTCCCTTGCCTCCTCGTCAAGGGGCCTCAACCAGGACAAACGGCATGAAGAACATCAGCCAGGATGCAATAACACATAGACAAAAAAAAAAAAAAATCCTGTTCAATCGGACACAACAGTGATGAAATCGCAAGAACACACAAGAAACCACCGAATCTTGCCGAACCACGAATCATCTCGGACTGCTGCTGGTAGGAGTGGAGGTGACAAAAGTAATAAAAAAGAAACATCACAAAAAAAGCACAGAGAAGAATAAGCAAGATTTGAGAAAGGGAGCTCATCCAATCACGGCCGGTGGAGGAGCTCGTGCCGCAGTCGCCGTACAGCAGGGAGGGGAGACGGATGTGGCCTGGGCGCCCCATCCGGACGGCCCCCTGGCCGGCGCTCCAGCCGCCGTGCACACCTGGACGAGCTCGTCCTTCCTGAGGTGGGGACGGCGTGGACGCGCCGTCGCAGTGCGCCGCGGGCGCGCCGCCGCCGCCGCCGTGGACGTCGTGGAGGTCGGCGCGCCGCCTTCGTGGACGTCGCCTCAGATCCGTGGGGGCTGGGGCATTCTGGAGCTCCAAACAAAGAGAGCGGTGCTGGGAAGGGAGGAAGGCGGCCGGTGGAGGAGCTTGCCGGGCGGGGAGACGGCCGGGGCCGGTGGATCGGTGCAGGCACGAGCTCCCGCACCGGAAGAAGCAGCCGCGGCGGAGAAGACCAGAAGACGGGGAGGGGAAAAGAGGAGGAAAGAGAGAGGACGCGCTCAACCACCGTCTTAACTGCGCGGCCGCGTGGGAGCAATGAACGATGCATGGGTGCACAAGAGACGGGACCAACGGGGAAGCAGCACGCGCATCGGAGCCGTACAGGCGGCAAACGCACACCGGTCCGTGGGTTTACCCGGCAGCGTAACCACGCGTCGATTGCCATCGTACGGTAAACGAAAAACTTACAGACGTGGATGAGGAGTACGCGATGGGCGAGGCCGCGAACTAAAGAGAGAAATGCGGCGAGGAGTAATAAACTGCCTTGTCATATAAACAGGCAGTTAAACAAACCGGCCAGCGAAATAACACAGCACCACGCCGCCCCCGCCGCCGCTCGCCGCCCACTTCCCTTCCACCTCCCCTCTTCTCTTTGCTTCCAGCGTAGGGGATAGAATCCCATGGCGCCGCCGTCCGAGATCTGTTTCGGCCACCAGATCCCCCTTTCCCGCTCCGACACCGTCTACGAGGAGGAGGAAGAAGAGGACGAGGAGGACGAGGAAGAGGAGGAATTCGAGGGTGAGGAGGAGGAGGAGATGGATGAGGGCGAGGAGATGACGTTCTCCTCGCCGCTGATGACGTCTGCGGCGGCGACTACAAGGGGAGGGGCGTCCGTTGTGGAAATGGTGACGGGGGCGCTGCGCAGGTCGCTGATGCTGTGCACCAGCAGCCCGCGCGAGGCAGTGCTGGAGGAGGACGGGTCCGCCCCCGCCGCCGCCACGGGGATGCAGATTGGGGTGCCCACGGACGTGCGCCACGTCTCGCACGTCACCTTTGACCGCTTCTCCGGCTTCCTCGGCCTCCCCGCCGACCTCGAGCCCGAAGTGCCATGCCCCGTGCCCAGCGCCAGGTCAGCTCGCTTCCAAGTTTCAGACTCCTTGCTTCTCCTTTACTCGATCTGGATCCACGTCTAGTTTCGTGCTCCTTGATTTGCAAGCGATTTTGTGGAGTGGAGGAACTGTGCTACTCAAATTCGGCACTGGTAATTTGGAATTTGGCTGTGGAGCCTGCTGAATTTTGCGTGCAAGTGGTCACGTCTCTCGAAACGCTAAGGTCATTTGTCCAACTAGTGCCACCTAACCGAGCAAACATGTGACAGGATAGTTGCTGTTAGTTCGTTAGCTGGGTTTGCATATGTCGAGCCAATAGAGCTGTTTGCTTTGTTTTTGTTACCTCATTCCTACAACAGCAGCTGTTTCCAAGGCTGCCTTGAACAACTTCAACTACATGGGAATATTCTAAAGTGTTCTTCTTTTGGGAAATATGTCTGTTTGTACTTGCCGCCGGGAGTGGGATATTGTGAAGTTCTATTCTTCTATTCGTTTCCACTTTCCGAGAAGATAAGATACTTCCTGCTTATTATTCGTTTTGCTTTAGTTAGTACTCCAGTTTCGTTGTCTCGGTATTACTGTATCCGATCCGTAGCTTTTTGGTTGCATGGGAAATTCTACTGAATGAGATCTCCACTTGTTTCAGGATTTAACCTTTTATTTTATTTTTTCCTTGACTTTTGATGTCCTCTGTACCTTAGTCGATGATTACTAATTCTTGTTTGCATACAGTGTCCTAACTTAATTCTTGTTTGCATACAGTGTCAGCGTATTTGGAGTTTCACCAACTTCAATGCAATGTTCGTATGACCGAAGAGGAAACAGTGTGCCAACAATACTACTAACTATGCAAAGGAAGTTATATTCACTTGGGGGTCTCCAGGTAATGATTGGGAAAAATACTTTAACCAAAGTAGCTGCGCCCATAATTCTGAAAAATGTTTGTCTCTTGATCTCTTAGGCTGAAGGGATATTCAGGATAAATGCAGACAATAGCCAGGAACTATATGTGAGGGATCAACTAAACAGGGGAGTTGTTCCAGAGGGAGTTGATTTGCACTGCCTCGCCGGACTGATAAAGGTGTGTTGTACTGTTTACATTTTTTTCCTTACATTATCATGACAAACTTTTGCATACAAAGGCAATCATTTTTGTTTTCTATAGTTTTAGTTATGTGGAGCCTTCAAAATGTGAATTAGACGTAGTGTAAACTATTACTCAATAAATTTAATTTTGAAGGGAAATGACTTTGAGATATTCCCTTCTTATCTGTCAGTCTTGATTAATCTGGTTGCTTACTTTAGGCATGGTTTCGGGAACTTCCAAGTGGAGTATTGGACTCTTTGACTCCAGAACAAGTGATGTACTGCAACACAGAAGAGGAATGTGGCCGCCTTGCAACTATGCTACCTCCTGTGGAAGCAGCATTGCTTGACTGGGCCATCAATCTAATGGCAGATGTTGTGGTCAATGAAAACTTTAACAAGATGAATGCTCGCAACATCGCTATGGTTTTTGCACCAAATATGACTAAGGTAAGCAAGTGTTTCTATTTGTTTCAACCGACAATCTTATCAGAATATTTTTTAAGCACAGGGCATTGCTTTCTTTCAGATGGCTGATCCCTTGACTGCTTTGATACACGCTGTTCAAGTGATGAATTTCCTCAAAACATTGATCTTCAAGACTGTAAATGAAAGGGAGGAGGCAACTGCAGCAGCCAGCGCATTCCAGTCTGGCTCTGATTCTCCAAGTGACAAAGATGAACCTCAGACAATTGAGCATGTGGGTGTGCCCTTCATATGTTCCAGTCAACAGAATGCTGATTCGTCAATAATTGACGGGGCTAAGCTTGATCAGTTCCTTTTTAGAATAGAAGAAGGGCTTCATCATGATATGCAAGGCGGCACAGGTGGTCCCAAGAATCATGACAATACTAGGGGCTGTGAGAAAAGCTATGGTGAAGTTTCTCCCTTGGACACAGGTTTGGGTACCCAAATCCATAGTTCTGCAAATGAGTTTAGTAACGGCCATGAGGATGGTCTATTTGACAAATTTAAAGTTAGGAAAGGAGTAGGGAGGCTCTGCAGACACCCTGTATTACAGCTCAGTAGGTCCATGAAGAAATCTGACGAAACAGGCCAAGCTTGTGTATGATATGATATGGTGTATCTGTGTAGTTGGTAATGCCGTTATTCTGTAGCTCATTTACTTGTAGGTCACCAGCGATTCTCCTAGATTGAGTAGAAGCTAAATGTTACAGTAGTCCATTTGTTAGCATTGATGTTGTGCTTCTGGGTGTATATTTCATTTGTTCACTTCTGATCTTCCTAATTGTGAGAAGCTATCATCTCCTGTGGTTTCTGTTGAGTTAACAAAAAGCTTAAAGAACTCGCATCCAAGTGTTCTTGATTTGTCAGATACGTTTCCCTGTCAGGTTTTCCTTTTGAGAGTAGTACTTGAAAAGGTTTGGCAAAATGCAGACAGTTTGTGGCCTTTGTTTGATTTGGATGTTCTGGGAATCTTAAGTATTGAAGTTGGTGAGGAATGGATCAATCGGGTGTTTTGGTTTCCCTTGCTTGACTAAGCATTACAGGGGCCCTTAAGCTGGTACTGTATTTAATCTGACACGAGGGCAACTTATAGGCTCACGAACAAGGCTGTGACCGATGCAGTGCGACCGGCGAAGCATTTTGTTTATCCTGCCGTTTTCTTCTAGAAGGATTCAGTCTGCCAACCTTGACTGGCTAGTTCTTGTGGAATCGTTCTCTTTGGCATTTCCTTTCTATCCCATAAGTGAGCGTACACGGCTGCTAGTTGAATAAGTTCATGCGTCCACTAACGACTGTCATTCTCACATCGCAACGGTGCCGCAGATAGCGCGTTGCCATGACAGGAACTGGCAACGGGCTACCACGGCAATCCTGAGACATCGTTTTCAGAATGTAAGGCACACGAATTTCCAAGGCTTTTCCACCGAAATTCGAAAAATGGAAAAAAAAAAGAATTCCAATATTGCGTAGAGAAGGATAAGATTCATGCTGCTTTGTAACGCCATTGGACGGGAGGCTTGAGGATCTTCGGCACACACGTCTCATCCGTGAGGAATTTGAGTACTTGTTGTACGCTAAAGTGAAAAATGACGCGAACGCGCGGCGCGGAATCGCAAATTCGCAATCGAGCCGGCCGCGAAGCATCGAAGAGACGAGCGCGACGCGCGAGCACATATATGCCGTGTCACAGAGACATCCCCCTGTACCGTGCAGGCCTCCTCGATGGAGCCTGCAGCCGGGGGGCCTCGCAAGCCGCCGCCGCCGCCTCCGCCTCCGTCGACGCCACCGGCGACCGATGTTATTACGGGAGCCCCCGCCGCGGCAGCGGTAGAGGCGAAGAGGTCGAGGCGGGCGCTGGCGGCTCCATCATCGTCATCGTCTCTTGCCGCGGCGGCGGCCGCGACCCTGCTGGTCGCGGCGGGGATCGGAGGCGGCGTGCTGCTGGCGTGGTGGGCGGTGGCGTTCCACCGCGCCCACGCGATGCTGTGGATGGTGCCCCTGGGGCTGGTCCTCCTCGGCACCTCGCTCGTCGCGTGTCTCTCCGTCCTCGCCTCCGGCCCGGCGCCGTCGGCGTCTGCTGATTTAGGCGCTTAGCTAGTTAGCTAGCTGCGCTAACTTGTAGTAACAATGGAGCTTGTCTAACCATGGCGCACGAGCGATGCTCCCAGCGATCTTGCATGTTCAACACTTCTTTTTCGGTGGGAAATCGATGTGTGGACGCGCAGATTTGAGATTTCTCAGTTCTCCCGTTCGTGCATTCGCAATCATACCATCAGGCATCATTCGCTATGAACGTGGACCGTATACGGACTTGATGAGGTCCTCCGCAGGCCTACCTTCATTGATGGGCGGCCCAATGTTTATTACTTCGCGAGGCTGCGACGGCCCAATGTTTCGTATTCCCTCTGTTGTTGGCCCGGCTTGGTATTTGACCGGGCCGTGAGCGCTCGGGTTTGTTTTGCAACAAGTCATGATGTGATGGAGTTCTCAGCAATCCCTGCTGTTTTGGAGCTAATCAATGAGCTACCATGTGTAGGTATCGATCATTCGATTGGGCTCGAGTTAGACTCTCACGATCAATACAGCCATGCAGACGCAAAACGTAGCTGTCCAGTACGATTATCCGCAGGTCCACCGTACCAGGAGTAAGCTTCTGCCCCGGACCAAAGCGATGCGTTCCAATCATCATTTGATTACCAACCTGCAATGCATGAATATTTCAAGGGGGAAAATGCTGATAAATATTCCAGCTTCGAACTGATAAATACATAAATCCTATATACAGCCACGGGATCTCCATCGTGAACCGTCGCTCTTCAGTAATTAGAATTCAGAACACAAATCATCCAGTTCGTCTGCCTTTGGTGAACAAGGTCGCGTCCCGTGATTACATCGTGGAGGTTATTTCTTGGCACCGAGAAAGCATTTGAGGCGAAATTGAAGTCCCATTAGAGGCGGGCACAGAGAAATAACAAAACTGAACATAATACCAGTATCAAAAGCAGGAGCAACCAAGTGACAATCATTTCTTTAATGAAACCCAGTGACAATGATTACGTAAACAATTCGATGCGATCAACCATGTGCTTCGTGGGGACATGATTCAGACCTCTCCCCAGTAGTAGCGTTGCTTTCGTTGATTGCAACCATTTTAAGAAGCTGCAGGAAAGCTCTCTCTGTATTCGTCCGTGTAGGCACGGTTTACATGCAAAGTCAAACCATCCTGGGCGTAGGAATAAAGATTGCAGGCTGCATCGATCGATGATCAGTGTGATATAGTATAATTTTCTAACGAGCCTTGCGTTGTCCTTGAGCTTAAACAAGCAAACGCAACGGCACAATTCCGGCAGGATGCGGCAACATCGGGTCGTTGCTGAAGGAACCTCTGCCTCCGGAATGCCCCGTCGTCCCCGGCAACGGCGCGCCAATGAGTTCAACTTGACCATGCAGAGGCTTCCAACACCGCAGGCAAGTCCGAGCTTTCATGTCGCCGGGGGACCAATGGGCCACCGCTAGAGCGTGGCACATGCGACTACCGTCTGCAATTCTGCATCAACTGGCAGAGTTACAAAATGTTCCTTCATTAGCGCTTCTGTTGTTTCACTCTTGTGAGAGGAATCATTTGAGGATCGGATCATGCTACGCCTTCCGATAGATGTGAGATCCAACGGCGCTCGAACGTCCCCGGCATGCAGATGCCCGGTGCGGCACTAAAGGATGGCCGGCAAGTTGGGTCCTTTCGAGAAAGAAAAATGTTGATCAGATGCGCCATTTGCACGGGGATGCAGGGCTCGTCGCTTTATAAACCGTAACGAGTCTCGAGCCAGCCAGCCTAGCTCAAGCGAAACCGAGACTCACGCCACTGTTCAAGCCCCTTCTGGAGCTACCGCACACAGAGTGAGCTCGATCGAGGCGAGAGCAGAGGTCATGAAGAGCCCTGTCCTCTCTGCCAAGAAGCGCCACGGCGGCGGCGGTGGCGCAGTGTTCGCGCTCGGGTGCGGCTGCAAGGACGCCAAGAGCGTGTCCGTGTCCGTGTCCGCGTCCTCGTCGCCGTCCGCAACGACGACAAGGACGTCGACGTCGCGTCGCAGGAGCGGCGCCGGGACGACGACGACGACGGACACCCTGACGTCTGCCTCGCCGTCCTCCTTATGGGAGGATTCCGTGGCGGAGCTGCGCTACAAGAACGGCGACCGCCGGCTGCAGGAGAGCTCCGTGGCCACCACGCCGAGCTTCTCCGGCCTGCTGCGCGAGCTCGGCGAGCTGGAGAAGAGCGTCGCGTCGTGGGGGCCGGCGCCGAAGGTCCACCACGACGAGGAGAAGCTCTCGGCACCCCCGCAGCCGCGGGAGCACAGGAAAGCGAAGGGCGACTTCTTCAGGGTCGCCATAGAGGAGGACCCGTTCGGAGTCGACGGCGGCGACGCCGGTGTGGGGCTCGAGGGCAGCGTGGCGGTGGTGAAGCAGTCGGACGACCCGCTCGGCGACTTCCGGCGGTCGATGCTGCAGCTGGTCGTGGAGAATGGGATCGTCGCGGGCGAGGACCTGCGCGAGATGCTCCGGCGCTTCCTCGCCCTCAACGCGCCGCACCACCACGACGCCATCCTCCGGGCGTTCGCCGAGGTCTGGGACGACGTGTTCGTCGCCGCCGCCCTCGACGGCGGCGCCACCCCCGGCCGGGCACCCTTCTCCAGCCGCGAACTGGCTGGCAGGCCGCCCGTGCCCAGGACGCCGCCACGCTACCGCCGCTCGCCACCGGCATGGCACGTGTAAGGCGCGTGTATCGTATAGTACGTTGTTTTCTGTGGTTACCCAGCAATGCAAGTTACTACTTGGAACCGATATAAGATACTGTAACTGAGTACATTTCACTCCATATACGAGTGAAACATACGCGATCTCTTGCCGGTGAACATGCTAGATCCTGCACTGTTTTGTGGTGCTAATCATGAAAGGCCTGGTGAATAGAGAAAGGACGTGAAAAGGCGTCGCTTCCGTTTTGGAATATGGATCGATGGGGGACGGACGCCATGGACGGGAACGGATGCCCGGCCCGTGCAGCACGCGCGCCGTGCGCGCATGGGGTTAAAGCGGGTAGGGCTGCAGGGGTCGTGCCGCGGTGGACGGCGCGCGCGGGTGGCAGCAGTGCGGTGAGGAGTGAAACCGCCGGGGCTGTGAGGCATCCGCATCTCCGTCGCGACTCGCGTCGGGAGGGACATGCGCCATGACCACCACGGCAACTTCGGGTGTTGTCACTTTCTGCCACCGCAGGGTACTTCCCTGGCCCCGTTGCCTCCCGGCGGGCCCTGAATTGGCTTACCGGCGTTGTGCCAAAACTTGTTCTGTGCCCGGCCCTGCTCTAGCTTGTGCGCAGCCACACTTCAAAGTGCCAAGACTTGTATCGTTGTCATGCAATGACCTTAATCATTAATCAACATACTCAATTACTGTAGCCAAGCAATCATCGCGCCTGAAGTTTCTGGCCTGCTCCGGTCGCCTTCGCGGCGCCCACCCTGGGCATCATATCCGCATCGTATCTGGCACCAAGCTGCATCCGAAATTGGACGCGCGCGATGCAATGATGCACGTATCTCGTACACAATCCTGCACATACGTACACACACGCTGCAACAGCAAGGATTCCGGCCGGACACGGACACCTATCGAGCATGCATGCATGCCGCCATGCCGGCGTGTAGGTGCGCCCCAACGTCTCCCCGAGGCGGGACACGGACACTGGCGCCTTTTGTTGTTTCGCGCGGCGGCGATCGGCACGGACGCGAAAACGAACAAGATTGCCTTGGCTCGCAAGCGCTTGTCCTCACCCCCGTCTCCGGCATCCGCCTTACGTCACCGATGGATCACGGCCGGGCGGCCGGGCGACGCGCCGGTCTTCCTGATCTCCGAGAAATGCTTCCGCGGCGAGGATCAGCTGACAGACCTGTGGGCCTAATGCGCATCGGAATCTGATTCTTTCGCGCGAGCCATGAGTAGGCGAGGCGAAGACGGTTTGCTTCATTTCGGTTGAGAAGAATATCTGCATAGATACGGCCAAAAGACGGTACATCTAGTGCCAAGCACTTGCACTCTTTTGAATCGGTGCAAGTTGAACGAGGAGGACTGCCAGCTTGAACGCCGGCAAGATGCAGACGCAGGTCATCAGTGTATGAGAACGTGTGTTGTCTTACCTGTCAGACAAGAGCGCATGACCGGCGGTTCTAACAGCAGTGACGACAAGTATACGCCACATTTGTCATGACTGACGCCTCCTAGCTTTGTCCCTATACTCGGATCAGCCAGTTAACTATAGGAGTTTAACAGTAGTGACGACAGCTATACGCCACATTTGTTTTTACTGACGCCTCCTAGCACTGTCGCAACTCGATTGCCTATATACTAACCAGTTTATATACGGATCAGTGACACCGGCATGTGGCAACGCAACTGGGGCATCAACTACTCACGGTACGAGAAGCACAAAGTATAGACAGAGCGCAATTTGCAGGATTACTTCCGTTTGCTGCTTGGCAACCGATACTCTTCTCTGAAACAGCAGCGGCCGATCGAGAGTACCACAAATGGCCATCACATGAGGACTGACGCTTTGCCTCAGTTGCCTGCCTCAAGGGTCGGAAAAGTAGCTCAATGTTGCCTTTGCCGCAGGTGGCGCAGCATGCAGCGACTGCCTACCCAAAAATTGTTGCCGGCAAAAATCAAGGTTTTTCTTTTTGAGCATAGGCAAAAATCCCAGTTGCACGACGGCAACCACAATATTTTGGATAGGCCGGAGATTCGGCCCACTAAAGCAGAGCCTGATGAGATATCGCATAGATACAGTGTGGGCTGCAGACTACAATTCTGCACCTTTCAGGCCCATACGTGCCACCAGTTTAATGTGGCTGTCTAGCGGCGGCCCATTATAAATCCATCTACGCCACAGCCCACACGGCCCCGCACCATCCGGCAAGCTTGCCGTCGAAGCCAGCAGCCGGGTCTATCGTGCCGTGGAAGGAGCCGACGACGCGGCGTCCCTCGCAGCTCCAGACCACTGCAGTCATCAGGCTGCCGGAACAACGCCGTATTTATACCTTCGTTCCCCAATTCCGAGCAGCCGAATCGAGCAAAGCACCTCATCCGCGCATCACGCTTTCCCCTCTCGGATACTCTCACCCGCTTGATAAGCGAGACCCGCCTCGAGACATCGGAAGCGCCCCCCGCCTCCACCTTCACCGGCTCCAATGGCGCTGCCCTACCTGGAGGCCGTGCTGTGTAAGTGCCTGTCCCCCCCCCGCTCGTCTGATGGTGCTGCACTCGCTTGATCCGCGCGGTTTCGCTGGTTTGGGTGTGGCGCGAGATCGGCGTTTAAACCCTAGGGTTTGGGGAGATCGTTTAGTTGGGTTGCGAATTTTGCGCTATTGGATTTTTCCCGTGCGACGATTGGGCGCTGTGGACGCATAATAGGTTGTTTGGTTACCCTGGTGGAGTCGGACGAGCGTAATGCGGCGCCATGTTAGTTTGAGTGAGTGACGCACGGAGGATGCTGCTACTCAGTGATTGATTTTTCATCCCCGTATTTTCGTAAGTGATTAGATGCACATAGAGTGCGCGCCTTGTGTGGTTGGGATGATTGGGTGTTATATCTGTCTTATATGTACACTTGACGTGGGAAATGTTGAAATAGAGAGCCGGTATAGATTGATTAGTGGAGCCAGTGATGGTTGCTTGCTGCCTTCTAACTCAATTCAGCTCAATAGACTAAGACGTTTGTAATCTAGACATGCTAATGTTTGTGATCTGAAGCTTTGTTTGTTTGTACAAGGATTTAACATGTTGCTGATTTTGTTGTGCACTGTACTCTTCTTAGTGAAAAATTGTTATATGTAACAGGATTGCCTTAAAAAATAAGTGTCATGATCTTCATTTAGCATTCACGAGTATTTTGACTGTGTCAATATAAAGTTCATAGAAATGAAGTCAAGCGCATGGTGCATTTACTTTTCATTGTTATTTACCTGGTCATTGTTTATTTTTTTTCTCGAATACGCAGGAGAGCTGCGTATCATTGCATTAAGAGAGAGAAAAACGGCCCCTTACAAAACACTACCACCTCACTCCGAGCCGAGCCGTGAGGGGTTGTAAACATACAATTGGTTTGTATCTAATAAACACACAAGTGGGTGAGACCTGACCAACACTCAGAACTAGGCTAATCCTAGACCACCAACATGACCCAAAGTGAGAGCACGCATTCCTCGGGCGCCTGCAAGACACCATAGGTGATGCTCCTCGTCGAAGACCCGAAGGAGTGCTGCAATGCTTGGTCGTGCATTGTCAAAACACAGGAGTTCCTGTGCTTCCAGAGCACCCAAGCTGCTAAGATGATGACCGTATTTATGCCCTTCCTCTTCTCCTTCGGTACGCGCTTGATGATCTTGCGCCACCACTCCGCAAAAGATTTTTCTCCTCTCCTCGGTGTGGATTCTTGCAGGCCCAGTGGTGATAGGATTTTGAACCAGAATTCCCGAGCGAAAACACACGTGGTGAGCAGGTGCTGGACAGTTTCATCTTCTTGATCGCAAAGCGGACATTTGTTCGGGTGAGGCAGACCGCGCTTAGCTAGTCGATCGGCCGTCCAGCACCTGTTCCGAATTGCCAACCAAAGGAAGACTTTGCACTTAGGTGGTGCCCATGATTTCCACAACCTGCGCCATGGCTCAAACGTAGTCGACCCATTGAACGCCCTATAAGCAGATTTAGAGGAGAAACTGCCCGAACCATCCAATCTCCAAATATGCCGATCCTCTTCTTGTGACAAGATAACCTCATGGATATTGTTTATGACCATGTTTTTCTCAATGTGCATCTGTCTCGCAGGCTTTATGATTCTCATGTACATATTTGAGACATATCTTGACATCCGTCAGCATAGAGCTCTCAAGTCACCGACACTGCCGAAACCCCTGGTGGGAGTAATTAGCAACGAAAAGTTTGAAAGGTCTAGAGCTTACAGCCTTGACAAAAGGTTTGTGTAGTGATGTTCTTATCTTTTGCAACCTTTCTTCAATTCGTAACAATATCCGATGCTCAATCCATTAGCTGAATTATCTTTCTAGATTGCTGATGCTGATTTATCTCTTAACTTCTCCTCACAGTTATTTTCATTTTATTCATGAGGCCATTACTATTCTGTTGGATACCACAATACTGTATTATAAGGTTCTTCCCTGGTTTTGGAAGGTAATACATATCTTTTGCTTCCATCAACCTCCTTATGCAAGTGTGTTGGTTTTGACTATAGACGTTCTTTTTGTAGAAATCTGCAGCATTAGTTACCAGTATTGGCCTGAATGCTGATAATGAGACAATACACACCCTTGCATTCTTAGCTGGTGCCATGGTTTGGTCACAGGTACTACTCACTTGCCTCGCTAAAATGTCATTCTATGCTAATTTGATTATAATGATGTACCCTTTTAACCCGCTAAACGTTCAATATTAGCTTTGGTGCTTCTGACACTTCCGGAGGAGGTGTAAAGTGAGGCATTTGCCTCTTTTCAGTGACAAATGATAGCTTTAGCATGCTATAGTATCATGCTGGACCATCTATGATGTTAATTTTGCAGTGTGCTTGTTACACCTCACGAGTAGGAGCATTGCAATGCACCTTTCTCTGCTTTTCTTTTGATCCTTAGTCTTTGATTCTCACTGTCACGGTAACTTTCCAGATATTTGAATTTCTGTTGATAGGTAATCTGGACTAAAAAGGCTATGTGGTTTATATTTGACCAGATACTTATCCCATGTCTTAATTCATTTCAATTTTATTTTCTTAAATACATATTCCTTCAATTTGTTGATACACAAGGTACATTTTGTATCTTTGCATTACCTCAGATCAATATTCCAGTTCTTGGGGTTAGCAATTAGCCCTTTCTGTTTAATACTTCAGTGACACAGAATTAATGATTTTTTATCAGAGCTATATTCGCAAGCAGTACCAGATCTGTGCCATGTTATTTTATGCCTAATACACTACTTGATATTAATCACTTGTGCTTATTTAATATTTGCAGATTGTAGACTTGCCTTTTTCTCTTTATTCAACTTTTGTTATAGAGGCTCGACACGGTTTTAACAAGGTGCGTTCACATTATCAGTAGTGACTAAGTTGGCTTATGTATTTGCTACCTTCGTTTCATGATATATTTATGTCGATAATTGTTTGCTTTGTACCTTTTTAGCAAACCATTTGGCTCTTCATTAGGGATATGATCAAATCAATTCTACTATCCATGGTATTTGGACCACCGATCGTGGCTGCTATCATCTACATAGTACAGGTAACTAGTAACTTCCATCCTGTCGTTTAAAAGTTAATTATAAACTAGAATGTGTGTTGCATGCCTTTTGCTTTTGCCCTGTTATGGGATGGTTCTCTAAGGTCTGGTCCACGTAATCAGAACCACACAAACTCATAGCATTGTCATCAAAATGAATTAACTGATTCATTTGACTTTTGTCTGCATTTGTTTTTTCAGATTGGAGGACCTTACCTGGCTTTGTATCTCTGGGGTTTTATGTTTGCATTAGCTCTCCTGATGATGACAATATACCCCATCGTGATAGCTCCACTGTTCAACAAATTCACTCCTGTGAGCATCTGTTCTTGCAGTACAGTATACCACATACTTATTTTTTGTAACTCACGTGTCTTTTTTTGTGTGAAAATGGTATAAGCATAGTGATGCATCTGCTAATTATTGTTTTTCTTAGAGAAATTTGCATTATATGCTAAGCATGTTGCGCCTCAAGGTTATTCTGAAGTAAGACTGCATTATTTGATTTTCACTGATGTCAACAGCTTCCTGAAGGAGTACTCAGGGAGAAAATAGAGAAGTTAGCAGCTTCCCTCAAGTTTCCTTTAAAAAAGCTATTTGTGGTGGATGGGTCTAAAAGATCAAGTCACAGTAATGTATGATGTTGATTATGTCTTTGGAGTTTGAATTCACAATCTGCTGCAGCTATTTCAACTGACAATTCTCTTTCAGGCTTACATGTATGGTTTCTTCAAGAATAAGCGCATAGTACTGTATGACACATTGATTCAGCAGGTTCTATGCTGCGCATAGTCTCCTTTTTTCACTTTAAATTATATCCAAATTGACATATTTTCCTCTCTTGTTTTCAGTGTAGTAACGAGGATGAGATAGTTTCTGTCATTGCTCATGAACTTGGGCATTGGAAACTCAATCATACTGTCTATTCTTTTGTGGCTGTCCAGGTATTTACTAATCCAGAAAGCTAATTATTAGCTTTACATACCCCGTACTCCCTCTTTTTTTATTTTCTTTCCGTTAGGACATGAAAGTTAGTACAAATTTGAACCAGCTTCCTTGTCCCAACGATAAGAAACAAAAACGGAGGGAGTACTGAACTCTCATCTAAAATCCATGGGTTTTCCTTAAAGGGCATGCATCATGCTTTTTCTTGTGCTGTTTAACATTATCAGTCTATGAGCTTGTACGAGATGCATGATTAGAAGGTAGGATTGAAAACTAATGTCTGGGCATTTGGGGTATTATGTCTACAGATATAAGCAGGCACTGGGTCTGGTGACCAGTTGAGTAATTTTTCTCTGAAGTTTTCTATTTCTTCAAAGAAAAAAAAGGGGAAAAAGATAGATCCTATGAAACCCTATGCGAACTGTTAAAATGAATCTTACGTGACAAATGACTGCTTCAGATCAAGGTTACTTTTTTTTATGGGGACATCTGCGAGATTAAGCTCAGGAATGTTAGGGGCATTTATTAGATGAGTGAGTTTTTAACCAAGCAAATCCTAGTTGGAAAATCAATATTTAGCATTGAGCACCTGCAACAGTGAATGTCAAACTCAGATGGAATAACATGTACCTTTTGTGACAACTTTTTCTGGTAGAAATTGTGCATACTGTTCCTTTATCTTTTGGCCATTTGCATCAGAGGGAATGTGTACCATTTGCATGATGTAAACTGCTGGATCCTATTGTAACCTTTGAAAGACGAGAAAATGATACTCCCTAAGCCTTTCTGGTCATTGTAATTTCTTTCTTTTCTTTTTCTTTCTTTTTTTTTTTGCGAAAATTTCATCACTACTTTTTGTGCAGCTGCTTATGTTTCTACAATTTGGAGGATATACTCTAGTTAGGAACTCGAAAGATCTATTTGAAAGTTTTGGTTTCGAGGATCAGCCTATAATAATTGGACTGATTATTTTCCAGGTATGTAATGCATGTTGAAGTTATTTTTTTTCCCTTCTCAAATTACTGTGCATTAGAACAAGATACACTTTTTGTTTGAACTTGCTGTGAGATGCCTTGTTTCATGTATTTATGGGATTGTTTCTGTTACTTGATTGACACTCGTTTGCTTGGTTTACAGCACACCATAATACCTCTTCAACACCTTCTGAGTTTCTGCCTGAACCTTGTCAGCAGAGCATTTGAATTTCAGGTTTATTCTTCTCTCCCTAAGTTTTCTACTACTGATAGCTTTGAAGTCTTTTTGTCGCACTTACTTTAGTCAATTTTCTAGGCTGATGCATTTGCCAAGAACCTTGGATATGCCACTCAGCTCCGGGCATCCCTTGTTAAACTGCAGGTAATAATCTAATGCTATTTGAATGCTATTTTTATTATTACTGGCTAAAATTTACCGTCACTTTCTGTTGGTCATCTGAACTCAAGTTCTGATTATGTCTTTATGTAGCATACTTTCACTTCAGTATTGGAATTAACCAACTATATTTTTCACACCCTTATTTTTCTCTTTTCTAATTATGTTGTGCGTTGGTCATCTTTTCTGCACTTAGAAGTTGTTTTTCATCCGCACAAAATACCTGTGTATGTCAAACCATGTAATCTGAAGCATGTTCGAAAATTTCAGGAGGAGAACTTGTCTGCAATGAACACGGACCCGTGGTATTCTGCATACCACTACTCCCATCCACCTCTCGTCGAAAGGCTGCAGGCTCTTGAAGATTCAGACAGCAAAAAGGAAGACTAATTGGAGGATAGCTGCGGCGGTGCTAAGCGGCAAAGTATTGATCATTTCGTGAATTACAATATGGATGTCCCTGTATGCACAAGGCACCAATCGCGGTTGGACTTTTAGCTTTGATATAGGGAAGAGAGTTCTGTAAGCATTCAACCGATATGCATGCAGGGTAACAAAGGCACATATTAAGGTGATTGTCGGTCATCAATCGACTACGTAGACTGGCCACACAGGTCTAATTGTCTTAGAATATGGAAACATGGAATCGAACAAGCTATTCAAATGTTAAATGGAATGCATCTTTTTATACTTCTTTTTCTTTGACAAAGACATCTTCTGCGAGCGCGTACATTCCGCGGCAAAGTTCTACGAGTACATGGATGCGTCACTGCCTCCAGGTCTGCCCACAGACAGACAACAGATGTTCCATCTGCAGACTGGACTCGACGCACCTAATCCGCACGAGGAATCGAGGATGCGGTGAGTGAGTTGCTGACTGCAGCCTCCAACGCGAGCTCACCCTGCTCCGCGCGCTCGTCAGACCGCGATGCTCTCACTCCCCACCGCCTCCTCGCCGCCGCCTCACGCCACCGTTGCAGCTGACACTTCCGTTAGCCTCCTCCGCGGGGCGGCGGCCCGGCGTGACGCGGCCCTCACCTCCGCGCTCCACGCCGCCCTCCTTAAGTCCGGCGCGCTACACCCGCCGCAACCCCTCACCGCTTCCAACTCCCTCCTGCACGCGTACCTCCAGTGCGGCCTCCTCTCCCGCGCGCTCCGCCTGCTCGACCAAACGCCCCGCCGCGATGACGCCACCTACACCTCCCTCATCTCCGCGCACTGCCGCCTCGGCGCGCCGCTGGACGCCTTCCGCGCCTTCCTGGACATGCTGGACTGGGACGCCGGCCAGGGCGACGACGGCGCCGCCCGCCCCAACGAGTTCACGGCGGCCGCGCTCCTGCAGGCCTGCGGGCTCGCCAGGGACGAGAGGCTGGGGAGGATGGTGCACGGGTACCTCGTCGCAGGCGGGTTCTGCCGTGACCCGTTCGTGGTCGGCTCGCTGGTCAACATGTACGCCAAGGTTGGGGACGTGGTGAGCGCCCAGAAGCTGGTTTTCGGATTGTCTTCCAGGGATGTTGTTTCCTGGACGGCAATCATATCAGGGTGCGTGCTCAACGGGATGCATGCTGAAGCCCTCGAGGTGTTCGTCATGATGCTGGAAGATGGTGTCCTTCCCAACAATGTCACGATGCTGAGCGTCATTCAGGCATGCTCTTTGATGGGCGCCTCCGAACTGTTCGGTCCTGTGCATGCTCTTGTTGTTCTGTTGGAGCTCCAGGACGACGCTTCTGTGGTGAATTCTCTTATCCTCATGTATGCGAAGAATGGATTTGTTGAAGAGGCAATGCGGCTGTTAGAGGGTCTGTACCTGACGAGGGGAAATGTGTGTTCCAGCGAGGACGCCCTTGCTGCAGTACTTTACGGTTGCACCGTTTCAGGATCACTGAAGAATGGGGAGGGAATCCATGGGCACTTGATCAAAATCGGTGCTTTCCCTAGCATCAGCATCGAGAACCCGCTCATGGGCATGTATGCTAGATTTGAGCGAGTTGATGCGGCACAATTGGTGTTCAATGGCATGGAGGTTAAGGACATTGTTTCCTGGAACACCATTATCTCGTGCCTTGCTAAGAGTGACCGAGTGAATGAAGCCTTGGAGCTTTTCAGTGCTCTTCATGCTGGCAGTGGTGGGCTCATACCTGACTTCGTCACGGTCTTGAGCGTAGTGCAGGCATGCTCAAACGCAGGATTGCTTAAACAAGGGCAAATGCTCCATGGATACATCATGAAATCCGGTTTCTTGTATGATGTTTCAATCTGCAATGCTCTCATAAGCATGTATGCTAAGTTAGGTAGACTTGATTTTGCTGAGATGATCTTTGGACGGATGGATGGTAAGGACCTTGTTTCCTGGAATTCAATGATCAATGCTTATGGGATACATGGTGATGGTTATTCAGCTCTAAGGATTTTCAATCAGTTGAAAGATGCTGGAACACCTGCGCCAAATGCTATCACATTTGTGAGTGTGATATCGGCTTGCAGTCACTCTGGTTTGATTTCAGAAGGGTACAAGTGCTTTGAAAGCATGAGAACGGATCACGGAATTGAACCAAGCATGGATCATTATGCCTGTGTAGTTGATCTCCTTGGAAGGTCTGGGAGGTTTGCTGAGGCAGAAGAATTCATCAGGGATATGCCTGTCCACCCCAACGCATCCATTTGGGGACCTCTTTTGGCTGCTTGCCAGCTTCATGGGAATGTTGATCTTGCAGAGAAGGCTGCTAAAGAATTGTCAGCCTTGGAACCTGAAAGTGACATATGGAGAGTCTCCTTGTCAAATACCTATGCCATGGCTGGGAGATGGAAGGATGCTGCAAAGGTTAGGAATGAAATGAAGAGCGTTGGTTTGCGAAAGGAGACCGGGTGGAGTTTTGTAGATGTTGGAGGGGTTGATGGTTTTAAGTTCGTGTCAGCAGATTCAAGGCATCGTGATGCCGAAAAAATATATGCAGTATGGCACAGTATGAACAACCACATGGCAGATCTAGCTTCTGATGTGCAGCAACTGAGTCCAGCTAGTGTAGTTTAGTTGACGCCAGATATGCATGACAGAAGCATTTCTGATTTGCTTGGGTCAGAGATTAAACCTGTGTTTTGTGATTTGCAAGCCTATATCAGATATTCCCTCCCTTTGTTAATACTCCCTCCGTTTCAAAATATAAACAGTTTTTGACTTTCGAACTTCATATTTGACCGTTCGTCTTATTCAATTTTTTTATGAAAGTATAAAACAAATAAGTCAAGCTTAAAGTATATCTAATGATAAAACAAATCGTAACAAAATAAATAATATTTTCATAATTTTTTTGAATAAGACGAGTGGTCAAATGTGATGTCTCAAAGTCAACAATTGCATACGATTTGAAACGGAAGGAGTATATGACACTATTGATTTTTTATTTTACTCTAACCATTCGCCTTATCTATAAATATTTGGTGTAAATAGTTAAGTATATATCTATAAATATTTGATATTGAATCCAATGATATTCATTTTACATTTGAAAAGTAAATATTTAAATCTATATTGCTTGTTAAAGTTCAACGAAAAAAATCAACTGTCATATATTAAAAACGGAGGGAGTAGAAATTAATACTCCCTTCGGTTTTAAATTGTTGATGCTGTTTTTTTGTTTTTTTTTGAGAATCAATTGTTGATTGACTTCTTAAGTTACGCCTGATAATTCGTCTTATTGGAGTCCAACAACCGTGTCCTTTTACGGCGTTATTGGAGTCCAACACCATGGGCATTTACGGCGTCTGTTTTATCCTCGACCCAGCGTCGCCCACAAGCCTATCTCGTCTTCGCTGGCAAAGCCTTCCGACTTGTCTGACGGGGCGGCGGCGTCCGGCAGTTCCTAGATCTACCGGCTACCCTAGCCGTAAAACGTTTTAAAAGGGCGGCGGCGTCCGGCAGTTCCTAGATCTGCCGGCTACCGGCTACCCTAGCCTTAAAACGTTAAAAGGGCGGCGGCGTCCGGCAGTTCCTAGATCTACCGGCTACTGGCTACCCTAGCCTTAAAACGTTTTACGGCTAGGGTAGCCGGTAGCCGGTAGATCTAGGAACTGCCGGACGCCGCCGCCCCGTCAGACAAGTCGGAAGGCTTTGCCAGCGAAGACGAGATAGGCTTGTGGGCGACGCTGGGTCGAGGATATGGGCCTTACTATAAACAGGCCAGAAGATTCAGCCTGCTAAGAAACGACCTGACCTGACTTTGTGTTAACTGTTAATCAATCAGAATCGTTTCGCCTGCGCTCTCCCGGGCAAGTGGCCAGTGGCACATGGTTGCACTGAGCCAGCCCGGGTTCGAAGCGCGGCATCCGCGGTACTATTGCAGTGAATAGTGGGTACTGTTCATTGCACTGTTTCGCTTAATAAATTGCAGGTGCCTCTCTATGCGTGGTGACACAAAGGGAATGCGACGTCCCTCGTCGCGCGCTAGAGCCTGATGGTCTTTGGCGATCTCTCGATGGACGCAGTCTTCGATGACACTGTGTGTAGTTGTAGGACTGAGCGTGTGCGTGGGTGTGTGTAGGTGTGCGTTGAGGTGTGAGTGGGTGTTGAAAGTGCATCTAGGCCCCTAATTATTGTTTTGTGTGATTGACGTCAAAACGATCCAAAAGGACTAATGTTTACATTGAGAATATACTCAACTAGGTCCTTCAATGGAGATCAAAAAGATACATGTGGATATGATCCCTTGCTTTGTTGAAAAAGAAATGGCATGAAGTGCTCAATGGACGGAAATATCATGTTTTTATATTTTTCATTGAGTATAGGAATGCCGTACTATTAAGAGGGATGTTAATCATGTGTCTAATGATGTCACAAGAGTTTTTGAGAGGATCAAAACAAACTCAAGATGAGCGTTGAGTGTTTGGAAAACTGGGAGTACAGTTTACCCCCACCGGAGTGTCCGGCCATGCGCCGGAGTATTCGGTGGAGCTAAAAACCGGGTTACAGTTTCCCCCCACCGGAGTGTCCGGCTATATGCCGGAGTGTCCGGTGGTGTTGAAAACCAACTTACAGTTTCCCCCCACCGGAGTGTCCGGCCATGTACCGGAGTCTCCGGTGTAGTTCAAACCAGACTTACAGTTTACCCCCACCGGAGTGTCCGGCTGTGTGCCGGAGTGTCCGGTGGTCTCCAGCTCGACCCAAACCCAAGTCCCACCGGAGTGTCCGGCTACGTGCCGGAGTATCCGGTAAGACCTAAGTGAGCAGGGTAACGGTTCGATTTTGAGGGACTCTATATATACCCATCCACCTCCAACGGCTCATTCTCTCGTCTCAGCTCACAAGAACACGACCAAAGCCTTCCCTTTCACATCACTACTCACTCCAAAGCCAAAGATTTGTTGGATTCACTCTAGGGAGTGTGAGAGACCAAGAGATTCGTGTTGAGAGCAAGCATTCCACTCTTGAGCGTCTTGTGGCATCATTCTTGCGTGATTCATTTGTTACTCTTGGAGCTTTGTGCTCCTAGACGGCTAGAGGTTGCCCGGGAGCTCCCAATTCGTGTGGTGACGCTCCGGGAAGTTTGTATTGCCCTCCTCGCAAGAGGATTTGATAGTGAGCAACTCGAGCTTGATCTTTGTGATCGCTTGAGTGAGGAAAAGAGTTGAAAGAGACTCGGTCCTTTGTGGACTCCTCAACGGAGACGTAGAGCACTTTGTGGGCCTGAACTTCGGGAACAAATCTTGTGTCACTTGCGCTTATTTCGATTGTTCTTGTTGTTCATCATAGCTCTTGTTGTTCTTGCTTATATATCACTAATTTGCTTCGATCTACTTGTGTACTTGTTTACTTTCGCATATATTGTGTAGATTCACTTCATAGCATCTATACAAGTCTTTTGATCAAGTAGAATTGTTAGAAACTCTGTAGATTTCAAATTCCGCAGATTTAATCCCAGGTCCGGACTGTCCGACACAGTACCGGATACTCCGGCAGTTCCAGGCCCGGAGTATCCGGCAGTGTACCGGACTATCCGGTAGTGCTGACAGTTTGATTAAGTCTTAATTTGCAGAAGTTTTAGAATTGCCTATTCACCCCCCCCCCCTCTAGGCAACTTTCAATTGGTATCAGAGCCAAGTACTCCGCATTGAAGCTTAACCGCTTGGAGGAATGATGGAAGCAACTCTTGGTGATCCTAGTAGCTTGAGGAAGAAGAAGAGCAAGTCGAAGGAGCCCAAGCTCATCGACTACAGCGAGGAAGAAGAAGAAGTCATCCATACAAGCACCAGCTCAAGTGACTACTCCTACGACTTCGAGTATGAAAGCTCAAGTGGAGGCTCAAGCTCCGAAGATGAAGGATCGTATACCTCTTCAAGTCGAAGGAAGAAGAAGAGCAAGAAGAGCAAGCGACCCAAGAAACCCAATGAGTATCACACCACTAATTTCAATTATGAAAACTTACACACTAACACTCACTTCATGCCGGTTCCATTAGGTAAAGCGCCACACTTTGATGGTACGCACTATACCAAGTGGAGGCACAACATGAGGTTGCATCTAATCTCGCTCAATCCGAGCATTTGGAGAGTTGTGTGTGTAGGTGTGAAGCTACCCAAGAAGTATAGAGACCTCACACCGGAGCAAGAGCAAGCCATGCATCGCAATGCACAAGCGGCTAGTGTGCTACTCACATCCTTGAGCAATGAAGAGTTTGATAGAGTTGATGGCTTGGAGAGTGCCAAGAAGATATGGGATACTCTTCAAAGAGCTCATGAGGGTGTTGATACCGTAAAGCAAGCCAAGATTGAGATATTGGAAGGAGAACTTGGAAGGTTTGTGATGGATGATGATGAAACCCCTCAACAAATGTATGGTCGGCTCAAGGTCATGATCAACAAGCTTAGAGCATATGGAAGTACCAAGTATGGAAGGCACGAAGTTGTCAAATTGATGACTAGAGCCTTCTCACCAAGGAACATCACATTGGTGACAATGATCCGTCAAATGAGAAACTACAAGAAGATGTCCCCGGATGAAGTGCTTGGTTTGATCATCAATCATGAGATCATGGAGAAGGAAGCTCAATAGTCAAGTCAATAGCAAGAGCGGTCTCCAACGCCAAGAACAAGGAAGTGGCACTCAAGGCTAGAAAGAAAGGCAAGAGCAAGCAAGAAGTTGAAGTGAGCTCAAGTGATGGTGGTGATGAAAGCTCCGATGTTGATGATGAAGAGATGGCTCTATTCATTAGGAAGTTCAAGAAGTTCATGAAGAAGGACCGAGGCACAAAAAGCAAGAGGACAAACTCCAAGCAAATTTGCTACATATGTAAGAAGCCCGGACACTTCATGGCAAATTGTCCACACAAGAAGGAAGATCAAGAAAATGAGAAGAGTCATCAAAGTGACAAGAAGCTCTTCAAGAAAAAGAAATTCACCGGTCAAGCTCATGTGGCGGAAGAAGATTCAAATGAAGAAGCTCCCACAAAAGAGGGCATGGCCACCATTGCTATCAAAGGGTCATCATCAAGCAAGAAGTTGTTCCCATGCCTCACCGATGATGATGATGACAACAACAAGCCACGCCACGTATGCCTCATGGCCAAAGGGCGCAAGGTAACTAAGAAAGTCGTCACTCCTTCTACTCTTGAAGATAGTGATGATAATGATCATGATGATGATAATGATGATAGTGATGCAAGTGATTGTGAAGCCTTGCTCAAAGGTTTGAATAAAAGTGCTATCACTAAAATAAAGAAACTTATGGAGCAATTGGTTGATAGGGATGAGTTGCTTGAGAAACAAGAGGACTTGCTCATCCTTGAAAAGGAGAGAAACCTTGAAGTCAAGGAACTCTTAGCATGTGAGAAGGAAAAGAATGAGAAGTTGGACCAAAAACTTGCGAAAAGCAAGGAGACTCTCACAAGTCTCAAGAGCTCAAGTGTTGTTCTTCAAGAAAAATATGATGGGTTAATCAAGGCCCACAAAAATCTTGAAGTGCAATTTGATGCTCTTAAGTCTAGCTCCTCTAAACCTTCAAAAGATGCCTCTAAATCAACCAAAGGCTCCACAAGTAAAGATTGTGCAAAATGTCATAATGTTGATCTTGATGCTTTTGCTAACAATGAAAAAGAGTTGAAGCTCTTGAAGGGACAAATTACTAGGTTGAACACCATTATCAAGAGAGGTATGATTGGTGATGGTGAAGATGAGAAAGAAGCAAGGTTCAAGATGGCAAGGGATGGCTTTGTTAGGCTTGAGGCTATTCCCCTTCCCATTGATGATCTTGAGAACAAGAAGGACTCGATGTACACCGTTGAGGATACCTATGGTCCACCATTTGTGATAGGTGAAAAAGTGAAGTACAAGAAGAAGTACACCAAGGTGATGGAGACAAGCAAGAAGGTGAACAAGGTTGAACAAGTCAAGACCTCAAATGCCAAGAAAGTCAAGTATGAAGCTCCAAAGGAGAAGAAGAAAGAATATGCATCTCAAGACCTTTTCTATGCCGATTATGTGTTGACTAGAAATTCTTTTGGCAATGTTGTTGCTAAATATGTTGGACCCCACACACACAACACTCAAATCAAGAGATGTGTGTGGGTGCCAAAAATGCTTGTTACTAATGCTAAAGGACCCAAATCTTTTTGGGTACCTAAAACGAAGGCTTGATTTGCTTTTGTAGGCCTACTCCTCCGGTGGAACAAGTTGGGTGCTTGATAGTGGATGCACAAGCCATATGACCGGAGCGAGGAAGATGTTCACATCACTTGAAGAGAACACATCCGATTGTGATTCTATCACCTTTGGTGATGATGGAAAGGGAGGAGTACTTGGTATGGGTAAAATTGCTCTTACTCCCGAGTATTCAATCTCTAGTGCTCTCTTAGTTGATTCTTTGGAGTACAACTTGATGTCGGTCTCACAACTTTGTGAGAAAGGCTTTGATTGTCTTTTCACTAACGAAGGAGTGACCGTCTTTAGAAGAAGTGATTACTCAATTGCCTTTAATGGTGTGTTGAAAGGAGGACTTTATCTTGTGGATTTTTCATCGGATAAAGCCCAACTTAATACATGCTTGATGGCAAAGTCTAGCATGGGTTGGCTATGGCACCGAAGGCTAGCCCATGTTGGCATGAGGAATCTCCATAAACTTCAAAAAGGCGGCCACATCCATGGACTAATGAATGTTACTTTTGAGAAAGATAGACTTTGTAGTGCATGCCAAGCCGGAAAGCAAGTTGGAGCTCCTCACCCCGCCAAGAATGTGATGACTACCACAAGGCCTTTGGAGATGCTTCATATGGATCTATTTGGTCCAATCGCCTACATAAGCATTGGTGGTAACAAATATGGTTTAGTAATTGTTGATGACTATTCTCGTTTCACTTGGGTATTCTTTTTGCATGATAAGAGTGAAACACAAGGAGTGCTCAAGTAGTTTGACATGGACAAAGCCAAGCCCATCAAAACTCCAATGAAGACCAATGGACATCTTGATCTTGATCACAATGGCAAGGCCGTGGATCAAAAGGTATATCGCTCCATGATTGGTTCTTTGCTTTACCTTTGTGCATCTAGGCCCGATATAATGCTTAGTGTGTGCATGTGTGCAAGATTTCAATCTGCTCCTAAGGAGTGCCACATGGTGGCCGTTAAAAGAATCTTGCGATATTTGGTTCATACTCCTAACCTAGGGCTGTGGTATCCAAAGGGCTCTAAGTTCAAGTTAGTTGGCTATTCCGATGCCAACTACGCCGGATGTAAGGTGGATAGGAAGAGCACATCCGGGACTTGCCAATTCTTGGGTAGGTCCCTAGTGTCATGGTCATCCAAGAAACAAAATTTCGTTGCTCTTTCCACCGCCGAAGCGGAGTATGTTGCAGCCGGTAGTTGTTGTGCACAATTGCTTTGGATGCGACAAACTCTAAAGGACTTTGGTTACACTATGAACAAAGTTCCACTCCTATGTGACAATGAGAGTGCCATAGCTATCGCACATAACCCCGTTGATCACAATAGAACAAAGCACATAGATATCCGGCACCACTTCTTGAGAGATCATGCTATCAAAGGGGATATAGTGATTAGCTATGTGAGAACCGATGCCCAACTTGCCGATATATTCACCAAGCCTCTAGATGAGAAGCGCTTTTGCGAGCTTAGAAGTGAATTGAATATCCTTGATTCTTCTAATGTGGAGTAGAATGTTACACATTTGATTGTAGTCTCTATTTGTTTGGATTTGCGAAACAAAATGAATTGTGAAAGCCTTTGAGTGATTTTCAAAACTATTTAAATGGCTCTTGATCTTTAGATCCTATCTTGTTGAATATGGTCATAGTTCATGGTATGTTGATTGCTTACTGGCCATATGCAATAAGTGTACCCTATAAGTTCATCCATCTGTTCAAAATTCCTTGAAAATCTCTCTCTTTCAGCAAGTGGTCAGTCAGGTCCGGACTATCCGGTAAAATCCTTGGATTCCAGGATCGACATCAGAAACTCCCCACCGGAGACTCCGGTACACTACCGGAGTATCCGGGCCTGGTACCACCGGACTCTCCGGTACCGAGCCGGACTGTCCGGCGAGTTACCTCCTATATAAGGATTTGACCCCGCGGTGAACCGGTCATTTATCCTCTTCACCGTGTCTCTCTCACACACGTCGCCCTCCTTCTCTCCTCCACTCAAATCTTCGAATCTTGGTCGATTTGGAGCGGGATTTAGCCTCCCAAAGGATTTACAAGACCTCCAATCGTCGGAGACTCCGGTGCCCCCAAGATTTTCCTCCGGGAAACCGAGGAAGTTCTTGAAGGTATTGTTGAAGTTCTCCACTTCTCGATCTCCTCATTCAAGCAAATGTGGATGATTTCCTTTGGTCAATCTGTTGTCTATGAGGTTGTTTAGCAATGCTAGAAGTTTGGTTGGAATCCCGTGGCTAGATTTTGAGATTCGACGAATTTGTGAAAAGTTAGGGTCTGCCGGAGTGTCCGACATTGTGCCGGAGTGTCCGGCCCCCGGACTATCCGACACATAGCCGGATACTCCGACAGAACCTAATTCTTCACAAATTCGTCCAACCTCTTGTAGTTGATTCCATCCTTTTGCTTCTATAATCTAAGCCTCATTCCTTCTCTTTAAATCTCAGATGGAAGGCAGAGGTGGAAGGAAAGGTACCAAAAGGACCGTGAACCCTCATGCATCAAGTTCTAGAGGTGATGTATCCAAGAGGGGGAGAGGCAAGGGCAAGACACCTGCTAGTGTTGATGAGAATGAAGCCCCTCCTCTTGTGGATGGCATGTTTCCAAGGATGCGTACCCCTCATCATTATGAGAGGAACATTCAACTTAGGGCTGAAAAGAACTACTCAAGAGGCCGACATTACTTCACCACGTTGCGTCATGCCGACCCTTTTGAGTATGAAAAGGACCCAAGGGACAAGGACTACCGCTTTCACTCAGATTTCCATTGGGATTGGTACAAGCATGTGATCAAGCCTAAGCAAACCCCCGTTCTCCCCATGAAGTATATTGATTGGGACTACATGAGAAGGCAAAATGATCCTGTCTTTGATCGTGTGATTGTCAAGTGTGCAGAAATGGGGATGGCTGATATAATGGAGCTGCCATATCATTGGAATGAGGAAGTGATCGCACAATTCTATGCCACCTATTGGATTGATGAAGCCTCTGCAAACGAGCCTATCATTCACTGGATGACTGAGGGACATCAGTTTGAAGTGTCCTACAACACCTTTGCTCAGATTCTTGGTTTCACCGATGATGACCTTGGAAGGAAAAGTATTTACAATGAGCAATCTCTTGACGATGGACAGATGGCTTTCATGTACCTTCGCAACCAAGGAGTGATTGGTAAGACTCATGGGATGAAGCCCTTCTACAGATATCTCAATTCACTCTTTAGGAATACTCTTCTTCCCAAGCTTGGTGACTCTACTACGGTCATGGGGATGTCAAGGAACCTTTTGTGGTACATGTCTTCTCAAAATGGGGCAGCAGATGGCTTTAGTGTGTTTGACTTCATCTTTTGGCAGATTTATGCCACTGCCACCGATCCTAGTCGCAGTTGTGGCTATGCCCCCTACATCATGAAGATGATTGAGGCTGTTTCTGGGACAAATTTTCACAAGGACTGCAAACACACTCCCTACAGGGTTAGGAAGCTGGCAGACACTCCCACTCGAGCTTCACGTGCTGCTGCTCCTACATCTCTTGATGCCTCATCTTCTCGGGCTGGACGTAAACGTCGCCCTAGTGCATCCTCCTTCATTGCTCGAGCTCTCAAGTCAATCTTCAACAAGTGCACCAAGAATGCCATTCAGATTCGTGAGCACCGTGAGGAGTCAAGGGCACAATGGGCAAACTTTGCAGCAAATCAGCAGCGTCTTTGCTCTCATGCAAACGTTGAGTATGTGCCCCCTCCGCCTCTTCCCGATCTTCCCTCAGAATCTGAGGATGAAGATCCTTTTGCACCCGCAAGACGGGCTGCTAGAGAGGCTGAGGGCAGCAATGACGAAGACACCGAGGTTGATGACATTGTTGAAGAAGAAGAAGATGATGAAGATGATGACGATGAGGAGACCGGCAGCGAAAACAACGATGACGACTAGAGCTTTTTCTTTCTCTTTTTGGTGATATGATGCCAAAAAGGGGGAGAAATGTATCTTGTTGATCTTGTTATCTTTCTTAGTGATGAACTTGTAGGGGTAAATTTTTATGTTAAACTAAGTGTGTGATTGTAAGACTAAGTTTAAATTTCTATGTTCTACGCATGAGACTATGTGGATGTAATGGTGTATTGCTCTTTCTATCTTTGTTGTTAGGTTGAGTGATCCTACTTGCTATCATGCGTTTTTATTTATTGCATATATGATAGGATGATCTTGCAAGGTTTTAGGGGGAACTCTCATGTTGTTCTCTGAAAATGTGCATTTGGCATGCTTAGGCCAATTTTGATGAATTCCATTCATACACATATTTAGGGGGAGCTCTCTCTACATTATTTTGATCTTATTGAATATTATTTGATCCTTGCATGCTTTGGTTGTTTTGGCATCAATCACCAAAAAGGGGGAGATTGAAAGTGCATCTAGGCCCCTAATTATTGTTTTGTGTGATTGACGTCAAAACGATCCAAAAGGACTAATGTTTACATTGAGAATATACTCAACTAGGTCCTTCAATGGAGATCAAAAAGATACATGTGGATATGATCCCTTGCTTTGTTGAAAAAGAAATGGCATGAAGTGCTCAATGGACGGAAATATCATGTTTTTATATTTTTCATTGAGTATAGGAATGCCGTACTATTAAGAGGGATGTTAATCATGTGTCTAATGATGTCACAAGAGTTTTTGAGAGGATCAAAACAAACTCAAGATGAGCGTTGAGTGTTTGGAAAACTGGGAGTACAGTTTACCCCCACCGGAGTGTCCGGCCATGCGCCGGAGTATCCGGTGGAGCTAAAAACCGGGTTACAGTTCCCCCCACCGGAGTGTCCGGCTATATGCCGGAGTGTCCGGTGGTGTTGAAAACCAACTTACAGTTTCCCCCCACCGGAGTGTCCGGCCATGTACCGGAGTCTCCGGTGTAGTTCAAACCAGACTTACAGTTTACCCTCACCGGAGTGTCCGGCTGTGTGCCGGAGTGTCCGGTGGTCTCCAGCTCGACCCAAACCCAAGTCCCACCGGAGTGTCCGGCTACGTGCCGGAGTATCCGGTAAGACCTAAGTGAGCAGGGTAACGGTTCGATTTTGAGGGACTCTATATATACCCATCCACCTCCAACGGCTCATTCTCTCGTCTCAGCTCACAAGAACACGACCAAAGCCTTCCCTTTCACATCACTACTCACTCCAAAGCCAAAGATTTGTTGGATTCACTCTAGGGAGTGTGAGAGACCAAGAGATTCGTGTTGAGAGCAAGCATTCCACTCTTGAGCGTCTTGTGGCATCATTCTTGCGTGATTCATTTGTTACTCTTGGAGCTTTGTGCTCCTAGACGGCTAGAGGTTGCCCGGGAGCTCCCAATTCGTGTGGTGACGCTCCGGGAAGTTTGTATTGCCCTCCTCGCAAGAGGATTTGATAGTGAGCAACTCGAGCTTGATCTTTGTGATCGCTTGAGTGAGGAAAAGAGTTGAAAGAGACTCGGTCCTTTGTGGACTCCTCAACGGAGACGTAGGGCACTTTGTGGGCCTGAACTTCGGGAACAAATCTTGTGTCACTTGCGCTTATTTCGATTGTTCTTGTTGTTCATCATAGCTCTTGTTGTTCTTGCTTATATATCACTAATTTGCTTCGATCTACTTGTGTACTTGTTTACTTTCGCATATATTGTGTAGATTCACTTCATAGCATCTATACAAGTCTTTTGTTTCAAGTAGAATTGTTAGAAACTCTGTAGATTTCAAATTCCGCAGATTTAATCCCAGGTCCGGACTGTCCGACACAGTACCGGATACTCCGGCAGTTCCAGGCCCGGAGTATCCGGCAGTGTACCGGACTATCCGGTAGTGCTGACAGTTTGATTAAGTCTTAATTTGCAGAAGTTTTAGAATTGCCTATTCACCCCCCCCCCCCCCTCTAGGCAACTTTCAGGTGTGTACGCATACGAACAGATACTACAGCTGTACTCAGCAGGAGATGCTTAAAAAAATAAAAATAAAAATAAGAATCGTTTCGCGTGTCAGAATCCCACCCGTTCGGCTCCAGAAGTCTCTCGGTCTGCTACAGTAAAAGAGGCGACTTCCAGGGCGACTTGTCTTCCGGCGGCGATTCCGTCGCCTCCTTCTCGCCTCCGGTGGCCGGTCCGGCGCCGGAGGTGGGCGGGGGTCGCGGATCGCCAGCCGGCGTACATATTTCTGCCTTCCTCTTTCCTTTTTAGGTTTGTTAGAGTAGGGCAGGTTTTCTTCCTCGTGTGGCTGCCGTCGTCGCCGTCGCTATTCGCTGCTGCAGCTGCTGAAGCGGGGGCTGGGCGGGGTGCGGCGCGGATCGTCGCCCTTCGCCGTCGTGCTTCGGCACTGGTGCCGTTCCTGCGTCCAGGCGCGCCGCGGTGGAGGAGGCCCTCTGCGTGGTCGCTTTGCCCGCCAGGTGCTCGACTGGTGGTAGGCATGGTGACCCGGCTCTGTTCGGCGAGTTCGTCGCCGAGCACCCGTGCCTCGGGCGTTCCTCTGCTTCGCCTGGTGCGGGCGGGAGGCGGAGGTGATGGACGTCCGGGTCTGGCTTGTGGCCGTCGTTGGGGCTGCAGCGGTGACGGAGGCGGCGATGTCTGAGGCGTCTGCGAGGAGCTTTTGTGCCGGCGGTGAATTTGCCAGTGGTGGCTCGCCGTGAGCCTCCTTTTGGCGGTTTCTGCGCGGCTTCGTTTACCGGCGCTGACATCTTGTCGGCGGCGGGCTGCTGTGTCCAGGGACACAGGTGATGCGGAGGCGCCGGCGTTCTCCTTTGAAATAATTTCTCCCGAGCTTCCTCCGTCTCGTCGGCTTGCGCTCTCTGGTGTCCGGCGTGAAGCTTGTGGGAGGAGTGGTCCTTTTGGACCTGTTTAGGGGAGCTCTCCGGCGGTTCTTTGATGGAGCTGTCGGCTTTGTTCTGCAGGTACCTCTCATCGCGTGGTGACACAAAGGGAGTGCGACGTCCCTCGTCGCGCATCGGGGCTTGATGGTCCTGATGATCTCTCGATGGACGTGATTTGCTTGTGCTGGGTATAGATGTAGGGGTGTTCGTGTGGGTTGGAGTGCGTAGGCGTGAGTCGGCGTGTTTTACATATACGAACAGATGCTACATTTATATTCAGTTTTGAGAGGTTAAAAAAAAAACTGTTAATCAATCAGGTTCCAAAAAAAAAAACTGTTAATCAATCATCTTCGTCTCCGAGACGCCGCGCAGGGGAAGAACCGAGCCCGCCCAAGAACTCCTATCAATCCCCCTCGAATCGCCATCCTGAAGGTCGGTGGTGGGCATGGCGTCTGCAGCAGGGATAGCAGGGCTGCTTCGATCTGTGGCGAGCAAGCTGGCACGCGCACCGCCGGCACAGCATCATCGTCTTCCTGCCCTCGGAGGAGAATTTCCAAGATGCTCTTCTCGCCCTTTTAGCTATAGTTCCAGCAACAAGGTATGTACTGTACCTAGGTGCCCTGTAATCGGTCGATCTTGTTTCTGTTAATTTCCTATGTAGTAATGCTACTTATTTTTCATCACATCCTAGATCTACTAATTCATTAGTACCTCTTAATTCATCCATCATTCTTTAATTTACAATACTTTGATTCATTTAAAGTTGAACGGCAACATAAAACGTGTTTATCTGTTGATAATGGCACTATGTATTACAAATAACTGTACATTCTTACCCTCTAATAATTATAGCTATACATATCTTTTTTATGCAAAGGCTGAAGTATTAATATATTCCCATGTCTGAAAAATTTGTGTTACATTCTTCTTTTTTATTTATTTGGTTTTACATTGTTCAAAATGTTTGTATTTCAGGATCTTACTCACGACAAGAAAGTTGTCAGCAAGTTAGACATGTACTCCTCTCTTTCTCAAATTTGAAATCTATACGGGTTTCCAAAGTAACTGTACCTTATCATTAAATTTCTCATTTCAGCATAAGCGATTCAGCCATAACAAAGATGACTTACTTTCTGATGTTCGGTAGCGTGATCTACCTTTATGGATGGATATTGCCAGCTATTGGTAGGATGAACGATGCTGCTTTGGCAAGGGAAGATGAGATTGCTCAAGTTGTGACAAACGAATTTCAAAAGATGCATGACTTACTCACAGAGCAGCGGCGTAAGTCTATGGAAACAGATTTTATAGCCACACATCTATTTGCCATCTATTCTGAAGCCCAAACCAGACAGACCTCAGGTATTAGTTTGACGTATCAGATTGTGAAAAAATGCCTGATGAACATGAAATGAATGTTAGATAAGAACTACCAGTATATCTTGCCATTGGGTGTTCAGTATTTACAGCTATCGCATGGCTTTCCTTTTCCATTAAAAAAAAGTCCTGTTCTATTGGATGCATTTTGCTTGTGAATCAGAATCGATTTGTGCAATCACTTGGCTAGTTTGGCGAAGTCTGATTGAAAGAGCACATGTGAGGGAGGGTGGTTCACATGAATCACCTAAAATGTGATTTTCTCACCTGAATCACCTTTGTCTCCCCACATACACTTTTCTGGAATCATAAACCACCAAAACAACCATAGAACAAATGATTTTGATTCACATTAGAGTGCATTCAATGAACAAATAGAATTTGCAACTAGAACATTAGAAACTAGATCTCTACCACATGGGGTGTTAATGTGGTGGCGGTAAGATGTTGATCGCTTATGTGCTTATTTTGGTTTGGAAGTTCATTTTTGTAAGAATGGTTTCATTTTTTGCTTTGCGCATTAGCATTATATATGTTGTGCTGCACTTTAGCAATACCACTGCTTTATTTATTTTTTGTTTGACGGGAAGCCACTGCTGATTTTCTATGCCTCTGGCAGGTAAGGAGCAAGGTGGAGGTCGAGCTGTTTAGAGGATTCAGATGAGAGGCCCTTGAGTAATAAAGTGCAGAGGCTTTATTGTCATTTTCTCGGTGGATCAGTGATCTAGTTGACGGTTCTGGAATGTTATGATGTTTGTGCATTGTTGATTCTGTGCGGTGTTTGTCTTTCTGATGAGAGGAGGTTATTGCGTAGCAATTAGCCAATTAGTAGTCGATTTGTATTTACTGGCGTTAACTGGCAGGTTCTGTAGTTCGACATTGGACTATGGTAAGCGGTTGCTGCCCAATTGGGCGATGCTGGTATACAGAAGACAGAAACAGGGTAGAAATGACAGCAAACAATGAACTCTCGAGCCGATGGAGGTCGAAGCCGTGGCCCACGCGGAACGGGAGCGCCGGCGGCTTTGGTGTCTCCAATGTGGGAACCAAATCAAGCTCGCTGCGTGAAGCCGAAAGGGGCAGGACAGAGGTCGAACTACGCCGCAAGTTGCTGGGTGACGGAGGAGCTCGATAGCGTGGAGGACAAACTCGCGGAACTACCTGCTGCTGCGCTGCCGCCTGTGCATTTTCTTCATCACATACTGAAACTCGATAGCGTGACAAATAGTAAGAGCAGGAAAAGAATCATAGAGCACATACTGAAAAATTATCTTTGCATTCAGCTTTATTGTTTCTACTATCACATGAAAATTCCCATACTGACTACAACGCTTAACAAGTATAGTAGCAACATTTAGCTCACTAAAATTCAATTTATATAGTACCATACTGTTCACTGCTTCCGATTTGCTACTTGCGCATCAGAAGAACCACAGTATGTGCAGCGATGCTCCTGTTCTCCCCCAGACTGTCAACTTTCTCATGTGTCTTCGCCTTAAGGTTGACAACAGATGGATCTGCCCCAAGTAGTTCACACAAGTTGGATCTGATTGTCTCCTTGAATGGACTAAGTTTTGGTGTTTGCAAAATTAGCGTTGCATCAAGGTTGCCCAGCTCATAGCCTGCTTCATGCATTAATTTCACCTGAAATTGCATGACACTCCAAATACTTAAAAAATGGTAGTTAACATCAGTTTCATAACTTATGGGCTATGAAATATCCTTGCATGAGCAGATGAGACGACCATTTCTGATTCGGTAACATAGGTTGAAATGATAATACTAAATAATATAGAAAATAAGCTACATTCAATAGTCAATGAGGTTGTAGAAGAAGGATCACATAACGAACCCAATTCTAAGGCATGGGAATACTTTCTGCCAAGAGGCTGCAAAAGCCCCAAGAGTAAGTGTTCAGTCAACGTTCCAGGCGCATGGTTCATGTCTTTTCCAAAATCTAAAGCGGCCCAAAAGGCCCGAAAGTGTGCAGTCAACGTTCTAAGCACATGGTTCATGTCTTGTGCAGAATCAAAAGGCAAGTGTGCAGTCAACGTTCTAGGCACATGGTTCAATCGCGAAGACCTATCATACAACATGCTTTTGACGCAGTCATGGCTGAAGCATCTAACGCTTTTCAGTGAACAATAGACAGTGAAACATGCAGGCAATAAACAGTGGTGTTTTCAGGATGAGTTCAGGGTCTCATAGAGTCATAACTCATTCAAGGAGAAACTAGTTAAACTGCTATATGACCAAAAAAGCGATTATTCGAAAAGCATAGGATATGATCTCTACAATTTGTCCTTATAAAGCATTCCTAGCACTCGAAAGCTTCTACTCACACATGGTATCCCAATCCTAGACATTCTTTTTTACAGAAATATGGTAGAATTGCCAGCAAAGAATGAACTTGAGCGCATTAGAACTGCTACATGAGCATAATATACGAACTCAACAATTTGTCCGGATAAAGCATTAGCATCCTACTTATGGTATCCCAATCCTGACATGGTTTACAGAAACAGGGTAGAATTGCCGGCAAAAAGTGAACTTGAGAGCGTAATAGATGGTCAAGTAACTCACGGCTTCCCTCATGAACACCGAAGAATCGGCGCCCTTCCAGCGGGGGTCCGAGTCCGGGAAGATCTGACCGATGTCCGGCAGGCCCAGGGCGCCGAGAATCGCGTCAACCACGCAGTGCAGCAGCACGTCCCCTGAAGCAGAAGCCGAATTCCCCACACAATCGGTCATCAAAACGAAGCGAGAAATGGAACCAACGCTTAAGACCAAGCATCAATGAAGAACGGCGGGCTTGGCCGGCACGTACCATCGGAGTGCGCTTCGCAGCCGCGGTCGTGGGGGATGTTGATGCCCCCGATGATGAGCGGGAGGTCAGGCTCGAGGCGGTGGAGGTCGAAGCCGTGGCCCACGCGGAACGGGAGCGCCGGCGGCTTCGGAGCCGCGGCCACGGCCGGCTGGTGCTCCGCCTGGACCGCGGCCGCGACAACCTGGGTCGACCGCCGCAGGCTCAGGGACGGCCGGCAGGGGGAAGGGCATGATTGGGTGGGACCGGCGCGGGCGCGTGGAGGGGTCGAGATGGAGGAGGAGGTCAGGAAGAGGGAGGAGGAAGGGGCGGTGGCCATGGCGCCGCTGCTGGCGGTGGGCGTGGGCGAGAGATAGCGCAGTGGCCGAGTTTTTTTTCTGGGGCCGGGCGGGGGAGGAAGCGCGAGGGGAAAGGCTGCGTTTTTCGTGTGTCGGAATTATTTGGGCGAGGGCGAGATGAGCATCTGGTGCTGGAGATGCGATGACGGCAGATAGCTTTGGAGCGTTTACAGTAGGTGGCATCCAAGACTTCTGATGGCTGCTGCCTTTGCGTTTTGACCGAAATTTGCACGTGTTCAGGAACCGCAACACGCTGCTCTACCTCAACATCTCCGACTGTCCGACAAGGGAGACGCCGCCGGACTCACCGCAATCTTTCCTTTCAGTTTCCCAATAATGACAGAATAACTGAAGATTTCAACTCTACTCATCAGTTTCTAGAACCTTATTCGGCTAAGTACACTCTTCGATTTTTTGGTTGCTAAATCGTCATCACACTAAAGTGCTGCGTAGGTTTTCTGTAGAGGAATTGTGTAGCGATTGGTTGAGCATTTATCATAATTCAGAAGAACGTCAACCAAACAGACTGCGATGGAACAAATTTTCTATTGCAGAGAGCTAAAAAATAGCAAGGCCAATGGACCTCAGCCAGCAGTTGACTAATGGCTAATGCCGCAGTCAGCTATTCAGATGTTCATCCCCTTCATTTGCGAAGGAACAATTGTCGATTTCATTCATTTTAGTGCAGAACTACAGAACTAATAAGGAATATCAAAATGTCAAAGCATCATCTAACCTACTTGCAGCCTGCTTTGCTGACACACTTCCATATCAAGCCTTTAGTGTAAGCACAAGGAATCACTTGAGACACTCGAATGACCATCGATCATTGATCAGATGTCATCTTAGTGGCCTCTTCAGTCTGCAATATTTCGATCACCTCATTCAATTCTTTTTGCCGTCGGCACCTCCGCACCTTGCCCAGCCTCCTCTGGCTTGCGCATCTCTGTCCCTCTTCTCGTCGAACACAGGACGCCGGACGTAGGCGCAGGCATGTGGGTTCTCACGATCTCCTTCGTAGATCTGGCTTCACCTTGTCGTCCATCCTCGCGGGCTCCGGCTGCAGCGCTTAACCAGCAGCCACCGGAAGCTGGCTCTCCTAACGCTGCTCGCTGACTGCCACCTGCCCACCACCGATTCCGCCGCCGATCTCCCCGGCGTTGGGAGGCGGAGATAAGCGATAATCTCGTTGATGCCGTCCATCGATGGGATGGGCCGTAGGGCCTCGTCCCTGGTGCCTAGGTCAACCGCCGATTCGCCGCCGCCATCCGGGGTCACACGGACGGGAGCCGACATGACCGTCGCGGCCGCGGTAGCGACGGTTGAGTTCATCCATTCTTCAATCGGGATCGCATGTTTTCATCGAACGGTCAGCCGGCTATTAGAAAATTTACAAAATAACTCCTCATTTGGATCGCGACTATTGGTCGCGATTCGCGATCTAAATATTTTCATAAAACACCTTATTTTAAATCGCGGCTATTAATCACAAATATTTTCATAAAGACTCCTAATATTTACGAATATCCCCCTAAACTGAATCACGACTAATAGTCACGATACAATTATTTTGCATATAACCCCCTCAATCCTTCAGGCGGCCAAGCCCCTTCACGTCCGGCGGCCGAGCCCCTTCACGTCCGGCGACGGCGAGGGGCTGCAAGGTCGCGGCGAACTTCCTCCAGCTCCTCCTGCTCCGCTTCCCGCCGCCTCCGGCTCTCCCCTCCTCTCGAGTGTTTGGGCGCGCTACGGCGGCATGGTCGTGGGGTGAGCGTCGTGCTAGCCGCGCCTCGAGGCGTTGAACAAACCAGCCGCCTCTGCTCGCGAATCAGAAACGTGAGGCGCGGCGGCAATGTGCTCTACTCCTAGTTCTGTGAATCTGCACTCGACAAATACGACCTCGACTCCTGGCCAAAAGCTGCGTGCTAAGGTACATCGTCAGTTCCTTTCGCTTTGGACATTCAGACATCTTTCAGCCTATGCAGGGCTTGAATCTCCAGCCTCCAGGACACAGGAGGCATTTCGTGTGGCAATATGAAAGGCAGCCATGATTGTGTAGACTAGTGTCATATCCATTCCTCACCTGGCAAGGCTAATAATCCGAAGAGGTGTACATCACCAGATTCGCACAAGGACAAAGGAGGGAAATAACAAACTAGCTCGAGAACGGAGGAAACGAAGGCTCGAGAAAAGAAAAACAATCAAGCAGTATAATTTCATTTAACTTTCAGCCTCAATGTCCACTCTAAAAAATGCCACAATGCTTACAACATCTTTATATGTGTTATAGACAACCTAAGAAATCTGCCCACAGCGAGAAAAAAGAAAAAGGGATGCCCCCTACAGTTGCTGAGTTTTTGTCTTCATAGATAGATGCTCGGAAGGGCAATTGGCCAGACCTTGGTACATCCACTTGTAGGTCAATCAGTGAAGCAGACCTTGGTATTAAGCGGTTTTACAGCACTCTGATCACCTCAATTGCAACTTACATGTTTTCAGATGAAGTAATTTGATAATATCATTGAACTGGCCACATTGGGCAGAAGTTTATTACCCAGATAGTAGCAGAAGCGATATTGATAACACTACCTGAACTCAATGGAGAGAAAAGAGAGCAATCTGCATTACTCAAAATTTCCTTTCCTCTTTCCATTACTAAGAACAGCCTTTAACTGATGCAATAACATTCAGGAGCCTAGATGACAAGCTTTTGGGGAAGGAAGAGTACACGCTTCAGGGCAAAATTATATGTACACATCAGGCCGCAGACAATTCTCACCTTTTAGAAGCCAACTGTACACGGTTGCACCCTTGCGCAATCCACAGCCGAAGGCTTGAATCTAGTTAGAAACAGAAAGGTGCAAGCGCCTTCATTGATCACTGGTGGTGCTACACCAGACACCATCCTGAGGTCTGTCGAACCGTAATTATATGTCGAGAGACCTGGCCGTACTATTCGCCTTTGATCCTGGAAAAGTTGTGCACTTGTCACTAAATTATAGGAAGGGCAAGGAAAGAGAGAGGTAGAGATAGGGAAAAACAAGGCTTGCCTTACATGAAAGGTGCATTCATTGCTAGAGCTGAACTCCTGGAGCTCCCTAGCTCAAGTCCATCAGAAGTGCTATATAAAGACAACAACTTCCTCTGTCAAATAGCATAAAACACCAAGTTAGTTCCACTGTTCATTCAAGATGAGCAGGAGTTACATCCTAGTTAGATGGTGGAACTGTACTAAATGCAAGTCTCAAATAGCAAAATCACTTCCTATTGCTACCACATTTGGTTAACCTGGCATGCTTACCATAGACTGGATTCTTTTCTCAAACTAACTCTTCACAAAAGAAAAGTTTGAGCTTGATATTGACCTTTTCCATTTTGGATGTTGGTTTTTCACTAAGCAATGCGCCATATGTAGCTTTGTATCAGATCATCAAAAGTTTCTGCTACAACTACAAGACAGGTTCAAGCTTAAGAACTGCTCCACTGATTATTTCAGGCTAGAAGCACCAAATACGTCAACATACTGTGCAGACCAAGTGACCAACTTCTACCACCGATAAGATAAAGGTATCAAAGATGTGAACTGGTCTGCTAACTCATCATACATGAAACCGTGGGATTTGCAAAAAATGGTTACAATCACCACACAATATATAATTACTGCAAATATAGACATCACGCAGGAATACAAGCATGTGATCGCATAGCTCTGCGGGCCAATATTTTCAGGGGTAACAAGGAAAATATTAAGACAAATATGATAGAGAAGACAATGAAACATTGAAATAAAATGCTCAAGCAACCTGTGTAAGTACCAGTAACTGCAGGTGGTAAATGAAGATTATGAACTCTTCGGAAACAATTTAATGCAGGAATCATACAAAGACATGTAGTCAAGCTTACTTGATCCTCAAAATCAGGACTTGTCAAATTGATGGAGAGATTCCTCATCAACAACAATGCCTAAAGAGAAATGAAGACACAGCCAGTCAATGAAAAGAAATAGAGAATTCCAAACTATAAATTTAGACCACAAATTCATCTCAAATAGTTTTTTGTTGGTTTAAAAATAGATATCCAAATCATTACTTAACAGTTAATTGCAGTGCTCAGATGAGGTGAGCTTAAACATTCTAAGGAAACACTGTGTAACAACGACTAGACAGAACAATGTATATGCTTCAGTTGTTGTAACAATATATATATTTAATAGATTCCATTATTTTGAGTTGAAATGATGCAATATCACTGCATATTAGTCAAAACAAATCTGTAATTATAACAAGAAACAAAAAAGATGCATATCCATGATTGGCATACCGTTTCAACATCAATTGGATTCATCTCTTTAAGTTTCTGCAAATGACCACTTGTGCTTGGATCAAAAATACTGCCCAAGAAGCTGTATACTTGTGTGAAATCCGGCATAACTGTACCAAATAGACAAAACTGAAATGTTAACAACGCTAGTCCGTGTAATAGAAGCAAATCATCTATTCAAGGTAAAACAAATCCCAACATTAACTTGTAATGTGTCAGTATAACAAAAAGGATACCACTATTTTGATATCAGTTTTTACTACTTTTTAATTTCCACTTATGTATCTGTGGTTCAGTTCATTCTAAAGAAGACACACTGTTTACAAGATTTTAACATACCAAATTGCATAAAAAGTAAACAGGAATCTGATAAATTACATTGGACAGTAAGGTAAGTATCAGAAATCTCAAGAGGTACTGACGGCGGAGTGATGGAACTTGATTTATCTGATCATTGGGTTCACCAGGTTGCCAAGCCCTTGGAGGGCCTTCAGTACTGCTCGAGCAAAAATTGTTTGGACCCAGTGTTCCAGCACCTAAATCTTCTATGCGAAAGATATAAATTAACGTATAGATATTGCAGCAAAATATTTAAAGCAAGGATGCACCGTGTTGTACAAACCTTTCACCATTGATGACGCAACAATTGGTCGGACAGAATTGTGAGCCCATGAGGAAACAGTTGCATTCATGCCTGAGTTCCTATGAATGGATGAGGATTCTGTCTTGTGTGCATAGTTTGGTTCTGCAAGTCAAGAGATAGGTTATTAAATTTTTTTAAGGAATATACAGTGGGGAAACCCCTGCAATGGTAGATACTTGCGCTCAGAATAAAATTTGGTGTCACACAAAGGCACGGGGAAGACATGCATTTTCCTTTTTGAAGTTTTGGAGCATATGAAATCTCACCAATTTTGGAGGCCTTCTGAGGATATGGATGAGCAGCTTTACGCTTTGGTCGCGGAGGTGGGACATGTTCACTAGTACCATTCTTTTGAACCTTCAAAAAGTACTTCTGTGCATGACTTCTTATCTGTAAAACCAAGCAGAAATAAAATACAAAAATTATATTATGGGCGAGCAGAAAATATTAGGTAGTTGTGCAATCTGAGCAAAGGAGTGTCAGAATATGGTGATTTAACACCGCATGCAATATTGTTCTCTTATCATCTTGATTTAAAAAAAAGAACATAATTCATGGCAAAACCAACATACTATTTCTAAAAACGTGTTCTGAACTATTAAGGGGTTCAATTCTGCAAGATTTGCCGTACACTTTAGTGCATCAGGTCAGTACAGCCTAAGCAAACTAGTTTGATATGCAAGAGTTCTCAAAACTGGAAGAAACGAGTTCTTGGTCTTCTTTAGTTGAATACCTGGATGACAGTCTTTGAGCCAACAAAAGCTTCAATCTTTTTCCAGTCACGATCAAAGCTGAAAACAGAACAAATTTTACGTATTAATGGCCATGCTGTGTATAACTGACTGCCAATTGTACTCTCAGGGCAAAGGGAAGCACTATTGGCACGGTAGGTTGCTCATGCACACAGAAAAACATTAGTGCAGAAATAAGAAGCAGACACATGAGGTTATTGAGACCAAGAGGATGGAATTTTACATTACAAATCATGACGCTCAAAATAGTCATCAATTCAGGTGTGCTTGACTAGGTCCAAGCTAATACATACAATCAAATAAAAAATGAAAGAGAGAAGTGACAAAATAAAGTGTATAGACAAATCCATGCTTGTGAATGCATTTCAGAATATATGTAAATCGTGTGCTGATAAAGATGCTTAAGTTTTGTATAGACAAATCCATGATTGTGAATGCATTTCAGAATGGCTATATGTAAATCGTGTGCTGATAAAGATGCTTTGTGGGCTAATTGTAATACTAACACTTTGTGGGCTCAAGAATCTATCATGTGCCCTACGTGCCAAGGAACCAACCACCAGTTGCGCAAATAGCCCTAAATTCTTCACAATTTCAAGTTCAAACATCTGAACAATGGATTTTTGAAATTGAGCTGCATATTCTGCTAGTGGACAACAGAAGCTTTTTTTTTCCGTCTTTGTTTTGCCTATCACGTGAAAAGAATTGACCAACAAATTTGAAGTTTTCAATAAAAAAATTAAACGAAGAATTGAAGTACTGAACAGAGAAACCCGAGACAATGAACAAACAGCCAACTAGAACAATAATACAGAACATATCAAGTTTAGAACTGGACATTAAAATTCAGCACCACCTAACAAACGCAGCGAAAGAGGTACTAGGAAAGAACTAATCTTTAACCGACAGACCGAAGCTTCAGAGTTTCAAGTAAAGCACGCATCAAAATCAAGCAGAGGAAGATAACAAGTCCCAGGCAGGTTTGCTTACAGCTGCAGCGCCTCGAGGAACTTGTCGTGCTCCTGCTCCGTCCAGCTCTCGCGCGACTTGGTGATGGTGTACGGCTTCCGCACCTTCTTGCTGGCGTCCTCCCCCGCCGCGGCGGCGTCGTGCTGGGGCGGCTGCGCCGGTGGCGTGCCGGCGGAGACCATGAGGGGAAACCGAGCGCCGGGGATCTCAACGTGCGGTTGTGGCCGCCGGCCTCGCCGCTTGAGTGGAGGCCCGGGCTCTCTGGCTGGCTGTGAACAGCTGCAGCGCGGCTGCGGTGCGCGTGGTGTTGTGGCGCGGGCGTGGCCGAGAGGTGGGTGGGAGTGTGTGGGTGGTGGCGCCGCGGGGAAGGCGGAGCCGTGCGTTGCGTCGGGGGAGAGGAGGGCGGCGTCTCTCCTCTCCTCCGTTTTGGTTGGCCTGGGCCACCACCTGACTCTGACGGGCGCGTGCGCGCGGCCGAGCGTTTGTGGCTGCGCGCGGCCGCCCACTTGCGCGCCGTCCCTCTCGCGCTGTCGCGCTCCCCCGGCTCGATTGCTGCCAGCTTCATAGTTTACGCAGAGGTTTGTGTGGCTGATCGTGCGTTTACAGTCACTGTTTGTTGATTCACCGGGTGGAAGGACAAAGCTTGACTCTGTTTCATTTCATTGGGACTTCTAAACTCTGTTTTCTCTTGAGATTGATTATGTCTTGCATTAGGTAGACTGATAATGTTGAAAACGCATCAGTCATCATCTTGTCGACGCTACTACTGTCTTGTTTGTCACAGGAATACTTGCTCAACGAATATTCTGAATTTAATTTGGTTGCAGCTGTGTGGTGGTGTGATCTTCCAAAGTCGGGATGACAACCTAGGATCAGGATGAGGCCAACAAAGCTTCCAGGAAGGCATTTTTTTCGCCTCTTTCAAGGTGCAGTCATTTCGAATCTGCAACAACATTCAGCCTGTTCGGTTGGAGGATGCAGTTGCAGTTGCAGTTTTTTGTGAGAGATAACACTGTAGCGGAGGAAAGCAGCACTGTAGCACAGAGAGGAGGAAAGCAGCAGCAGCCGGCTGCTTTTCCGGCTGCCGAACATAGCCATTATTATCAGCGTGTGAAGAGATATCTCATTTGATATAGTGGCGGCTAATAGAACTAGTGACGCGGCTGCGAGGTGCGGTTGCTGAGGTCAAGAACGGCGTAACGTTTAGGGGTTGAGGGCTCCTCGGTCCAACGGGCAACGGCCCTAGGAGAAGTTTTAGGGCCGATTCAACAACCGGTCTGTTCGGCAGGCTGTTTTGTAGCTGTTTTACTGTAACGGCTGCTGAAAAAATAACTGCGAACACTGTAGCTGCTGATAAGCAGTAGGCTTAGCGAACAAGCTGAACATTATTAGACGATAATGATTAACCACGAACTACTGTGGATGGAGGCTAGCGGCAGAACATCACGGACTTATAAACGACGAGAGGGCGACGGAGGACTCAGATTTCCCCAGCCATGTTTGTGTAGGTTCAGACTTCCACCAAAATGGGCCCGACATAAGGAAAACAGCATCTGAGCCCCGGAAAAATTAGAGCCCATCTAAAACATTCGGCGGGAATCCGTCGCCATCAGTCACAGGCCAACACAGCACAATTCTTCACAAAGATAAAATTAAAAAATTAAAAAAATGGCCAACGCAGCACTTCTCTTTGCCAGGTGTCGGAGCCCGCGGCGTCCAGGTAACCCAAGCGCTCCGGGCTTCTTCTGGTTCCAGTTCCAGCTCGCTTCGACCGAATCTTCCAGCAGATGCCGCCTCATATTCCTCGTCCAGGCGCTGCGACTGCGGTCATAAGGCCTCGCGCGACGCAGTTTGTTTTAGCGCAGGGAGAGTCCACCGTCTTGCTTCACTCTACTTTCCGTTTGGATGTCGGAGCGGATGGTGGTTCGGAATCAGTCTCGGCTGCTCGACTGTTTTCGCGCAGGACACCACAGGGCTGCGTCTATCATCGTCGAGTGGTTAGCCAGGCTGGGAATATTCGGTGAGCCATTTCGTCGAACAACTTGTGATCAATTAACTGGCTCCATTAATGTGATTCTATAGTAATCTACTGTAGTTTGATTTTTCGAATAAATTAACAGGCTGAGAATGTTTTTTGGCAGCTAATCAAGTAGTAGCTCTAGATGATCCATGGGGCCTTACCTCTGTGGTTTTCAGTTCCCATAGCTAATTTTCGGCTTAGTGCTCCTTTGAAAAAGTCACAAATTTGCCGTTGATGACTTTTCTTGTACCTACTCGTGGAAGTTCATATTCGAATGTGATCCGCACAATTTTGCCGTGGAGGGTAGGTGCAAGGAGATCCCAAACCTTTTCGTTTTGTCATAATCGGTTGTTCATCCTTGTTAAGGTCCTACCGTAAATTTACCATGGTGTCATAACGTCATTGTTGCCATTTTCCATGCAATTATCTTGATTTGGCCATTCACTTGAGGTTATGATGTTGGATGCGGATACTTAACACACACGCGCCACCCCCGGTTCAACTCACACACACACCCTTCCTCGAACTGAAGCTTGTTGGATACCGGATTTGTTTTGAAGTTGAGTTGCAATAATACTTAACGCTATTTAATATTTCATAATGAGATATAAGAAAGAGTAGCGAATATTTTTTTGCGATGAAAAAGAGTAGTGAATATGGCTGTGGGCAGTATACTTTAGTACAGGGCATAGCTTGCCTCTAAATGTCTGGACCAGCTTGATCACTTGAACGGCTTTCTGTTTCTTATCCTATTTTTTCTTGTTGCGTGTATGATCTGCAATGTCTGTTAACTTAACAATACTTCCTGGATACGTAAGGTAGCACCGGGGCTTTCTGATAGCTCCCATGTCAAGTTGGATTCAGAAAGGTACCATGTATAGGGCTGCAACAATTTTGCGACAATCTTGTCAAGCAACCACTATGCGGAATCCTATAAAGGCATCTCATGAACAATGTTCATATGTTGCTGTCCCTTGGAGATGGTTCAGCTGTTCCGACACTGCCAAGCTAGGAATATCAACGCTTAAGCCAATCAAGGCAATAGATCAGAATTGTCATGCTGTTAGCGTGGCGAAAATCTGCACACTGCATCTTTCAGCTGATGTAAACCGTTGCTGGCTTACATCAAAGTATCGCTACTGCCGATCACCGGTTTTCTCAGGTGTCCCTAGCCTTTGTCGCATGTATTCCTCAGATACTAGGACGGAGCCAGAAGTTAGCAAGTATTCTGTCTCAAACGTCTCTCCTTCAGGAGGTTCTGAAATTGGCGCCACAGATGATGGTGCGAACACCTGGATTAATTTGTCAGCAAATACTCATCATTCTACAACTGATGCTAACATTACTGCAGGCAACAACGTGAAGGAGCTGATTGATACAATTCGATTTCATGCCCAAGAGTTATTTGGTAATCATCCAGCTCTAGAGAAGGTAATTGTCCCACTTGGTGGGACCTTGATTGGTACAACAATGGCGTGGTTTGTAATGCCTATTTTTCTAAGGAAGCTCCACAAGTATGCATCAGAAGGTCCTCTCATGAAACTTTGGGGAGACTCACATAAGAAAAATATGTCCTATCAAACAAGCTTATGGAGTGCATTGGAAGATCCTGCAAAATATATCATCACATTTATGGCATTTACGCAAATGTGAGTATTTTCACCTTCTAAGAGTAACGTGTTTGGCTTAGTACCTCATTGTAATAGTTCTTGTTAAGCAATTATCGTAAATTTGTATTAGTGTAATGGGACACTTTCTTTCAATGCAAAATCCTTTTTCACTTTTTCGAGTTCACATCACATTTCTGATTTTCATGTTCCTTCTGTATTTTCTTTATTTTGACGATGGAGATCGCCTTTCAGTTTAGATTTGATTTAGCACTTAAGGTATCCAGAGCAATAGAGCATCCTCAGCAACATATACATGTATAGAACTTTTATGGCCAACACATACATTGTGAACCATCTTGTGGTCAGTGTCAAAGCTATTCTGAATCTCTGGGGTCTCTGAAGATCTGATTTTTCTTCCTTCCTCAGGGCTGCAGTTATTGAACCAAACATTTCAGCTTATCTTCCACAAGCATGGAAAGGGTCCTTTGTTGTGTCTTTTGTTTGGTTCCTTCACCGATGGAAAACCAACTTCATTGCTAGCTCTGTCTCCGAGAAAACTGATATGGGAATTGACCAAGAAAGATTATCAGCGTTTGATAAGGTGTCCTCTTTAGGACTGATGGCACTTGGAGTTATAGCTCTTGCCGAAGCTTTTGGTGTACCTGTGCAGTCAATACTAACTGTTGGTGGTGTTGGAGGTAATGTTTTAGAATTTTAGCAAGCATATGTCGTGTCTCTTAAGTCTTAACTTGGAGCATTTCTTCTCATGATGCATTTCCTGAGCATTTTTCTTAAGGAGATCTAAGAGGCGTTACCTGAACCAGACCTTTGTCATGCCAATAATCAATATCAATTCATAGTCGATCAGAAAAGGCCATATATAGACGCAGTGAACTAGTGAGCTTGAAAATGATGGTATTTCAAAATTTCCTCAGTACCCTTTTTATTGATACATAGGAAACCTTTTCTCCTCTCTCAAGTGTACGTATAACATATATGTAACACAATACCTGTGCTAGGGATAATTAGTAATGTTGCCTAATTACATCTGGTTAAGCAGAATTTTATGTATGGATATCTGCTCAACATAAAATTTCCTCAGTACCCCTTTTATTGATACATAGGAAACTTTTTCTCCTCTCTCGAGTGTACATATAACAATATAACATATACGTAACACAATACCTGTGCTCGGGATAATTAGTAATGTTGCCTAATTTACATCTGTTTAAGCAGAATTTTATGTAGGGATATCTGCTCAGCATTCTTCCATCAGTCTGCTTTATTGTTATCGCTCTTTTAACAAAAGAACTATTCCTCAAAACAAAGCAAAACAAAACAAAACAAAAAGGCAAATTTATCCAAACAAAAACGCAAGAAACTATACATGAAGGAACAAGTACTGCTCTAAATATCTTCAGCAATCTACATATGCTCATATGTTCGCTGATAAATAAGAACTGGAGCTTTCAGTTAACTAGTAATTACATGTGTTAACTAACATCCTCTTCTGCATACTGTTCTAGGTGTTGCTACTGCTTTCGCTGCTAGAGATGTCCTTGGTAATATGCTGAGTGGGTTGTCGTTACAATTTTCAAAGCCATTCTCCGTTGGAGATTACATCAAGGTGCCTACCTATTTTTCTAATGAACCTTTTGTATCCACTCATTTTCTGGAACTTCAAGTTTCACATGCTATTAAGTTTGCCGTCATCATCCTGCTAAACACCATGGAAGATATATTTATTTTGTTCTAATAGCGGTTGTAGAGTACGAGACAAAACTATCATGCGAATGAATATAGATTTAGAAGGGGAAACAGATCGTTGAAGTGATCATGCTTTCACAATTCATACTCCTAATCATGCTTCAAAAAAAATTGTCATGGTTCTTTATCTTTGACGCTCCTAAGCCCAAGAATTCAAGAAGGGAACACCGATATGAAGTGCTTAACTTTTCAGCTGATTTCATTTGCCAATTGATAGACGTAATTTTATCTGGTTGCAGTTAATGCCTATGTCATAGTGCTTACTGTTTCTGGTTGATGAAAATTTGAAATTACTAAAAGTGCTTTCCAAATTGCAGGCTGGGTCCATAGAAGGGCAAGTGGTTGAAATTGGACTGACTTCTACTTCACTGATAAATACAGAAAAGCTCCCTGTTGTAGTTCCCAACTCCCTGTTCTCCAGCCAAGTAATGCGAACACTTTCCAGTTTCTTATTTTGCAAGCAACTAGTGGAATATTAGACTTGCTGACTTATTATTATTGCATCAATCCATTTTTTCCAGAATGTTTAATTGATTAGGATCCATGGAGCAGTCGTCTGAATGTTTATTAAACTTGTAGCTTCATAGAGCAGAGTCACACTAATAAGAATATTTACTTTATATCTTGACCGCTGAACACCATCCTGCATCTTTCAAAACCCTATTTGGTGAAAACCAGTTAATATGAATCACATTGACCTTAATAGCAATGTTTACTCTTATAACTATGCTTCCCAAAAGTAAGCCAGTATGGTGGCTGCCTGACCAGTTTGGCAGTATGTGTGTGAGATACTAGCATGGCCACAAATAGCTTATGTTATCTACCAATACTACTTGAAAACTCATACAGCTGTCATTTTAGGAATCTTAAGTGGTGCTGAATCAATTTTAAATCATTAACAACCTTATCGTCCATCCAACTTGAATCGGACAACCAGATTTTCATATAGCGTACACCTTTTTGCTTCAACAAAGCCTCATCTTGATCATTTAAAAGCCATGAATTCTGAAATTACCTTCTTGTGCATTATGATGGTGTATAAACAGGTTGTAAACTACAGATTGCTTTATGCTTACTTTTCTATGGCTTGGTACACGAAGCTTAGTGCTGATCTAAATAATGATGCAGATGATAGTGAACAGATCAAGGGCCATGTGGCATGTAAGTGTGACCAAACTTCCTGTAAGAACTGCAGAGATTGAAAAGATTCCCGCTATAACGGAGGAGATAAAAGCAACGTTGATGTCCAATCCAAAAATTGACGCCCCTTACTGCTATCTCTCGCAACTAGGGAGTTCACAAGGAGAGCTTACAATTGGTTGCAACATCAGAAGCACGGTATGTAACTGCAGTAGTCCTTCGGAAACGAAAAAACTGTGTGATCTTCAAATGACCGTTTCATTGTTTCGACGTTTCGTATTTGAAGTTCCATCAAGAAATATGTCATTTTTATTTGGGACCACATTGACTGTTTAGTGACATATGGTTTTTCTTTGTTTCTGTAGAAAAGGGAGGAGTGGTCGTCGACAGAACAAGATATTCTCCTGAAAGCTGCCAGCATCCTTAAGAGCCACCAACTTTGGGACACTGTGTAATGTTGTTAATACCATACACTTTCTGAAGTTACATCTACTACTGCATTTGTATATAATTTCAATAGGAACAAGAAGACATGTGACCCAGTGTTGATATGTGCTGTGTGAATAAGGGTCAAGATGTTATCAGTGGGAATGTCTTTCTTTTTTCCATCGTACAGAAATGTATCAAGATGTATCTTACGTACAGAAATGTAAGGAGAAAGTACCTATGTATTTTGTTTATGTTAAATTTACTCGGCTGAACTCCCAGTCCTCACATACACCCACGTCTACGGTCATGGTCTTGTTCCCATCGTCTCCTCCTTTGGGAGACGACAGCACCCTGCAGCAATTCCGCATGGGAGACTGCGATTTCATGCAAAACAGAGTCAGTCAGGCCCGCTACCAGATGAGACGGAAGGAAGTGTTAGCTGGACAAGCAGAGGATTACCCTGTCCCAAAGCGAAGGGTCGGGCTTCTTAATCACGATCACGCTGTCGAGCAGCGCGTCGGGGTCGGGGATCTTCCAGCGGCACGCGGGGCGCACGTCGTTGCGCCGCCGCCACCGCTGGTACCTCGTCACGGTGGTCTCCCCGCCGCGCGCCACCGCGCGCCGCGCCGACGCCAGGTAGTAGAGCACGGGCCGCTCGCACGGGTTGCGCGCCAGCGGCCTGGTGTTGAACGCGTGCGCCTTGTAGTCGGCGCGGCGGTACCAGTTGAGGAACGTCCGCGCGGGCGTCTCCATCTCCCGCGGCGCGACGACGCCCCTCGCCACAGTCACCACGAACCCCCACGCCACGGACACGGTCCACCGGCTGGCCGCGTCGTAGCAGATGGACTGCTGCATCGTCCCCGCGGAGTCCAGCATCACGGGGCCCTCGAACAGCCTCCGCACCGCGGCGGGCCGGGACCGCGCGTCCGGGAACAGCGGCCACACCACGTCGAGGTGGTGCAGCGTGACGAGCGGCGCGACGGGGTGCGCGGAGAGGAGGCCCAGCAGGTCCCCGTACACGTCGCACTGGTGGAACCCCGGGTGCCTCGTGAGCGGCACGCCCAGCTCCGCCATGCACGCCTGGACGCGGTCGTCGCTGCCGTACAGCCACGGGTACCGGCGGATGCACGCGTCCTGCATCCGCTCCAGCCGCGCCGCCAGCGGCCGGCTGATGGCGAAGCCGCCGCCGCCGAACGCCATCCCGTACGAGAAGTAGATGTTCTGGAGGTGGCTCTCGGAGGGGGACCCCACGTAGTAGGGCTGCCGGTGGTCCAGCCTTCCGAGCACGGCGACGAGGTTGTCAGGGAGGAAGACGGTGTCGTCGTCGCCCATCACGAACCAGCGCACGCCGGGGAGGCCGAGGCGGAACGTCTCGGAGACGATGCGGGAGATGCGGATGGCCGAGCGGTGGCCGCGCCGGTGCGTGTAGGGGAAGCTGGAGGTGTCCGAGGAGACCTTGACGGGCGGCAGCCCATCTGGCACGGTGGAACCACGCACGGGGCGGTCCAGCCACACGAACCCTCGCATGCCCCCGCCGGGGCGCCACCAGATCTTGATGTACTCCTTCCGCTTCTCCCACAGCCGCGCCGACGCCGCGATGCCGAACACCACGTGCTGCAGCGTCGTCGCCGCGGGCACCGCGGTCGGAGGCGGCGGCGGCGACAGTGTAAGGTTACTGCTGCTGGTAAGGTGAGAGACAGCCGAGGCGGTGACCGTGATTACGGGGTCAGCCGGCGGGCAGGATGGGGTGGAGGAGAGAATGACGTGGATGGCGTAGAAGATGTAGACGATGGTGAGAGGGAGGAGGAGGACGACGACGCAGCGGAGGAGAGAGGTGGCCGTGGTCTCCTTGCCGCCTCCTCCGGCGGCCGCCTTCATTGCCCGCGCCGTCTCTGCCCGTCGCTATGCCGCCGCGCCGGCTTCTCCGTGCGCCGCGGCCAGACTTGCCGATCGGATAATTCGCGGGGGTGAGAGTGATGGAGATTCTGACGGAGGAGGACCTGGTCGTGGAGATCGGCAGCACGGCAGGCTGCGCATTCTCCTCGCACGCGTTGATGGTGGAAGCCGTTCAGGTTCAGCTCCTCGGCGCCGTCTGTTTCTCGCGTTCTCATCAGTTTCAGTTCTTCATCTGGTGACCGTTCTCCGATCGCCCGTAACTAACATGGCCGTTTCTCTCGATTCGACTGCCACGGCGCTCGTGAGCTCCTTGCAACGAAACGATGTTCAAATAACTCAGGGCCCACCAGTGAGTGGTTATGGGCTTTCTTATGTACAATACATGTTGAATAATGGGCCTAATAGCATCAGGTAACTCTTAGGGCCCATTCCTTAATGAGAGAAATAGGCACAAGGAAAATAGAGGATGACGCAGAGGAGTTCGTCACTACTGGTGTCTGTGTTTACTTCCGGTTGCAGACGGATAAGCCAAATTCTGAAGCAGGACGGCATGACAGGTACAGAGTGTTTGCCGTTGCCGCTAGGCATTTCGCATCGCCGTGACGACGAGGCACTCTGCTTGCTCCGTTTTGTCTTTGCGCCCGTGTGTGGCTGAATCTTCGAAGAGCCAAAGCTACGGCAACATGTTCAGAGGTTCCTGAACAGGGAAGTGAATCTTTGCCATACGAAACCGCGATTATCCCGCTATTTTGTGCAACTCTCGGATAACCATATCCGGGCACGCTCCGATGATAAGCGGATGGATATTCGTCCCTTTCCCTGTCGAGCCACGATGGTGACACCACATCTCCGGTAGGCCACCGGTTTTACGGCACGTCGAAGGCGTGTTAGCCCAAAAGCTCGACGTGACGACGTCCCATATGCTCGATGCCCAACCCTGTGGGTCCCGGACTCGCTGTCTCCGTCCCCTGCAGAAGTTGTGCCCATGAGTCCGTCGTCTCTTTCTGGTTCCATCCCGTTCACTGCACACATTACACTCAGCTCCACTCTTCTTCGGCATCCGTTGCCCACAACTCCACAAGAGGATACTCATCTACCAGCAGCGACACCAGCTTAGATTTAATCGCAGTGGTTACACGCCCCTCCTTGTGAGCCGGCGCTTGCCGAACGAATGAGCAGGGAGGAACGAGCCGAGGCAGCTTCTGGAGTTTACCGGTTTGTTTAATTAATTATGGTCCAGGTGAAGCGTATCTCCTCGTTACGAATGTTCGAGGCAGCTACTCGGAATGGAAATACCGCATAGAATACTGCCCGCCCGCGGCTGCCAGTTAGTCCGTCACTGTCGAGAGCTACGCATTGACCCGATTCGGCCGCTTATTTTATGTTTCGGGTGTGCCTTGCGTTGCCTCTCCGTCAGGTCAGGGTGTCATGTTATGCCACGCCCAAGTGGGTCAAACACTATCAGATTGCTCCTGATCTCCATGAAAGGAAGAAATGCTAAACCAGGCCGGAATCGTAATGAACTCATGGACACGTTGGTTGATGGGGATCCAAAAAAGAACTCTGATTCAACAAATTTGTAATCTGCAAAAAGATTCACAACTCCACGGAGTGGAAGATGGAATCGACGGCCTACTAGTACATAGGAGTAGATCCTACAGTGGCTATTCTTCTATAATTTTTTTTTCTTTTTTCCTGTTGGGAGCCTCTCGCTGTAAAAATCAGGGGCTCAGGGTGCCGTTGGTTCCGCGTACTGAGCCGACGACGAGTTTGCAGACCGAAGGAAGACTCTGCAGTAGTAGTTGAGCAGCAGTTTTGGCGGCGGTCACCTGTCTGACTGACTGACCGACCGACCGCCCCGTGTGGGCCGCACATGACGTGGTTCGCCACGGATCAGCAGCTCACTGGAAGCCGCCGAGGCCGTTGAGCAGCAGCTCGTGCGGGCGCAGCAGCGTCGGCGTGGGCACCGTCGGCAGCGGCGACGGCAGCAGGGACGGGTACGAGAGGTCGTAGTCGGCGGCGTCGGCGAGCCACGGCGCGGCGGCGGCGGCGGCGGGCCAGTGGTCGCCCGAGATGAGCGGCGCGCGGCAGAGCGGGCAGGTGCGCTGGTCGTGCGCCATCCAGCGGTCGAGGCAGCCGCGGTGGAAGGCGTGGCGGCAGTTGCTGAGGCGGCGCACCTCGTCCCCGGCGGCGATGCCGCAGAGGCAGACGGCGCAGTCGACGCCGTCCCCCCGGCACGCCAGCTCGTCGAACCGCACCACGGGGAGCGCCTCGTCGACGACCACCGCGGGGACGGCCCGGAACTCGGGCCGCCGCTGCTGCAGCAGCGCCCCGCCGTGCCCCTGCTGCTCTTGCTGCTGCTGCTGCTGATGCTCCGGCAGCGGGTAGTTGACGCCGAGGTCGATGAGGTCGCCAAGCCCCACGGCGTGGAAGGCCCAGAGCAGGAAGCGGTGGAGGTGGCCGAGGAGGAGCAGCACCTGGAGCAGGACGCGCGGGAGCATCATCTCCGAGTACCCCACGGGGAAGCCCATCGTCCCGTCAATCTTGGATGATCGGTCGTCGCGGTGTGCCTGCCGTGTGCGTGCGTCGCCGAGCTCTGCTGTGGGTCGTGAGGTGAGTGCCGTAGCGGTGGACTGGTGGCGTGTGCGAGGGAGCGGAGGACTGAGCTGAGCCGCTGGTGGGAGGAGGTGATGCGGTATATAAAGCAGAGGAGAGGAGTGCGGAGCAGGACTGGTCTTCTTGACACGGGAGTAGGAACGCGGAAACATCATTTCTGCCCGCGGGAAGTGGTTGGTCGCTTGTTGGATTGCGCGTCGCGTTGGTCTTCCCCTTGGGATTGGGCGAGCGGTTGTCTGGTGGACTCGGACACTCGTGCTGCCGCCTGAGCCCGGCGACCCGGCGACCAGCGGGCGACGTGGTTTTGCTCCGCACGCGGCGTGCACGCCCTACACGAAGTCAGTGTATTACAATTTACAAGTGCCAGTGCAAGTGAAACTTTCCTACAAGCAACTTCGAAGGTTCTTCTGGATGGCTCTGGTAGTAACGTATATACCAGAGTGGCGATTGCGTCGAACAGTGAAATTTTGTCTGCGGAGTCGTAGGGGTTGAAGCAATTCTTTACCTTCCCTTCCAAGAAGAAACAATTCTTTACCCTCTCCGAATCGGGAGAGGATCGGAGGTTGGGGATTGGGTTGTCCTGTCGGGGATTAAAAAGGAAGAATGTTTCCGGGAAAGTTCTTCGATTCTCTCTTTGCAGCGCTTTTTAGAGCGGGGAGAGAGGGGAACCAAAGGTTGGTCCCCGTTTTGTCTCGTCGCGCTCGGGCAGCAGGTCGCAAGTTCCCAAGCTGCAACTTGGAGCCGGCGACATGCCGTCCGTCAATTCGCTGGGATGTCATTCACTCATTCATCTCCTCTTGCGATCATCTGACAGCTGCCTTGCTCTCTTCTTCTACGATTCCACATTTCTCGATCTGATGATGAGAGCGTTTGGTTTTTGGCTCTGACTTCTTTTCGTTCATGTAATTATCTGATAGTAGTAGCGGATGAATTTACAACGCTGCTTACATGCGACTTAATAATTACTGAAGCAAGTTCTATTCCAAACATACCCGTTGAAGCTCCATTACAAAACGATAAGGAGATTAAGCACTGAACCACTTGCTTAAATACTAGTACAGATAGTTAGGTGCCGGCAGGAGACAGCGATGGCATCTTCTCAGCGATCTGCTTGCAGCCTGCCTCTTGGACCGGCTTAGCTAATCGTTGCTGCTTTTTCTCTTGGGACATCTGAAGAGTCTAATTTAACTGGTAACAGTACGACGTACCAAATGGGTAAACAACTCAGCTGAGCCCGTACGCTGAGAAAAATGGGTTTCGATCGCCTAACGTGAATTATGGGTGGCAAAGTTGATCATAGCCGCCGATGTACGTAGCAGTAGCAAACATCCGACTGAATACAAATTTCATCCTAGTTAAAAACCCTAATTTGGTCGATTAAAAACAACCTTTTATGGTGCGGATCTCCCATGACAGAACCCCTTCCATTTGTGGAACAAATACTAATGGTTATTGATCACATCAACCTGACGAACAGATCAAAGCAGGCCGGACCAGCAAGGCAGGCATGATTTGGGGCCTTGCACGTACCGAAAGGGACGTCCACGATCAGCCATCAGCCAACCCCTAGCTAGTCAATCAGTCGTGCGTGACTTTCAGTTCAGAGCCTCCAGCTGTTGGCGAGAAACGCCACCGCACTGACAGCCGCCGGCGTCACAGCACCTCGCAACACTGATGAAATACTAATAATTCGCACGATAGAGCACAGAGATTTGATTGGCGCTCTGTTCTTTAGTTTAGTTAGCTCGCACGCCCAACCAAGGAGTTAACATCAGGTCCCCTCAATCCTTCATGATGCGCGCACGCGCCCCTTGCAAATAAGAAAGGGATCTAGTCGGTTATTGTATCGCAGTGTCATAGCATCGATGTCCATGCATATCATGTGCATATTGTTGTTCTAACCTTAAATGATACTACAGAATCATGTGCATTTTATATATGTCAGCGTGTATATTTTACCGTTACAGTTTTACCGTTACAGTTAATTAGCAGTCTTGTTTTACTTCACTGGCCCGAAAAGAAAATGGTTTTGTCAGTGGAAATGGAAATGTTGATCTAACATTGAGACACCCTTTTTACTCTTCACAACCTAACATAAACCATGATATCCTAAATAACAAGTGATATGAATTAATTTGTTAATTTATTCGCTGATACGATGCCCTCTCCCTGCACGCAATCCGATATCGTCGAAAACGACATAAAGTCGTACTCGCAAGTTGCCGGGGGGCCAAAGGTAAAGCGACCGAGTTGTCTCCTTTCAGTTCGTTCCTGCTGGACCGATCAGTGATGAGCAGCTAGCTAGAGCTTAGCAGCTCTTAGTTTAGTCCTTTGATCGTAGCATTTCGTTGTCACTTTGGCGGCGATCGTCATATAATGCCCTCACGTAACAACCAACTGGGTGTTTCAATACATTATCAATTTTGGCCCCCTTGTAATTCATTTTGCAGACCCGCCGGGCGTTGGTCTGGCACGATGATACACTAAATATAGCCGGCCAGGATGGGAGTAGAAAAAGATTGGCCAGTTGAGCTAGTATAGGCAGCTTGCGCGGTTGCACCTGCCCTCAACTCTCCCATGCGTCACGTGACAGCATCCAACGGGAGGAGAGGCGCCTTGCTCAGCTGTTGCTTGCGATGCCGATGATGGACTCGATTTGTCCATAAAAATCGATCCGTTAGGTGGAGCGCGCACGCCCGAGAGTCACTGTGCTGGGCAGCGCTGGCCGATGCATGGGTCATCCATATATGCACAGTGACGAGAAGCCGCAGCAAAGTTGGAAGCTTTGCGGCCGGTTTGGTCTGATGGCTTTCGCAATCTTTTGGGTTCGCTCAAAAGCCAAGGGTGACGGAACGTATCGCTTTGTACCAATAAAGGTAGGTCTGGATTTGCTAGTCCTCTACAGGCCGGATCTATAAAGAAAGTAAAAAACAGGCACCAATCATCACTAAATCGAACGCAACGCTGCAAATGTGCCTGCAAGTTTCGCTATATCTATGCAGATGTTAATTAAAAATTAGTACAGTCACAGACTCCACTCACAGTGCTCCTATGGGAGCAGCCACAAGTCCATTTCCGTAAGAAAAACATCGTCACACAGCAAATTGGAAAAGAAGGTTCTAAAACCGCACACGTTTGCAGTGCAATTAGCTAGCTAGCTAGGCAGGGGTTAGTGTTTTTAAGAGACTGTTTGTTTGGGCTGTTGCTTTTGAGCTTTTGAAAAAACAGGCTATTTGAGTAGCTGAAAAGCTGACTGTTTGATTTTTAATGTTGACTTTTGTAATATGTCTTTGGATTCTCAGCATTGCTAAAAGTCAGAAAAGCAGCTCTCAGGAAGCTTTTTAGCTTTTAGTTCATTTCATCAGAAGTCAGCTTTTCAGCATTCTAAAAGCCAGAAGTTTACTGTTTGTTTCAGCTTTTCAGCTGGTACTAGACCGAAAAGTTAGTGGCTATTTAAGCTTTAAACATTAGCGGACAAAAATGTCACATATATATTCACCTTTGAGATAACGTAGTTAAGCTTAGCATTTGGTGCACGAATTAAATAATGTTATCTTCCCTCCAAAGCGATGCCTCGTGCAAAACCGACAGCGCAACCAACTCAAGTCCCAGGTGGATATGCAGGAGCATGAACGATAACACTGACGTAAGTAGGAGTTTGCATAGATCGTCTAAAATGGAACACAAGGTTCACGAGGCCACCAAGTGGTTGTAATTATGCGGCGACAGGGACGGAACGTGAATTGTTTGGGATTTCAGTTAACAAAAGAATGGAAAGACTAGCGGGTGCAGAAATATGTTTTGGGCTAACAGTCAATACAGTATTTCCTATCCCAGCCCAAAAATCATCTATATAGGCCTTACACAATGTGAATTCTGGACCTATAGAATGTAAATGTACGAGCCCGTAAAGCATCGACTCATCGTGATGTCAAATCCAGGAACCATGATCTTGGGCCGGATGAAAACATCCAACTTCTCGCATTCTGGGGGCTCTTGCGTGACAGTACATTAGCCCAAAATCATAACGATCAGGATTTTCGCAGAGTAGTGAATCGGCTGAGCCCTTGATTATGACAAAATTAAGCTATTGGATTGAGGCAGTTGCAGAGAGGTGCTAGCTGAAGACCAATGCATGGGTCATCAATCGCGCAGCTGAACTTTGTGCTGCATAAAATTCGAGCTACATGGATATTGTGACGTTTGATCGCATTAATCCATAACTGTTTCTCGAGTACTATAGAGGACCAGACTATGATGAACCCGTGGGGAAGGACGGTTTTACCTTTCTGAACCGGGACACACGGCAACGACTGTCACGGAGCACACATTGATGGCCGATGACTGTGCTTTTTTTTGTGCACAACTTTTCGTCTACGTCGGGAATTTGACAATTCAAATATGGAACAGTACTCATTCGAAAAAAAATATGGAACAGTACCGCCCCCTTCTTCACGTCGGTGTGACCACTTGATACCGACTTTAGAATCACCCTCAACGCTTGCACCAACCAATCACCGCATCTATTAGTGTTTTGTTTGTGACCGCAGAGAGAAAGGGATACCACGCATCAACATTTTACCGAGTCCATGGGCCAAGTGTAAGAGAAAGCAGCATGTTTGACACTTCTCGGGTTTCCTCACCAACAAACCACATGTGACACGGACACACGTCTCTAGACTCAGGCTCCCCGTTTCCTTAAATCCCAACCCCGGTGAGAACCATGGATCATTTCTCCGAGCCAGCTATTGCTAGTCGCCTTCGCCTACTAGTCTTCAAAGCAACTTGGAAAAACAGCCAGGCATCAACGGACCATCAGCCTGTTCGGCAGGTCACAATTGCAGCCGGCTTATCAGCAGCTAGAGTGTTTCGCAGTTATTTTTTCTGCAGCAGCTATAATGTTCGCAGTTATTTTTTCTGCAGCTGCTACAGTAAAACAGCTGCAAATCAGTATGCCGAACAGGCTGAGTCCGTCCACGACGGCGACCGGAGTGAAGAAAACAGAGGAATTCCTCGCGCCCCGCCTACAGAAATGAGAAAAATATCGCGTTCCCCATCCCCCACGCCCCGCCCCGGTCAAGACTCGAGACCGGCCGCGCCCAACGCAAGCAGCCGCCCGCGCTTGACGATTCCGCCGCTCGCGACAACAGCCGAATACCACTACAAGCAGGGTGAGCAGAGCAGTACAGCGGCAGCCATCGGCGCATAAATCCAAACCTCCCCTGACAAAACCCGCATCGATTCGCATCTCGCCAGCCACCAGCGCGCGCCGCGAGCCATGGGTCCACCGCCGCGGCGGCTGCCCGCGCTGCTCCTGCTGTGCCTGTGCCTGCGCGCGCTTCCCTCTCCAGCAAGATCCCAGACCAACGGGACCGAGCCCCCGGCCGCGCCGGCGTCCGTGGAGGGGTTCAACTGCTCGGCGACCCGCACGTACCCGTGCCAGGCCTACGCGCTGTACCGCGCGGGCTTCGGGACCGTGCCGCTCGACCTCGCGGCCGTGGGCGACCTCTTCGGCGTCAGCCGCTTCATGGTCGCGCACCTCAACAACCTCTCCACCTCTGCCGCGCCGGCGGCGGGGCAGCCGCTGCTCGTGCCGCTCCAGTGCGGGTGCCCCTCCGGGTCCCCCAACGCCTACGCGCCGACGCAGTACCAGATCAACCCCGGGGACACCTACTGGATCGTCTCCACCACCAAGCTGCAGAACCTCACGCAGTACCAGGCCGTGGAGCGCGTCAACCCCACGCTGGTGCCCACCAACCTGGACGTCGGCGCCATGGTCACGTTCCCCGTCTTCTGCCAGTGCCCGGCCGCCGCCGACAACGCCACCGCCGCGCTCGTCACCTACGTCATGCAGCCGGGCGACACCTACGCGTCCATCGCCAAGGACTTCGCCGTCGACAACACCCAGTCGCTCGTCTCCCTCAACGGGCCCGAGCAGGGGACGCAGCTGTTCTCGGAGATACTCGTGCCGATCCGCCGGCGGGTGCCGCAGTGGCTGCCGCCAATCGTGCTCCGGAACAACGTCTCGGGTACGCCGGCGTCCCCGCCGCCGTCCGCATCTCCGACCGTCGTGAGCAACAACCGGAACGGGGTGGTCACCGGGCTGGCCGTCGGGTTGGGCGTCGTCGGCGCGCTTTGGCTTCTGCAGATGCTGCTGCTGGCCTGCCTGTGGAGACGCCTCAAGGCGACGAGGCGGCGAGCGGATCAGGCGGTGAGCGGTGACGGCGTCGAGGGCGGCAGGTTCGCCAAGAGCGGGTCCGGCGGCGTCGGCGGCGGGGGGCGGTTCCTGGTCAGCGACATCTCAGAGTGGCTGGACAAGTACAGGGTGTTCAAGGTCGAGGAGCTGGAGCGTGGCACCGGGGGATTCGACGACGCGCACCTCATCCAGGGCAGCGTGTACAAGGCCAACATCGACGGCGAGGTGTACGCCGTGAAGAAGATGAAATGGGACGCCTGCGAGGAGCTCAAAATCCTGCAAAAGGTGCGGCAATTTTCTTCCATGACTAAACTGCTTGGTCCAGTGCTGTCAACACTCAAAATGAAAAGTTGCGTTCAAGTTAATTTGCTTCTGAACAAAGAAACCAGTGATCGCGTAGTCTTGCTTCTCTATTGGTTTGACCACTGCAATTTACAGTCTTTGATTGGGACAGAATGAATCTAAAGATAGATAGTGCTTGTGCTTATATCCATTGTTTTAGGAGGCGTTTGGTTCATGCTTTTGTAACGTATTCCCATTACGGAGGTAATCGATTACGATAGATCGTGTTTGTTTTAGCATTCACCGTAATCGCGTCCGCCGTAATCCGATACCGTGCTTCACAAACTCGATACCCCTCTCGCACGGGCGTAATGGGATACCGATTCGCCGCAACCTTTCCTCGTCTCACTCCGTCCGCACGGCGCACGCATCCCTCTCGACGCTCATCTCCTCCGCGGCGCTGCTTGCGAAGATCAAAGGTCTTCATCCTCTACCTAGATCCAATTCCGATTGGCCACCGCCATTGATGCTGCTGCAAAATTGGAAGATTGGGGACTGTGGGATCGACAGCGGAACGCGTGGATCTGACGAGCTCCATCGAGATCATGGCGTTGGCAAGGAGGAAGAGCGCCGCTGCAATTGCCGGTGTTTAACAGTAGCATGAGTATCTGCGGTGCTCGTCGCTGGGAAGAAGAGCGATTCGGCGGCGCGATCTGCACTCCCCTCCCGCCGCCATTATTGGTCTCACTGCCTCGATATCTCTTTCGCGGCCGCGCCATCTGAAGGAGCACGGGCGTCTGTCGGCAGCTCGTCGTCGCTCTCGAAGATGGACGCTCCGCCATCCTGCCGGGCATCTCCACATGTCGTTCTTCCGCATCCAGCTTGTGTGCGTTTTTTTCTTCTGATTCCATTACGGGTGAGAACCAAACAAAGCCCGCATTCTGATACTTTGATTGCGATTACGGTGTAGTCTGTTACCGTTTACGATTGCGTTAGCACTCCCCAACCAAACACTACCTTAGTTGATTGACAAAAGCAATCAATTTTAAACAAAGCGCGCACTTCCATAATTCTATCCGTTCCAACTGAAATGAAATGATCACAGTGGTTAATTAATTGGACTAGCTACAAGCCACAGCCCGCAGAAGTAGTGGTGGAGTATTTTAGAGTGATGTTTTTGTCTGAAACCCTTTTCGATTGGCCAATGTCATTGGTTTGGAATCTTGCTCGTGACATTGACATCAACTAGTGAGGGACGATGTCTCTTCTTGCTGATTAAACGCATTAGCCGAATAAAGATGCCAGTGGAGTTAAGAAAATCATCCGTTCATCTGTCTCTGTGCGAGTGTCTTCACGTCTTGAGATCAAGCACTTGGCAGTGGCACCAATCTATCGTAAGGAGACTTAGAAAAGGACACCCAACTAAAACTAGCCGATCATTTGACACAATATTTGTTTTGGCCTGTTGCTCTTCTTAAAGAAGGATCCATTTCTTTTGCTTTTATGCGACCAATCGTAATGAATCCTTTTTTGTTCCTGTGAACTATGCTTTCCCGTGTGAACTAGGATGGCGCCGTGGGTGTGTACATCTCGATGTTGCACAGAAATATTGTGCCAAGTTCATGGCATTTGGGTGCCTACCTAGTGCCTTTGCCACTTAGTCTTCCGGCACGACCACACGCGCAACTAAATATTGACACGTAAGAGTATTTGACTTCATCACTACTCCTACTCCAGTCTTCGCACGCTGACGTACTGAGATCGTTGAAGTGCTCGTCATTTTTCAACAAAGCCGGCCGTCCTTGTATGTGATCACATCGCCTCACCAACTCATGACCACTTCTGAAAGCATTGTGTGATTTGTGTAAAGATTTGCAGCCGGTAGATTTTAGTTTGTGCAACATGTTCAAATTTTCTTCAGGTGAACCACAGCAACCTGGTGAAGCTGGAGGGTTTCTGCATCAACTCGGAGACGGGCGACTGCTACCTGGTGTACGAGTACGTGGAGAACGGGTCGCTGGACCTGTGGCTGCTGGACCGCGACCGCGCGCGCGGCCTGAACTGGCGGTCGCGCCTCCACATCGCGCTGGACCTCGCCCACGGCCTGCAGTACATCCACGAGCACACCTGGCCGCGCGTGGTGCACAAGGACATCAAGAGCAGCAACGTCCTCCTGGACGGCCGCATGCGCGCCAAGATTGCCAACTTCGGGCTCGCCAAGACGGGCCACAACGCGGTCACCACCCACATCGTGGGCACGCAGGGGTACATCGCGCCCGAGTACCTCGCCGACGGCCTGGTGACCACCAAGATGGACGTGTTCGCCTACGGCGTCGTCCTGCTCGAGCTCGTGTCCGGACGCGAGGCCGTCTGCGACGACGGCGGCGAGCCGCTGTGGGCGGACGCGGAGGACAGGGTGTTTCGCGGCCGGGAGGAGCGGCTGGAGGCGCGCGTGGCGGCGTGGATGGACCCCGTGCTTGCCGAGCAGACGTGCCCGCCGGGGAGCGTCGCCAGCGTCGTCAGCGTCGCGCGGGCCTGCCTGCACCGGGACCCGGCCAAGCGCCCCAGCATGGTGGACGTGGCGTACACGCTGTCCAAGGCGGACGAGCACTTCGCAGACTACTCCGGCGAGAGCCTGCCCGTTGACAGCAGCGGCGAAGTCGCCGCCCGGTGAACCATTGTTGGTTTCGAGACACTAGTTCTTAGCCATCGGTTCGCGTTGTAAATATCAGTGAAGTCTGGCGAGCGATGATGAGTTAGCACTAATTAGCACTCAGTGAGGAATAAACGCCGGCACTACGACGGCTACGAGAGGTCCCGGCCGGAGATCAACCGGAGGTTTAGTATAGTACTGTAAAGCCGTGTTATTTCCGCACATGAGGATTAATCCATGATTATTTACGAATATAATTTAGCCATATGCGGAGATGGACACCGGGATTATTATTTTTTAAACTGCACAAAGATGAGGATTAACGTGATTAGCTGTGGGCCAAGTACATGTTTCTAGCCCAATGTCACAAAGTGATTAGCTTTTAGGCGGCTCCTCGCGGGTACGATGTGAAAAGAGGCCCAGTTGAAGCCTTGGAGCGGGAATTGTCCTTAGCATACTGGTTAACCTTCCGCAAAATAATAACCTTACGTGACTAGTGATATTCGTGTTCCTATCAGGAAAAAAAAAATGATATTCATGTTGAATGTGTCGGCGATTTTGCTAGGATTGCCGGATGCGTCGTCAGACACCTCCTCATCTGGAAGTTACACGTATATTTATAGGCGATGTTACCGCCATCTAGAATCTTTATTTATCACCAGGCGATCTTCTATTTATAGTAACAGCTTCGGAGTCTATCTCCGTACTTTTTTTTTGTGTATTACAAGTATTTGGTAGTTCCTAATATAAGTACTGAGAATATATGAAAATAGTGGTATCGGCACTTTTCATTTTAAATCTCAACAAAGTTTTAGGCGGAAAAGATATAAAGCACTAAATTAATTAATTTGCCAAGCAGACTATAGAGTGTGTTAACCCGTTTTTTAAGCAAACCATTTTCCTAAATACAAATAAAAGTTGGCATCGAACCTAATCAAGGTGGCAAATTTCAATGGAGCAACATGTTGGTCAGGGGGCCATGCGGGCCATGCCCCCTCCCCCCCCTCCCCCGAACTACCTACCACCTAAATAATATTTTAATAATGTTTTAAATACTATTTTATGTGTCAATTTACTGTCATAAAAGAATATTAGCATAAATGGACTTGCTTATTTTTGTTTTAGTATTGTCATTGCATCCTGTGTCTAATAATTCAATTAATAATCAACAAGCACACGGAATCATGTCAATACATGCAAACTCGCTCTGATTCGGGATACGCTGACAAATGGGGCGCCACCTGTTTGCAAGTCAACACCGTCCTTGCGATGCTTTAAGAAAGAAACCATCATCGTAGCCGAGACATTACGCTCACATATTTTTCTTTTACGAAAACAGAATTTCATTGATATTAAAGGATATTGCATCTTCTGATTACAAAATCAACCGATACAACTTCAACTTCATTGATGGAATTACGCTCACAAAATTTAAAAGACTTAATTGCAAATTCTAATTCATAACTCAATCATGATTCGATATCCTTTATAAATTTGTTTGTTGCAAAGGTCATCTCACTCAAGCGTAGGTTGAAATAACCCTCGATTCCCATATGGTGTACCACCAGGACCAAAAACGTCACACTGGAGACCACTCGCGTACTGCATGGCATTAGAAAAGAGAGATCCGGTCATTATCTGACATTGGCTTGTCACCAAAAGCCTGCGCCGACGTGGCAGGATAGCACCGATACTAGTACAAGGCAAACAAAGTAGGACCCGGGCCCACGCGACGCATGTTGCCACCGCCGGTTCAAGCTGAATGGCCAGTAGAGTACTAGAGAAACAAACATCAACAAAGGCAAAACCACACGACACATGAACAGATACCAGTATCAGCCGGCATTAAGAGTAGTTACCATAAAGAATTCGAGGAGTTACAACTAGGCATCTTCGGATGCATAACGAACTCATCGCTCCTTTGTTCTTTAACAATGGTAGTACAAACGAGTAATAAAACATCAAAGTCCCAATTGATTTGGTGACGGTACCAATGCTGTTGCTGTGAGTTCAACTTCAAGAGGCTAATGCCAGGCGGAGGCGACGGTGACCACGCGCCCCATCCACCCGACTCCGAGCCGGCCGTTGTCGAGCTTGACGTCGAACCCCGGCCGGGCAGGGCCGAGCCGGGCCTTGACGCGGTCGGCGATGCCCTGCCCGATCGGCAGGGGCCGCAGCCCCGCCATGCCGAACCGGGCGCGCCACTTGCCGAACACCTCGCACCGCTCCACCCGGTCCGCGCCCTCCCGCGCCACCGCGTTGGCCGCCTTGTTGGCCAGGGCCGCCTCGGCCCGCGCCCTCTGCGCGCTGTCGCGGGCCAGGGTGGCGTCCAGCGACTCCAGCACCGCGCCGTAGTGCGCGCACGCGTCCGCGAAGCGCGCCGCCAGCGGCGCCGTGTTCGTGTTGAGCTCCTGCTCCACCAGCGTCACCACCCGCGGGCCCAGCGCGCGCACGCGGCGGAGGAGCTCGTCGCGCGGGTTGGCCGGGGACACGCTCTCGTCCGGGACGCGCGACAGCGCGAACGCTAGGTTCACGGCCAGCGCCTCCTCCCCCGGCTGGCACCCGAGCCTCGACGCGTCGATCTCCGCTGCTCGGCAGCTCACCGCTTTGAACCGGAACTCCACCCCGGCTTGCTGGGCGTGCCGCTTGAGCCGCTCCGCCGTGGAGGCGAGCGCCTGCGCTGCAGCTGGCGTGAACGGCGACGTCGGGTCCACGACGGCGGTGACCTTGAGAGAGGCGCCTGCCGCGCGGCGGCTGGCGAGGGCTTGGATGAGGGCGATGTGCTGCGCGACGCTGACGTCGAAGTCGACGAGGTGGATGGCGCGGTGGTCGGCCACGGCGTCGAGGATGGCGAGGCTGGCGCCGTGGAGCGCGAGGCCGAAGCAGGGCGAGACGTCACGCAGGAGCTGGCACGCCGCGCGCTGCTCGACGCCGCAGAGGTTGACGAGGTGCTGAGACGAGGAGGGTGGCCCGACGCGGGAAGACAGGGCGGCCGCCATCATGGCCACCAGCCTATGCTCCGCGTCGCCCCGCGGGTTCGCGGTAATCTTCAGGACGGCCAGGTGAGCGGCCGCCGCTGTCATGTTGCCGTCGGCGACGGCCGCGGCAGCGTCGGACAGCAGCTGCCGCGACGAGGCTGCCGAAGTCGGCGGCGAGCTCGACGCCGTTGACGAAGTCGTGGACGACGTGGAGTTCGACGGCGACCTCGACATGTGCACGGCGTTGTAGTTGTTGTTCATCGCGCTCGCCTTCGGATGCTTCGGCAACGGCGTAGCGCTGATGGAGTTGAGCTTCTGTATCGTCTCTCCCCACCCGGAGTTGGTGACCGCGGAGCCGCACGCGCTCCCCGCCGCCTCTTCGTCGTCGTCGCCCAGGAGCTGCTTCTCCAACTCCTGAAGCAACACCATCTCCCTCGCCGTGGCCGGCCTCGCACTCGCAGCCGAGGCCCTGGCCGTGGCCTTGGCTGCCTGCGCGGACGGCGAGGCCATCATCACCTGCCGCTGCAACAACTGCTGCATCGGCGGCGGCGTCGCCACGCGCGACGCAGTCGTGAGCGATGAGGAGAGCGTCGACGACGGTTGCCGCGAGAGCACGGCAAAGCCAGCCGAAGGCGACCCGGAGAAACCGGAGGCCCCCGAGGCGACCCCGGCGAGCATGGCACCGATATCGATCGGCGGCTGCGCTTGAGCTGCGGTGCGCTGCCTCACCGCGCGCAGGTAGATCGCCTGCTGCCACCTTTCCACCTCGCTCAGGCTCCTCTTGAGCACCCCACCGCTCGCTACAGCCGCAGCGTCCGGTCGAGGCAGTGGCGGCGGCGGCTGCTGCTGCTGTTGCCGCCTCATCGACGGCGCCTCCCCGGCCGATCCGACGCCGTAGCCGTAGCCGTACGCACGGCGAGGATCGTACCAGCCCGCAGGCTCCATGCCGCCGAAGCCCAGAGCAGAAACGGCACACGGGAGCAGCAGAGCAGGAACAAGAGAAGCGACCGAGGGAGAACGACAGAGGGATGGGACGAATCTACCGTGCAGGAATCCTGTAGCGTAGCGAACGGCGACCGCTGCTCGCGGCCATTCAATTGCTTCCTTCCTCCGCTAACAAAGCTGCTGCCTTTTACGGCCCGCCCTGACGTTAATATACTTCCGGTTTCTTTGCTTGGGATCCGACGCCAGCGCGCCCAGTGCGGCAGCAGTGACGCTGACCCCGTGGGGCTGCGCTTGCCGGCGTGGGAATTGACCGATCGGTGGGAGCGAGCCGAGCGGGCTCTTTCTTTACCTGGGACGACGAGCGGAATCGCGGAGGACGAGTGCGTGTTTGGAAGGCGATGTTTTGGTGCGGGAAACGTATGGTGTGACCAAGTGACCGCCCGCCGGGTGGTGTGGCGAGGCTGCCGGATGCGAGAGGAACATCAAATGGCGGTGGTGGGGGTGTGAAAAGAGGGAGGGAGACGTCGCGTCAAGCCATGCTCGCCTCGGCACGCAACTGCACCGTCTCCACGAGGCGGCCGCACGGGCACTTGCAGAGGTATGTGTGCTCCTGACGCGGCGCCACCGGTTAGTTGATGCAACAAAGTCAAGGATAGAGCAGGAATCAGGGAAAGCACCGCTCTGTGTGTTCCTTCCGTACAACGCATCGAGCTTTCAGCATGGTGAGGTGAGACGAGCTCTATTTCACGATCGATTCGTTGACATGTTTTTCGTCCCCGTGCTATCAATTTTCAAGCTTATGATGTACTCCTAAATAACAACAGCCCTCTTTATTTACGTCGACACACAAATGTAAAAACTGAACATTTCAATTGCATATCTTCCGTGATACCATTCGTCTTGCTTTATTCCGAAGGTCACTTTCAACACTTGTCGATTTGGGGACGACGCCGTCTATTCAGCAGCGCACAAGAGAAATCTATGTGATGGCTGACGACCAAAAGACAAGTGGACAACGTTACTAGTGAGAATTTGCGACGTGGGAAGAAGATGGTAAAGGATAATTTAGTCAATGAAAAACGATATTCTTTTGGGAGGCACTCTCTGTCAGAAGAGGTTGCTTCTACTGGATGCGTTGACAGCATTGTGAGTTGGCAAAGAATCCGAATTTTCCACCCAACTACGTACCAACACCCCCTCCCTTTTTTTTTAAAAAAAAAGGATCACTGACTTTTCAGTATGCATGTAGTACAATACTAGTCTCTACTTGCTTCTGTTCTTGGTTCAATCTTCATAGATACTCTGCATGATGTGAAGGTTTATTTGTAATAGGTTCAGTTCACCGAATCCGTTCAATGAATGACAGAAAATGAGACCATACGTCTCAAGCTTGTTTGTGACAGGTATTTCTGCAAAATCAACTTGTGCAGCTGAAGAGGTCAAGGTAAATTAGCTTTCCAGCAGCAACCCACTTGAACACCGTTTGTTCGACGAACAGGCGTGACAAACAAGGAGTATGTTTCTAGTATTACTTTTCCTTAGATATCTGAAACCACTAGACAAAAAGAATATCAAGTACCCGAAATCGCCAAAGATTTCAAGTAAACCGTCTATTCGGTACTACTCCTTCCAGGGGTCTAAATTTTAGAGAGGTCACATAAAAAAAATCTTACCATTTATATGTACTAAATAAAGTCAAATTATAAAACTAATTTCAGAACCCCCGTCTAATTCGCGATACGAATCTAACAAAGATAATTAAGCAGCGTTTAGAAGATGGTTACGTAGCATCACTGTAGCAAAATATAGATTAATTAGGCTCATTAGATTCGTCTCGAAAATAACACCCATCTGTCAAAAAGGTCTTGTCATTAAACAAATCAAAATATTTTTAAATATAAAGATTCTTTTTGATATGACAGGTCTAAAATTTAGAGGAGAGGAAACGAACAGACCCCTAGATAAGATGGTTTAGCTCGTGGGGTGACACTCAGCACACGAGAAATCTATGCGCACACCTTTTTTTTAGGGAAATCTATGCGCACACTTACAATACTTCATATTATCTACTAAACGGAGGCCAAACTATACTAGCCTGGCTCTTTTTGGTAGAATAATAATTCACAAATCTGGCCAGGCGGATGCTGCCACGCCAGCTCAGACACAAACGGCCCCACGCTGCTCACAACAGAACTCAAGGTGAAATGTGGGTCCAAATTCGCTTGACGACAGCCAGAAAACGGACCACGTATGATTCTTTTATTCGGACATTTGGTCAACGCCTCCACTTCCCTCTCTCTGGGGCCCACTGAATCACAAATGAATACCGGTACCCGCTACTGCTAGGGCCTACCTTTTCGAGAAGAAAACACACTGCTGGGTCCCAGAGCTACCGCCTGCATGCTTAGACAAAAATTCTTGACACATCCAAATTTACTGATTTTTTAGAGACAGAATATATGCATTACTATTATTTCAGACTCTACATCGATCAATGCATGTAGTTACTATCTATTATTACACATCAAACTTTAAAGACAGAACCATACAATCTATAGTTCTTTTTTTTCGAAGGATACAATCTATTGTTCAAAGTCTCCATAACGCAAAGTTCAAGCAAAACAATTTCTATTACGAAAATCCAGCTATTTTTTTTGCGAAAAACTCCATCACAGTGGTTTCAAGACCACGAACATCTCAAAATTTTGCCGCTGGTTGGATCGTTTGCTTGTTTGGTTTAGACCACTTATTAGTTCTTTTCTTAAAAGGACCAGTTATTATTTAGGTTAGCACAACTCCTGGGGCTTAGCAAATGCTAAGCGCACCGAGGCACCACTCGGCGCGGCTGTATCTGCGCGCGTGGCGTGTGTCAGCGATCACGGACCGTCGATGCATGCGAGTGCGTGACCATCAAGTGAGACGAACAAACAGCATGGGCACTATCGATCGATCGCACAAGCGCGCGCAAACAAAGAATCAGAGCTCCCAGTTTCCTTTCTCTTTGGCTACGGGGCTGCTCGTTCACGGCGGTGAATTATCAGAAACTGGGTGGTGCACCATACTGTGGCCGGACACAACGTTTTCTACTGTCACCGTAATGGTTTCCACGCGTCGGTACCTGGTCGGGCCCGTTGGACAAGTAGGGTTTTCTTCTCTATAGTCTGCGTGGAGTGCTGACTTTTGGGCTTTTGGCTAGGTGCAGGACACTGATGGTGTTTCTTGGGTCGGACGCGAACCGGTTCCATGCACGCCTGAGCATAAATACTTCCATCAATCAAATCCAATTCGAACTTCTCTGAATTGAAGACGACACTCAAAACTCTAACTGCAGTCTCTGATCCGGGTAATGGTAAACGTAGTCAACAAGAAGAAATGAAATCAGTACAAAGGTACGAACATGCGCAGCAAACACGTTCTTCTTCATATTGCTTACCGCTAGCTGATGGGTTCCAGCCGGGTTGTAGGAAAGCATCCAAGCTAAGCTAGTATCAGACTTTTGTGTTTGGTGGATACAGTTGGCACAAAAGGCTTAGCCTTGCAGCACTGTTCCTTAAGCAGAAAACTGTTGCCTCATTTCCCTTTCTAATTCCAGGAACAACGTAGACAGCGTCGCGCAGCATCCACCGTTAGTTGTTGAAGTCGTGGAGAACGGAACAAGGAATAGTTCGCTCGGGTTGGAGGTCCGCTTTTGCCGAGGCGTGCCCCAAGTGTCCCATGCTATGTCGCCACTCGCCTGGTGCTTGCCGATCGAGGCAACACACACTGTATGTCTGCATCTGCATGCCTGCTAGTAGCAGCGAGCGAAGTTTCAACTATAAAAAACGAACCCCGTGGATCAACCCGAGCCGCTTCTGAATCCAGATGCTTGTGCTACTTAATTTGGTTGGCTTAGGTGGCCTGCACCAGCTAATCTCCGCACCTGCCTATGCATCCTGTTTACTTTCGCTTTATTTCTCCGGACGTTAACATGCATAATCATGGATTCCAAGTGGCCACAGTAGTCCCTCCAAAACACGGATCCACGGATGAAGGCTCACGGATCACGGCGATAACGAACTTAAGTGTACGGCCGTCGATGGAGCCACTGGCGGCAGCTAGGAGGACACATCGCTTAAAACAGAGGGGCTGGCACCGTTGGGGCCAGGCTGCTGCGATTTCATGCCCATGCCGACACTCCAGAGCGTGGACATGTTGCGGTGATCACCTGTCACGTCTCGGAACCACCAGGCCCATCTCCTTGCCAGTGTTACCGTCTCTCTCAAGTCGTAACTCTTGAGTAGTAGGAGTACCGAAGTAAAGGCACGAAAAGCAGCGGCAGTTGTCTCGCAAGTGCCTGGAATTCAATTAACTTTCTTGATGGAAAACTCACCTTTCCGGAACGGCACTATGCGTAGGCTCTTGTGCTAACATGAACGAGGGCACTGGAACGGGCAAGCGGCAAAAGCCAAGAAAAAGTGCATAGTATGTCTACGCACGCCGTGACATAAGAGTGGGCCAGAGGTGGTGGTGTTCTCCAGCTCCTGCTCCATCGTGCGGAAGGAACCGCAGATTCGAAAGTAGTCTGGGCCGTTCTGGCTTCTCCCTGGTTAGGCGGCGTGAACCCGTGAACTCCCGGCATCCCGCAGATTGGGTGACCATAATCAGCAGAACAATCTCAGTTTTCGCAGATGGTCACGTGCCACTTGCGTCTTGCACGATAAGAACGGGGACAACTTGTGTTAGAGAACCGGTTCGGTTCATCAAGTTGGGGAACTCATTTTTTGTTGCCCATCTCCTGTTTAAACTGGCTGGCAACTGGCAAGATGTGAAGATGGACACGAACAGATGCCAGAAACTGTCCTGTTTCCCGGGTTTTACGATGGTTCAGTCAACACCGCCGCATCACATCAGCAGCAGCTCAGCATGGCACGCAGCTTGCTCTGCTCCGACCGCTGCCATCCCTGGACCCTGATCCTGCCGAGCCCCCGCCACGCTGCCCTGGACTGGACGGAACACCAAAACCACCGTCACTTTCGACGAAAAATATGGCGGCGCGCCTGCGAGCGCGTCGGCGGACGGAAGCATGCGCGCGTGCTGCTGCTGATCCGCGTGCCTGAGCGCCGCACGGCAGTGATGGTTCAGCACGCGTGCTGAGCTGCGCCGCACGAAAGCCACGAGTCCACGACCACGAGTCCACGAGAGCTGTTGGCCCAATGAATTCCTCCTACCAAACTGACGGACGCTTTCTTCCGTGGGCCTTACAAATTCGCAGTACCTCTCCGTCCAGCGGCTTGCATTCGATCGGGTATTTCAGCCCCCAGCGGCCCGGTCAAAACTCGACGAAACCTACTTGCCCAGAAAGGCTCCTGGGCTCCACCGCCAAATAGGAACCTTGCCAACTCCGGCAAAGCACGGCTTTCAATCCAACAGTGCGCATTTCCTTCCGGGCACACTGCTCCTGCGAAAAAGGCTGGTGGTTGTGATGCGTGACCCGACGATCACGAACTGGCAGAGATCGAGATGGCGCGCACACATGAACTCCATTAATTAGGAGAAAGGGTACGTACTCGTGTCCTGTTCAGGGATCACATGGATGTTGGATATATGAGCATTTTTAGATTTAATTTAATATTGAAATAAATTTTAAATATGATGAACAGATTACAGATTAAACTAGACAAGTCTATAGACAAGTCTATAACCATAAAACAGAGCAAGATTTACCATACTTCGCAGTAATACCGTACAAGCATGGATCAGATAGGCAAATAGGGGAGACATAGTTTTATAGAACACGTACTGTTGATCCAGCGGAGTAGTGAAAGCCGTAGCGGGACGACGATGTAGACGTTGATGACGACGAGCAGCAATTCCCGCACGCGACCGAGGAGGAAGACGATGAGCCATGATGGAAGCAATCGAGCAGTCGCGCAGAGCGCTTCCCAAAAAACCTTATTCGCCCTCTCCCGGTGCAGGAGCTCAGAGGACGACGGTTACGGAGACCTGCTCTCCCGTTCGTCAGTGCACGCTGACGTTCGGGATAGGGCAGACTACAAGCGGCGGCGCAGCAGGAGGAAGAGGCGAAACCCTAACTCGTGTTGTGTTATACAATAGGGGCGGCGCACCGTACGTAGATAGAGGGAGAGCGCTAGGGTTTAGGCGTCCCACAACCGAATCGGTTTCCATATAAAAACGAGTTGGATACGTAACAAAAAGAAAGGAAGCCGCGCACCCGCAAGGCCTCAGGCCGGATTTCGGCGGACCATTCACGCAGGTGATGCGCGGCTGGAAGCAATCGAGCAGTCGCGCAGAGTGCTTCCCAAAAACCTTATTCGCCCTCTCCCGGTACAGGAGCTCAGAGGACGACGGTTACGGAGACCTGCTCTCCCGTGCGCCGGTGCACGCTGACGATCGGGATAGGGCAGACTACAAGCGGCGACGCAGCAGGAGGAAGAGGCGAAACCCTAACTCGTGTTGTGTTATACAATAGGGGCGGCGCACCGTACGTATTTACAGAGGGAGAGCGCTAGGGTTTAGGCGTCCCACAACCGAATCGGTTTCCATATAAAAACGAGTTGGATACGCAACAAAAAGAAAGGAAGCCGCGCACCCGCAAGGCCTCAGGCTGGATTTCGACGGACCATTCACGCAGGTGATGCGCGGCCGCGCCCATCGTGCCCACGCCCACCATACTAGTAAGAGAAGATGAAACAAACTTCTATTTAAGTAGGTCCTCCACCACCTCCACTAGCAATATGGGACTAAAAAGTTCCACTCCCACCATGCATGAATGGCCCTTTGAGATTGTTCAGAAATTATTGGAAAATATAAATGGGCCTAGCCCACATAATTCCAACAATATAACTACCAACAGTATTATTCGTAATTGGACTCTGAGCTTGGAAATCTGAAGAGGCTACTAATTAAGTTTGTGTGCTAAACTCCCCTGAAGCACTCACAAGTGCTATACTACTAGGCACTAGCTCGTACCCGGGCTTGGAACTCTCAAAATGACTTGGCGGCAAAATTCTAAGAATAAAAACAAAAACCTGAGAATCTAGTGCCGGAGCCACTCGTACGTAGTATGCGATCATTTATGCAAGCATGTTGTCCGTGTCTGAACAAGGTGAAACGGAGAAAAAGTGTTGTTGCACACAGTATATGCTACGGAAAAAATGTAAAATTCTGCTTGTTCAGATTTGGTGATCATCCACTGGAATGCTCGTCGCTGATCTCTAACGCCCGGAACGAGACATATGCGCGTTTTGTTGATTAATTAACGGTTGCTTTTCGTCTCACGAACCTCGCGGTATGCAGTAGCAGACTTGCAGTACGTGGCATGCCTGTGTCCCCGGTTTCCAGGGCTGGTCTGGTCCGCATGACGTCGTGCGGGAGACCATGCCCCTAGCCAACACTAGGCACACTTACCTGAACCTGAGCATCAAATACACGCGTATATAACTTTTTCTCCGGGAATCTAATTCTCGAGGAAATAATCTCAAACATGTCAAATCACAAGTGATGCATGTAGCTAAAGCCTAAAGGTGAGCCTGTGATATTATTCGTCACAAAGAAGGAAGTTAAGCTATAGCCATAGGTACATGCATGGTGTTGAAATCTGTCCGCTTGGCTCTGAGTGGGGCGTAGGCCCTAGTGTTGCGATCGAGAGTGACAGCAGCCTCAGAAGCATGCATCAACTCGCCTGCCATATTGTGAAATTTCAGCCAGAAAATGAGGGATTTGGCTCCTGTCATGCGCCCCCTATACACCGAGCAATAACAACCAGTCTTTAACCAATTCACAAGCATAGATGCTCGCGATCTGAAATTATTCCAACTACGCATCGAATGCCGGTGCAGATTCCTATGTCTAACTTATAGGGGAAACGGATTATGAGTACATCACTACACGATTGAACAGATTTAGCAACTTTTACAAAGTTGGCCGACAAAATATTGTTGCGTCGCACCAAGCTTTTTATCATGTCATCGGTAGGAAAATTCTTCACGTACGGCTCATTTGTACGACTATAGATCTAATTATTTATAATCATACAAATGGGTTGGATATGTAAAGTACCGATTCCACAAGGATGATTAGCTAGTCAAAAGAGAAAAAACAATCGAAATGTGTTGGGACATAATTAGGAAAATAAACAACTAAGTCCATGCGTAAATTTCTGACTTTCAAAAGCATCACAAACTAATTATTTTCTAGAAAAGCAATGTAACTGGTCTCAAAAAAATAGAAAAGCAATATAACATGCATGCCTTTTCAGACTTAACTGGTCTCAAAAGGCAAGGACATGAAAAGGTGAAAACAAGAGAGATTAGAATCTCCTTTTACATTATTATGTACTCCCTCCGTCCGGGAAATGATTTCGTTCAAGCCAGAAGTCAAATTTCTGGTCGAAATGGCATCAATTCCCAAACGAAGGGACTATAAGACAATGAGTAGCTTGTTATTCATGGAGGGTGGTGATTATCTTTGAATGCATGTGATAGCATGAGAAAGTTGGTTCATGGGACGTCAAAGGTATATCATCAATTTGACTATCTTCTTCTTGCTAATTTAGAATTACATAGTTCGTGTCGATAACGTGAAGGAAATATCTTGACACTAGTACATAATATCGAGGACAACCTTTTTTTGTGTGGAAATATCGGGGACAGCCTTTGTGAAGCGCGATGCAGAAACGTATCCCGTCATAACCTATACTGACCTGTGTACGCTTTCATATAACCGTATCATTATTTCAGCTATATACCCAACTGTACGCACCAAATTTACATCTCAGTATCCACATAAAAAAGGTACATCTCAGTACAGATACACGTTGGCCGTTTGCCGGTGTAACTCCAGCGAGGCCCACGCTAATTGTTCACGCGAAAGGAACTCCACCTAATCGCTGGTGAGGCCGTGCAAAGCCGGAGGCTGAGAAGAGAAGCTGTGGTAGGAAAAGGCACGCACGTCAGGACCAATCCAGCGGCCTAGCTAGCTACAGTAGACAGGCGCCTATCAAGCTCTCCACACTACTACTACTCCCCGTTCCTTTCTTGAGGCGCCAGGCCACCCGCCCAGAAATATCAACCCGGCCCTTTCCCCGCTCGGGTGCGTCGCGGAATTGATTGGCAGCAGTTCGCAGCCGCGCCATGCCCTTCCCCAGCGAAGAATCTCGATGCGATCTCTAGCCTTTCCCCATTTGCCCCGTTCCTCCGCCCTCTCTCCTTTTTCTCGGGTGGACTGGGAGTGGTCTCGCGCCGCAGCCGATCTTTTGCTTGGATCCTTTCGGGGCGGGGCACGATTTAAAGCGGCAGCGACATGCGCCGGCAACGGAAACGCGGTCATCTCTCATCCCTGGTTCGTGAAGGAATATTTGGCAGTTTTGGGTGTGCAGCGCGCTTGCACGGAAGTTATGGGCGTGCCAGGCAGCAGGGGGGGAATCTAAGCGGCGGATGGATGCATGGCGATGATGAGATCAGTGGCGAGGCGAGGGGAGTGATCTAGAGGAACTGGTCGCTCTCACGTTTCCTGTTCTGGGTCTGGGGAACCGGCGCGCCCAGATCGAGAGCATTTGCCTGTCCCGGCGACGATTTTGTGACCGACCGTGCACGACTCGGGTGTACAGCAGCTAGCTAGCGCGCGCCGCAGTAGTGTTGCAGCTTATCATGTGACGTGATTCGTGCCCGGCCGTGTGCCGGAGATCGATAGACGCAAAAGTGCACGGGCACTCGTTCGATCTATCGTCATGCGGCCTAACGTAGTAACTTTGTGCTAGCTCGTCCTCACTAGATCTGATACTACACAATAATCGTCCTCCAAACAAAATACTGGCGCAAATAATTAATGGCACGAGCGAGTCTATGGTATGTACCGACTACCGATCGCTGTGCTGGCACGCGCGCTATCCCTGTACTATCAGGGCCCTGTGCACCTTGTTGGTGCAAAAATGCTCGACCATGCATATGCATGGCTGCCATCCGGGCCGGCCGCCGGCTCCTGTCGGTCGTCGGCATCTCCCCGCCCGCGCGCCGCTATGCGCCAAATTAAACCTGTGCGCGCGCGCGTAGGCGTACCCGGTAAATGCGCGTGTGTCAGCGAGGTGTTTACTGGATGGACTGCGTACCATGGCGGACGGACAAGCAATGGGTGAGCCAACGGCGGCCGGCCATCTGCCTACGCGCCATGAGGTCCTGCTAGCTAGGGCTGGTGTCAGAAGGGCTGGGAGTTTAATTATGGCCGGAGACGCGGCCTCTCCTCGGTCGCTCGGCCGGCGAGGAAAATCCGCGTACGGCCGCCGGGTATCCCGATCGACGCGACGCGCGCCCTGTCTACCTCTCGGCACGTCGATGCCGCCCGTAATCCAGGTGCAGTCACTCAACTCACTCGCGCCCTGTCCTCTCTCTCTCTCTCTCTCTCTCTCTCTCTCTCTCTCTCTCTCTCTCTCTCTCTCTCTCTCTCTCTCTGTGAAGGTGATGGTGGTGGTGGTCTGGTGAAGGAGGCCGAAGACAAGGAGGAGTAAAATGGGCGGGTTTGATTGGATTTGGCTCCCGTGACAGGAAATCGCGCCAGCCCTTGGTCGACACGTAGCGCGCTGCCTATCAGTGTCTCACCTAGGACGGGTCACTTGGTCAGGTCCATGGTCCTCTACGTAGAATCTCTTTTTCGTTTTTTACTATTTCTTTGAGAGTATCTCTGTCTCTCTCTCTACCTCTGCGCGCATGGTCCGACTTGGGATCCTAGTAGTTCAGAAGAGCCTGCTCTTCTGATCAGTTCTTAACAAAACCCTGCGCACAGAAATCCTAGAATCTCAACAGTAAACATAGGGCTAATTATGGATGTCGTTGGTGATAGTTAGAGTAGCTGAGCCGAATAGTAATTTGGTTTGGGTCAACATTGACATTCTATCAGCCATGCCCAAAACACGTCTATGTAGCTAGAGCAGTTGTGCACTGCATATGTCTTTGCACTAAGATAAAACTAAATAAAGGAAAGGTTCAGAGCCTAATAGAAAAAAGGAAACCCATCAAGAATTGATGAGATAAGTTACAGCGTACTCAACATGTAATTTGCGGAAGTTCAATGCTGTCAAAATAATGCGAGCATACAAACCACTCATTTTGTAGCATCTCGTTGTGCAGCCGTTTCCTCTTGCCAATTTGTAATCAAGCACCAATTGGAAATTTTTGGGAGAGTAAATTGATCGTCATTTTGTTTAGTGGTGAAATGGACAAAGTGGATTGTTCGACGGAGTAAAATGGACTTGTCGTAGCCCGTCTGAACGGAGCGTTCGGCAGATATTTGGATCGTGGGAGCAACGTGGGAAGTAGGGATCGATCTAAGAACACGCACAGGTTTATACTGGTTCGGGCCTCCCGAAGGATAATAACCCTACATCAAGTGTAGATCTTGATTATGTTGACAGCCTTCACGCTAGGGTTGCGGAAAGTGTCAATTACCTCCTCATCGGGGGTGTACATGAATATTTATAGGCCAAACAACCGCCTATAGAGTCCTGGCGTGATTACAATTCAACTTTACTATATTAGTAAATAGATCGGAACATATGTCCTAAGCCTTGAAGTGCAAGACAAGTCTTTGGAAATTTTCATAATTAGTCTTCGGAATATCTGGAATTTTGAGGTTACGACAGGACTGTTTCCATTGTAAAATTTAACACCATGAGACGATGCCGCTTGTGTCTATGAAATGTTGTAGTTTTTGCTTGTTTCAGAAATATATATTTTACCTCATACAATTGCTTGGCTCAAACAATAGGATTTCACTAAGCAGTTATTAAATCACTTGCCGAAGTTTGTCCTCCTTTTTATGTTGTTTGTCCTGTTTGAGCAAAGTAATTATTGGTGAACATGGGAAGCTCCAGTCACTTCCCATAGTTCATTGTTTTACTATAGATGTGTGTAAATAAAGTTGCTTGACGTCATGAGTATATGTTATGCCATAAGGATACTGTAAAGTAGATTGATGCATGGTCCAACTAAAAGAATTCAATCATGTTGGTGCATTTGTTCTCTTGTCGTTGTTAACTAACAGGTAAAGCCAATCAGGATTCACTAAGCAAGTCCTAACTCCTACCCAAGTTATATCACTGTCAACAAAAATAGTGCCAAAATAAGGGCTTGCATAAGTCAATGTCAAATCACGCTAATGCAAACACATTATACTACCACCACTTCTCTATCCGATTTTCCATTTTATGTGCAATGGGAGGATTGTTCTCAATCATCAATGGTTGCCCATAAGTGCAAAAATGACATTGGTACAATACAAAGCCTGAACTCGAAGAGGAAGTAAAGTACTAGCGGCCAAGCAGGAAAGTTGTGGTTACGGATCTAACAGATCTTCCACAAGGCTTAAGCAACCCCTCCCTGCCTCTTTATTTTTGGGCAGCCTCCATGGGATGGGCTGGTGGTCCAGCGAGCCAGTAGGTGGCGACATGGATGGTTTGGGTTAAGTCTAGGAGGTTCTCTATGGGTAGCTTGCCCTATGCCCGTCTTTCTTTGTGTACATGCATACATCATGCACCGATGGCGCCGGCCTTGTATATTTGTGGCCTGGGTGGTGCAGCATTGGATTGCCCCCATTTCGGCTCGGGTTTCCTACTTAGGGTAAACCTTTGGTAACTGGCCCGTGCCACTGCGCAAAGTTACCCTACTTTAAAGTTGAGAGCGAGAGAGAAATTTTGCCACCGATAGAGACAGGTGAAAGCGATGCAAGAGGCTGGCTGCACCGAGCTACAGCAAACAGCACAGTGCCCCAGCCCTTTTCCCGGTCTCCGCTGATATTAAGCTTTCTCTCCTCCGGCCGTCAGCTGGTTATATTCACATTATCAACGCACACGAGCCCTCGCGGACTTGTGGGTTGTGGCGTGGGAGCTGAGCTGATCAGAGCAGATAGAGGCTGTGAGAGAGGAGGAAGAGGAGACCATGGGGAGGGGAAGAGTTGAGCTCAAGCGGATCGAGAACAAGATCAACCGCCAGGTGACCTTCTCCAAGCGCCGCAACGGCCTGCTCAAGAAGGCCTACGAGCTGTCCGTGCTCTGCGACGCCGAGGTCGCGCTCATCATCTTCTCCAGCCGCGGCAAGCTCTACGAGTTCGGCAGCGCCGGGTAATCAACACATGCACACAGCCACAAATTAAGCTCTCGCAAGCAGATCTGCGGCCGTTTCTTTTGTTTCGTTGGCCAAAAAGATCTGATGATGTTTTGTTCAATTGTTTCCTCCCTCCTTTCTCTTCTCTTTCTTTTATTTGCTGCTGCCTTTCTCTGTTGCTTTATTTTCCTGATGAGGTGAGGCTTTCCTTCTGCGAGATTTCTTGGTTTATAGCAACAGGTAGCCGAGCTACTCTAGTTTCTGGCCTTTGTGACACTTGTTATTTTATTCCTGCAACCGGCGTGTGTCTCTGTGCATATAGGGGCATGGCGGTGTTCATATAAACCTGGCGGATCCCTAACTAGCATGAGACATCCTTTCAGCAGATCTACGAGCCCTACCCTTTACCTCTTTCTTCCACCTTCTCCGGGTTCTTGGAGCAGTCGACCGCCTCTTTCCTCCATCTTCTCCGGGTACTTGCAGTGGCCATATCTTTCGTGTTGGGGGCGTGCGTGTGTCAGAAACGCTTCGATTGCTGAACTAATAGGGGATCGTGGCCGGAAGGGTAGACAGCCAGTAAACACGATGAGGGCTGCGAGGAGAAAGGAAGGTATGTTCTTTCCGTTTGGATACAGCGCCAGCAGGTTGTATTAAAATCCTTCCCGTCTTGACACTTGTTTTGCTCTGACTACCTGAGCGAACCATGCACCCAACCTTGCCTGATCTATCGCGTGATTGACTGCAGCTTATTGCTGCATATTTTCTCTTTCACAATTTCATGTCATTCTGCCCTTGATTTAGAATTTTTATGTCGATTTTACTTCATTGACGTATAGTACAAGTTTAGATCTATTCGATTTTTTAGGAGATTTAAATCTTCGTTTTTTACGGTTTCCTTTTCAGCCTTCTCCCTTGTTTCTCTTGGTCCTGTTTTCCTTTCATTTCTTAGATCGCTTTCGATGTATGTCTACTGTCTAGTGTTGATTTCCTCTTTTCTCCGGAGTAGGTACTTTGATCAAAAGGTAACCGGAAATTATGTTTTTGTTCTTGTTCCTTAGCTTGTTCACATTTTCTGCCTATGCATTAGTGCTATTGTGACACGAATCAATCTTCACAGAGACTACGAGAGGAAGTTCCCTTCCTGGATTATCTCTGTACCAAAAATAAATTTCTCTGCACCCATTCAACTAATTTTGTGATTTTAAAGAAATTATGGCTTTTCTGTAAAGCATAATGGATGTGAAGGATTTAATCATATGGGTCAGTTTGCATATGTTGTTCACACTTTTAATGCATCCTACTATTTTGTTAACGATATATGTTTGGAGATCTCTGATGCATATGTTTCTGTGAAATATGTTCTATTTTATGTAGGAATGAACAAGCATTTGTTCACAAAATATTGATTTAACAAAAAAATTATAAAAACAATTTACCAATAATTATGGCATTACATTGATCTTATTTCATATTTTTTTGGCTATGATTTTTGGGAATTGGTGGATCTTGCATCTTCATGTCGACGGACACCAAACTTGTTGAGAACCTAAAAATTCAGTTTCTCCCATCCCTGCTTTTCTTCACGCATTTCTTTTATTTGGCTCTTCTTCTTAGTTTTGTGATTATTCTGGATTAGTGTACTCAGCTTGAAATTGTACTCTCCTTAATTTTGTTTAAGTTGCAACAATTTAATTCTTGCATGCATGCATATACATAGCACCATATTTTCTAGCATTGCACTTTTTTTTTTTTGCGAAGGGACTAGCATTGCACGTTTGCACATGAATGTGGTGTAATCATAGGAATCTGCATTTATATTATGTTAAGTGTGAAATAGAGATCTTAGCTCTCTAATAATGGCATAAGGAATTCTTGTACTCAGCATATAGCAAGGCTGCAATAGATATCATCAATATCCACATGTATGTGAGCATACACCGAGTCTTTGTGTGGGCAGAATACACTAGCTAATTAGATAGAATCTAGATGTAGTCTGACACCATTTATACAAATGTTCTGGAAATCACTTTTTATCTTGTTGGAGTCATTCGCAGCTAACAACTTATACATTAACATATAACTTTGCAGAATAACTAAGACATTGGAAAGATATCAACATTGCTGCTACAATGCTCAAGATGCCAACAACCCACTCTCTGAATCTCAGGTATACCATATTGTTGCTCGTCCCACCTCTTCTTTCAATTTTTTTCTCCAAATTAAAAATAAATATAACTTTCTTTATTTATTTACCTATTTATAATATTATGAAAATATTCTGATCCACAATCATATTTTAAAACCTAATGTATCTTGTGCCTTTAATTTTTCATTTTTTTTAATCCATGAACCAATTTAATACTAAGTTAGCTGCTCTACTATTAAAAGATCATGATAATTTGATTAGCACATGGGACATCGTAAAATGACTTGAAGTTGCTAGTTTCTTGTTACACGTTAGAACCCATGAAGCCAAGTGAAGAACCTATTAATGTGCAAATTGAATTCGGTTTCATAAGTTAATTCATATGGTTTCAGAATATAATTCAAAGTAGTTCGCTAGATCAGTGTACAAACTAGTTCCTACCACGAACACACAATCATATTAATAAACAAGGGAAAATAAGCATTAAATAAAATAAAAAATAAATAACACATTACAGCATGCGTGAGAGGCCCAGCTGAGGGATAAGTTAATTGAACGCAACTGAACACACCATGTTCTCCCATCAGTATTCGTAGCCTTCCAATTTAATCATTATTTCATGTTTTGAATTTAAATCCAGATGATGATATAATTACTACATAAACAGTGTGTTGCATATAAACAGTTGCATACTAGTAAATAATTAAGCTCCTAGTACAAGGCCATAAATTATTATCTAAACTGTACTGAAGTTACATAAACAAAAATGGCTATTCTTTCTGTAAGTAATACTGTATAAAGGCAATCCTGTTATTTTTCTTTGCATAGTAAACATATGTGAGCCCGATGCAAGCCTATAAGTTAATGCGAGTACTTGTTGACTTTCTGCACTATAGCATTTATATTTGTGCATTATTGAACACTGTAAAGAGTCTATTCCTGCTCTCATTCAAATATAAAAATTGCTGATCAGAGCTGGCAAGTTACTGGCAATAAACTAAAGCCACTGGATGTATATTGCTTCTTTTCAGAGCTGGTATCAGGAAATGTCGAAGCTGAGGGCAAAATTTGAGGCTTTGCAGCGCACTCAAAGGTTTTTATTATATTTATCTACTTGTGGAAATATCATGTATCTCCAGTAAACTAATTCTAGTACAGCTTAGTTTCTTCTAGTACATGTTAATTGTCTACAGAAGTTAGTACTATCGTATTGCATAATTTTGAAGGCACTTGCTTGGGGAGGACCTTGGGCCACTGAGCGTGAAGGAACTGCAGCAGCTAGAGAAACAGCTAGAATGTGCTTTGTCACAGGCGAGACAGAGAAAGGTTTACATCTGAAGTCTCAATTGCTACTCTTATATTTTGGAGCACACAACCTTCTGTCTTAGTGTCAGTTGCCAAAAAAAAAAAAAAGATTCGTGGCAGAGGAATATATCTCTTCTGTATATTAGAATATTGGCACGCTATTTATAAATCGTGTAATAGAAATTCCTAGAATATCATTAGGTTTACCATTTCTAATTAGTAACTCAAAACACATAGTAACGTGGCCTTATTATTGGTACAAAAGATGCACTATTTGTAACCCTTGCATGCTATGTTAGAAAGTATGCAATTATTTTCTTGATATGTATGCCATGACAGGGACCACTACTCTGCACTATCCTAACATTTCTTTGCTTATATCCTTGTGGAAATCTAACATCAACATATGTTTGCGTATTTAAAACTATTCTACTGAAAAAAATACCAAATAAAACAGTTTCATCACATTACATAAATGGTTTTTCTGTTGTTAGAATGTGAATGTACGGTTTTAGTACATATTGTTCTTATACTAGCACTCCAGGCTAATGTCCTAGTTAATATACCACAGTGCTTATGGAAAATGAACGTGCATCCAATTCTCTTCTTCTTTCAATATCTATATCTTTTGAATTCGCAGGGTAACTTGTTCACACATTTCATTACAATCCATTGTGTTAGACTATCTCACCATCGAAACAAATCCTTACCCGTTTACGCTTCTCCTAAGGCACCACCTTCTAGTATATAAAAAACAAATTTCCCAAACAAGTCCTAACAAAGCAAAAACTTCATAGCATGAAAAACACATGTATATTAATAGTTTTAGTTTACTTTTAGATGAGAGCAGTGTGTGTGTGCACTTTCTTGTTGCTCCTAGTGCTAATTATTCACTGTATTTCCCCACATTTTTGGCAGACACAACTTATGATGGAGCAAGTGGAGGAACTTCGCAGAAAGGTATTCTGTACGATTCTGGTTTTTAAGTTTCCTAGGTAACAGCAGCTTGGGCGTGTGGCTCTGGAAGCGCTAATATATATTATATTATTACTGCCTACTATGACTTGGGTTCGTATTCAGCAGCTAGGAATACAACATGCACATTTGTGAGTTAAGGCGGTGAGTAGATATATATTAGGCCCTTTGTGCGCACAACTAGGAGTACAATAGATTCCCTCGCAAAAAAATAGGAGTACAATAGATTATTTGCCGATCGTTGTGCATGCTTGGTTTCCATGTATTTCGTGTAGGTACTTCTCGCACAAAGACTATCATTTGTCCATCCTAATATCTGATTCACCTCGTTTTTTATTGACTTCGTAGGAGCGTCACCTGGGAGAAATGAACAGACAACTCAAGCACAAGGTCTGATATCCCTTGACTACTGAAATGCATAGACATTTGATATAATGTGGTTTGTTGGATCATTTTCACTAACCATGGACACTATTTTCTTTTTGTGCTTTGTTATATATCGTCCAATTGCACAGCTTGAGGCTGAAGGTTGCAGCAACTACAGAACTTTACAACATGCCCCCTGGCCAGCTCCCGCCGGCGCCGTCGTGGAACATGATGGCGCCACATTTCATGTGCAGCACCAGCAGCAGCAACCTGCTCACTCAGCTGCTATGGACTGTGAACCCACTCTGCAAATCGGGTAAAATATCTGACTGGTCGCAATTCAAAAAGATAAAAAATAAAATGTAACTGCTGGTGACTCTCTGATCACTCTAGAGTTAGGGCGAATTAAAACTTGCATGTACTAACAGTACTAAGAACTAATGCTGTTGCCAGGTTTCCTCATCATCAGTTTGTGCCTTCGGAGGCAGCACACAATATTCCACGCAGCAGCGCCCAAGGAGGCGAGAACAGCTTCATGCTGGGATGGGTCCTTTGATACACGAGTCCATCGCTCCGTCTGATGAAAGCTGAAGCAAATAAAATTAAGGTGTTCAGCGCTACATGCATATTCATGAAGTGCTCTATTTACCGCCATCGGTATCGTCTTTTAAATCTTATTATTGTGTGTAAGACCTAAGAACCGCACTTTTATTCTATGTGGTTGTGGCTTGATATTTTTTATGTTTTGATTGGGACCATGAATCTTGTAAAATACTTCAGTGCTGCCGTTGCATTATTCATGCCAAAAATATTTGTACCGATGCTAATTATGTTGATGCAAGATTCACTATCCCTGATTGTTTTGTTTGCCTTGTCTCTTTCTACCTGGGCCAACTGCCTCTCAAAGCTTACTGATCTAGAAAGCTCATTACCAGGTGATCGCTTGGGCCACAGCAACGCAATATAGACATGATGCTAATTCGGCTGATCTTTGTTGTGCATCTGTAATAATCGTGTGTTTATGGGTGGATGACACTCAGACTGGCTTTGTAATTCTGCCATGAGTGCATAAAGCTCTTGTGATTTGCCCTAAAAAAATGCAATATAGTTGTTCCAGTACATATAAATGCTGTGTGTATCGGCAACTTTCTTCAGGAGCAAAAGGCGGCATGTTACTGTCACCAGAACTTCGTTCGAAGTATATACAATTCAGTTCTTCAGCAGCGATAATGACTTGTTAGAGTCCGAACGCTGTTTTTCAGCAGGAACAAATAAAACAGATAGAGTGCATATAATTGTACTGTTCCGAATGATGGAATCTAATCTTGCCATGAATCATTGTCAGGTAGAATGTCGCAAGCACTCATTAACGGGATTCATTGCTGCGCACGCACCCATCCGGATTTTCTCTTAAATTCCTTTACATCCCTGAAGCGCGTGTCCTGATTGCATTCAGTAGTGGTGGCCTGACAGACATGTGTTTGTCCATCCAAGCACGCCAAAAATCAATTGGGGGCTGGTGCGTGGAGCACTTAATTTTGCTTCACTAAATGCGAATTTTCGGTTAGCACATAATACTTGTGGATAACATTTCGTTCGCATTGATTGATGGAGAGTAAGGATTTCAGGCATCGCATCAACAAAAATTGAGGCTATACATCAGTCATTGTACTGCTTATGAAAGTTCTGTTTATGTCCTGAAACACTCAATTAAATGCGCTCAAATATATATGAGTTATTGACATGCTCAAATATATACGAGGTCAAGAATTTTGGAACACTATTGTGTTATTTCAAAGACATTATACTAGCTTTTAATTCACAAAAAAAAGGAGACATTATAGCTTTTGACCTTTCTAGATAAGCCGTCCAAATTGAATGCAGAATATGACAACCAACTTCAGAATCTTCCTAAAGCATTATTGAGACCTCCAAATTGGCGACGCACGACGGATAATGCGATCGGATGGTCAGCACCACCAACTCATGTGTGAGCAAGCAAAATTATTGGATCCCCGACTAGTTTCCGCAACATATTTAGGAATGGATAATTTTAGTCGTCAAACTAGAACAAAACAAAAGGCACAAGTGAATCGTATCACTGAAACCGCTATATATATTTTTATAGAAAAAGGACTGAAGCCGCTATATGCATGTACATCTTCTGATGAATCCTAATCAGCTGCTAATTAATCAGACCAGCTGCTGTTATACCACCCGGTCGGCCGGCCCGTCGATCGGTCGGCATCGCTAACATGTCCGCGCGCGCCGCGCGATCATCCTTGGCAATGGGCTGTGTAATCAACGCCCGACCCGATGAATGAAAAAGACAAAAGTGCCCTCCTCAACTCAACGACGACACCGCGCGAGGAGGCGGCCCAGCCCGAGCGGGCCGCCGATCCGGTCGCACGGCGGCAGCAGGCTGGACCGGCAGAGCGGGCACGTGGCCCGGCCGAGGTCGATCCAGCGGTCGATGCAGCTGCGGTGGAAGGCGTGCGCGCAGCCGCCCAGCCGCCGCACCTCGTCCGTCGCCTCCAGCCTCTCCAGGCACACGATGCACGTCGGCCCGGCCTCGCCCTCGCACGGCGCGTGCGCGGACGACGCCGGTGGCGGCTTCAGCTCAGCCAGGAGCTGCCCGTACTCGACCGCCGGCAGGCGCCGCTTCACGTCCTCGGGCAGCGGCGCGTCCGCGGCGGTGACGGCGCTGTCGGGCGGGAAGCGGCCGAGCCCCACGACGGCGAGCATGAGCAGCACGGCGTCCCCGATGGCGCTGAGGATCTTGCAGAAGGTGACGAGCGGCTTCGGGACGGCGAAGCAGTAGCACACCAGCGGGAACCCCATGTATGACCGGTCGACTTGGACCCGATCGATCGAGCAGAGAAGGGAGGATCGAGCTCACGACGACAGCAGAGTCGTGGTGGAAAGAATTCTCGGCGGGACGGAGACGAGAGAAAGAGACGAGCGGAAAGAGGAGGATATACAGGCGACAAGTCAGAGAGGTGCAGCGAGCGGCGTGCGTGCTTCCCGCGGCCGCTGGTTATATAGGCAGAGCAGAGCAGAGCAGAGCGGCCGCGGGGGAGGCGCCACGGATCGGAGCACCGAGACTCGGGTCGCTTTCGCGTGGTTTTGGTGGGATAGCGCGAGCGCATCGCGCGTCGGCCGGTGAGGAAAGGTGCGTGCACCTGCCGCCAGACACCTGAGAGGTAAGTTCAAAAAAAAAAAAAAAAGACACCTCAGAGGTAGGAACGGGCGGCCGGGCGGCGCCCGCGGCTTGCGCAGCGTAACGACTCGGTTCGCTCTCGTTTGACTGCCGTGCCGCGTGCGGTCAAGTGCGACCCGGGCAGCGTGAGGTGAACGTGCGAATCGCCGAACACGCGCAGCAGCGCCGGGGAAACGGTCCGAACCTTGGGGCCTTTGGACAACTAGTCGTCGGCGCCCGTCTCTGTCGGGTGGTGGGTGCCGTGGCCCTGCGCTTTGCGTTGTAGGGGCCCGTTCGTTGTTCGGACACAGTCGGACGTGACGGGTTCGTTCGTTGCAGGGGCCCGTCGCTTTGCGTTGTTTATCACTCCACAGCTCCAGCTGCGCGCATTTCTGGCGTGATTCACACTTCACGAAAGTACAACGCGGCGAGTGACGCGCCACGTGTTTATACGTGCTCCGTTCCGCGTACAGAGAAGAAGGAAACGTCCATTCGGTCCGATAACGACTCGGGGCATACCGTAACTCGTGAGAGGGATTTCCGCACACGTCGCACACGTCGTCCAAGGTTAATCGAGAATACTCCTATCAAGTGTGAAGCGAATGTTGGGCCATGGTGTCATAGGACTCAACGATAATCTCCACATGAATTACTTGCTTGCCTAGTGGTTTTAGCTTGATGACACCATTGAAGCTTCGGGCTGGCTCCGCCACTGGATTTCATGACGCATCAGGTTGTTGACTTGTTCTGGACTTCTATGGTGGTCTGATAAGTCGACGACTTGGATGCTTGCTTTGTCACTCTCTGAGCTGATTCCAGCGAAATCTCACGCCAAACAATCACTGTTCGCGATTTCCTTCCCCCTTGAGGCACGGCGTCGGGTGCGCGTGAATGAACAGTACCGTTTGAAGAGATAGATCATCGTGCTGGCTTGTGGAGAACCACTCTGATGACGAGTGGAACCACATCACCGCGCCCGAAGCAGGTGTGGAAGCGTATCGAAGCAAAGCCAAATTATTGGGGTAAGCCACATCCGCTCGCTCGCTCTCTCGATAAGATGAGGCGCCGCACGCACGCACGATTTTGGGCGGGTGGCACGCAGCGCGCACATGGCTTAGCTCCGCGGTCTCTGTCGCGGCGGCCGGCGCGCCGAGCGAGCGTGGCACACGAGAGGCGGGCGCGCGAATCCACGGGCAACGTACTACGTAGTACTACCTCCGTCTCAGAATATAAGCATTTCTAGGTTTGTTGAAAGTCAATCAGGTTCAACTTTGACTAGCAATAGCTATAAAAATAAAATATTTTAAATATAAAGAGTTACATATTAGGATAGTTGATTTCACGATGAATCTAACAACATCAACTATATATAATAGAGTGCTATAAATATTTTGCTATTTATGGTCAAAGTTAAGGAAGTTTGACTTTGACCAAACCCTGAAATGCTTATATTCTGGGACGGAGAGAGTATGCGAGAGAAGCGATAACGCCGCCAGCCGGTGGTGCCACGCGTCTTTTTGTCTCGTGCCGGCGAACCGTCCGTGTCGGGGTTCGGCTTGGGTCAGCTTCGCCCCGGCCGGGCACATGAAACTACACAAACAGTTAGGCGGGCAGTACTTGTAGAGTTCGAGCCATTACGATTGGTGGGGGTCTGACAATCAATGAGGCCAAAGTGTTGTTCAAACCGTCATGACTCATGAGTAGGGACTGCTCAGCAATCAATGAGCGAAGAGACGGTGCCGAATGCCCAAGAATGTACGAGCAAGCAGACGGCCGATCGACTTCTCATCCATGGATCATGAATTCCAACAGAGGCAACAATACAGTACACACTAGCAAGTCTTATTTGGGATGAACCATCAGGGGTTGGTTCGCAGATGGCGACAGGCGTGCGCGATCAGGTTGCCTCAGAAAGATCATAAGAGCTAACGTTCACTGATTCACAATCTCAAAGACTTCAGGCTAACTGGCTAAAATGATCCCATCTTTGCTCATATACCAGTCGAGAATTTCAGGCGACGGTGGCGTCAGTTTGACACAGCCAAAATCTTACGATGGCTCTGTACCAAACGAAGCCAACGGTCTGTGCAAATTCAGCCTGTTATCCAATAGTCTTCGGCCCATGGAAACAAACACATTCCGAATGCAGAGTGCTCACATATTCATTGCTTCCACGACGTGAATCACAATATTACACTCCAGAGTTACAAGAGTATCAACATTTTTCCTACAAAATTCAGTAAAAGACGTTCTTAAACATTGAAGTTAGGAGCCTTACATAACTGTACAATAGTTACACCGCGATAAACACAGGATAAAAAACCTGATCAGTATCACCATATGACCTGAGGAATTTCATGGTAGGCTTAACTGGGAAAGTAACACAGAAAAATTAAACAAAACAAGGCCACAACTATGATTGAATGACTTCCTGATGACTTTGGGAACCAATGCGTTAAGGCTCTCTCAAGGTTTCTGATTGCACAGGGAAATCAGATAATATCCACCAACACATGTAGCTTCTGCCGAGTTCTAGTCAACGAGGTCAGTTTTGACTGGCCCATAGGACGTTTCAAAAATAAAACTGTTCATTGCTTGCCGTAGTTTTAGCAGGTTAGCTGCTCCTGGTCTTCATGGCGTACCAAATATGTAAGATGTTCGTCAAATACGATGCATATAGTCTGATGGTTATGGAACTCCTAAGGCTCTACAGAACCCCTCTAATCAAGCTTTCTTCAGAGATTCTGCATCACAAAGTAACACTTTTTAAATTTTCCATGTTGAGGGGATAATGGTTAACAAGAAAATATCAGAAAAGGAGCTCAAAAGTAGTTTGGAAAGTAAAGAAATGGCTTGGCAGCTAAAACAGCAATGTTCAATCTTTTGATAACGAAACATAAGCATTATCAACTGGGCTCAAGGGAATTTCTCAAAAGTCATTCCTACTCCAAAATAGTAGATCAGTGAACAGAAAACATAATTCCTTCCTGGTAACTTGGTTCTAAATCCAATCCTTACGATTAACCTAACTATGATAAAATTGTAGAAAAAGCATTCTGAATAGGATACAGTCTCGTCACTACTTGCACTCTTCTTATCTCCTGTGGGTAAGAACATATTGCATTACATTTCTGAAGTGATGAACTATATGAATTATCATGGCTCTGGAAGACTTGTTCCACCCCATCTCAGAGACATGTTATACTGACAAGCTGCTACCAGGAAAGGATGTTTTTCTCTAAGATTGGGGATCATAATCTACACCTCAATTGGGAGATTTAACTATTTATTAAGGTAAACAAAATATTACTTTGCGTATCATGAATGAACACAAGAGTAATACAAGAAAGACAAACTTCAATACCAACAAGATGTGAGTTAAGTAACAATAACTGTGGGAAAAAAAACTTGATCATAGTTTTTTCGCTCGCGAGTTTAGCAAAAGCTGCTGGACAAACTAGAAGAGGGCAAAGATCAGACTGGAAACTTGGTTCTCAAAAATCAATTGTGTACGGCAACATATGTCAGCAAAGAAACAGAAGAATGCACAGATATTGTATTGTTTAAGGCAATAGTGTCGAAGAAATGTGTTCCACAATTAGTGAACATATTAAGTCTAATAAAACTGTCTGCTGGAACAGCCGCAGAAACAGAGTAATGCAAAGATATCGTGTTACTGAAGGAAAGTGTCCCCAGAAATTTCTGCCAGCAGAGCAACATTTCTTTTTCTTTTTCTTTTGTTTGCATCCTCTTTTACTTTTTTTATCTACTGTAGTTTCTTATAGATCTTTGTACAAATAATGAATCGGTAAGGTCCTCCCCTACTGTTCTGAGAACAAAAAACAAACTCATGTTCGATAGTTGCTCTCCAGTGAAACAGGTTCAGACATTGGTTAGACAACTTGCTACTTGATAATTGTACTGAATTCAGTTAAAGCAGTATTCACATACAATCATCCTAAATTTGCGCACAAAAGAGTAGGGTATAGACCTACCAAGCACTTAGTATGCTGATATAATGTTGGGAATCTACCTTCATAATTTGAGAAACAAATAGAACCATTTTAAAATGTTGGATCACAAATGATGCCTGGAATGTAAGATAAGGCGGAAAAGGAAACCTTATATATAATCCTGCGAGTGTTGAGAAAGATGCAGAGGACAAGATGCAAAACGGGGAACGAAAATGAAGGAAAAGCATTCTATGAAGCACTTGTCTGCTAGTGATGTTGCAGTTCAACTGGAGGTTGAACCATCAATCTTCTATCAGTTGGCACAAGATTAGCATGGCCTTCTGGCCCTTCTCTCGTTGTAAAACTGAACCATCTTAAGTTGTAAAAACAAGTTGGCTCAGCTCAGAAAGATATATTTCATCCTAAAGTCTCAATCTAGATCGCTTGCCACTATTCATGTGTTAATGCTGAATTCCATGCTGCCATCACATTTCAATGAACACATTCCCGATTTTGATATATTCATCACCACTAATTTTCTACTTTTAGTTGATAGGGCTCAACCGTTCCCATGAAAGAGAGCAGACACTCTGCCAAGAATACATATGAACATGAACTTGATGCACAAATTAGCAAGCTCCAAGCATCACTGGAATGATGAAATGAGGTATTTATAAATACTCGGAATAGGGCACCTAAAACCAGCACTTGATGCATCCCCACTATGATACTTATTGATCACACTGAGTGTTATAGGACTCGTGAATTTGAAAACAATGTGTAAGAACTGCCTCGGGTGAAATCTTTAGATGCATTGCCATGAAACAACTAAACTTACAAAGAAGCTGAGCCATAATGATCATGCAACCAACCTTGTCATCAGACTCTAAGAAGCTGAACCTTGTTCTCAAAGGCGATGCCCATCCAATCCGGATGGGCGGCCGACCACTGCAGCTGGTTTATCTCTGCGCCTGCATCATACACTAGCACAGGATCGATCCCCTCGGCGGGCACAGCCGACGCCGTCTCGGGCAGCTCCCAGATGAGTGCCTGGCCGTCGTCCCCGGCGGAGCAGAGGTGCCTGGTGGCCTGCGGCGCCCACGCGACCGCGTTGGCGCAAGCCCGGTGCCTGTGCAGCTCGGCGACGGGCACCCCGGGCGCGCGTATGTCGAGCACGACGACCGCGCTGCTGTCCATGAGCAGCGCGGCCATGTAGCGGAGGTCGGCGCGGTTCCACGCCAGCCTGAGCAGCGGCGTGTCCGGGCGAGGGCTCTCGTAGACGATGGTGGAGTGCTCCTTGTCCCTCAGATCGAAGACGCGGACGGAGCCGTCGGCCGAGACGGAGGCGAAGACCCCGGCCTCGCCCCAGGCGATGTCGTGCACGGCCTTGTCGTGCGCGATGAGCTGCGTCTCGACGACGCCGCGGTCGATGTCCCAGACGGTGCAGGTGGTGTCGATGGAGGCGGTGCCGATGCGGCGGGGCTCGACCTCGTTCCAGTCGAAGGAGGTGAGGGGCGCGCAGAACTCGGACGCGGCGGCCTTGCGGTTGTCGAGGATGGAGCGGAGCTCGGGCGGCGCGGCGGCGGGGGAGAGGTCGTCGAGCGGGGCGTGCCAGAGGCGGAGCGTGTCGGAGGAGGAGGCGAGGAGCGGCGCCGCGGCGGGGCGCGGGTTGAACTGGAGCTTGGTGGGCGGGTAGGGGTGGTCGAAGGAGAGCGCGGGGAGCGCGCGGAAGGAGGCCGCGGTGGGGCGGACGGGGTCGAAGGCGAGGAGGGAGACGCGGTTGTGGAGGTCCTCGAGGAAGCTGCCGGACGCGAGGACGGGCGCGGCCGGGGAGAAGGCCAGCGCGTAGATCGAGTGCGGGAGCTCGCAGGTGAAGGCGTGCGGGTTGGGCGTGTCGGGCGCCGCCGAGGCGGCCGCGGAGGGCGGCTTCGGATGGTCCATGGAAGATCGATCGATCGGAGTGCGGTGGGTTGCGGGGCGGAGGGAGGGTGATCGGGCTGGGACCCTGCTCGAGAGATGATAAAGTTGGGCTCGGGAGGGTGGGCTCAACGCGCGCGTGCGAGCAGCCGGTAAACGGTGGCCGGGCACGGGGGTTGAACGACTCGGGCCGGCGGTGCCCCGGCGGGCTGTGGCAGGTGGGAGCTGCTCGTGACGACGTGTGCACGAATCAGCTGTCGGTCAAAGTTTCTTCCGGTGACCGAGGGACCTGTGGATTGAAGAGTCCACGGTACTGAAAGCAGACGGTGCGATCCAGTCGTCGCGTGTGCATCTGCTCATGGTCCTACGGCCGTGGAATATAGCAATAGTACAGTCAAACGCACCAGCAAAGTCCACTCAGAATTAGCTGCACAACCTTGCGATGAAGACATTTGCAAGCAGGACAGCTAATAACAGTAGCAAGCCACACGAGAATAGTTAAAGAACTGCGAAACTTCGTAGAGCCTGTTTCTTCCACTAAAGAAAGGCGGCGTACAAGATCTCTCTCATGGTCTGACGAGGACTAACACAGCATTACAAAAAATTAAGCACCAAATGTCGTTATATTCAGACGAGTCGAAACTTCAAGGGTAGATCATTCTTGCGAGCAGTTTTTGGAATCGTCTTCAAGTGCGCTCTCAGCGCGGGGAACTGAACAAAGCTCGACTGACGATACCGGTTGCCTCAAGGTAGCGGTCCACACACCGTGATATGCAGCTGCTCTCGCTCCCGCTCAAGCTTGATCCTGGCTTGGTCACGCACTTTTCAAAGCACTTGCCCCCGACGGTCTGTGACATAGCAAGTGACAATCAATATTTTGCAATGCGTTCAGGAAAAACGAATTACCAACATTTGAAACAGATATGAAAGCTCCCTTGCAAAATTTGTTACATATTTGCAAGTAATGCAGTATGCACATACCAAGAATGGCAGGAAAAATGTGTATATAGATTGAATGCTGTAAGGCAACAAAATAGCTTTCAATACCCATCCACATGTGACATCAAAGACAATTCAACCAGCTAGTGTCAACAAAGGACCCAGGGGTACGAATAGAACTGAAACACGATATGCAAATATCACGTATGGCTGGTACAATTAGGGCTTCAAGAATTCAGAGGCTGGCTTTAAAATCCCACAACAAGAAGGTATAAACTTTGCTGCTAATGCTGATATAGTTATATACAAACATATATCTTGTTACGTCACCATTTAACCTGAAAGTGCCGACTCAAAAATATTGCAAGACGGCAGCTGATGAATCAGCTATAAAACCTTCCATCCACAATTAAAACAAAATTAAGTTTAAACTCAACTGGATGGAGGCATACAGAAAGAAAAGGGAGGCACGTCTACTGGGAGCTGAAATGCGCATTTCAATTTACATGACCTTTGGTGCATCATTGGTCAGCACAAGAAAATGTAAGATGCTACATCACAGGAATGTGCAGCCAAATGCCTCGTTCATGGTTTAGAACTTGGTGCAAATCATATAATTGCTTGTATTATATATTTATGGAGCCAGAAACAGGTTCTAGAAAACAGCAATACATGGTCAACTAGCAATAGAGACCATAAATCTAGGCGTACAGGAACAACGTAGCACTGGTAGTGAGTGTGTTACTTTAACCTCTCTTTTTTTTTGGCTGTTTTGAACTCTATACTGATTGCAAGGAAAACAACAACAAACTGGAAAATCAACTAGGATTGTACCAGGAACCGGCAGTTAGTCGTCCTTTAACTGCTAAACTATCGGTTCCTAGCAGGTATAGGGCTTCTTCGAAACGGTTCTGATACTCTGGCTGGGAGTCTGGGACCTGTTGTATAAGCATGGCTTGAATACTTGACCCTCTTCATCCTAACATGTTACCTGCAGATGCACCTAAGACTAGGGAAACTACCTTTTCCAGAAAACCTAAACTTGGTTACCTAGCCCATTAGGTTGTCGTTGAATCGACCCCCAATTAACGTCTTAAAACTGAACTTCAAGGGGCATTTGAAATTAATAAAGGTTCCCCCTTTGCCCTTAATAATCTTCAGCTTTTCCTAGGCTAAGGGGACATCTATAGTATTTCCTTGCAACCATACCAGAGCTAGACCACTGTGATGCTCAAACAGTTTAACTAATCTAACAAGCAAAAGGCAGTTCAGTACTTGATACTATCAATTACAACGAAATCAACCCCAAATACTCCACTGTGATGCTCAATCGGTTTAGCTAATCCAACAAGCAAAAGGCAGTTTAGTACTTGCTACTATCAATTACAACCAAAGCAGCCCCAAATACAATACTGTCATGCTCAATCAGTTTACCAAATCGAACAAGCAATAGGCAGTTCAGTACGTGCTCCTATCCATTACTCAACGAGAGCAGCCCCAAATACTCGCCCTAATTAATAAAAACTGCGCCACATGCGGAATCAAGGAGCAGCTAATCCATCAGTAGGCAACCTAATAATGCGAGATGATGAGAGATTAGAAGGGATCCAACCTCAAGAAACTCCTGCGCATATTGCTGTGCGAGATGCGCCTTGATCTGCTCCATGACCACCTCCGGGTTGGGGTTCCCGGACGACGACGGCGACGAGAAGGAGTCCATGGCCGCTTGCTTCTCCTTGCTTGCTCTCCAAGTCCTGGCTGGTGATCGGTGGAGGATTTCGCCGGGCACGGTGGGTTATACTGCGCGGAGGGAGTAGCGTAGCAAAACCCTAGTAAGATAAGCGGGGTCTCTTCTTTCTTGCGACATAAACAAAGCTCCGTCCTGGATCGGGCCGGCCCAGTTTAACAGGTGCATCCTTGCTTGTTAGGCCAACAGGCCCATAGGCCATGTGATTAGAGCGATAGAAAAGGCCAGCCTATTAGGATTTTATACTGATCTAAAAAAAATAGGATTTTATAATGGGCCTAATTCATACGCTGTATTCTGTTCTGAAGAATTTGGATACAGAACTGACGGCCAACCATACCAAACCACTTTAGGACTTTCGTCGGTCGTCAGTGCTATCCTGAATGGAGTATGTATTGCTCGTGATCGTAAGCAGCTGCCAACCGTAAAACGTGCAATCAAGGAAGGCCTTCTGAAATTAACCGCGTCCGTACGTGGAGGGTCAACTTCTCTTGGCGCCGCTGCAACATTTGCCTCCTGAGTGCTGGTCTGTCCGGCTGTCCCGTGTGGCCTGCGCTTCTACGAGGCGGGCAAAGCCTGCGCCGCTGTCCTCTAGCCATCCAAGCGCGTCATTCTTTTTTTACGAATTACACAGTACAACTCAGACATTCACAACGCACGCACACTCACCCCTATGAACGTATATACGTAAACACTACTCCTATGAGCATCTTCGAAGACTGAGCCGGCAAATCCTGAAGATTGTCGAAGTCACCACTGACGCCTCGCTGTCGACGGCCACGTCGCCTCCCGCTGAACGCACAACGCCGTTAAATTCTAGGAATTCGCTTCTACGGGGAGTCGAACCCAGGACCTCAGGTGCTACTGAGGCTCTTGTAACCACTAGACTACGGTCCCTTTCGCTCCAAGCGCGTCATTCAAAGTGGAGTCGTCCCTCGCAGAGCATGGGGGCCGCGACGTCGTCGTTTGCTCATGGGGGGATCGAGCGACGCCAAGCCAAGCGTCCACAGGTGCGGCAGTGCGTGTCGCTCGGCTCTCTCTGGGCCGGGTCATCCACCCACGGGTCACCGTTGCCACTGCGCCTACACGGCCGGCAGGCAGACGCAGCCGGCGTCAGATAAACTTGTGCAAACAACCTGTGAACTGTTACGGGCACGCTGCCAGGTAGGCTCCACACGTCTCTGTGCGCGCCTGCCGGGCTGTCCTTCTGCCAATGGACGATAGATGGGTCCTCCGCGTAACTGTGTGCCATGCTTGCTCGTTGTCACATCGATGCGTGCCTGGATTCGGGATGGGCCCTTGCGCTCCTTCCATCGGATGAGCCGTCTTTTTCGAGATCGTAAAGCGTCGAGTTGCAATTACCAACGGCTAGAGGAGCTTCCGATCGAGACGCATCCTTCCGTTCAGACATTTTATGATCTTACATCTCACATCACAGGCCTTAATTTGCGCCCAGCTGGCTGCTTGAGCACTTTCGAAGCTTTCTTCAGCTTTTTCGAGCAACGTACGCGTGACAAGGATGCGCCATCATACAGTTCGTGCGTTCTGTTCGATTCCTAGCTAGCTAGGTCCCTGCACTTCTGGCTCTTCGTCTTCAATCATAGCTGCGTGATCGATGCGTACTGTGCCCGTGCATGCGTATCGTGACCATGATGCTGTTTTACTGCGTGTACGTACCGCGCAGATCAGACGATTCCAGTCTGAAAACCTCTCAAAGGAATATGGATAATGATCCTGCATGAGCATGACAGCGGCAGCGCGAGCAAACGTGTCTTCAGTTGAAGCAGTAGCAGATGCGGCCGGTCAGTAAAGACAATGCATGCATGGCAATCATGGCCGCGATTCTTCTGAAGTTTGGCCGTGCCACAGTTTAAAGGTGCCCACCAAAGTGGAGAACGTCCATGTCTCCACCTACTTTGGGCAGCGATGACTCTTGATCGCCAGCCGGCCAGCCGGCCCGGAGCACGATCGCTTGCGATTTCGCTCGCATGGTGGTTAATTTTAATGGTTCATGGAAACAAAAGCATGTACAGATTTGCATGCATGCAGTTCTGCGAAAACCTGCGCTGCGGAGACAGCTGGTCGCAGGAGGTGCTCGATCGTACTGAAAGGCTGCGTAACCAAGACTAACTGTCGTCGTTGACATGGACTGACAGCCAGTTCCTGGCTTGTCCCTGGAGCAGCTTCACTTTCCTTCTTCCTTTTACTAGAGCAGCTTCCGGTTATCACTCAAAGGCGAGACAGGATCAGTACTATTCAGGTGTGAATACTTGCATCCAAATTTACATTGTTTATGCCTAGAAAGTGCGAATCCTATTTTTTCAGAGCAAAGTTCAGAAAACAACAGTTACTTTTTGATTCAATATCCATGAAACCACAGCTGCTTTGACGCGCATCACAAACAACTACTACTACATACTACTTAATTTAACATTGCAATGCGAGGAATTACAGGAGATATATAATGTCTAGTTGTAGTTTTATGAATGTCAAAGTAGTTGCAGCTAGTTTGTGAGAATTACATCAAAGTATATGCAGTTTTGTAAAATTTACTCATTTTCTATGTTCTGATCTGACTATACTTGCTGGCGCAGTTGTCTGTTCAGAGGAGAAGGGAATGAATATTAGTCCACTGATGGATACTTTTTTTAGAGAAATTGGCAGAAACATTTTTTTTCAAAAAGTAGAAATAGTAAAAACATGGAATGTGACAAAATGAACGGCTGCTCTGTTTTGCAAGGAAGCATTTGAGCGGAATGTAAAGGTGTAACATATATAGGCTCTTGCTTTACTCCGAATGAATAAAGCTAGCTGTCCTCATATGTGTTTTCCCTTTATAATTACACAACTTGGAATAATATCATGTGCCGTCGCATGATGTTGTCTTCCTAATGGACTCGATCATAGACCTTAGTAGCACCTTAAAAAAATTGTATGAATATCTCGACTTGTTAAGGAATTAGCCCTCGCCCTGAGAAAATATGGCAAAAAGACTTCACTAGTACAAGAAAAAGGCCTTCCAGACACAATTGTTTAGTTTCGTTTTTTGTAAGCGTCAATACATCAGGACCTAATTAAAGACATGTTTTGACACAATTTTGAGAACATATTAATGTGACATGATTTTAGATACGCTTTAAATTCTTTCACACACAAAAAAAAAGATACGCTTAAAGTTGGTAACAAAATAAACATGTTTTTAGACATGCTTTTCATAACATCTCACAATGATATGATATTAGACATGCAATTAGAATGAATTTCAGAGGCGACGAGAGTATCTGCAAGTATCTGAGTCTGATTCATTGATGCATGCATGCTGCGTCTGTAGTTGAGTTCACGAGAAAGAAGCTTCCAAGCCTAATCCAGTGTGCACTACAGCCATCACTTCCTATATGTCCATCGCGTGGCCTATGAGCGCTGGGCAAGTTTCCTGCTATCTGTTCCTGTCTTTGTCCCTAACAAGTTTTCCATGATGCTATCTGATTCTGTATCAAAATATATCGGCATGACTGAATCATTGATCCGTTTCCCTGTGTATACCATGTTAATAACGCATGTACCAATTGACGTTCACCGACTGAAATGATGCCCCCCTTAAGTGCGACAGAGGAAAATAAAGCACGCAGAGTCGTTCAGATATCACATAAAGATGACGCTGCTGGCATGCAAGACCAGCCACATGAGTCGGAAAAATTGAACCGGTTACTGTTGCTGGCTTGCTGCGCGGCAACACAAAGGGACACAGCTAACTGCACAGGTCAGCCACTGTCCTCATACAGCTAGCTTTGGCTCATGCACAGCGCCTGGCAACAGTTCAAAGGCATCAACCAGAGGCGTGCTCCATGCATGGGTGTGGCCGGGCGGCGCAGCTGTGTGTGTACGCGAGCGCTGTTCATGGCACCGCGCGCCAACGCGTACATATGCACAGCAGCAGCGGAATTATTACCGCACGCGCAGCACAGTGAATTCGGACGCCGTCGCAGAGCTGCGACCTGGGAAGCATCTGCAGGAGCCGTGCATGAGCTCATCATTCTTGTTCCAGCCTTCCAGGCAGCTTATTCGATCTCGCCTGCCTGCAGCATGTACTCATCTGGCCAGCCAGCCAGGAGGGCTGGCGCGCAATTTTAAAGCTCAAAATTGTTTATTTAATATTTTTATGTCATTCTCACACGATGCATGTATGCCACGTAACCTTGCTTCCTGGGTAGTGGATACTACAACTAGTTCCTAGCATCAGACAGCACAAGGGTCAAAGTGAAATCAGTGAGAGCTTAAAAAAGGAGTAACTTCTAAAGTATAATCTGGGGAAAAAAATACAAATAGTTTCACGTTCTACGTGCATTTGCAATCTGTAGTATCATCAGTCAAACGTCAATTTTTCAGTGACAATCGGCGTGGAGGTTTTACCATCATCAGTACATACTGGTGACAGTTACGAGTTATTTTCAGGAACCAAAGTACGCTTACGCCTAACAGAACTTATATATATCAAGTCATGACGTCAAAGTTTCAAGGACTTTAGGCGAGAAGAAAAGGCTTTGGTGAAGGTCTTATTAATATATACACTATGCCTAGCATCGTCATCCCAAACATGCATTGTTGTTTGCAATATATGCAATAACTTACCCCAAACTTTGTGCTAACCAACGTCAACGAAAAAGATTGGAGGTAGTATATATCAGTGTATTCCAAACAGTACGTCGATAACAAAGTTAGCCAAATAGACATTTTCCTGTTTACACCAACATACTTTTGTAGTAACAATATAATGAAGCATTAAAATGCTATGTGTAGTTTGTAGTTGTATTATGAGCTAGCTAGGTATTCCAAGAATATAGATTCAGATATATAAACACCCGTTACTCCACAGAGTATCGAAAGATTGCTTCATATTTGGGAATCAAATCCAAAATCTTCCTAATACTCTTCATGGGGCTTATATCATCCAATATATAAGAATAACGGTGTTGGTACCGTGTTATCAATAAGTATATATCTAAGACAGTACAAACTTACTATTGTTTGTACCACTATACATAATTTCATATATATACACCTCGTCCATCTAATATGTAATGTCTCAGACATATAAGTAATGATATAAAATATGAAAACCATGCTAAATATGCTCATGCTGCAAAAATGTTTATAACCACAGTATGTGTAAATTGCATTCATTTTTCACGAACATATAACCATTTATCTTACAAAATTTGACTAACAAGCTATCAGCACAAAATGCATGAAGTTATTAGAGAGTATACATATAAGACATAATATATAGGCAATAGCTTTGGCATGTACAATTAGCCAATATTGCATCTCGATTATAGTCCGCATGTACAAAATAAGATCTTTTTAATTCTACAATGAGAAATGGTAATGCTTCAGCATACATATTTTATAGTGTCCGTTGGTATATCTGCTAGCCTATTCCTGACCGCTGATATGGTCTAGATCACATGATCTATAAGCTTGCTAGAAAATGTTTCAGATTCCTCAATGCTCATATATTTTGTTCACTTCAAAATTAAACATAGCTACTTGGTCTGCTCTATATATGTTTGAAGTCAGATGCAATCCTTTTTTTTAAAAAAATAGTTTGTCTAACAATATGAATAGAAATACTAATAAAAGCCAGACAAAAACGTTGACCTGACTAAAGCGTTAGAAATATTTCCAGAGCATCTTAGGGAATAATGTTGTACTATTAATTAATTGCGTCAAAGACTTTAATCAATTTAATTTCAAAAATATATAAAATACAATGTCAAACACACACAATTTTTTTTATCCTATATCGGTCTGTCTGATAGCATACAGTATTCCGGATCATAGACATCACGCGAACTCTATAAGATCCTTGAGCTGCTTGTCCACAGTATTCTGCATTGTTCCTCTTACAGAGTTATATACTGTGCGTAAGCTAATCAATCAGCACGTGTGTAAGCTAATCAATCAGCGTGGTAGCAAGAGGATACGGACAAAAGATAAATCCACACCTTGCCGTCCTTCCATTTTTTTTAAGTTAATTAATCTGGAAGTTTAGCTCAAGATAAAGTCACTAGCTAGTTCCATATACTCCTACAAACATATGCATAACATGTTTTGGAGGTTGAGCTTCTTAGATGAACCTACAAACAAATTAGCTAATAATTAAAAGACAATTTGATTGATGATACAAAAATCAACAAAAAGACAAGAAACCACTTTCCCCTTTGAGAACTGAACACATAAATAATATCAAGCACATAGGTGCGCGCAACAGCGAAGTAGAACCGTAGAAGGAACAGTAGTATAGATGATAGCTAGATGCGATCCCATTTTTTTATCTACTAGAAGGAACAGTGGAACCGTAGAAGGAACAGTAGAACCGTAGAAGGAACACGTAAACTAGATTATTGATCTACTGGAGAAGCTTAGGCATATTTTTGACTTCCAATTTTTCATCTGGTAATAAGGAAGTTCCAAAAGCAGGACGCTATAAGCACATTACATTTGAAGGCCTAGTCTACAATTCATGGTCTGTACTTTTCAGTTTCCCGTTTCGATGTAGGAGTAGGATTTAGCATCGGCCTATATATATATATATTCTTAGATAGCTGTCAGAAGAATGTAAAACAGGGGACAGCTCCTCGGCAGAAAGGCATCTATCCAAATCGAGCTCAAGTCAAGCTCTATACATGCTGAACACCACCAGCTAGAGGTATGCATGCATAGCATGGCCTGAGCACAACATGCAGAACACAGCAAGGCAGGAGAAGAAGATGGAGCAGGCCCTTGCTCCAGACGAGACGCTTCGCTCCATTTTTGTGAAGTAGGTTACTCCTTTCGCTTTTCACCTTGCTTTCCCAGTTCTGCCCTTTCCCATCTTACATGGAGTGGACCAAAGGCACTTTCCTTGCAAGGTTCAGCTAGCATGCCCATCCCTTCAAAATTTCTCACCCATCCTATTGCAAAACAATTGCACCCATTCCCTACAGAATGCTAGTTACGGATCGCGCGCTGCTATCCATGCGAGAGCTGCCTGTGAGAGGCCGGCCGCCGGTACGTGGCTTCGTTTCCCCCACAAGCTCTGTAGTACTCGCTGGCTGCAGCAGCAGTAAAAAGGGAGAAGGGATCGGGCATCGAAGAAGCACACTTCCGTCGCACATGAACGGCAGGAAGCTGGCAACACATGCAGCGGCGGCAGCCAACAAATTGTACACCTACGCACTGCTCCTACTCCCACAGCAACAGTACACAGCTAGGTTCGTACCACTGGTCGTCCTCCTCGCCCCCATAAACTCCTAGCAGGCGTACGAAGGTGTTATTGCCAGTGGCGCCAATGTTTGCAATGGCCACTAGTAGCTCTTTACAGATCGATCACTCTGCCATTGGAAGACGTACCGGCCATAAAGATCGCTCGATCTCTATCTAGCCGGCTTCGAATTGGATATACTTTTGCAGTACGCAGTCAAGGCCAGACAATCCAAATTAACTATACGTAATTGACCGCAGATTCAGTTATTTCTGTGTTCCCTTTTCATAGCAAAGAAAACGAGTCCTTGTTTATTCTGGCTGCGCCCACTATACTTATATGTGTATGATACGTACAGAAGAAGCGCAGGGGAGTACAGCAGTACACAATAAGTGGCGCGGCCGGTGTAAAAAAGACAAAGGAGAGAAATAAATGGAATGTCCAGAACCACCAGAGATACATATGAGATGATGAGATAGAAGTACACCGAATAGAGGGGTTTTAATATCTGACCTGCAATTGTTGATTCAGACTTGTCTGTTGTGCATGCGCGATCAATGTCGTCGTCCATCCAACCGTGCTTCCGGAATTGTGAGCTTGTTCTACGAGCTTAAGAACACAGCTACAAGCTATAGCAAGGAAAAAATTGCAGCTGCTCTGCATACTTCAAAGGATTGACATCTTCAAATCTTGAGACATGTTAGCAGATCACAGACAGATTTGCAGAAACATATGTTATCATATGTAGGAACAATATGCTTCTTCGGAATTTTCCTGTCAAATTGAGGCAACCACTAATATATGTACTGTACACATGAAGGGAATGTAACAGCGCAAGCAATTCATCAGAGAGCAAGAGTGCTGAAGAAGAACATGACACATGGGTTCAGGGAAACCATTAATTTTCCTAGTGTTTTATCTGTATCATGTCAAACCAACTGAAAAAGGTTCAATACCCAAAAAACAAGGAAAATGTCAAATCCTAGATCCTATCATCAAAAGCTATAATAATGGATTAATCAAAAGAGAAACCGAGGAGCTGAAGAGCAAAAACAAAACAGAAGAAAGAATCGTTGGACTTTCCTTTGATTTTCCCTTTAGGTCACAGATCGAGATCCAAAGCTGAGCGCGCCTCCCTCTTGGAGGAAGACGACGACGACGGCGACGATGCCGCGGAGGACTCGGCACCGTGACGATGCAATTCCATCAGCCGTAGTGTCGGAATGGTTCGCTGCCACCCGGGCATCTGCAACGACAATGCGTTTCCTTGCAGATTGCTCGGCTCGCCGCCGCCGCCGCCTGATGATTCCTGCTTGTCGAGGTTGACGCCGAACAACCGCACCCGCTTCGCGGCCGTCGTCGGGCTCTCGATGACAGGCACCGAGTCGAGAACCACCGGCGAGGCGGCGGTCACGACGCCAGCGCCGCCGCTCGGTTGCACCGTGAAGTGCAGCGGCGACGACGGCGCGCGCGGCAGGAGCGGCGCGTGCGGTGGCATCCTGGCTGATCCGAAATAGAGGAGTTGCCTCCCCACAGCCGGCGCTGGATGGTAGTTCATGCCCCGGAAGTCGAGGCCCTGGCGGAGTCGGTGCTCGTAGAGCGTGGCGGGCGGCGATGGCGGCATGAAGAATCCGGCCCCGCCTCCGCCGCCGCCGCCGCCGAAGCCCCACGGGCTGTAGTGCGCGCCGTAGTGCGACGGCAGCGGCATGGGCAGCGCGAGGCGGGGGAAGCGGAACGGGTCGCGGCTGTCGGTCCGGCGCTTCCAGTCGATGAAGAGGCGGTGGCGCGCGTCCTCGGCGGCGGCGCGGGAGAAGGAAACGGTGTCCCCGGCGACGAGGCGCTTCTCCTTGACGAAGCGGCTCCAGCCCTTGGTCATGACGTAGCTCTGGCTGCTGTTCCAGTAGGAGTAGCGGAAGCGCCATTGCTTGCCGGCGGCGTCCTCGAAGCTGAGCAGGAGGCCCTTGTTGTTGGCCGCCGCGTCCAGGGGGAAGTACTTCTCCGCGTACTGCTTGGGGATCACCAGCCGGTTCAGCTTCCCCACGTCGCTCGGCGTCACCACCTTGTCGAACATGTGCTCCTTCTCCACCACCTCCTCCGCGTCTCCTCCTCCTCCGCCTCCGCCGCTCCCCGACGCCCCGGCACCGTCCCCCGACGCGGAGCGGAAGGGGGTGCTGCTGCTTGCCGACGCGGACGCTGATGCCGATGACGCAGCCGACGATGACGCGGTCGTGGCCGCAGCCGGCGACATGAAGGGGATCTCGCGCCTGGAGTTGGACGCGTCCTCCTGCTCCTCGTCGGCCTCCTCCTCTTTAGAAAACCTGCCGCTCGGTGTGAAGTGATCCATAGCTACTTCTGATTGTACAACCAGCTTCACTTCTTCCTAGCTTCCTCTTTGTATTTCTTGCGCCTCGCTCCCTCAATTTCTTCACACTCTTGCTCCCTAGCTAGCTAGCTTCTGCGCTGATGATGCCAGCAGCAAGCAGGCCAGAGAAGACGCGCGCACTGTTGAGCAGACGCTACTATAGGGCAGTAGAAGGGGATCGGATCTACCTATGTATGCGTGTACGCACGCGTCGGCCCCTAGCTTGCTGCTGCGAGCTACTCCGATCCTGATGAGCCAAGCGAGGAGCAAAAGAGGAGGAAGCTGGAAGAAGAGGAAGAATTAGGCCGCCGCAGCCGCATTGACGGCAGTACAGCGCGACGGACACCTTTGCGATGGAGACGCGGCCGGGGATCGATGGAGGTGGTTGATGATGGTGTATTTTTCCTGCTCTGTTATTTGTGGTGCTGGCTAACCTGCCTGCACTGCACTGCAGCGGATGTGTGTGCCTTTCGCACGGGGATGGGAGAGGGCGACTGCGCAAGAAGATTCGTGGAACGCGACTACTGGTATAGTAGACTGGAGTAGTAGTAGGTGAGGTCGCCGTATTTTTTTTCCCCTTCCCCGTGCTTACCAATATCCTTTCCTTCCCTGCGCTCCAGAAGTACTGATAAAAATAGCTCCAGTAGAGCTTAAATTAAGCTTATTTCTGCATTTTAATTTCCCTTTTCTCAACAGGTTTATGTGATTTCTGTTTCCGTTTTCTCATTATAAGAAATTAAGAAGTCTAGGGTTAGAGGGGAAGATAATGTGGAAAGTGGCTATACAGTACACGCAGTGCAGTGTCGAGCTCGCTTTATAAAGGGATGGAGGAGGGTGAGGGGCCCATGCATGGATTAGCGGGGTTGGGCTCATGTGAGCGATCGTCCTTGTCACCATACGGGTATCAAATATCGCACGCCTGCATGCCTACGCCTTAGGTGCCCGAGGGAGGGGATATATACCCTCTGTTGTTTGTTGGAGACCTAGCTCCTAGCCTGGGCCCAACAAATACCGTTCCATTTCCATCAACCAGATTTCGCGATTCTTGCCTGGCAACGCTTGATGTGAACTGAAAGGGTTGCTTCAAGGATCAGAGTGGAGGATTTGCCATTCTGTTGCAAAATTCTACAAGAAACAATTAATGACAAGCTTGTGACAGGAGGGAGGAGGTATGTAGCGTTGAAATGTCCTGATAATTGAACAAATATGGATCGCAGCTGCCTCCAAATATTCTCTTTTATTTTACATGCAAAAGCTTTGCAGGACATATATAGGTGTAAAGATGCACAAATTGGAAGGTAAACCAGTTACTCCAGTATCGCGATAAAACATTTATGCAGTTATAAGAAACAACCGCTGCCTGAATAATTCTTTAGAACTATGTATATTTCAAGTGTCTCGCAAATGATAGCCCTCTCTTATTAAAATTTACTGGAATATCTAAAGCAATTGCATGGCTCCATTCTATATTGTTACTTTCCACACTTATGGGCCAGAGTTAGTGTTAGTTAACTTGATAACCAAATTAATAGTAAAGGTACAAAGTCCCCTATCCTAACCAAAAGGGGCTTAATTAGCTGCTTAGTACAGGAAGGACAAAACATATCTTTCTATGCCTCAGAGTATTAATTATGGATTATTACTCTTTTTTTCTTAAGTGTTGTAGTTGAGTTTATCAGCTCTCTATATATAGCTAGTTTCTTACAATCCTTGCACTAACTTTGTTTGAAAGATATATACCAGAGTTCAAATCCTAGAGTTAATCTATTTAAAATTGTTTTCAAATGTTGCTATATGGAGAAGCTAGACTTCCATCTAAAAAAGAGAGAGGTAATGAAAATCTGACAAGTTGAAAAACATGTTTTTCTGCCCATATGTCGCATTTAATTTTCTTAAACTCTGTCATGAGGCTAAGCATGCAAAAAAAAAAACACCGAGCATGCTTTTTGGTGTTTTGGGGGAAACCATCTATGGGTGTTAGGTATAAATCCATTTTGCTTGTGTTGAAGTACCTTTGAAACAGTGTTCCTTTGCCGAGTGTTGAGTAGGCATCTTCCCAACAGACAAACCCTAATTGTACACACTAGAAAGGCTGGTCATTTATCCTTTTCCCCCTCAACAAAGGGGTGGTCCATTTTAGTGCGCATGCCGTGGCATGACTAGAGAAAAAGATGTGGGAGAAATGCATGGCAAGTAAGAGAACAAAAGAACATAGGGACATGAAAAGGGGGTTCTCCTGGAGTCCCAGCTCACCAAACTGATGATGGACCGTTGCAACAGAAGGTAAAGAAGACCAGGAATCTCAAGTCTCACTATATTTGAGCAGAGGTTGAGGCCAGATGCATGCTTCGCATCATACGGTGGTCTGAAATTGCAAGGGAAGGCAGCATGTGACTTGACATGGCAAAATGCATGCTTTTCATACGGGCTAAGATAAACAACGCCTGTGAATGAAGCATCTATCTTTAGACTGCTTTCAGTATCTGTTACTTTTGAGTTAATCACCGTTGAGCATTTTAACAATATAGAACTTACATCTCTCTACTGAAGCGATATAAGATCGATAACCCAGGTTCAAAACTTGCGCCCCTTTTGAATTGCAGAAATTTCAAATAGGTCGGTATGACTCGCGCATTCGTGTTTAAAAAAGTTATATAATTTGTGGCACACGCTTCATCTACAAATAATATTTAAATCACGTGTGCCGCTCTGCCAGTAGAATAGTAGTAGAAGCATTAATTTAGCAGCCTCACATTGCTAGTCTTCCAAAATTGGGAAGCCGGGGACATGAGTACCTAATTAGTATATGTACTGTTTATAGTAGATCCATACATATATATATGGACTACACAGCCATGCATGTCCAGTACGATATTTCAGGATTTTTAGCCAGACCTACTGTCAGGTTTGCTGCGGCAGATGCTGCACCTCTGTGTCCTTATCCTGTGTCTCCATGGACATCTGGAAGTCATAAAGAAAAGTAAAAGAAAAAGTTTGTGGCGCACGAAGGAAAGAAACATGTACATGCATGAAGCTTTATTTATGCGGTACTGAGTTGTGTGCTAAAGGATCACATGCTTAATGATAGAGTTAATTTCACAAAACCACAACTATTTGGTCGATGATCCCTTGTTGCAAGGAACCACAACTTTTGATACTAGTTTCACAAAACCGCAAGTACTGTGGTGCCATCTGTTGCACAAAACCACAACTTTTAGTTTTGGTCCCACATGCATGTCAGCCACACAAGAAGTCATTAAAACCAACAGAGACTGACAAGTGGGCCTAGGACCAAAACTTGTGGTTTTGTGCAACAAGTGATGCAAATAGTTGTGGTTTTGTGAAACTGATTTCAAAAGTTGTGGTTCCTTGCAACAAGGGACCAAATAGTTGTGGTTTTGTGAAAGTAACTCTTACTGATATATATTATAAGATTTTGATTTCCTCATAGATAATGATAGTCACATCAAGATCATTCAACACCAGCTAAAACGATCAGGTGGCTTGTACTTCTTGAAAACTGGTAAAATGAAAGATGAATCCTAGCTAACTCGGTTGGCTGAGTGTGTGGATCTACATCTAGAATCAAACAATTCAAGTATTCTTGGCAGGTATTTCATTACTTGGTCAAGTTTTGGCTTTAAAAATGACTACTATCTGTGAATATGCTCTAGAGTACAAATATGTCCTCTATCATGTACAAAATGTACTTGATAATTGTTAAGGTTTGTGGTTTTGGTGGAATTAGGATATCGAAAACAGTTGAGCAGGTTGGTTGCTAGTTGCCACTATCTGCTACTGCAAACTGCACATACTCATCTATCAGAGACAGCATTGCACACATCATGTTTTAGCTGACTCTAGGCCATCGAACTGGCTACTAATCGGCTATCAAAACTTTTATGATCCACTAGCCTTTCAATCCATGCACCAGCACGGGCTAGTGTTTTTCTAACGTTCTCCCTTAGAACATGATGTTCGATAATTGTGGAATGCTTATTTCATAATGATAGAGGTAGATAGTTATGGACATTAGGGGTACTTTAGGTTTGTTTTACCATGGCAAAGTCGTGTCACTTAGAAAATAGGAATAGTTTGCTTTACTCTCAAGAAATTGGCTCGATGTATTTCTCCGAACAATTTGAGTCCGTATACCCCCTATTGCGATTTATCCTTTTTGTGTTTTTAGGTACATATCTTGAATTTAAAGCTCAAATTTTAAGTGATGATAGCTTCATTTTAACTATAATGAAAACAATATGCTATGGGCGCACTTTAGATTTTCGTAATGACAGAGCTGGTTGCACTTAACTTTTGAGTAAACTATTTTCTCTTTCAGAATCTTTATCTATTTTTTCCCAAATAATGGCACGGTGGTTAATTTAGAAATAGGAATTGGAGATATTTTTGGCTATTTTTATTCATCAAAATTTAGTTATTTTTCGGACTCATAATGACATGGTGGGTAATTTAGAAATAGGTGTGATAGTATTTTTGGCTATTTTTTATTAATCCGAATTAAACTTATAATGGCATAGTGGATAATTTAGAAATAGGTGTGAAGGTATTTTTAGCTATTTTTTATAATTCCGAATTAAACTTTTTTTTGACTTATAATGGCATGTTGGGTAATTTAAAAATAGATGCAAGGGCAACTTTTGACAATATTTTTAAAAATAGATGCTAGGAGTACTGCAGAATCTGCCTATGCTTACACATATCTGCATATCTATGTAAGTGAAAAAAAAAAGAAATGTTTTGAAATTCGAGAATATGAATGCAGTTTTCAATATAGCAATTACATATACGACAATTTTATAGTATCTCCAAGCTGATTCACAATGAGTAATAAGAGAGAGAATATATGAGACTATTTGAATTTAGTTTTATGAACTAGATAGATTGCTACCACAAAATTTCTAACTTCAAATTTAGCTTAATAAGCTTCTGAGGAGAATTACTTTCATTGTTGCTAAAATATACAAGGGTTGTGGTCTAATTGTAATTATGTTCGGCTCAAATACAAAAACATGTATCTTCAATAGCTTTTTGAAAAATATTTATCATGTTTCAATTGTTGTCAGGATATAAGGTGCATCTATATGGTCAGTACTAGATGGATCTATTTGAGGCACGATTATGCATAGGGATGAATTTCGTTGGGGTAATAAATTGTGTTATGTGAAACTCATGTAAAAATAATTCTTTCTTCCCAATCAGCAGGTTTATTATAAACTCTCTACTAATTTATTTTTTTCTGTAAATTTGTTCAAAAAGTCTGTCCATATAGATAAAGGGTGTTGGCATGAAAATAAGCACAATAGCGTCCTTCGTCTCAATGAACATTTTTCAACCTCGTATAGCAAAAGAAGAGAGGATGTCCCTCCCAATCAAAAGAAAGGAAACTTTTGTTCTGCTTGCGCTACCACACCGGATGTTGGAGCGGGAACCTATGTAGGACGGATTGGAGGGGTATTCGCTTACGAAACGGTGGATAATCAATGTAAGCAGAAACCTATACTCAATCTCATAGATCCCAAAAGAATTATTTAGAAAGTCGTACCTACGCTATCCATTCTATTAGTACGCTTTTCCCAACTCAACGGATCCTCGAATCCGAAACAACTCCAAAAACACCCAATCCTTTCGTATCTTCTCAAGTATTGACAAACTTGGATCTAGAATTTACCCAAGAAGATAGAGATCAGTCTTCCTGCCTTGTCTTCATCTTCAAGCAAGTTTGAGATGTCATTGGAGTACTTGGGGATCTTACCATCCCTCAAGTCTGATCTCAAGATGGTGTTCAGACAATTAGTCCCTGTTTCAGCTTTCAAAAACGCATATGACGATCTTGAGTTGTTCCAACCACTACTGGATGCGACTCCAAGAGCCGAACAAAGTCAGTACGTAGATACAGAGGCGGAGCCACGGGCAGCACCCCCTTGGCCCTCAGTACAACACCTTTTATATTCTTTGATAAATATGAAAAACAGCATGTAAATGATCAAAAAAGAAACCCAACTAGTTTCACAACAAGGAGCCTGCACCCGCAGCCAGCAGTCATATAATACTGGCTCCGCCCCTGTTTAGATAGTATTATTTGCTTAAGATTAACACACTGTTAAAGAGGATCATGTTTTATGCTTTGCTTGACCAATCCTTGAGCCCTGTCTAATATTCGCGCGTGGAGTGATAAATTGAGGCATTTATGGGGGACAGAGCTAAGCTAATGGGATATCTATAAGCCCTTTGTCGCGCACTAAACCAAAGCTAGAGATTCTGATCTCTGTATATATTCTCATCTATCCCCTGCATATTTATTGTAATAGTACATGCTAGGATTCTCTTAGGATGTACTAAACCGGTATAATAAAAACGCAATCCTCTCTAAAGAAATGGTAACAACACTGATAAACTGTCATGCCATCCTTGGTCAAAAGTGACGTTCAGGACCACAGCACAGGCGCACGGATTTGCTAGTAAACACTGAACTGATTACACATAAGAATGCTATACCTACCCCCAGGCGGATCAGACCAAACTGAACACGAAATTCAGACACTTGGGTGCATGCTGCCATGATTTGGTATGCGCTGAAAAGCTAGCAAAAGCAAAGAAAATCAGAGTATCAGGATTAGGGTTAGGTCTCAGATTGCACACTGCCGAACTGAATTGATGTGAACTTGAAGATTCTGAATCTTTTGGATATTCAAATTCGATCTCACACAACAGCTACTACATCGTGTGATCATGGTGTGCTTGAGAGTAAGGCGGAAACGTGTCGACAAGTTCTATGCATGATGCTGATGCATATACATGTACACACGTACGTCGACGTTTGCAGCAAAAAGCTTCCCCATGGTACTGTTGGCCGTGCAGGAAAGCAGTCGAGAAGGGCGGCGTGCGCATGCATGCATGGATGCGAGGCACGCAAGCACGCACTCTTAGACGGGACAAATTCGACGCCTTTGCGCAGACTGCGCATCCATATGCATGGTGCTGTATGGAGCCGTATGATTCGAACTTTTTGCATGGGAAAATCAGAAGTTTTCACGTCTTTTGCAGCAGGGAACACATGACTTTAAAGGCCGAAATTATGGTAAGCCGGGCGGGCGGGCTCTTTTGCAAGTACTTACAGGCCCATGGCTACTCCTCCGAGCTTGCTTCACGCCTAGAGAGAGAGAGAGAGAGAGGAGATTGAGAGGACTCTGCTGGGTGGTCCAAGGAAGAAAGAGGTATCAGTGACAGTGTGCTGCTGACGAGCGGCAGGGTGCATGGCGTGACACTGCTCACATTCATGCCGTCACACAGATCCATGCATGCGTTCTGATCGGTTCCTGGAGCAGCTTTCAGCAGCCAAAATCAACGGCCGTAGTACTAGGACTCATACAATACTCTAGTATTATACAAGTGTTAAGGAGCCTTTAGCAATTTACTTCTACTAGGACTCATACAATACTCCATTATACAAGTAGAGTACTATATGCTTGGCCATTAGGCAGTGCCAGCTGCCGGAGATGGAGTAGGAGTACCTGGCAATATGAGGGCGCTACGTACAATATGGTCAGTACATATGCTGTTGGCATTTACTGGCGCTATGGACAGTTGTAGTAATGGGATCGGAGCAGCGGCAGGATGCATGCATGCATGGCATCTTTGAGATCTGCAGAGGCTTCTAATTCCACACCTGACACATGCATGATGATGTTTAATTCTTTTCGCCTCCGAACAGTGTGAGCGGATGGTAGTGGTAGCAACAGAGCCCTGCATGCATGCAGGAGGGTCTAGCAAGCACACACGCACAGAGAGAGGGAGGTGGAAGCGATCCGATCCGAGAGTATGGGCGTCGTCGAAAAAGGGCAGCAAAATCTGATGGCGGCCAAAGAGGCGGCCAGCCTTTTGTTATCATATATAGAACGAACATGCAAACAAAAGGCCCCTTCTTTTCTTTTTCACAGAGCGGCGACAGGCAGGCGCTTTCGTCGACCCCTCCTGCCTTCTGTCATGCATCCGGCGCCCGGTCCTACACTTTCCGATCGGTCCACCCCTTTCCTTGGAGCAGATCTGCGCCAAACATGAAGCAAGCATCACATCGCATAGCCCGTGCATGCGTGTCGTAGCAAGATCGAGACGGTCCAATCACTGCATGCATGGTAATCACATTTACCGGTACAAAGTTATAGTGTCTATTTATTTCCCGGCTGAGAGGTTAGCTGGGCGCTCATTGATCTCTCAGCATCGATCTGCATGTGGAGGGCGTACGTGGTACGGAGTACGAGCACAAGATCACCAGCGCGAAGCACTTGTACAGTTGCCTGAGTAATGTTCATCAGGCGGGAGAATATAGTACCGGGACGAGATCCACGTACGCACGCATACTAATTCCGCTGCCGTTCGGCTGTTCCGGCGACACGCGCACAGCCACGCGGGATCGATCAATGCGTGACGGCCGGGCGATCGATCCATCGCTGATCAATGAACAACCATGCAAGCAAAGCAACTACTAATGGAGTTAATGAGCGGGCGTGCGGGCTTACGGTCCCTTCGTAGCTGCGCGCGCGCTTTGATCAATCTCGTTCGTACCCCGGCCGGCCTGCGACCACTGCCCTGCCGGAATTGAATTAACCAGCTTGTACCGCGCGCCGTACGTACGTGCGCCCCGACCGCACACCACACACTCGTATGCATATGCGTCACGCGCGGCTTAATTTGACGACGCACGTACGCGGCGGCGGCGCGTGCATGCCGATCGAGGAGCTTGACTGCCTGAGCCGCCGGCCGGCCGTGTGCGCGGTGCGCGCTCAATGGATCGGTCGGCCTCGGGTTCTCTCGCACCAGTTGATCGGCAGCTAGCTCTAGTGAAGCGTGGGCTGCAGAAAGGAGGTACAGGCCGGGCGCCCAGCCCCGCGCGCGCATGGCTTCTGATCTGCATGCGGGGGTGAGCGAGAGAGCGAACCCCACACGCACGTCTCGGTGCTCACCAAGCAAGACACGCACATGACATGCCGCGCGCGCAAGGCAGGCATGTTGGCTTGGCCGGCCGGCCGGCGTCCTTCACCTGTGGCTAGCTATCCGCGCACTCCTCCCTCTGAGCCTGAGAGCCTATGGCTCCTGCATGCGCCCATGCCCAGACCAGGTCAGGTCAGGGCCGGCAGGCCTGATTGGGCACAGGGGTGCTCCGTTGATGCGAGGGCTCGGGACCTTTGTCAGCCCATAATTGGATCCCGTACGTGGTCCAACCTCATCGCCATCAACGTCGCATCGATCATCCCCTAAATTTCTTGGCATTTGAAGCAACCAAAATTATCGAACCAATGATCATCTTGTACTTTGCAGCGGAAACCAGAGTAGCAGTAAATATTTAGCAGCCGGATCAATTAATCAGCTGACCGAGACTCATAGTTTGTGGTTTTCTTTTTCAGATACTCTTACTAGCTGGCTCAACTGATCCATGATATCATCATTGTTCCCAACTCCTCGTAGAAAAAGGACACAGACATCCACAGAAGCAATGTTTATTCTTGGAAATGCATAACTAATACTCCCTCGTCCAACAATATAGTGTACATCTAGAGATTTCTATTTGTCCAACAATATAGTGTCTATTTGAGTGGGTCTCATGAAGTCACGGAATACAATGAATCCTCTTCATTAAAATTCTATTTTGAAACATGTGAATAGATTGATGAGTATTGGTGGGAGCAAAAAAAAGTTAATACGGCAGCTAGATGGTCGCGGCTTGGGTATTGTGTATGGATTAATGAGCATTTGGTGTTAATAGGGGCAACAAGGACTTTTAGCATCTTAGCTAATCTGTCTTAAAATTCCTAGATACACACTATATTGTTGGACGGAGGGAGTAGGAATCATCAGAAGTAATTGTATGTTATAAGCATAACAATTTTTTGAGTACAATGAAACGACAACTGGAGGTTATATACTTTGCTTTTGTAACCGGTGATTGAGTTATGTTCAAATGGCCTAGGGTGGAACTCCGCAAGGGTTTTCTTTGTGACATTAAGGTGCACAATATTTTTAAGAGGAAATTCCCCGTATGGCCTCAAAAGAAATGAAGCTTCCTTCTATGGCCCTCCTGAATCTGAAGTTCCCTGTGAGGACCAAAAGAAAATTTCTGTTCCTTTTGTGGCCTTCCGTCACTTCTACCGTGAAAAATCACACTGGAACAATGCAAAACGACCAAATTACCCTCGTCCCTCTCTCTGTCTCTGTAATGCACGGAGGACGGAGCCACGGTTGGAAAGGAAAATAGGAGGGGGGGGGGGGGGGGGGGGGAGAGAGAACGCCGTGGCGAATGGAGGGCGGCGCCGCCGCCATCGGGCCTGCAGGCGCGGAGGCAGGCTCGCCAGCGCCACCAGCGGCGAGGCGATAGAGGCCAACGGAGCGGGGCTAGCTCCTCGTCTCCCTCAAGGCCCGCGCTCCAGGCCGCGCTCGACACCAAGGACGCCGCGGCCGCGACCCTGCAGCGGAAGCAGGTCGGCGGATGGCGCGACGACCCAGCACGGCGCGGACAAAGGCAGTGTCTCTTGCAATAGCGGGAGAACTTTGGAGATGGGTGGCGGCTAAGCGGACGGCGACGGCCCAGCGCGGCGTGGCGCGGATGGCGATTGCCTGGAGCAGACGGCGGTGGCGGCGTTGGCGATGGCTTGAAGCAGATGGCGGCGGCCCGGTGTAGCACGGCGAGGCGCGGATGGTGATGGCCTGGAGCGGATGACGGCGGCCTGGACCGCGCCGCCTTGACCTGCGTCTGGCGTTGCGGCCTTCCTCGCTCGTGGTGACGCCGGAGCCCATAGCAAGCGCACAGGCGGCACCCGAGTCCGCGCTCTAGGTGTCCTCGCCCTCGCACAAGCGTCCGCAGGCGAGCGTGCTTATCTGCTGGAGCTCTGCCTCTGCCTCTCTCTCTCGCCACCGAGTTTTATTTCATTTTTTTACACGAACCGTGCAAATGATGAGAAGGATGAGGGTACTGAAGTCATTTTGCATGGTGTGTAAGCGGTAAACTTAACAGAAGTGATGAGAAGGCCAAATAGGGAATGAAAAATGAAGTTTGGGTCGTATAGGGAAGTTCGATTCTTAAAGGGCCATAGAGGGAAGCATGATTTGTTTCAGGGCCAAGGAAGGAATTATCTCTATTTTAACCGAATGATTGTTACTTTTCTTTTGATAGCACATCAAAGTTTAGTGGTCTTTCTAAATGGACAATAAGATTTAAAAAAGAGTAAATTTCGTACAGTCCTGGGTCTTATGGTCCTTGTGTCACAAAACCACATGTATTTTGGCTTATGTCACTGAACCTCATGTTTTATGGTCTAATTGTTTCACAAAACCCCACCTCTTTCAAAATAGCCATGAATATATGACATGTAAACTATATCTTTGTGTTTTGATGATGCGATTTCTATAATCAATTTGATTAACAAAACCATATAGTTGGATGCACGACGATGTAATCTCTAAAAATTAAAGAGAAACCATAGCTAATATTCATAGGGGGTGGGGGTTTATGAAACAATTCAACTAGAATATATACCCGGGGTTAAGTGACACGAGCCAAAATGTCTGGTGTTTTGTGCAATAAGGACCAAAAAACATGGGCGTTCAAGAAATGATGGCTGCATGCTGGGAACGTAAATCTTTTCACAACCTTGAGTACTTCATCTATTGACGGAAGGATTGATGGAATGATGACTTATGTGCTGGCCAGCACTAGGGTTGTTCTGCTTGGACCTTTTATGAAAAGAATACTTTCCTTTTACAGTGTGATTTTTGCACCCAGTTAATTTAAAAAGGAGTTTTTGAAACAGAAGTAAATACCATTTCAAAGCAAAAAAGAAATAAACAAGCACACTTTTAAAAAGCCAAATGAAGCCGTACTCGATCAATTAAAAACCTGTTGATAAAGTCCGTTTTAATTTTGTTGCAGTACCGTTGCAGGACACTTGTTGTTTTGACCCTTTGCGAGCTTAAAACTGGTGTAGGTGAGATCGATGGAACAAGCGCATTAAGGCACACTCATCAAGTGGTGCAACTCCCGCAAAAGGAGGGAGATCGATGGGGGTAGTTGTCCTCGAGAGTTCTCGAGGAAGGGCGAGAGATTCATATGGTCTGGGCTTTGTGCAGCATTACAACATGAGAGAGAAAGAGGCATCCTAATAAAGGAAGGAAACCGATCGAATCGATCCATTTTGTACGTTCCGGGCTCCCGGCCGGCTGGGGCTCTCGATCTCTCGCGGCCGCCGGCACCCATTATTGCATGAGACGCAGGAGGATGAGGAGGAGAGTAATGCAGGCGGGACAACAAGCCGAACAAATTCCTCCGCGCCCCCGCGTGCCGGGTGGGGGGTCGATCGGTCCCGGCCGTTCTCCGCCGCAGTAATGCCCCGATCTGAGATCAAACCGTTGAGCTCCCCTCGTCACGTCACGTCGCTTTTCGCCCGCTGCCGCGACCCAACCCTGGCCTTATCCCTCTCCGATGACATGTGCTCCCTCCCTCCCGCGGGTGGGAGGCGTGCGTGGAGGATATCCCCGTCCGTGACAACGACGCCCTAATCGCCAGATGCATGGCCCTGGACCGCCTGCCCCACCGGCTGCTCGTCGTGGATCCAGAATCTCCTCCACATACCGCGGTAGCCGGGCAAGAGCAATATACTACTCTATATATGGCATACATACGTCGTCATCTTAGCGCTTCCTACTACATGCCTACATATATATAGAACGCATCATCATCCACACCGTATATCGTATATACGCTTGCCTGTCTGCCTGGCCCCTTTTTGGCATCCACGGATTCTGCTATTGCCACGCCAGATTTAACAGTTTGTGGCGCCACGTCGTAGGATGGGAGTCGGATGGATTCTGCAGGTAGGAGTATATACAATCGGTTCATTTCGACCTGCTATGAGATCTGAATTTTCGGATGTTTATTTATGGTTGATCGCTACAGTACTTTGGGATGTGCATGCAGTGCGGAGGACCTCTACAAATTAAGTTTCCGTTCGATTAAGAATTTAAGATGGTCCATGCCTGCCGGTAGTGCCGGTAGCTACTGCGCCGCGCGTAAATAGTACGGCATGGGGAATGAACAGATAAATCCAAAACTGCATGTAGCGCCAGTCCTGGTCCACGCTAATTACTACGAAGGGTTCAGCTGTTATTACCTCTTACCCCCACAGGTTTCTGCTGCTGTTACCAGATACTGTACAGTTCTATTCCTCGCGTCCACCTCTCTTGTCTTGGCTCATGAATCCGGATCCTACGTACAGTTTGGCATGCTACCGCGGCAATAGCAATTCAATCGAAGCTTGCATATGACCGAAGAAGACCTGCAAATGCAACGGTAGGTCCTGGGATCTCGTGACCTGACGCGATGGCCCGACGAGGAGGTCATGTTTCTTGAGTACAGAAAGAATGCTGCTGGCATATGTCGGGATCAAATTGCATACTCGAGGAAGGGCGAAAACGGGTAGAGTGACCGCTTTATAGGCCCTAATATATCGAGGACCAATGGCCCATATTAGATTATGGGCCTACAATTGCAATACAGGCCCCTTTTTGCTCGATCGTTCGCATATTGGGCCATGTTTTCCCATGGTTTCGCCGGCCCCGACCGGTACGGAAGGAGAGAATGCCGTTGCCGAGGTTCCGATGGCAACAAAGTGCATACCTACGTCTCTTTTCTTCAGGCGCTAGATTGCATCAGGCCTGGACTAGCAGCAGAGGGAAGCCCGGAGGAGCCGCAACTCATGGAGCGAGTTGCCAGATTACGTCATTAGTTCGAACTCAGCGACGCGCGCAGCGGAGCGAGAACGGAGCAGGAGCGCGCGTGAGCTTGCTGGCGCATCACGTGCGCGTCCGATTCCCTGGCGCCCACACCGGACGTAAAGAAAGCGTGCGGATAAGGCACCGCGCATTTTTGCAATATATCCCCGATCGCTGCCGTGCGCAGCACAGACCCCGCGGTGCAGCGAACCTAGCTAGTAGCTCCGTGTGCGCGTCCGGGTCCGAGGTGGTTCCCCAGCGCACCCGGTTCGCGCGGTGACACCTGCAAACCACCCAGCCGCCGCGCCCGCGCCCACCGGACGCCGCCGACGCCACCAAAACTGTTCCGGTTCCCGGCACCCGGAATCCAACCCAAACCATCGGCCTTTTTTAAGGCCCCCAATCACTCCCTCCCACCGCACCAAACGGCTCTTTTTCTTCCAGCACAGCGTCTCTCGTCCCTTCCAGTCCTGTCAGCCTCTTGTTCGCAGGATGATCCTGGTGGCGATCGTGGCGGAGCTGATGGAGGAATACACCCTGCTGGTGGCGCGGGTGCTGGAGCAGCTCCTCTACGGCGCGCCCTTCCCGCGCCGCATGCGCTTCCTCATGCTCCGGAGCCTCCCCTTCGCCGCGCCGCCGCTCCCGCCGCCGCCGCCGACGCACGCGCTCCAAGTCGCCTGACGGCTTGGCCGCCCGCCCCGTCCAGCTGGTTATTGTTAGAGTGTTTCTCTCCTGTAGCCTGTTTGTACTCCAGTTTTCATTCAGCTGAAGCTTCGTTGTAAATTAATTTGCCGTGGCTGCGCATCTCGTCTTCGTGAGAAGCTGGATCAGTTACACGGATCCTTCTTTGTACTTTATTTTTACTTGATTTATCGAAGTGATAATCGATGATGAAAGAGGTCCGAAGTTGTTCTTTGTTTCCAGTTTGGAGTTTGAAATGGATAACTTTTGGGAGATCTTTTTCGGGTTCAGGATGTGACTGAGAGCTCACTCTTTTTCCGGTGATGTCGCAGTCAGAGGGTAGGCAAGCAGCCTCTGGATACTTCGAACGGCCACGTGGCAGCTGATGCGTTCCTGCCGGCACTGGATCACGATCTGATCACGCTGGCAGAACAACCCAGCTAGCTGGGACCCAGCTCTGTCATCTCAGTGGCTTATCCTTTCTGGTGAGGTACCAGCTGGTCCAGGCGATGCAACTTTTTCTGATGCGTTTCCCTTCTCCGTCGGCTCTTAATGTGAAATATACAGTCCGTGCTGCAGCTGTACCTTCCTCCTAGGCTCGACACGTGCACCCCCACCTCGATTCCGGAACCGCACGAAGCAGTAGAACCAGAATGCATACGGTGGGGTCCACGTACACATACGGGCCCGCCACCAAATAAATCAATCGGCTCGCGTACCGCATCTACTTTCCATCGCATTCCCCCTCGCTCTCTCCTCCCGGCTCTCTCTCTCTCTCTACCTACTCCGGCGGCCGGGGCGGGCCGCCGGGGCCAGATCTGCCCCGCGTGCCCCTGGATCCGGCGGCTTGGAGGAGGCGGCGCGAGGGCCGCGGGCTGGAGGAGGCGGTGGGATCGAGGTGACCCGACAGCGGATGTTGGCCGTCAACCTGGACGGCGGCAGCCTCGAGGTGACCGGCGCGCCGGCGACCTCGGTGCGGAGATGGTTCCGCGGTCCCTCTGGCCATGGCGAAAGGAATCGTCGGGAAGGCCGCTCGGATCTGGCAGTTGTACTCGGGACGGCGCGGGCCTCGATGTGGCGTCGGCGGTCGAGGACTCGCGGCGGATCTGGGCCGCCATACATGGCGATGGCCTCGAGGTGACCCAGAGACGGCGGATCTGGGCCTCGAGGTGACCCAGAGGCGGCGGCGGCGCGCTCGAGGCGGCGCCGGCGTACATCCGCCGGATCCTGTACCAGTCGCCGGCATACCACCCATTCTCTCTCGTCTCGACGTCAAGCTTCCTGGGCTGTTGAGGTACTGTGACGTCCCGCCTCCACGAGGCCGGGCCCGCACGCCTGGCAGCTCTCTAGGATCTCAAGACTGTCCCCACAGACCAACACACGTCTTTTCTGCGCACTTTGTCCTCACTCGTGCACACCCGGGAAGGACTTCCCGGTCGGTCACCCATCCGAAATTGCTCCGGGCCAAGCACGCTTAACCCCGGAGTTCTTTCGAGATGAGCTTCCGGAAAAGAAGTTGCAACTGTTGGTATGAGTATTCTTATCAATCCTATTAAGCCCTGGGCCAGGATGTTACATTCTCACCCCCTTAGGAGATCGACGTCCTCGTCGATCAACCCCAAGCCAGGAACTTCCTCTCTTGGCCACGTCCGTGCGTCCAGTGCCAGCGCATGTGCCATGCTGTGTGACCACTTGGGCCCACACCAGCCATGCACACCATGCCTGCGCAACTGCGCCCACACGCGCCCGTGAAACCGCGAGAGTCGGCTCTGATACCACTTGTGACGTCCCGCCTCCACGAGGCCGGACCCGCACGCCTGGCAGCTCTCTAGGATCTCAAGACTGTCCCCACAGACCAACACACGTCTTTTCTGCGCACTTTGTCCTCACTCGTGCGCACCCGGGAAGGACTTCCCGGTCGGTCACCCATCCGAAATTGCTCCGGGCCAAGCACGCTTAACCCCGGAGTTCTTTCGAGATGAGCTTCCGGAAAAGAAGTTGCAACTGTTGGTATGAGTATTCTTATCAATCCTATTAAGCCCTGGGCCAGGATGTTACAGGTACCACGGCTCGATTTGGATCGACGTCGTCGACTACGGCCATGGCGGTTGCGTGGCCGGATCTGGCCTGCTCTTGGTTGGTGGTCGGATTAGCCCACATCCCGGGCGGATCTGACCCTCCTTGGTTCGATGCGGCCAGCAGTGCTGGTTCCCAGCTGGATCTGGCCGGCGACCACGTGGTGGCTGGGAAGGCTCCTGTGACGGCGACCTGGACTTGGCGTCGTGCTAGAGGAAGGGGCGGCGGGGGTGATTGACGCGATGGCGACCACGAGGCGGCGGCGATGGCGAGTTCGACGCGACGGCGACCTCGAGGCGGTGGCGACCTTGAGACCGCTCGATCTTGACCTGTACTGATCCGGCAAGTTGTGGATCAAGCGGCGGTCTTGGACCTCCTGGTGGTAAGTTTGTGCGATTTGTGGCAAAAGGCAGCACTGATTGCTTGTTTACTTTGTGTCGTTCCTTTTTTTTTTGTTGGAAATCCTTGGCTGCGGCAAAATGCTCATGATTGATGCATTTCTATTTGTGTTGATGGATAAGTTAAATCTTGACGTGCACAGAGCACACGTGCTCTGTTGGTACAGATTTTTTTTGCCACCAAAAATTGTGAAGAGGAATTAGGTACTGTATGCCCAGAAACACATGCCATGCTTCTGTCCAATTAGATTTGTGCGTTTGCGTTAAGTTTTTTTTACTGTTGACTCATTCTTAGCTGTGCAGATTTCTTCGAGTTGATGTGTTCCTGACCTTTCATGTGTAGATTCTAAGATTGGAAAAAGGAGCTGGTGTCTTTTTTTTTAATGAAATGGTGTGTGTAATGCTCTGTTCAGGTTCCAACTATGAGTTGTCTTGTGTTTATGAAAATATTAAGAAGGCTTTAAGGATCTAATGACTTTGCTTGGTTGATCAGATTTCAATTTTTAGTCTACTACGCAAGCTGTAGTGCTTTCTTTCCTCCTCAAATATGCTAGTGCGCAAGCTGTTCTTGGCTGTTCCCTTACTCAGTTTTCAGGCACAGAATAATTTACAGAGTTGAAATGAGCAGCAAACATTTTGCATTCACCTGTACTCGAAATTGAGCTTACATATACAATAGATTTTTTTCTTCGATGCATATTAATGTACATGTTGATTCACAAGCACAGATTAAGTTCACTGAGAAATTTTGAAATTTCCTTCGTACATGTACTTCTTGTTGATTTTATTTATCTGGTACCTGATGAGACAATGGAGAAATTTGGATTGAGGTCTACTACTCCAAGTGTTTTACTTTTTTGGTACATATATTTGTGGAATCATAAACGATTTTCGAATATATGTGAAGAGGGAGCAGATTGAGAACATGAGAATTACAATGAAGTAATTTTTGAAACTTTTGTTATAAGAGTGTACATATATTTGTGGAATCATAAAACATGTTTGAATTATACGTGAAGAGGGAACAAGTTGAGAACAGCGTGCGGATTGTGTTGCTTAATAATTTCACTGAGGTCAATAAGTGCTTTGTTAGTACATGATCTTTGGTTTAGGTGCTAATTATAAGCTGTCTTGTGTTTATGAAAATTTTAAGAAGGACTTGAGGATCTAAATTTTTTTATTGGCTCATCAGATTTCAATTTCTATGATAGTAGTGTGCAAGCTGAAGTCCTTTTTTCCTCGTTTCAATTTTCAGGCTCAAGGTTCATTTCGTGGTGGCCCGAAAAAATATTTTACAGAATAGAAATGATCAAGGGCATTTTGCAATCACCTCTCTAGGTAATCAAGCTCCACGGTGGCTATGCTCCAAGCTTCTGCCCTCAAGCCGCCGCGGCAGGGATGAGGGCACTACTTGCGAGGCAGGGCCTGAGGTCTTTTTGGGTGAGTTGCTGCTTTGTGTAGCTTCTGTGAAGGGCATTTTTCTTTTTGGTTTGATGAATCAACAAGTGCACATATAAAGTGTTTGTGGGGTTACACTAAATAATTTATCGGTTTCAGCTGAATTTAGGTTTGTAGAAATTGGGATACTAAGTATAACATCCAGCTGGTTTGAAGCAGCTGGATTTTTTTTTGTTTGTGCAACACGTGCCAAATTTGAAGTACAGGTCTTGAAATGCTGCTGATCCTATGTGGGTCCTATGATTAATCAATTGATGCGGGATCAAATTAATAATTTGATGTACATGTTCTCTTTGGTTCATTTTTTTTTTCTTCAATATATTTGGTCAAGAGAGTGTCACTGTTCTGGAGTAGATTGCATTTCTGGTTGTATGAAGAAAATATGAGGGTACGTGATCTTGTTCTTCCAGGTGTTATTGTTCCTCTCTTAAACTTGATCAGTTGATCACTTTTTTGTTCGCGCAAAAATACTAATTTTTTGTAAAATTTTCTGATGTGCACAAGTGTTCTTAAATGAGCTCAGTAGTTCCTGATGATTTTGGGTAATTATTTACAAATTCCATGTTACTTGCACAGCAGTATAACACAAGCACACAATTGAATTTGAAATATGATGATGACTTGTACTGGAATGCTTATCTGTTTACGTTGTGTTCATTTGCACAGTTATTGCACAACTGTACAGAAAATTTGAGCCTTGTAACGGTTCCAGAATAAGACCATGTTCTTGTAACGTGTTCCAGAATAAGACCATGTGGTCTGGAATTGAAGCATCTGTTCCAGAATTAAAGCCTGGATGAATCTGGACCAGCTAGGGGAAGAAACATAATATATTTTTTGAACTATTGCAAATGCTACTACAACGGCTTGAAGTTTGAATTTTGAATGGTAGAGACGCGTCAGGACCCATATTCAAAGTTGTGGCCCACAACCAATCCCATCCACTCCACCGACCGGTGTTTGTCTGTAGTGGGCAGTGTACTGACCACAAGTTTGTCTGTAGTGGCAGTGTACTAGCTGGCATGTGCTCCTCGTAATCAGTTACAATTAATGACTGTCCTCTCTGCCCTCCCCAGCCTCTTATACATTTGAAAAAAAAATGAAATACAGTAGAAATACAGGTTGATCTGGACCATTCACCGCATCACGAGGAAAAATCAAAGGTCTGGATGGCAGGTACAGCTAGGGAACGGTACATAATATATTTTTCGCGTCGGCTCTCGAGTCTCCACTCCCAGTCCGGTAATCCCTCGGCAACGCGTGTCACTTTCTAGTGTGCATCAGTTGCGCCGTAAGATTCTTGTTATACAGCGCTTAAGGTTTTTAATTAGGGGCAAATGATTCCCCGATAAATAAAACGCAGAATCTCAGTTCTTCATTTTCATCCATTCAACGCATGACTGATTGAAAAGGGACCGAGAGCTCATTTGTGTTCATTCTTTACACGTTTGCAGAAACCAAATCCTTTTGGATATTTGGCACACTTCTTTTCTTTGTCTGTAGAAATTCATGTGTTGTGTACTGCCACTAGAACCAAAACCCTCGGGAAAGCGGTATGTGCTGAGAACTACCCAATTGTTGATGGTTTTCTGGTTTCAACAGGGTATTGTTGGCCCAGAATAAAATCCCGCCAATAATTTCCACATAAACAGAAAGCCCAACTTAAGTTAAACAATGGGCTTGTTTTAAAATCAGCCCATGGTCCAGAATTAGCAGAAGAATTGTTTGTTGTTTGTGTGGCTCGCTTCTTAACAAACAACACATTCTCCATATTTCACTGTGAATTTTGCATGATGCATCACAATAAAAAAACATGGAGACAATCCATTTACTTTTAAGAAAATTCCTTTTTGTATGCTAGTAATAAGTTATTTTGTTCCTTATTTGAGTGCTACGTTACCATGCACAACTAACATCATAACACCCGTTGGATACAACGTATTTTAATGCTGTGTTTTCTAAGAAATTCATAGTATTAAAAACTTTTATGTGTTTGCTTTGTAGCAAACACCGAATGTTTTTAACAAAAGTATAAAGACTACCTACTATTCTGGATTCGGCTGTGAGATGACATGGAACAATGGCAAGGTGCGTCCAGCCTAGCGACTGAAAACAACCAAGCTCGAACAAATCTGATCCAGGCCTGCTACCTGATCGCCTGTCAACAGTTCAGAGATATAGAACGACAACGTTCCTGCCCCAACAGCCCTCCGGCCGTAAAAATATACTAGTGCCGAGGAATCCGTTTGTTCGCGCATCAGCTCGTATGTCCCCTCGTGTTGGAAGCATCGATCCCAACTCGAGAACAATGCTTTAGCATCTGCGATGTTCCAGCATGTTGATCGCTCAATCTCCCCATCTTGGCGTTCATTCACAGTGCTATTTATGCACCTCATCTCAGCATTCCTGCACCAATCGTCCAATCCCCGGCGCCGGGCGGTGTGTTCATCGGTGCTCGAAAATGCTACGCTTCTGGCCGACGCAAAGAAACTCTGCCTTGTCAAACGCCCTATCCGTGAGTAAACAGCTTCATGCATGAGAACGCTTTGTCAAACGTACGGCATATATAGTTTTTGTTGCATCATTATGCCGTTTTATTTTGCGTTTCCGATCAAGACCGTGGAGGTGAACGTCCACATGGACTGCGGCGGCTGCGAGAGGCGTGTGAGAAAGGCCATGTCCCGGCTCCAAGGTACGCAGAGATGATAGATAACTCCTCTGTCCATAGGCCTCGTTCAGACACAACGAAATGCAGTTTCAAGAACGACATGCATTCTGCTGTTGTTTTGCAGGGGTGAGCACGGTGGAGATCGACATGGACACGCAGAAGGTGACGGTGACGGGGTACGTGGACCGCCGCAAGGTGCTCCTGGCGGCCCGCCGCACGGGCAGGGCGGCGGAGTTCTGGCCGTGGCCGTACGACGGCGAGTACTACCCGTTCGCAATCCAGTACCTGGAGGACGACACACACATGGCCACGGACAGGTACTACCGCCACGGCTACAACGACCCGATGGTGGGGAGCTACCCCTGCCACGCCTTCACGCACGTCCTCGACGACGACGCGCTCGCCGTCTTCAACGACGACAACGTCCGAGCCTGCGCCGTAATGTGATGCAGGCCATATCCAGTCGGTAAATAAGCACAGAACAAAAAAACTTGCTAGCAGAAGTTAACTCCGCCTAACTAGAATGATGCTGTTAGTTGTCGATCACATTCAGGAGTAACTTCCGCAGTAAACTTTTTGAGTTGTGACTTGTGAGACTGATATTCGTTCAAGAAGCCATTGTCTGGGCTTGGGATGCCTGTACTTTTACCAGAACGTCAGTTTGCCTCGAATCATTAGCAGCCTCAGTTCACATGCCAGACAGCAAAAGGACAACGACCATTTGCCTTTTTGGTGCGGAGATAAAAGCTCTGAACACCCAACCCAAGCGTTGAAAGATATGTGCAACGGTCTGAAGAAATAAACAAAACCGCCAAATTTTAGTGCATTTCTGTCTGTTTGTTTTGTCAAGGAATACGTGTTGGTTACACGAAATTCGCATTGGACCCATGCCAACACGATCGCTTTGGGAGGGATTTTCTGCTTCAGTTTTTATAATTATCTACCATATTCTCTTTCCGAACTTTGAACATTCTCCCTCTAAAATGTTTCACATGTACTAAGCTCTTAATTCCACCAAGCTGAGCTTAACTATACCATGCCAATTTCTACTATCAACACATATATGTCAGACATGCAAATGTTCATCTGGTTACCCGCCAAAAAAAAAATGATCATCTGGTTGCTTCACCAATATGTTGGAGTTACTAATTCAAGAAAAAAACATGTTTAAGTCACTCCAGCTTTGTGGTAGGTTTGAGGTTCTTCGGTTATATTTTACACAAAACGAAACACCATTTCCATTATGCAATCAGGTGGGCTAAACTAGCTCGGTAGCTTGTATCATCTCTCTCACCAATCCTATAATTTCTCAACACCAGAGTCCTGTTGAAGTCCTTAATTCCATTACGGAAAATGTTCATGAATTACCAAACAACATGACCACGTCGCATCTCGGGACTGGTGTACCAACAAACACTGAAAACGCCGTAGCATATCAGATATGAAGCTGCTTGACCAACATGGCAATTTTCTCCAGATAAGCACTAGGTTTCAGTTTGAGCAGTTATATTTTACGCAAAATTCAACAAGCATAAGGTTACCGAATCATAAACTAGCTCCGTAACACGCGTCATCCGTTCGGTGTCAACTCTCCAGCCGGGACTGCGTCCAATTTGCTCGTGAGAAATATGCCTCCCATGACAGAACCAGCGGGCAGTTTTGCATATACAAAAGAAGAGCTGAACTGGACCGCGTAGAATTAATCTTTTTTTTGTTAGTTTCTATTCCAAAACAATTTGAAGTTGTATTAATCAAAGCAAGCATAAACCAAGTGCTTATCCTGCCCGATTCAAACCAACCACAGGCTTGTCAATCATAATCAAAGTGCAACTACAACACAAAAACGACGTTTTCCAAACTCGATCTGGCTTGTCGAGCTCTAATTTTAGACGGTTGAATTAATCACTTTCTGTAACGGGGTATAAACAGAGCGGCAGCCCGCGCCCGTACCGAACAGCCGGACACCAACCTGTTCTCCCCTGTTCGACCGACGAAGGAGAAGCGACCCGCCCGTATAAAATCCACGCCGTCAGTCGCCGCCGAATCCGGCGAGCCCACCCACGGATTTCTCCCGATCGGAGAAAAGAGGCTTCTTTTCTTTTTTATTGTCTTTTGAAGGACATTATCCGGGCGCCGGGCGGTGATGGCGGCGGCGCCGGCACCCCTGCCGGCTGCCGTCGCGGGGTGGTGGGAGCATGTCAACGGCTCGCCGGCGTGGCAGGACGGGATCTTCTACGCCCTCGCGGTGCTCTACGGCCTCGTCGCAGCCTCCTCCTTCGTAAGCATCTTCCAGCCACTGCTCTGTTCTCCTCCGCCTGTCAATGTAGTTATGGGACGCCACAGTGCCACTAGTGAAAGATACCTGCCTTCATAATTCTATTTCGAGATGTTGAATTAGCCACAATGCCGCCTGTGATGTCAAAAAAGGGTCGAACCTTCAATGAAAGCCTGTGCCTCTAATAGGTTGATGCCTGATGACATGACAGGAGAAATAAAAGAGACGATTTTGTGCCTATTTAACACGAATAACAGAAAGTAGTCATACCCTTTTTTTGCTTCCGAACACGGTGAAAACTGATAAGAGGACGAATATATAGACAACTATATCAATCATGATGTAAAAAACTGTGCCTCGGAACAGCGATAGATAGTTGGGCAAGGACTCACTGGTTAGCTGTCAATGATCATTTTTCTGATGCATGGAAATCTCGCTTGATAAACAGTGTAGGAAAAGAATGTGTTCATAGAATCTGAATATTACAGGAGCTAAACTACAGATATATAACTGTGGTAGACCTGTGAATGCTCACTGTTTCAAGAATAAATCAATTACTTGCGTAACATATGGTATTGATCATAATGTGCCATGCAGATCCAAGTTGCCAGAATACAGTACAGGGTTCCTGAATATGGATGGACAACTCAGAAGGTCTTCCAGTTTCTGAATTTTGTGGTCAATGGAGGTAATTCATTCAATCTAACTTGAGAAAAACTTACATGCTTCTTCCTTCTACATGAACAACTTCTACTACGTCATACTAATCTTGCTGTTTTGCCAATCTGCAGCCAGATGTTCTATCTTTGCTTTCCGTCGCCAAGTGCAACAAGTGAACCCTCCGGTTTGAATGCCTTGACTTTCCCCTCTAATATAAATGAGCTCTTGATAGACCAGAGTTTCATTCCCCATCTTCTTTCAGATCTTTCAGCATGTTATTCTTGATCTTCCGGGGCTTGCATTCTTCACTACTTATGCAATGCTTGCACTTTTCTGGGCTGAGATACTTTATCAAGCACGTGCTCAAATAACTGATGGGCTTCGATCAGGCTTTGTCGCCATTAATTGTGTCGTTTATGGCCTGCAGGTAATTCTGTGTGCTTGTTAAATTTGGACCATCTTTACATGGATTGATTATGTTGAGTAATATTGCACAAATAACATACTACAATTCTTTTTGTGTTTAAGTCACTCAGCATTATTCTTATGGTAACTAAAACTGTGGAATTTTCTTGAGATTCGATACAATGGAAAAGAAGCTATGTACCTTAGAAAACTCTAATCTGAATATCAGGAGGGTTACCAACACAAATATTGAAGGAAATAGCAACAGATTAAAAATGATGGAAGGAGATACTCTGCGAATGACATTTTCTAGCTGTCTTTTCTGAATGAATGATTACTCTTGTTTTTCTTTGAAATGAGTTCTTGTCTCTTCAGTTGTTTGCCTGTTTATATTCGGCTACCTATTATTCTGTTTATAACGTAATCATGAAATTTCTCTCTTCAGGGTTTGCTTTGGCTATGTTTATGGTGGAATCCAAATCATTCTATACTAGTCATCTCGAAGTTATTCATTGCAGGTCTTTCCTTTATAGCTGCCCTGGGTTTTCTGCTATACGGAGGAAGGTATGATCAAGAATTACTTGATGTTTCATCAATTTTTTGAACTGTGATGCATCTGGAATTTTTATTTTGTAACCAAATGGATCATTTAGGCTAGCTGCACACCATTTACCGCAGAAGTTATTCTAAGAGAATTTGAGATGATTGCCACTAGTTAATTGTTTGATGTAGCGAATGATACATCTGTAATATTTCCAGAATATTTACATCCTCCTGGTTAATTTCTGCAGGCTTTTCCTAACGCTGAAACATTTTCCCATTGAGTCAAAGGGGAGGCAACAAAAGCTGAGAGAGGTTGGCAGAGTTGCCAGTATATGTTTCAGTTGTTTCTTGACACGATGCGTAATGGTAAGCATTTATATTCACCAATTGTTGACCAAATTTGCCTCATCATAGCTAATCTATTCCCTGTATATGCATATGTTCTACAGATGTGTTTCGTTGCCTTTGACAAAGAAGCTGATCTTGACGTCCTTGATCATCCAATTCTGAATTTCATCTATTACCTGGTATGCACTTTCAGTAAAGTTTTTTCATTCCCGTCCTATCTAAGTCCAGTATGAATTCCTCCACTTCTCTTAAAAACTTTGTCAGATTTTCCATTGATGTCCATATTGGACTACTAAAACCGACTATTACTCCCTCCCTATTTTTTTTCTTGTCATCAGGACTAGATGCTTAGTTCAAAATTTCCTGAGGTAGTGTACTCTTAACATCTGTATCTCTGCAGCTTGTCGAAATTGTTCCTTCAACACTTGTCCTGTACATTCTAAGGAGGATTCCTTCAAGGCTACGGCTCGCGCAGTATCAGCCTCTGAGCAGCGGCTAGAGAGAGTTGCCAAATCAAGCCATTGCAGCACCATTGCTGGAAGCCTGGCCTGTGGTTGGACGGTTAACCCTTGTATGATATCTGTATAGATAGGGTATCCGAAATCCTCTTGCAGCCTTGTTCGCCTCTAGCTAGTTGTAGGTGCTGATTTTCATGCAGCTAATTGTTTATGGATGATAATGAAATCAAAGGATTTTAGGCCTTGTTTGAATCCTGGCTAATGGTCTCTGGCTCATAAAAAATTGATACCATTGCCCCTGGCTAATGATCCCTAGAAGGAGCAGTTGTGGCAGCAAAAGGAAAATGAGCGCGGTAGGAAGGACATTTTGGACTTTTTTTTCTTTTTTCCATGTGTTTTGCCAAATTTAAGAGGGTGAGGGCCTTGGCAGGCTGCAGGCCACATTTGTGATTAAACAGGTAGAGGGTGTTATTTGAACAAAAAAAGTCCATTATTTTATTTCTACAGTTAAATATTTTTTTTTTGAGACTTACAGTTAAATATTTGAATGGGAGCTGAAGGTGCGGATGCCGCGCCGGGCGCCGACGCCGGCCCACGAGGGAGGCAGCAGGCCCCACGAGTCAGAGACGCAGCTGCCACCCACCCAGGCACCCACCACGAACCAACCGAGGTGTCTGTTTTTGTCCACCAAACCACCTCACCAAACTCCGCCGCAGCTCTGCTCCTTCCGAACTCAAAGCCTCGGCAATCTCCGCGCCGCAACGCAAACCCTAGCCGCCGCCATGGCCTTCCTTCCCTCCACTGCGGCCGCCTCCCTCCGCGCCCCCCTCCACCAAGCTTCCTCTTCCCGGCGGCGTTCCGCCCTCCCCACGGCCGTTAGAGCGACAGCCAACTCCAACTCCATGTCTCCGCACCCCATCCTCTCCTCCCTCCGCCTCGCCACCTCCGCCGCAGTGCTCCTCGCCGCCACCTCCCCGGCTCTCGCGTGCACCCCGTCCCCGCCACTGCCCACGCCCGCACCAGCCGCGCTAACGGCCGCGGTCTCCCCCGACGACTCCGTACCAGAAGACGACTCCCACCCCTTCGAGGAGCTCATCGCCGAGACCGCTGCGCTGGTCCGCTTCGGCGGCGCGGACCTCGCGCGCGAGCGCCTCTTGTCCGCCGCCCCCGGCATCGACGAGAGCTGCGCGCGCCTCCTCGCGGCGCAGACGCTGTTCGTTGACGGCAAGGTGGAGGAGGCGATCGCCGCCTTCGAGGAGCTCGCGCGGGAGGACCCCGCGGACTACCGCCCCCTGTTCTGCCAGGGCATGCTGTACTTCGCTCTGGGCAGGACAGAGGAATCGGTTTCGGCGCTCGTGCGATGCAGCGAGGTTGCCGGCGACAAATTTCCAAAGGCTCTCGCCCCGGCCAATATGCCGGTGGCAGACGCGGAGCCGGTGGCACAGAAGGCGGAGGCGGAGGAAATGAAGGTGTGAGAAGTCTGAAGAGGATGGTGAATTCCAAAATAAAGTATAACAGTTTGGTCTCTCTAAATGAAGGGTAATTGCAGATTGGAGCACTTGCTCTGGGGATAACGAATAGAGGGTAAATTCGAAGCATCTTTCGGATTTTTTGGAATGCATGTATCAGATATTCGGATGTGCATTTTGAATGGCCTGACAATAAATTGAAGCCATAATGAGAACTTGATCGATTTGTTTCTTGATGAACACATTTCTAAAGCCTTAGATTTGGTCTCTGTGTGCGCAAATTTATCACTTTTGCTAATGGTTACTACAGTGTCAATGTGAAGTCTCTTGATCCTTAATACACTGATGAGTGATGATCAAGCAATATGTGCCTCGTGCATATATTCTCTTCTGGAGCCGTCAATCAACTTAGGGACATGAATGGGTGCAAACCCGGAATAATTTATGAACGGTGTTTAGGATGAACATTTCAGGTTTTGATACAAAGTACATCAAACAGTGTTCAGGATGAAAATTTCAGTGTTTACAATGCGGTGAAACTTTTATTCAAGCCCACACCAAGCACGTCAACGAGTGGCAACGAAGCCACATCGTGTCCAGGCAAAGACAGAACAGATCCAGGCCCATACCCATGCGAGACGAGACGAAGGAAGACCATCACTCTTCACAGAGTTGCCGGACACTCTGACAGACCACACGAATTCAAGGCTAGCATGTAGGTGATCCGCTCCGGCGCGAGGCGCCATCTCGATCAGTTGCGGACCAGGGAGAGCCCAGATCCTCGCAGCTTCTCCTCCACGACGACGTCGAGCCTCCACGCCATCTCCGGTGTCATGTGCTCCTTCCAGTCCCCGACCTTCCCCTTCCGAAAGAAGGCCGAATTCTTGAACACCGAAAAGTCTATCCCGTGCGCCCCATTCCGATTGGCCTCCACTTTTTTCATTCGTTCAATGCTACACAACGCGACGACAGCCTCCGGGACGCCTCTCGCCTCCTCCTCGTCGGTGAACGGGCAGCCGAGGAACTTCGCCATCCGCCTCACGCTCCCCACAGTGTCTTCCTTGAGGTCCTCGTACCGGAGGAACATCACCTGCTCCGGCCTCTGCACGCTCTCCTTCCAGTACTCGGCCATGTGGTCCCACATCGGGCCGAGCGGCGACACGCCGTCGCAGCACCTGTCGACGACCTTCGAGATGGGCCCGACGCTGCAGTCCGCGGGAGTGATCTCGCCGAGGAAGTGCCAGAGCGAGACGACGACGTCTTTAGGGTCCCGGCACAGGTACACGACGCGGCACCCGGAGTCCGCCACCGACGTCGGCAAGGCCGAGAAAGGCGAGTGCACGGCCAGGATGCGCGGCACCGGCATCGCGTCCAGCACCGGGCCCGGCGGGGCGGTGCGGTGGTCCTCGTAGAGCGTGTGGAGGAACGGGACGAGGTCGTGCGGGCTGGAGCCGAGGAGCGGGTGGCGGCGCGAGTCGTCGTCCGGCGCGTGGCGGCCGCGGTGCGCGACGGCGAAGGCGAGGGCCTTGAGCCACGTCGTGCCGGCCTTGGGCATGGTGGCGAGGATGATGTCGGTCGGCCGCGCGGCGAACGTGTCCCGCGCGGCGAGCATCGGCGCCAGCATGTGCGCCGGGTACCAGAAGTTGCCGTGCCTGTAGTACGAGGCGGCGCCCCTGACGCCGTCGGCGCTCGGAAGGGATGAGGCGAGCGCCTCGTACTTGGCGATGGCGCTCGCCGTGTCGTCTTCGTCGTCCATCAACGCAGTGTTCAAGGCAGCAACGTTGGTGTGGCAATGCATTGCACTGGTATATGGTGGAATTTATGCTCGAGCCCGAGCAAAACGGCGACTTCAGAGAAGTGGACGCAGCACTAACGCCCCCAGATCAACACCGCAACAATCTTATATAGAATTTATAACCTATTCGCACAATGCTAGTACAACATTGCGCCTCCACAGCGACTTCTTACCATATTTCTCACAAATCATGTGAATGTGATATGTTCCAAAGCTGAGATCGTAGTGTCGTTTTCTCGAAAAAAGTATTGCGCATGCGGAACTCGCGGTGGCCTTTTGCGTTGAGGTTTGTTGAATGCTCCAGTGTGCTCATTAGTGTGCTCATTAGTGTCGATCAAAAGCTCACCATCCATGATACTCGCCGGTTGTTTCTGGCAGACTTTCATAACAAAGTGATGTTTTGTTTATGATTTCATTTCCAAAAGACGTATTGTCATATAACTACATTACTGGCAGTAGTAACATGTCCCTCTCACTGGCAGTAGTAGCACCTTGCCCTGTCTTTCCTTGAGCTTTTGCTACCGTTCTGTTCATGAGCAAACAAAAACATGTGGTTGGAGTTTTGTTATTTGAGATCATCATGGTGAGGAACTGAACTAATCTTCCAAAGTATGCACCCCCTAACACCTAGATTTGAGTCTTCTTACACTTGAATTTGGGAGCTTATTTTGTCAACATTTATTTTTTTCCTGATGGAATTAAACCACATCACTTCTCCTCGGTTGGATTTTGTTTTTTTATATAATTATTATCCTGGTGATGTTGTTGCAGCAGGTGCAGGCAAGCTTGACCATATGAATGATTCTTTACAAGCTAAAACAGTTGCAACATTACATGACCAGAATTTTGCCAGTGACATGAATGCAGCTTGTGGCAGACGCCCTCAATCTCACTTGTTTGATGCAACACCGAGTGGAGTTCTCTTCAAAAATATATGGGTCAATTGTAGGCTCCGTTCTTGTGATATCATGCCTCATGTCATGTGCTCAAGTCTCGTGGTGAATCTTGGCCCTTTGGACAGAGCGCGGTGCTCGCTGGTGTTGCTGTGGTCATGAGTAACGGTGGTGTGGTGGCTGCTTTACTTATAGTTAGATGAAGACTTGAAGTTCCAGTTTTTTAAACTGTGTCAATTGTCCTGTTAGGCTAATCCATTGTCGGGACTCAGGCCACCTCACACACAACGTTTTTTTTTTTTTTTGCGAATGACACCACGACGTTATTTGTCTTGTTAGGCTAGTCCGAATGGTACGTTTTATTTTGTTGTTGCCACATAAGCAATAATGTATTTCTGTAATGGTTAAAAAGGTCACATAGTGACATTGTTTCATTTTGTTGTTTCTAATAAGTACATGGAAGACACAAATTGTTTTGTAAACAATGCAGAAGAAATCACTTTAATCTCTCTTCTGTTTAATCCTTTGCCACATCATAAAAAATAGTAACATAACAACATATTTAATGAAAATAAAACTTTCATTAAGAGTAGCCACGACTTTAAAACTAGTTGGGTTTAAAAAATTAAAATCTAGGCATTGACCACCAGCTAGCTATACGAGGCAGGCAGGGGCCACAACTACCTAGCACAAACTGGATTATATTGGATTATAATTAAGTGAGCATATTGTCAAGCCAGGACGATTGACTTGCGCTACCAATGGAACACAAGTAGCGGTGCTAGTACCAAACAAAAAGCACGGCAAAACATCTATTAGAAAGAAAATTATGTAAACATTAACTGCACCGGAATGCAGTTGAAAGAGCATATCTACTTGTGGCATAGATCAGTTGCAACTCGTTCATAATTTGCAGGCCACTCTACTACACTTGTGACAGGAAATCTCTTCAGCACTTCGCAAAAAAAAAAAAAAAAAAGAGAGAAGGAAATCTCTTCAGTAATTCCCATGCGAGCTTCCACGTGCTGCAACGGCGCATCCCGCAATTCAATAGTTCTTCGTGCTGGATTTCTGCAGGAAATTGAAAGGGACAGCAATTAGTGCGTTTTAAAAACAAGGAAATAGTTGGTGTGCACCCAACGATCCGATGCTTTCCTCTAGTTTTCGCAATTATAAGCGACGGATTGTTAACTGGCAGAGTATTGACAAGTTTGTAAAATAAGCCCATCGGTCATACCCCTGGCCGGGACCCGCCGCCTATACGCAGTCCATCCAGTTTGAGCAGACTCTCCACTTCATCCAGCTCGATGACGGCCTTGACTATGGCGTTGGACAGGTCCTTGTCGTCCTCGGCGTTGAAGAAGCAACCCCTGTTCTTGGCGTCCGCCACAATCTCCCGCCATATCGTCTTGCCGCCCGCCAGCGTCGTCGCGTTGCCCAGGATCCACAAGCAATGCCTGCGATGCGAGAGTACACGAATCAACAACAAACCAGCTGCACGGTGAAATCCAAACACGCGTTCCTTTGCCGAAAGATGATCGAGCAGGAGCGCTTACTTGGCCCGCGTGAGCGCGACGTTGGTGCGGTTGAGGTCGGAGAGGAACCCAATCTTGCCCGCGCTGTTGCTGCGCACGGTGGAGAAGATGATCACGTCCTCCTCGGCGCCCTGGAACCCGTCCACGGACCCCACCCTCACCGAGAAGCCATCGTGCGTCGCGTACTTCTTGCCGAGCTTCTCCTGGATGGCGCGGACCTGGCCCTTGTACGGCGACACCACGCCCACCCGGATCCGGCGCCGCGTGTCCACCGACTCCTTGAACAGCCTCTGAACTATGCGGACCGCGGCGGCGGCCTCCACCGGGTTGATCAGGCTCCGGTCGCCCTTGCCGGTGCTCTCGCTGCCGCCCTCGATGTTGATGAAGGAGTAGGAGCCGAACATTGGGCCGCCCGTCAGGTGCCGCCTCTCGTAGCTCCGGTGCAGGACGTTGGGGCCGTCGGTGATGCGGCCATCGTAGAAGTTCGAGACGGGGAACTTGCTTATCCCCGGGTGCATCCTGTACTGGACGTCGAGGAGGTGCTTGGGATGCCCCAAGGAGCTCAGCCTCTGGAACAGGCTTCTTCCAAAGCCAGCATCACCACAAACCTTCAACAAGAGGTTTGCAAACAAAATACTAAGAATTAGCTTTGCCTTGATATTTCGCAATAATTAAAACCATTCAACGTTTCAAAAAGAGGAAAACGAGTCACCTGGCTTTGAACCATTGGCGGCAGCTGGAGCTTATCGCCGATGAGAACAACGTGGCGGACGCCGGGGAGCTGGAGAGGTATCAGTGACTCGCACTCCTTGAGCTGCGCAGCCTCGTCCACCACCACGATATCGAACGGCTCGGCCTTCTGCTGGTAGTACAGACGGTACGAGCTCGACGCGGTGCAGAGCACGCTCCTCGCTCTCTGAAGCAGGAACTCTTCGATCGACCGGGTGTCGAAAATGTCCGGGAGCGCAAAATTAGCGGACAAGTGTTTCAGCTTCTGAAGACACGCGGATCTTGCTTCCTTGAGCTCGAAGCTCACGCCGTCGTGCACCTGGGTCACCAGATTCTGGAACAAGGACCAGTTTCTTTCATCTTCACTTTTGAACAGTGTTTCGAGCTGCTCATCTGGCGCAGACTGCGCGTGTTTCCCGAACGCTGTAAGCAACCGCGAAGCCTCTTTCATGCCGCTAAAGTTTTCCTCAGACGTAGCAGACCGAGGAAGATCATTGCAGAAAGTTTCTACACATTTGTGCAGTTCCTTCTCAAGCTGGCTGTAATTGCTTGTGAAGTAGGCCTTGAACGACATTTTCTGCTTCTTGAGTATTCTCTGAACCATATCTTTCTTCTTCATAGCAAGTTCCTCTCTCTTCTTCTTAGCCACTACCTCGTTCTTCTCCTTAGCAAGTTCCTCGTTCCTTCTCTTAGCAAATTCCTCTTCCACCTCGGCAAGTTCCGCCCTTATCTGATTATCGAATTCCTCAGCATACCTATCGTACTGAACCAAAGGATGCTCCACAAGTCGTAGCATGGAACTCAGGCTCTGCGTCCACCCTGAGCTAGCATGCAGACGGCTGACACGGGACTCCATGAAAATCTTCGATAGGTTCGAGTCCACGCTCATCCTGTCCGCGTTGCCGAACAAGACGACATCACTGACGAAGCACTTCTCTCCGCCGCTGCCACCAGAGGAATCCTCCAGGAGACCGAGGACCCGAGAGGCGACCTCCGTCACCGCGGTGTTCGTCGGAGCGCAGGTCAGCGTCCTGCGCTTCTTGAGCAGCATGGACCACAGGAGAGCGCTGATGGTCTTCGTCTTCCCCGTTCCTGGCGGCCCCTTGATTAAGCGCACAGAGTTAGCTTCTAGTTGCACTGCCGAAACGCAGTCGTGCACCGCCCCCAGCTGCGGAAGCTTTTACCTGAATGCCATTAAGAAAGTTGATGGTTATCTGTGTGCCATTAAAAAGTTCTTAGACACTTGTGTGCCATCGTGCGAATTTACTTTTACCTGTGTGCCATTCCGTCCATCTGCTGTTAGAACTTTAACGGTTTGCCGCCCTGACAGGTGGGACCCACGTAAGAAAAGTCCATTGTGCCCCTCTCCATGACTCCATCTGTGCTTGCCCATCTACATCAGATCCCTTGAAACCTATCTCCGCCGGCGCCCAGGACTCGAGCCGCCGCCGCCCAGGACCACGAGCTCCCCCGTCGCTCGGCCTTCCTCCGCCCCTGTCTCACTTGTCGTTTTGCGCGCGGATCTGCCAGGCCGCCGAGCCGCTGCTGGTGAAGCGCAACGTCGACCGCCCCAACGACTTCGCCGCCGTTGCGGCCTCGGCTATGGCCAGCTCACCTGGGCGGCGTACGCCGGCTGTGGTTCGCTCGGTCTCCGAGCTGCACAAAAAATGCATCAGCAACCCCTCTTGCCATGATCACCGAATCTTGGACCATTCGATCTTGGAGATGCCTCAAACGGGTTGCTTTTACATAGAGGAAGCAGACCATGGTTGTTCTTGGTAAGATTATTCACCGCCGGCAGCTAATTTCATGGAATTTGGTTGACCGGAGGGGAAGGAAGAGAGAGAAAGGGGAAATCAGAAGAGGGAGGAGAGGATAACGTTTTGCCTGAGGAAGAGGATGTGGTGGGGCCCTGAACTGATATGCATGCGCGGATGGCCTTGACACCTATGTTCAGACTCCGTGCAACGCAAAAAACACATCACGTGCAACGCAAAAACAAGCTGCAGTGCAAAACATTGAAAATATATTTTTTATGGTTTTTTAAATTTATTTTACATTTTTCTGACTTTTTACGGTTTTTAGAATTTGTTTTCATTTTTCCTATTTTTTATGCTTTTTATAAATTATTTTTGATTTTCCTGATTTTCTGTGCTTTTTAAAAATTATTTTCAATTTTCTGATTTTTTAATGTTTTTCTCAATTATTTTCATTTTTTCTGAATTTTAAATCCCTAATGGTTAAACCAAGGGCAAAAGTGTCTTTTTACATCTCTGATTAACACCGTTAGCTCTCAATCCGTTCAAAATGGCATACAGGTAAAAGAAAGTTTGCGCGATGACACACAGGTGTCTAAGAACTTTTTAATGGCACACAGGTAACCATCAACTTTCTTAATGACATACAGGTAAAAGACTCCCAGCTGCGAGGTGTTGAGGTCGAAGCTTTTGAGGCCATCAAGTTCTCCATCCAGAGAATACAAAGGCGTTCCTGACGACGACAGACTGTCCTTGTAGCCAAACTGTCATCAGAAACACAAACATCCCAAAATTAGTACTAGTAGTGCATTACTCTTTGGATATGCAAAGAAGCAACGATGCTAGTGTTCCTGCGGCTCAGTGGATCCGTACCTTTGGATTCAGCACCTTCTCAATGATGCTAGTGTTCCTGCAGCTCGCAGCATGCACATCCAGAGCATGCAGTATGCGATTGTACGTGGTCATGTTGATCAGAAACACAGCGAAAAGAGGCAGCTCTTCGTCAGGCCTGCGCGAGAGCCGAACGACGATGCGGTAGCCGCCCTCGGTTTTCAGCACGGAGCCGAGCAGGTAGGACTTGCCGGTCCGCCCCAGGTCGGAGAAGTGCCTCGGCTTCCGGTCCGTCAGCACCAGCATGTCGGCGTCCCTCGGGGCGTAGACTTGATCGTTCAGCTGCGAGTTCGGATCGGCTGCCTTGACGGCGATGCTGTATATAACCTGCTTGTCTGACGAGAGCTCCTGCATCCTGGTCACTTCAGTCGCCGGCGCGTGCTTTATGCCTTCCAACGCAGAAGCGAGATCGGCACGAATCTCTTCGATCAGTGGCAAGGTGAAGGACTGCATGTACTCCTTCAGAGAAGAGAAAGTGTTCGGTATTTTCTTAACCTGCATTTGTCCAATATGTAATACCATATCACTGTCGAGTCGGGTAAAAGAAGCAGAAACATCAAGAACCAGATACTGGACAAGATATTACTAAATCGAATGACAAATTGCACTACGTTTCAGTTGGATTTGAGAATCGACAAGACGAATGAATCACCTGACAACTTGAATCCACGTACCTTTTTCTTGAGGAGGTTCTTGTTGAGCACATCTTTGAGAGGCCATGAGAAAATTTGGCTCTCCAGGTCGCTCTGCTCCCACGCACCGAACCTGCTGGTCTCCTTCCCCTTCCCCGATCTCTGCAGCGACACGTCGTCGTCGCTATCGTAGCAGTAGCTCATCGTGCCGCCCCTGCGCCCGAACTCCGGCGAGCAAGGAGATGATACTAGCTTCTGAACACAATCAAGGGCTTGGTTTGCAGCAATGCCATGCGTTTGCGATTTGACGAGAGGCATATATACAGGCAGTGGGATCCTGTCAATAGGTCATTAATTTGATGAGTTGGGAGGGCAAGGGTCACGCGATTATTGCAAGCCGTCGTTACATTTCTCGATGCCTCGTTTACATCGAGTGGGCTTGAGTTGAATGGGATCATCACTGTGAGGGAGAACAAGTGATGCGTCAGGAAGCAAAGCAGCCAAGCGACTCCCAAAAACTGCTGCCACTATGCACTGGGAGTATCTTGAAGGCAGCAAGCCTATTACCTGATCAACACTTGTTCAGAAAAAAAAAAGAGGCAAAACAAACACTGAATCAAAAAAGTTGCAGATGGAACACTGACACGTTACGGTAGATCACATCCCGTTTTGAAACGATTTATTTCTGCGGAAGGATTTTTTTCTTTTTTCTTTTGAGCTCTAGGGAACGGAAGGATTTTGGTAATGGGAGTGTTTTTTTTTCGTTTCCATGACAAATGCCATATTCGCAAGCACACTGCAGTAGCTTAACCCCTAAGCTACGAACTGATCGATGATGAAGCTCTCGCATAGTACTCGTCGCCGCCACGCGTAACGTCAAACAGATCAGGAAACGCAAACACGCTTTCGAACCAGACAAGGGAGCAGAGACCACCACCCCTCCCAACACGCACCGGCACCGCAATTCACTCGCCTCCCCCTTCTCCGTTCAAACGCGAGGGATTCAAAACCTCCCAAAACCCTGCCCCCTCCGCCGCCGGCGCCGCCATGGACCGGGCCCCGCCACGCGGCGCCCACCGCGACGCCGTCGGCCAGCGGTGGCTCGCCGTCTTCGCCTTCCAGGCCGCGCTCTCCGCCGCCGCCTCCACGCTCCACCTCGCGGTGTCCCCGCGCCGCCGCCACCCGCTCCTCGGGGTGCCCTGGGGCCTCCTCCTCGTCCTCCACCCGCTCCTCTCCTGCGCCGCCACGGGGCTCCTCGCGCTCGCCCTCCTCCTCACCGCGTCCCCGCACCCGCGCCCTCCCCCGCTTCTCCGGCGCGCGCTCGCGGCATCCCTCCTCGCCGCGGCCGGCGCGCTCTGCCTGGGCGGCGCCGCATCGCTGCTCCCCGAGGACGCAGGGTGGGCGGCCGTCGCCATGCTCGCGTTCCGCGGGGCCGTGCTGGGCGCCGTGTTCGCGGCCCACTACCTTGGCCGTCGGAGGTGGTTGCTCCAGTTCCCCGTTGTGCAGGTGAGTGGATTGGGGAAAGTTAGGGTTCCTTATCCAGAATAATGTTTCCAGTCTTCTCAAATAGCGGATGATCTGTAGTTTCCACAGCATTATTGCAGCAGTAGAGTTTGAACTTTCAGGGTTAGGCGTCACATTGGTATGCTTTTGGCTTACCTGCTAGGAATGATTGGTGATACAGGTAACTTATGTTATTGAAGCAGCGCAATTATAATAAGGACCCTTTAATTTTACTTGAGTATGCAGTGTGATTGTTGCTGTGTTCAACAGCTTCCTGTAGAGCTGTTTGATTGGTATGTACTGATCAGATTAGGAGATGGCGGCTGCCAGCTTGGTTGTACTGTGTGGGCTGCAGGGAATATTGTGGTATTTAAGGCCAGAAACTTGAGTGATGTGATTGATCAGACTAGTATTAGCATGGACTTGTACTTGATGTAGGAGGTGTTACAGGCATAGGTTCTTACTTTGATTAAGTTGGTTCATACTATTTGTTAACCAACTTAGATTCAATCTTATGCGGTGAGTTGGTGGTGACTCGTGAGTTACAACATGACATAAACTAAGAGAATCAATTGTTATCTGAAAGTTTTGTTTGGTTGAATTTGAACCCATATGATTTCGAGACTTGGTTGTTCATCTGCAAATACCTCAGTCTTGGTTACTTGTTTTCTCCTTAATAAGAGAACAGAATAGAAATAGTACTCAACTTTGTGACATCTTGCCCTGGATATTCATTTATCTAATACCATTACTAGTAAGCAATAATAGTGCATATAGGTATATTTCCCTAGGAACCTGAGGGCATCATCAATTCATCAGTTATAGAGGTAGTTCATCCCATCTGTGTCCCTTAAGCACTTTGCCAGCTGTCTTATTTTTTTATCTTTTTTTTTTTTTGGTGCAGCGGCCTCTATTCTATGGATTGAAGATGGGGCTTCTTCCATCTGGAAAACGGGCTCTAAAGGTGTCACTCCAGGCCTTTATCCTTTCCAGTGTCCTGACATTATTATTACTTCCACGGCAGTTCAGAATTGGAGGCTCTATTGGAAGCCAAATACTCGCCCAGATCAGCATATTTATAATGATTACTGGTGTTTCCTTCTGTTTGGAAATGAGCCATTATTTTGTCCAGGTCAGTTCTTCACTTCTTTGCAATCCTAGTCTGACAACATGCTGGTAAATGTAATGTTTTTGTTGTTTGAAGTATGACTAACTTATTCTGTGCTGGTCTTCTATTTAATTTCCCTTCCGATGGGTGAAAAAACAGGTTGTACATACAAGGAGGTGCAGTTTTACTCCACCGCAGAGTACTGCTGCTGCAGAGACTAATCCCACTGAGTTTATCCTGGAAACATTGGAACAAAGTGATCCCAGATCACTGATACAGTATCTCGCTTACCAAGATCTGTGTGTGGTATCTGAGTGTAACTTGGAACCTTGGCGTCGAAGTGCCTTCTTTGAGGAATCTGGTGAAACTTATAAAAGAATTGTCACAGCATGCTTGAAGCCACTTGAGGAGTTTACTTCAAAAATCGCTGAAGCCCTTGAGGGTTTTGCTAGTGATAAGCCGGAATTAATGTCACAGCAATCTAAACTCTTTGCTGCATTTAATGATTCTCAGGTAAAGCAGCACAACATATATACACTTCAAATTCTTTCATTCATTTTACGTGTGATGTTGTTTTACTTCTGTGAATTCTGTTACTCTTGTTTTGTTAACATTGGTGTGGTTTATGTTCCCCATATAGGAGTAACATCGAGTCAATAGATTGAACCTGTTGCTAAATTAGTTTGTATCTGTGATTTATTTTTTTTTTCTTGATCATTGACGACGAACTCTTCACAGATGATGTGCTATTGTGCTATATATACCTTGCATATGGGTATAGGCATAACTTGAACTTAGATTCTGCATAAGGATATTGTACAATATACATGGGTTCATGGTTCTACTTCTAATGGTACCTTATCAAATTAGGAAGGATAAGAATTGCAAATTTGGTAATCTTTGGGGCTTATTATGATGCTGCTTTATGTCATTCTAGGACCAATAGAGCAGTAACTTTTGGAGTATGTTTTGTCTTGATGAATCTTTAGTTGCATTCTGGGCACTAGAAAGGATCTTTGTGGGCTTTTATGATACTAACAACGTCGCCATTACTTTCATTGTAAATGCATGGTGGATTTGCATTTCAATTTTTTATTAGTAAAGTCAAGATATGTGCTGCCCATAATAGGTGCCTAAAATGGAGTTGCTAGCTATCAGATGTGTTTTGCAATGTACTCCTTGCATTATGTATGGGATACTGAGATATGATCCGTTTTGATGGTAGCTATATTTTTTGTATTTGGCCTACTTTTATTGTGGTGAATACAACTAGAATTTTTGGTTTTGTGGCGGTCATATTCAGCTTGTCTTATCAATTTCCAAGTCACATCAAATGCTACTACCATAACTTTATTTAGTAGTTCCTAACGAAAAGTTAATTATGTGGCCTGTTGACTGTAGATATGCACATGGTGTGCTCGGACTCTGGCGAGTTTAACTGCACGCTCACGCCAAGAGGATCGATATGGGGTTGCTCAACTTACTGGCTGCAATGCTGCTGTGATGTCTACATTACTGTCTGCTTTAGTGGCACTTGAGGCATGTTTAGGAAAGAAAACGAACCCACAGCCTGTGAACTCTCTGGGTCCGGAAAGCATTAGGTGGGCTAACTTTTCTACAGGACGAAAAGGCACTGGAACTGCGATTGCAAGCACGCAGAAAGGTGGTCTGCACAAGAAAGCTTATGCAATGGCAGATGTGCTTCGGACTTCAATTTATCAGATAGTGTCAGCATTTGTGGATGACCTGCGTGCAAATGCGAAACCATCAAGTTTGGAGAAGAATTGGATCAGTGAATGGAGGAAGCCTATATATGGCTCACAAGCTGTGTTGGTTCAGAAGCTGATATTGTTTATCGAGTACCATGCTGTATGATCTTGGTTCGATGTAGCACGGATGCTTACTGCACACAAATGCATGCTTGGATGTAAGTGTTTGGTTTCTGAACAGGGGTGTTTTCTTGTAGAAGCTATGAAGGATATGGATTTCCCATTCACAATTTTGCCGAGGGTAGAGAGGCCATGGCTATAATGTATTTCTGTGAGCAGAGCACTCTTCTCCAAAAGGTTCACTCCCCTTCTGCAGTGTGGGAGACGCCGCGTCTCTGGGCATTTGAAAATTATGCACTTATTTAACTTTCAGTTTTAGCCATGCAGACTGAAGTTGAATACAGCTATATCTGTGTTGTATCATTGGAGAGGGTAACTGTAATACTTCCGTTTTTGTTGAGCGGCATTTCCTCAAACTGGTGCTGTACTGGTTGGTTGCATATTCAAATGCTTGCCAATTTTGAATATTTCCCTCTATTTGGTGGAATTGGTATTGCCGGTTTGTTCCACTGGAACTTGGCACAACTAGCAATTTCTGGAGTCAAGTCGAATGCTTAACTATTATGCCAGCTACCATTTGTGCAGTTCCCATGGAGGGAGACTGTAATATACTTTAGTTGAGCTGCATATCAGATTTAATTGGTGCTGTACTGTTAGTTGCACTTTAAAAAGCTTGCAAATTTTGAATGATTTCCTATATTTGGTGCAAATGGTACTGTTAGTTTTTTGTTCTACTGGAATCCACTTCCCTAATGCTGGAGTAGCACTTTCTGAATATTGAAGTGAGTCGAATGCTTAACGGTGGTGCCTGATACCAAAGATATCAAAGCTCATCTTTTCAAAGTCCAACCCTTGTATCATAGCTGATCTTACTCGTTAGATTGAATTTGATCTTACTTATGGCTCATCGTTTGGCTCTTACCAGAGAAGTTTTTATGAAAGACATGTACAATTCCATTTCAGGTAGCCAATCGGTCATTCCATTCTAATTCATCCATGGATTTATATCACAAAATCCCTCCACGGACATAAGAACACAACAGTACAAAACAACAAACTAAACAATAGACGAACACGCTGCCTTGGGTTAGTTCAGGCACGGGGATGCGGCGGCGCGTAGCTGTGCCTGCTCCCCCATTCATGGCAGTAACCCCAAGCGGGCCGATTAGAAGGAGCTCATCAGCTAACGACCAGAACTTTGCCAGCCACGCCCTCGGGCCTCGCCGGCACCGCCAGCGGCGGCCGCCTCGTCGCGGCGCCGAGCACCGCGAGCGCCCCGCTCCTCGCGATGGCCTTCTTGGCGCCCGCGGTAGCCTTGGGGCAATGCCGCCGCGGCGAGAGTAGTCGCCCGCGGTGCGCGTCGAGCCCGCCGCCGCAGCTCCGCGACGGCTTGAGCCGCTTCCGGGGCGGCTTGGCCAGGTCCTCCAGCGACCCGACCGCCGCGAGCGACGCGAACGACTGCGACTTGCCGTCGAAGAACCTGGACAGGCCCCGCTTGAACGGGAGCTGCGTCATGAGGGAGGCCATCTCGAAGCTGCTGTGGTCCGAGCCGGACGAGGAGCTCGCGTCGTCGTCGAGCTCGGACGATGATCCCGTCGAGTCTCCCGACGTGGACGCCATCTCCGAGTCCGACGGCGAGCCGATGTCCTCCAGCTGCTCCTCGCACACGGCGGCAGCCTCAGGAACCGTCGCATCCGCGGCCCGGCGGAACAAGAAGTAGGCCTCCATCGAATCCTCCAAGCTCCAAACCGATCAAAGCGAAAGGGAGAAGAAAAGCTGAGTCGAATGAAATCACACCGCGACGCAACGATGTGTCACAGTGTGGGCAGGGACGGGGGGAGGAGGAGAGGGCGGATAAGAACGCGACGGGAGGGAGAGAGAGGACGAGCGCGAGAGGAGGAGATAAAAGAAGCCTGTTTATTTATGCGCAAACAAGTAATGCGATGGATTCGGTATTATCGTCATCGCGCTGCCATCCTGCCTGCCGTGCCGCCGTGGACTGCCAAGCTCGGCTACCGCTCCCGCTATTTTAAATTCCCGCAGGTTTTCTTTATCTTTTTTTTTTTTGTTGGAGAGGGTTGGGGGAGGAAAGGATAAGGCCGCCACGTGGTTTCAGCTCATGCAGCTTTGGAACCTGCGTGGGCTTGGACTGGCTGCTTGCTCGTCGGCGAAAGCAGGGCCACACGCTTTTCCTACCTGCGACTTGCGGATTTTTTCTGGATCTCTGCTACCTGGTGTTACTATATTTTTTTTCCTTTCAAGGGAAGAGAAACGCGTCTCCATTTCGAATTTCGATTGACCTGCGCGCATGCGTGCGTGGCATCCGCATCTGCTGCTGCGACTCGGTGAATTGGGATTATTTTTCAATTTACCGGGCGGAGACCAAAGCCGTGTCCAGTTGGCAAGTTGCGATGCAACCTAATCCTCCAGTCCTCCTCTTCTGTATACAAGCAGTAGAAGACGAGCTGAACTTTTTGGAACAGTTAATCGGGATTACCCGGAGAAGTACTAGTAGCTACGAGTACGACGTGTTAGTAATCTGATGGAGTCGCCTGGACTTTTCAACTGACATTGCTTAGTGCGTAGTACTAGCAGCATTCTGATCAGGACTGCATGGACAAACATGGCGATGTTTAGAATTCGTTAACGGTTGTCCATTCTTTTTTCGGTCAAAAATATCTGTCCTAACAAGATATGGTAACAAAAGAATGGAACAAACAACTTGCTTGTACTTTTTTTTAGTTCATGCCCTCCTAAAGAGTGTAGAGAGACACAAAAAGCAGCAGCACTTAACAATAAAGTGTCCTGGACAGGAGAAATTAGGGAAGATTCTTTTGTGTTCATTACTCTCTCCCTAAGGCCTAAACAGATGTCTCTCTTGTGCAAAGCTGACTCAGCTGACCTAGTCCTGTCCCCCCTTGACCACTAATCCATGGTCCAATGTTCACTTTTGGCCACATCTTTCGCAAGATGGAGTGGTCGTGTCTATTCATGTACCTTATCTTGAAGAGTTTGCGATGATTACACTGTTACCTGCAAAATGAAAATTCTTGGTCCAAACTTGTTAGCGCATCAATGAGTTCACACCCAAGGAATTTATCTGGGAGAGCAAAAAATACAGCATGAAATTTTCGTGGGGATAAAGAAACGCCACTGGAATCTCGCATCTGAAATGTCAAAGACTTCAGCATCGTTCAGTCGCTTTGAGTCTGTTGCCATACAGCTATATACTGCAACGTTTCCATCATTGCTAAAGTCGCATCATGTTTGAATATAAGATTGTCGAAAAAAAAACTTTGGATAAGAAATAGAGAAGATAATCTAAACGCTTTCAGAAAAGAGCATCACGGAATACGCCCACAGAATCCCATGAAAACGCACCAAAATCAACGTGCGATACGAATGTGCCATCAGCTTCATCCTTCAAGTCAAATTAAATGCTCAAAATATTTCAGTTTAGTGATGGATAGGATCATAGGAATATGCTACTCCTATCTTATTAGACTGGCTTACAATCTGAGCTTATTTTCTTAAGGGGACAAACTATAGATTATGTGAGGTTAGTTAAAAGTTGACAGCCATAACTAGTGCGGCTAATCCATTACGCTTATCCACAACTACGTTTCGAAAAAAAAGCAATTCACATGGCCGTCCTGAGAGAAACAGGAAGGCTGAATGCTATGGGCCCTATTATCCTACTCCCTTCTTTTTTAAAATCGTTGTTATCATTGATTTTTTAGTTATGTTTGATCATTTATTTTATTTAAAAAAATTATTTAAAAACACAGGAGTACTTCTAAGTTCTAATTCTTAACGCAAATTTGTACTCAGATCTCGACGAGATAAACATGGATGGGGATGACAAGATGATGACAAAGAGCATTAGCTAAATAATGAAAGCATATGAAAAAAATGCGTCTGGAAACCTAAGATGCTTGCTTCACTTAAGTGTTGTTTGAAATGTAAAAAAATCTTATAACAAATAATTTTAGGAACAGCGTAGGGAACAATTTGAATATTGCACCAAAGGGTTCGGGGTGTATTTTCTTTAGTGGGCCGTATTGGTTTGAACAAGCTGGACCGGGCTAGTATGAACTACGAACCATCTCTATAATGCTACAATGGACGGCCCAGTAAAGACCAGTCCTGTAAAGCATCAGAACTTGCTAAATTCATGTTCTTCAAGCTCCGTTAAAAATGAAGTCAAACTCCCTTATCAGCAAAAATCTAGGAAATGAAAATTCATAGAATCAGCGTCATCTGAAGTTCATGCCAGTTTCTCTGAATCCAAATCAAGAACCATGTCTGCACGATTAAGCCAAATTAACATCAAGCGTTACCAAAAGTAGAAGGCCAGCACGAGCATAGAAACGAAAGGGTGCCACGATTAACTGGGACCGAAACTATCACTCCATTGCTTTGAAAGAAACGACAGATACAAACAGGAACTGAACTCGTCAGGACTACCACATGACATCCCCAACAGAAAACACAGAACAGTGATACAGATCTGACATATCTCTCTACACCGCCATCACAGAAACGCATCACATGAAACTAAGAACAAGCAGCAGTAGCATCCGCCCGCAGCAGAAGCGAACGAGGGAGGCGACGGCGCTCAGCCGCCGAAGCCATAGAGGGTGCGGTCCTGGCGCTTGAGCGCGTAGACGACGTCCATGGCGGTGACGGTCTTGCGGCGGGCGTGCTCGGTGTAGGTGACGGCGTCGCGGCTGATGTTCTCGAGGAAGATCTTGAACACGCCGCGGGTCTCCTCGTAGATGAGCCGCCCGGAGATGCGCTTCACGCCGTCCCTCCTCGCCAGCCTCCGGATCGCCTTCTTGGTGATGCCCTCGATGTTGTCGCGGAGCACCTTACGGTGGCGCTTGGCGCCGCCCTTGCCCAGCCCCTTGCCGCGCCCAGACATCGCCTGCGGAGAGGAAGAAGAATCTGGTGCTGGGACGGGTGGTGGGTTTCGACTTCGCCGCGGCGGATTGGTGTGGTGGATTTGGGGGATTTTGTAGTCTGGTGATTTGGGGGAGAGCGAGGGAGATGGCAAAATTTTGCGTATGGTTTTGGGCGGGAGCATTTTGGGGAATGGTTTTGTTGGACGGGTGTGTTGAGACGTCGGATGGGAGATGGAGGACTGGATGGGTCCGGAGAGGTTGCTGCGGATCGGTGAGGTGGCGGGCCAGGTGGAATGGATCCGTTGGATCTGCTCGGATGGTTTAGATCTCGTTAGCTGTAGTTGGCGACGGATCGATGACGTGGCAGTGGTTCTGCTGGGGATGAGCTGGCCTCCGGGGCAAGATGAGTCCGTGGGGTCTGCTGGATTTTTGAATTCACAAGGGCTTTGCTAGGCTAAGCCGTTTCAATAGTCTTTACCAATAAAATTGTCAACCTGCGCCTTAAAAACAAAAATTGTCTGATCTCAAAAAAGAAAATGTCAACCTGAAAAACATAACTAGGCTTTCGAAATTAATCAGAATTACATTTACCTCCATCATCATACAGGAACCAGTAGTTAAAAACTTCAAGAGGATGAGGCGTTGATTTTCATATTTTGAAATAGGGGTGTTGATTCTCAGGTTTTCACAAATCCATCGTTTACACTGCGCCATTACGGAATTAAGATTAGTGTGCTTTTATTCCTGCTTTTGTCTTTCAATTATGATTTTACCTCTGAATTCAAGGTTTGTAATTTTACTCCTAAAACTTTAAAATGAAGACAAAATTTACCCTATCAGAGATAAAATTGTAGTAATATTTTTATTACGATTTTACCTCTAATAAACACAAAGTCACATTTCGATTTGAAAAACTAAAAATAAAATCATAAAGTTAAAAAGAAAAGTATATGATAGTACGGTAGCTTACCACTGAAAGAAACACTTGTCTATCCCAAGTGCTTCTTCGTACTTCCTGTAAGAGTTTTATTCTTAATAACTTTTAATATCCTTGTTGAGGAGTTAATTGTGTCTATTGAACTGATTTTAATGCTTCTCTATGAGATTAACTTTTCTCACTTGCATCCGAGTCGTAACCCTAATATCACAAAACAAGTCCGTGTAGATATAACCTGTGAGTAGGCGTCTTACATCTATCCGTTTTCCTCTCACGGATGCGCGTTCTCATGCCTCTTACGGTTCGTCCGCCCCCCCGATGAAAGGCTAACTAAACTAGGAAACACCCGCCGTCTCTCGAGTCTGGACTCGCCGGCCACCAGTCGACCATCCGCATCGGTGCAGCGCGCACCGCCGCGTCGGACCAAAATCACCGTAAGCCGGCGCTCACCTACCACAGCTCAAGCTCGAGGCACAACAGCAAGCCCCACGCGACCGGCACCTCCCATTACCCGCCGCCTCTGGGCTTGCCACCCGCTGTCCCGCGCCGCACGGCCTCACCGCTTGGCTCAGCCCCTGCGACATCGATCCCGTCGCATGGCCTCCGCCAGCTCGGCGCGGAAGGCCTCCGCCGTGCTCTACCACTACCCGTGCCCGGACGGCGCGTTCGCCGCGCTCGCCGCGCACCTCTACTTCTCCGCGGCCGCGCTCCCCGTCCGCTTCTTCCCCAACACCGTCTACGACCCCATCAGGTTAGCCGTAACGAGCGGGAAGCTTGCTTGTAATCCTTTTTTTTTCTTCTGAAATTGCTACCGATCGCAGTTCAGGTGCACGCAACAGAATCTGGTGAATATCATGTTGCGGGCAGTGTGCCAGCGATTTTCAGGTGTCTAGTTTAGCAATGCTGCAGATTCGAACGGAGAATTAATTTTTGCAACTATCTCGTTGTAGCTGCAGGCCTCCTTTTCGTTAATTATTACCATGAGGTTAACAGATTGTTTACTTTGCAATGGTTAACAAGTGCATACAACATATCGAACAGCAAACTCGTTTGAACTGTGTACCTGATACCTATCATCGCAGATATTCTGCTCTTGAGCTGTAATTAGGGATGGAATGCTGTAATCTTGAATAAATTCAGCATAATCTGAGCTATTGTAGATAAAATGATATCCCGTGGATGGAATTCTTGTTCGATTGGATTAAAATACTGGTACAAAAATGGTAGTTCTATTGGTGCTTCTGTGGGGGGTCCCGAAACTGTGGTGACGATACTGTACGACTCTAGCACTGATGCTTTTCCATGTTTGTAGGAGTGATGCACTTCCATTTGATGAAATAAAGGAGGTTTATCTTCTTGACTTCGTGGGTCCTCCTGGTTTCGTCCATGACATAGCACCAAAGGTTGAGAGGTCTGTACACATCTTGCTTATTGCTTTTTGAATCACCTCGTTGTTTACTCTATCCAGCATTCATTACTTATACGAATGTTATTTGGGGATGCCAATGTGTTGCTGTTTTGATCTTAGCTGGGGAGGAGTGTTGCATGTGGTCTATGGCAGGAACTCGAGGGTACCTCTTGACTGCCACTCTCCCCAGAGATTAGTCAATGGTCATTTATATGTATTCACGGGCGCAAATGTGATCAAGAAATTATGGGGTGTGTGTTGTTACTGTTGTATGTGTTCATTTTTCTTCTTAATATAATAATGCCCAGCTCTCCTGTGTTTTCGAGTCCAAAAGAAAAAATTGCAGTAGCAGAACAAAGTTTTGTGGTTATCGTAGTTGTGTTTAGAAGCTTTGTGTTTTCCTTTAGAAATAATGGATGGCTCATCCTGCATCTTCTCATTTTCTTCAATGCAGATAGAGTTTGTTCATTCTTCATTGTTACGTATACACCATATAGCTCAGTGCCTACTGCTGATTTTATAGTTTTATCCCTTTCAGAGTAACAATCTTAGACCATCATAAGACTGCCTTAGAAGCTTTGTGTGGGAACACCACGCTGGGGGAAAATGTGATCAAAGTGATTGACATGCAGCGTAGTGGTGCCACAATTGCATTTGATTTCTTCAGAAACAAGCTCCTGGCAGAAGCTAGCACCTTACGGAGTAATGGAAATGGTAAAGATGTAGCTGAGGTCAAATACATACCAGACAATAAGGTTGAAATGGTACACAAGCTTTTCAAGTTTATTGAAGATGGGGATCTTTGGAGGTGGAAAATTCAAAATAGCAAGGCATTTAGCAGTGGCCTTAAGGATTTGAACATTGAATTCAACGTCAATGCAAACTGTAAATTGTTTGATCAGGTATACACTTGCCTGATGTTGATTCTTTGTGCGGCAGTTAATTATGTTTATAGCATAAAAGTACTCGTATTGCTTCCATACATACCTCATGTTAATCCTTTGTGCAGCAGTTTATTGATTAGCTGAATTTTGGAAAATATTCATCTCAAAGCTGCACCTAGAGGAAGTGGTTACTTAAAATAATCATCATAACCATCTGTGCCATTCAGGAACAATGTCTTTTCGTGTGGTTTTTTCGCTGTTCGTTTTATTAGAAAAGCATTCAGCCTTTCATCTCAGAGCTTTCTAGCCGTTATAAAATGTTAAATAATCAGTCTCACCATATGTGACCAAACTTAGCAATGATGTTGTGAAGTTTTCTGTACTAGATGACTTTCTTATTCTGGTACTACTACAGAAAGAAAAGAAAAAAACAGTTGATCAGCCAGTTTCGGCATTGGACCTATGGGTCATCTTCCCCTTATGTTTTCTTCATGTAAATACCTTTCTATATTCCTCTGTTAACTGTGGCAGTTGCTGGATTTGGATCCTGACCATGTCATTTCCCGCGGACAAGTGACACTGTTAGAGAAGCAAAGACTAATTGATGGTTGTCTGGAGAAGTCGTATGAAATTTCGCTAGGATGTGGCCAGTTTGGGAATTGTCTGGTAATGCCATAAAACCCAGACTATTATTGTTCAGTCTACTTTTGTGTATTCTCTTATTTCAACAGTCAATGACCTTTTGCTCTAATCATGCCCTTTTTGATTGCATGCTTCGAGCATCTAATGTACATATCACTTTATGCGGTGTCCTGGGCCTCATTGCTGTCTAACAATAAAATACTTTATGTTAATACTCCCTCCAAATTAGTATATACTAAACTGGAGGGAGTATTCTATTTTTTACTACCCCTTAACTTATTTCACGTGTTCTTGTTTTGCTAATATGAGTTACCTTTGTTCCACTAGGCTGTCGATGCTGATGCTATTTCAACGTTGAGAAGCGAACTAGGAAATCAGCTAGCTAGCAAGAGCCGTAATTTGAATCTGAGGCAAGCTCTGTTTTCCTCATATTGTTATGGACCTAGATTCCTTTCTTTTTCCTTCTTGTCTTGCGTTGTGCACCATCTAAGATACAATGTGAAATTTCGACACACCATGTCATTGTGATTTGTGATGTGTTTTTTTTTTTTCTTCAGAGGTATTGGGGCTGTTGTATATAAAGTACCCGAGTTGAATAATGACCAGATGTTGAAAATAAGTCTGAGAAGTTTAGAACAAGAAGACACAACTTCAATCTCTCAGGTACTGCACTCTTTTTCACTAATGACGTTATATCCTATCTTCTGAGAGGGTTCTATGTCATGCATCAATATGTTGATGTTTCGTCTTACTTGCAGGAATATGGTGGTGGAGGCCATCGCAATGCAAGCTCCTTTATGTTGAGTGTTACTGAGTTTGAGAGATGGAAAGTTCGAGCTGAACCGGCTGAAAGTAAAGATGCTTAGCAATCTGGCTTCCTCCGTAGATCAAAGGAGAGCCTGGGAGGCTGGGATGCATGTCCGGAGACTTCCGCAGCAACCTGAAGTTTGCTGTAACGGGAGTACAAACCTGAAGTCATGTTATAGTGATTTTGCATAGCAATTGACACATATAAACTGGGCTATACTTCTAGTGCGGCGACGATTGATGCAACCCTCGTAAGTTTATACTAATCGCAGATCAATCATCGCCCCGCTGGAAAATGGAGTACACTCGTGAAGTTATTTCTCCTGCAAATCATTGCTGCCTCTAGTCTGTAAATCGGAAGAACAGACGTGCAGCACAAAGGTCTCAAGATGAGATTGTTTGCACCAATATTTCTGGTTTATGGCCTGGGGCCTGGGCTTTGCTAGCGTTTCGGCGGTTGTTTTTTAGAAATTAGACAGACGTATTTCACCCAGGTAGTAGTAAGTTTAGGTCGTATGTATAATGCTGATCATTTACAATGTTTTAAAAAGCGGTAGACAAAAGCGGGCGGAGAGGCACCGCCTAGCGCCTAGGCCGCCTAGGCGGCGCCTAGGCGTTTCTAGGCGTTCCTCAAAAAGCGGTGGACCCGACTATATATTAATATATATTAATACACAGTCTAGCAAAATAGCAGAGAGATTATGCAATTTATGCTAACCAGTGATACTAGCAAACCGTCTATATTTTTTTATTCATCAACAGAGATGACCATGTGCATCGATTTTTGTAAACAAAGCACAACTCAGCATGAAACAGAGGGAAAACACATGAGTAAGCTCTACAGCAGACAAAACAACTAATAAAAAAAGAACGGGACAGGGGAAAAGCAAACCAGAGCGCTCATTTTAACTCGGAATCCACATGCGACCTGCCCAAGAAAGCGGGACCCACGTAAAGAAAGCGGATATACGCAGCGCTTTTCCACCCTTAAGCGGCCGGCCGCTTAAATCCAACGACTAGTGCAAAGCGAGGCGGCCGGGCACCGCGCAGCGCCTAGGCGGCGCTTAAGCGCGCCTAGGCGCCGCTTTTTTAAACACTGGTATAATGAGACTCTTGCATTCATCTATATCTAGACTCAGTGTTATAGGCATAGTCCATAATAAAACTAAAACAAAATATAATTAAAACATAATTTTTTTTGAGAGTAATTAAAACATAAATTTTTGTCTAACTTATATACACATGATCTAATTCGAATGCAAGGGTTCAGAGGCTAGTTCGAGCAAACTAACTAAACAACAACATAGGCATGAACTGAGAAACTGGGCGGGGGGGGGGGGGGGGGGGGGGGGGGGGGGGGGGGGGGGGGGGGGGGGGGGGGGGGGGGGGGGGGGTGTGGGGCGCGGGTGGGGGAGGGGGAGGGTTGGGAGGTGGGGGTTGTGGAGGCCAAAGGGAAAGACAGCCGAGAAACTGGGGGAGGGGGGGAGGCCAAAGGGAAAGACAGCAGGATCTCATTGGAGCATGCATCAATCAAACACCGCGGTCCAGACTTGTGTTGAAACTTCAGGCAATGTCGTACACCGGTATGGCACGGAGAGGCGTGGCAAGGTCCAACATGGTGCGGTGGTGGTCGCTGAGGTCGACATCCTCTGGCGTCATCCTCTCCGGCAACCTCCATGCGATCTTGTGCAAGATGGAGGCTAGCAGATGCGGCACAAACCGCGCAGAGATGTCCAGTCCGGGGGACACCCTCCGCCCTGCGCCGAACGGCTTGAAGGCGTAGTCCGAGCCCCGATAGTCTGCCGTATATCTGCAACTGGATTTTCAACGTCCAGAGTCTAATTGGACTTTTCCTTATTAGACTCAAGTGGATTGGATTTATTTAGATTATGGATATGTGTGGATGTAGGATCTAAACTTCATATGGACTATCGGATATTCTTTGGATTAACATTAGATCTTAGCTTTATGTAAGACCACGTCAAAAGTTGTACTAAAAATTAAAAACTTTTGTGTTCACATCATATTTTTTCATCGAAATTAACTGAAATTTGTTTAAACTTCCTCACTATGACCGTCAGCTACTTCATGCAAATCAGTGGAGCAATATATGTACGTGGGATCCACGTCAAGAGCCGGACCCTAAAACTAAAAGTTTGCGTTCACACTTAAAAATTTTATCGAAATCGATCGAAATCTTTAGAGATGACTCAGCATGACGGTTAGCTACTCTGTGCAAATTTGTACAACTATATCTATATGTGGGATCCGCATCAAGAGCCGGACTCTAAAACTAAAACTTTGCGTTCACACCTAAAAATTTCATCAAAATCGATCGAAATTTTTAGAGATGACTCAGCATGACGGTTAGCAACTCTATGCAAATCTGTACAGCTATATCTATATGTGGGACCCACGTCAAAAACCGGACCTTAAAACTAAAACTTCGCGTTCACATCTTAATTTGTTGTCAACATTAACTGAAATTTTTAGAGATGACTTGACACGATGGTTACTTTTGTGCAAATTAATAAGCCTAAGTCACATCCATGGATAGTTGGATGGACTTGGACTGAACTTGGACTGGACTGGATGACGGGGCTTCTCAACTGGATTTGAATTGGATTAGAATTTTTTTCAATTAGACTTGATTTGAACTTTGCCAGACCCGTCCCTTAGCAGGGACAGGATGGGCGACGGGCCAGGGCCTCCAGAATTCACACAGATGTAGACCTCATAAGAGAAAGCCCAGCACAGCCCAAAACTGAAGAAAGCAGCAGAGCAGCCTGGTAGCGTTTCGCCAGACGCAGCAGCCGGTTCGTTCGCACGACGCAGTGATGGAATTTTTTATTCGGCTTCCGCCCGAAGCCTAGCCAGGCCTCTGTTCTTTTTCCATGTTCCATTTATCCCCAAATCGGAAGCAGCAGCGTGTGGTCTGGGCTAGCCCACCTCACGGCTCACGCGTGAAGCCCTGAAGCAATCCGGCAATTAGCAAGGCAAGCAAGCAAGTAGCCATGTTCTTTTTTTTTTTCTTAAATCCAGCATCGACGGGAGTTCTCCATTGTTCTATTATTTTTTAAAATCTTGCTAGCTAATGCTAGCTATGTGTTATTGCTGAGAGCCTAAGACATAAGCCTGCAATCCTTTCAAAATTGTTTCATACTTTTTGCTTATCAAAGAGGTATCAATCATCATGAATAACGCGAATGTTAACATTGTGGTACAAGTTGAGGATCAGCTTGCAGAAATTGGTCCGCGAATGTTGCCGCCAAGTTAGTGGCCATAATGATGAGTATTTGAAATAGCTTGGATGTTTTCACAATGTTGTTATTGCATATCAAATTTTGTTAACCATTCCCGCCACCGTAAAGAATAGCATTTATTTAAGTCATATATTTAACCAATGTACTTAGGCTATGTGAATTTTTAATTTTTGGGGCCCCGATTCATACTTCGCACCGGGGCCTTAAAAACTTAGAAACGGCCCTGACTTTGCTCTTTGGATTTGGATGTAAATCCAGTTCCTGCCGCTCCGTCGCCCAAGAACCTTTCCGGCATGAACTCCTCCGGCTGAGGCCAAGATGCTGGGTCTCTCCCGATGGCCCACAAGTTGAGGAAAATACACGTGCCGACCGGTATGTGGAACCCGCCCAAGGACATGTTGGAAATCACCTCCCGGGGTATCAACGGAGTCGTCGGGTGCAGTCGCAGTGTCTCCTTCACCACTGCCTGCACGTAGGGCAGCCGGACGAGGTCGCTCTCCTCCACACAAAGTCCTTGGAACCCAGGCTTGTTGCGACCTCCGCACGCACCTTCTCCATCTTCTCTGGGTGGCGAAGCAGCTGCACCATAGCCCATTGCACGGTGAGAGCGCTGGTGTCGCTCCCAGAAATAAACATATCCTGTGCATAAAAAATTATTAAGATTACAAAAGTACGTACATCAATCATGCATACTAGTCTAAACAACCAGGTAACGCATCACATTTGACAGGAAGAAACAAGATAGTACGTACCGCGAGAAATATGGTGATATCTGAGCGCGTGAGCTGCGACTTGGCGTACCGCTCCAGGATGTCATCCAACACATCCCCATGGCTCTCACCGCCGGCTAACCGGGGCTCTACAAATTCCTCGTCCAAGAGCTTGTAGAGCTTGGCCAGACTCTTGGAGAAGCTGCGGCGAGAGCCCAAGAGGTCAAGTGGCGCAAGGAACGGAAAGGCATCGGAGATGTTGGGTTTGGCCGTCTCCGCGGTTAGAGCTCGTTGAACACCTGTGCTCCTCCCGGCGAACGCAGGTCCACCACGTCCTTGGAGAAGAGGGCGTTGGAAACGCCGTTAAGCACCGTGCTCATCACGGCCTCCCCGACGGCGACCTCCTGGCCGGAGCACGCCCTCAAGTGCTCGGCGAGCCGGCGGGAATTGCGATCCCGCATGGGACGAGTCGTGTTGAGGCTCCGTCCGGAGGAGAAGCGGGCGGCGATGGTGACGCGATGCTTCCTCCAAAGCGGGTCCGAGCTCGGGAGGAAGAAAACCGACCGTGCGCTGTGAGCTAAGGCGCGAGCGCTGTCTGGCACCGGCCGGGCCGCGAGCGCTACGTCGTTCGCGGCGAGGGCTTCCCGGGCGGCGTCCGGCGACGACACCAAGACGATGTTCTGTGCGGTGCCGGGCAGGAAGGATACGATGAGCCCGTACGTCTCCGCGAGGCGGGCGAGGCCACGGTGCGGGTTGTGGCGGAGTGGCCCCATGAAGTAGAGCAAGTTGCCAATGAGGGGAAGCCCCACGGGACCGGGGGGCAGAGGAAGCGAGATTAATTTTCTCCTTGCTCCTGCACTTAAGCAGCAGGACGAAAGCAGCACGAAGGCTGATCAGCGTTGTTAGTAGTGCTATACAGGACTCCAACGTCCAGAGCCCCATCTCTCTCTCTCTCCCTCTCTCAATGGTGCGTGCGTTTGTGGCGAAGCAGGACGTCTGTGGTACATATAAATGTAGTCACGGCCGGCAAGGAAAACGATAATACTAAAAGTCAACTTAATTCTCCACCAACTTCGCAGGATTCACAACCTAATCTATATATCTTATATAGATGCAACCCACTCAAGGTCATTTACTTCTATAAAGCTCAACTCTCAAGAGGCCACGTCACCTAAATTGTTTCATCCATAGGATTTCGGCCAGCAGCGCATCCGTCCGTTCCTTCCTCCTCTCTCTCTTCGTGCTCTGCCCTCCCTCTCCCGCAGCCTTCCTCCCCTGTCATCTCCCCACTTCCTTCTTTCCTCCCACCATTACAACGATTTCTCCCACCATTACAACTCCGAATAATGGCTACACAAGGAGAGCCTGCCCAATTAGTAGGTCTAATGGCAATAATGCCGCATCAAATGCGCAAGTTACCAATCCAAGCATCAAATCCACTCCCGCCCCTACAGTTTACGTGCTCTTTCTTGCCTCCCATTATCAATCGTTTCTTGCTGTTGCCCTGCGCTCCAGATTGCCATTGCTATTGCTTTCGTCCTCGATTCATACAGGTTCTACAATTTAAATCCATTCCTTTTTTTTGGCATTGTCATATCAGATTTTTACCATTGTTTCCTGCGCTCCAAGTGTTTGATAAAATGTCCCTTACTAAAACCTTTGCAGCTGTTCTACACATGTGAATGGATCCCCGCTGCAGCATTTGTGTTTGATTTACCTTCCAGATATAGCCACAGCTTTGACGTTCTTCAGCCGTTCAGGTAAAATAAAACACTCAACCTATCCAAGTGTTCTGCTGTCCTCATCGCCTTTTATTTTAAAGCATTCTAACAATACAATTGTGCACCTATGCAGTTGTTCATTTTCATGTATGTGGCCCTCTGCTCCAAGTCTCTTTGATTTCTCCTCTGGATATATAGCAAGTTATTTGGTTTCCTTCACTCATTTGGGTAAGAAAAAATATTCAGATTGTTGCTTTACAAGTGTTCTGTTATCGCAGCCTGTTGCCTTAGGTCAAGAATTGTCGTCTGCCCTTTTATTTTACGCATTCTACCATTATTTTACATGTCTCTAAAATATTGCATGTTCCCAGTGGACGTCCTCATTTTTTTGGTTTCAGTGGGTCTGCTCCTCTTCTTTTCCAAATGCTCAGTTTTAATAGTAACTTTCACCCCTATAATGGTTACATTTGACATTCTAAGCCTAACAGAATGGACCCAGGAGGAAGTTCTTCACGTTTTCCACTTGGCCGTGGACGGTCACGGCGCCGTCCATCACATGTTTCATTTCCTCGGCCTGATCACGCTACCGCCCAAGAGAACCGACGTATACGTAGAGCACGACGAATGGATGCTAACAACGGAAGAGGTTGGTTTAGACATATTAGAACTCTTCCGTGCAACCAGTTACGATCATAGAAATTTTCCCCCATGCTTATTATCATTCAGGCTACACCTACCTTGCCTGCATTACCTCCTACGACTCAAAACAACACGAAGCCTGAAAGGTTACAATCCTGCCCTGAAAATTCAAGTTCATCCGTGAAGCTACCAAGTCCCAAGGTCATCCTCTTACTTAGTATTTTTTTCTCACATTCTATAATAACTTTCTCTATACTATTTATCTTATAATAACAAACGTTCTGCGTGTTTCATTTTTCCGGATTGAGGATATGCCTATCTTGCCTGTTTTACCTCCTATAGCTCAAAACAACACGGAGTCTGAAAGGTTACATCAAGGCTCTGAAAATTCATGTTCAGACGTCAACCTACCATGTTCAGAGGTCATCCTCTTATTTAGTAATTTTTTCTTCCCTTCTAATAACTTTCTCTATATTACATATCTTTTGCTAACAAACGTTTCCGCAATTTCAGGATAAAACTATCTTGCCTGCTTTACCACCTAAGACTCCAAACAACACAGAGTCTGAATGGTTTAACTCCTCCTCTCAGATATAGTAATACTAATTCCGTAACTTAATATCCATATATTCTTAAATTGTTCACATTTCCCCCTTTCCAGCTCTAAGGTAAAGAGAGCCTTACATTTCCAAAAGGAGGCAGATTATAGTGAAGCAACAAATCAGGCTTCATCCAGCGCTCTCCCTAAACGTCATAAGTACTACATCCATTCCCTATATTCATTGTTTTTCCCATCATACATTCCTAAAATTCGTTTCAAATACAGATTGGCAGCTGACAACAATTCAGAGGATACTACAAATTCCAGCCAAAACAAACTTCCAATCAACAAAATATAGGTACTCAAAAATATGAAATATATTAACGATATCACATTTCCTGTTTCGTTAAAAACATTGCACCTTCGCTTCATACATATTTATACCTTCACAATTCACAGGTAGCCCTTCGCGGCTGGAGTTTATTACATGCCCTTTCTCCAGCATCACATTACCACGCCATGAATGTCATTTCGTTCAAATACAATTTGAATTTTTCCCTTTCGCACTATATTATGCTACTTATGTAACTTCCTACAGTTCTCTCCAGTTTTACTTCATATACCTATAAGTACTTCAATTTATATATTTTTCCATTTCATGCATGTCAAATATGTCCTACGACAATTACCGTTATCCATCATAGCGAAGTAAATAAACAATCCAAATGGTCAAATTACCATCGATTCAACCTCCGGAACGCATTAAACAAACTACCTCAAATGTATCTACGAATCGAGTTTACCACAAAAGAACAAGCTCGGCTGTGAGGGAGCAGAGTGCGCAAACATCAAGCTTTCACAATACTGCTCTGATTCATTTTATTTTAATGAAAATATTTGTCCTCTCCGAATCTTTCATTGTTTAAAGATTCCTTCCAATAACACCTTCCTTTATCTGCCGCAGTATTTGCAACAATGCTAATGAATCTCATTAATTTGTTTTTATCATGGAATAACTGCAGTCTTAATACTACACCCTCCTTCAATATGACCTCTATATAACCAAAAGGCACGACTATGTTTTCCCAATACTACATCGTCCTTTGTCAATCCTCTGCTATTCACATTCTCATAGCCAAAACCAAAGGAGCATCAACAACAATTCAACAGGTTGCCACCAGGTTTCACTTTCTTCTCGCATCTACTTATCTCCTTATATTTCTTCTTCCTATGAACTAATCTATCATCTATATTTACGTTTTAAAAACATGTCTCTTCGCTACTAACAACCACAAGCCTACTTTGGATCAGGATGCAGCCACAATCTTCATATGGTCCTCTTCATCCCTCTTCACCCAGTTCTACCAAGAAGAAACAAAGTAGATTCCTCCATGCAATGAATCAGCTAAAGGATGCCTCAAGTCCAAATGTTTGTCTCAGTCTCACAAGCGAAACTCAGGTTCAAGACATCACATCAAAACTGCCAAACAACAATCACATGATCATTGTTGAGTATATATGGAACGGACAACCATACATCCATGGAATATTTATTCAAGAGGATCCCAAACAAACAAATTGAATTTAGTCCACTCATTATATTTCGATTTCAAATTATCATAGACTTCAAATTACATTCCATAGATGACAGCACCAACATTGTACCAGCCATTTCTTCGTAACAAAAAATAAATCTACCACTTCATCCTTTTTCTGAATTCTTCCATGCTAATTAAATTTTACACTAAACTCCCGAAGCAACGCGCGGGGAATTCATCTAGTTAAAGAGATGCTTCCTTCGGATACCTCACCTTAAAGAGAAGATGAAGATACATAAAAAAAAGGTGAAGGTGAAGCAAGGAGTCACAAAATAGTAGCTTCAGCAGCTCTCTCTAACCATAGTGCCCCCCTTTTACATATTTGCTCCTAAAAATAAGAAGAAAATGCAGAAAAAATTGTTCTGTCAAACATTTTCAAGCACAGCCATAGGTTTAACCACAACCAACACATCTATCTTTCCAACACAACCATAGTCCTACCAAAAATGCTCTAAAATATGTCTTACCTAAACTTTCGTACTATGGACTGCATCTAATGCAGAGGGAAGCGACCGGTGTATGGGGATAGATCGATACTTCGTCCCAACACTCCGGTGTGTTTGTAGTTAGCATAGTAGTTTCGCTCTGCGAAGTCCAGAAAGTTACGTTGAGCTACAGGAATATTCTTGCAAGGCTTCTTGGGGGGGGGGGGGGGGGGGGGGGGGTTGAGAATCAACATATAATCATTATAGCTTCAAAAATAGCACATCCGGGTTGTTGTTTTCAGAAATTCTTTTTTGTCTCAATTTATTTTGATCACACATAATTGTAGACGCTCCTCACTCAAGGTTGCTGATCCTCTCTTTCAAGTTCCCCAATGTGATTTGCATTAAAATATCTTCGTCCTTTGCCTTGTGTGTGTGTGTTTTGGGGGGGGGGGGGGGGGGGGGGGGGGTTCAACCAGTTACCGTATGGTAGTACTTTCAGAAGAGAATTATGGCTAAGAGATTGCAATGAGCCAAGATGAAGGTTGCTAGTCAGTTAAGACTCCTTTGTCAACCTTAGAGAGGTTACCGGTGGAAAAATAATGGTGAACCATTGGGATTGAAGATGCTATTAAGTACTCCCTTCGTTTTTAAATCGTTGACGCCGTTGATTTTTTTAGTTACGTTAGACCGTTCGTTTTATTCAAAATATTAGCTCAAATATACAAAATTATAAGTTATGCTTTAAATTTTTTTAGTGATAAACAACTCATAACAAGATATATTTAAAAATATTTTGAATAAGCCGAGTGATCAGATGTAACTCAAAAAATCAACACCGTTAACAATTTAAAAACAGAGGGGGTATAGAAGTACAGTGAGAGCAGTGAAATATTTGATTTTAACTCATCCAAATATCTCTATGCCGAACAAGGTTTTTAGTTCTTAATGGTCCTACACTTCTTCATATTTTAATTAAGTTAGCCAGCTATCCATCGAAATGGATGTCATGCCAAAATATGCACGCACCAAACGCACGCACCATTGAGAGAGGGCTGGGGATGTCATGCCTACTAGCTTCCATTGCCTAGATACTAACCACACATAACTGTGATGCTTGCTTAAATAATAATGGCAGCCGGTGGAGGCGGCAGGGCAAATGTTATGCAAATGCGCGATTGAATGCTTCCATGCTTGTGAGGTCCCTATCTTCGTGGACATTGGGCATGCGTTCGCCGGCCTTTAGGCGCTACTCCCTCCGTTCCAAAATATAAGCATTTGTTGACTTTTGAACATCACGTTTGACCGCTTGTCTTATTTAAAATTTTAATGAAAATATAAAAACAAATAAGTTATGTTTAAAATATATGTAATGATCAAACAAATAGTAACAAAATAAATTATATTTTCATAAATTTTTTGAATAAGATGAACAGTCAAACGTGAGATCCAGAAGTCAACAAATGCTTATATTTTGGAACGGATGTAGTATTATTTACTCTTTCTGTTTTAATATATGTAATTTGATTATGTTTTTAAGTGTTTAGATTTATAGAAAATGCTATAAATATGAATAAGATGCTTGTCTAAATATAGAAGATGCTATGAATATGACTCGATCAGAATCAGAACTACATATATTTTGAAAAAAGAGAGTAGAGAGTAAAGTATTTAGGGATGGGTCCCGATTTAGGGCAGGCGCAGTGGCCCACCAGGCTGCCTCCGCGCTAACGGCCAGCATGCGCTGCGTGCCTCGTCAATTGTCAGGCACATCGCTGCAATCACCCGCGTCTCCCTTCACCGCATGCTTGCCTCCTCTCCCGTGTCGCTCAAGCTTGACTTGCTACAGTAATTACATAGGAGGAAGAGACATCTTGGAGCTCACTGTGCTCAAAAGCGTGCAGAACCTCGGAATCTTGTCACTCGTATATGTTCTCTTCTTTTCACACCGAATTATGACCGCTGGGGGAGGAAGGACGCATGAGCTGGAGGGGTCCTACAAATCAGTGCGAACCTAAGATCGGTAGTGCAGGGGCAAGGGTTACTGCATTGGCATAGGGGCACTTTGAACACCACCAACTTTGAGACCTCCAAGATCAGCATACTAGACATCTTTACTCTCTTGATATTCCAACAAAAGGATGCAATCCCCGTAGAGGGAGAAACTAGCCGATTACAAGCCCTCGAGATGTGCTCTTAGTCGGGGAACAGGGTCAAGGAACAACGATGATGAAAGAAAAAACACGTACGCATGGTTCAGACATCAGACAGACGGTGCCTTTTTTGCCCCTCTGGCTCTGCAAAAGCCTTTCATGGTGGAGCATGCAGCACGGGGTTCGTGCCTTATTTTCCATCGCTTTATGATGTCACTGTGCCCAAAAGAGGCGGCAGCAAGCTGAGGCCTGAGGGTGAGAGCAGCAGCAGCAATAGATGGGTCTCTTTTGATCCTCCTGTGCGAAATGCTTGGTCATGTCGCACGAATTGTTGCACCCGTATGGAGACATCTCTGTGTCGCTGCAATGAGTAAATCTAAATGCACGCAGGCACGGCTCGTCGCGCGCCATTGGCTGCTTCATGTGGACGCTAGCAAGTTGCTTCTGATGCTCCTCTTTTGGGCAATGACAATGCGATGTGGCCATTAGCAAGCAGTGTCAATGATAATGTGATCCGGTTATACTGAAGAATCTGAACAACAGATCGCAGAGAATAATCCCGCACCAACCCCTGACATGAAGCAATTACACCATTCTGTACCCGCGAGGCCGGCCGAGGTAGTTGCCCATAGGTAGCATCAGCAATCTTAGTTAATTTATGCCAAATCGCCCGTAAAATAAACGAGTCCAATCAGGACACTCGACGTTTTTCACCTACTACTTGTATGAGTATGATTCCACGTGCCTAGCATTTACATTTTCCGGCTCTCATCTCGTACCGACAGAAGTAACGCTGGCTGTGACCAGCATTGTTCCATGCCATGGGAAAAGCAAGGGTGAAATCAATCTCTACAACTAATGAATTCCCTGCATGTCGTCCGCTCCCGAAAAACACGTATTCCGCTCCCCTGCGATCTCTACGTGCGCCGCAACTGCCGCTTGCTCCCCAATCAACATCTGCTCCCGAACCGCCGCCACCCGGCTCTCGCCTTCCTCGCTCCGGCGCCGTGCCCCGTGTGGCTGCTCGCCTGTCCTCGCCACCGCGACCCGCTGCCCCCGATCCCCTTCCACTCCGCTTCTCTCCTCGCCCTTGTCCATGCGCGCTCCTCCACATCCCGCCTGGTGGTGGCGTCACCAGTGACCGCCGTAATGGCAATGACGGGACGTGGGAGCGGCGGATCGCGAGCCCGGACTAGGTGGATGACCGGGGAGGAGAACGATGGATCGCGACAAGCTCGACAGGGGTGGACGATTCTGGATGCAGGAGCAGGCAGGACGAGGTGCAGCGATGGAGACGCGCCAGCGCTGATGGCCATGCGCAGGCGGGCGCCCAGACAGAGAAGTAGCAAGGTGAAGCAAATTTCCTTGCCTGATGATGCCTAGGTGAAGCAAATTTCCTTGCCTGATGATGCCTGGACGGAGGAGCAGAACGAGAGGTGTGGCGACGCAGGCGCATCGTTGCCGGGTCACAGTGACAGCGATCCGCAGGTGGGCGCCCAGTGCTGCCAATTCAAGGCAGCAAGGTGAAGCAAATTTCCCCTTTAACATGGTGCAGTTAGGTGGATTTGTCTAATTCAAATCTTGTGTTTGTAGTGCAGTACCGAATGCTGTCGTCACTGTGCAGGGTGCATGACAATGAGCCAATGAGGATGTCACGTATGTGTTGCCTGCATCACGTTTGGTGAATTGCTCAGTGCCACATCTATTCAGAATGTACCTTCGGTTCCATCATTTGGTTCCATATGATTTGCAATCAGGTTCCTTAACCGTGATACATAGATTCTAGCCTTTGTAGTTTCAGGTTTTTTGGCAGGTGAATATGATGGAGAGTGGGAAAAAAGAGATTAATTGTTTAACTCACTATTTTGACACTGATGCTTGCGACTTTTAGATGATGGTGCTCAAATAGATCAGCAAATGAAGGAGGATGTTGAAGTCACTGCTTATGCTTCCCTATATGCTTTGCGAACCGATTCATGGACAAAAGGTTTCAGCAAAAAATATCCACAATTTGGTATGTTATTCCGTCCTAGAACAAATTGCGCTGGAACATTTGTTCAGTTTAATGGTTTTCCTACTTCCTGTAGCTAGAAGTATAAAATACTTACTCACAGGTCATTATTAACTGTCACCCCAATAATGCATCTTGCCCGCAGCAGATAATGCACCCTCTATGTAAAGAAGGCATTGGAAAGGAGGCATGATGCAGGTGGAGGTAGCAGCAAGCTGGGACAATGGTGGGATCGACATATTCCCAAGCCTCATACTACACCCGAGACGTGAATTGAACCTTCAGTGTGTAGATCACGCCTCTTTAATAGGCTTCTTGTGCAATGGTCCACAATGGATGCCATGCTGGTTCGTAGCACTCTTGTCCCGCAAAATATAGAGTGCACCGAAGCTTCTATTTATAGGCGAGCTTATGCTGTATGAGACCAATGGTGACTGACTATAGCAAATTTATGATGTATTTGACCACCTATAGTGTCTAGGTCTATAACTAGATTGCACCCAGCTCATTGCTCCATGAGAAATTTACTCCATGACAAATGTAGTAGAAGAATGTATTTATTATTTATTAGCTCATTGCTCGATTCTATTTTGTGTGATCTAAAATTGTCAATATACTTGGAATTGTAATTGCACGATTTTATTTCATTCGATCTAAAAACTTACAGATTTACTTGTTCGCATGTTTCAAGCTTAGATTTTGTTTAGTTTTATGTCATAGTGTTAGCTTGTTTCATGTGTCTTTTTTTTTTTATGAAATTTACGTCTCTCTCGTAGCAGCACACGTGCATGTAACTGAGCCCAAGCATAGCCCCAAATATGTAATTTCTGAGGTGTCCTTGTAGCATCATGCGTAAAATATTTGAAAAAGTGATATTGGTCAATAATGTTTGTTTGTTTTTACCACATATATATGCTTATGATATTGCTATAGACATGTGTTGTAAATTTTAATGTTTGTTGTAATATGCTATACGTATAATGCCCGTAGCAACGCACGGGCACTGACCTAGTCAGTCACAATGCTAGGATTGGGAGACCGGACAAATCTTTTTCACGGCCGTTCTATTCTCACTTTGCGATTCACATGGTCACCTCACCCCCCTCCACGGCAGGCTGTCATACCACATCTTTTCTAGCTGTATAGTAACAACTTCATCACCGCGTTCCTTACTGCCCCGGGCAGTCACCAGACTCACCACAGAAGGGCGACGAATCGTATCCCTCCTTTCTTCAGCTCATGCAGGTCTCTCTACTGCAAAATACAAGCATCATTAGCGTCTTATCTCTCGTTCTTCATTGAGGCGGTATAGAAAGGTATCAGTGCACCACACAATGGTGTCCTTGGAAATGCACACGGCAAGGCAGAGTGGTACTAGTGGTACATCACATTCATCGACGTGCGACTGCTGTACGATAAACCGGCAATAAATTCATAATGTTGTGCGCAAAGGTAACTGCGTAAAGGTGGCAGTACTGGACGAGGTAAATTAGAGAGTCACGCAAACCGGCATACGCAGAGAGACACGGAGCAAGCAAGTAGAGAGAGGTCGCGGTTACAGTTCGCTGGCGTTGCCATGTCCCAGAGAAACCGTAGCACAACGGCAAAGCGTCCGTCGGGGACGGCATCATTTGCGGACAAGGGAGAGACCAACAACTGTTGTGCAGTACCGAAAGGGGCACGCTGCCTGCGCTGCGCACGTGCTGCGTCCCTTAGCTTTCCTCCCATCTTGTCACTTGTCGTTCGCCCCATAAGCACAATCCTAACCATAGCCTGCAAAGATTGCACATTCAGATTACTATAACTTGCAAACAAATGTCAAGAGCCTTGCCGGTTTTACGTGCAGGTTTCACGTTGCTGGACCACGGCAGCAGGACAAGCATAATCATCCTAGATTCCTAGATAGGAGTAGGTAGGTTGGATGACTTAGCACTTGCACAACTGCTGGCTTGATTGAATGCTGGGGTTTGATGCGTTCAGAGAAAATGTTAAGAGTAACAGGAGATTAGATCACGCGCTCCTGCGGGATCTTCTGCTAATTAAGGGTACTAGAGTACTGTCAGATGATTGGGAAAAGCACTGCGGGGTCCAGTCTTTTTCAGAGATTTGTATGCAACTGTGACAAATCCTGGGCTTTGAGAGGAAATACAAGATTTCAGAAGCATCCACAGCAACAGCAATAGGAAGAGCTAAGCCGTGAGGAAGAGTACTGAGCAGACAGACTACGGAGAGATGCTTTAACGGCATATCGCTACTCCCTGTGTGGTTCTGCCTCTTGCACGGCCCAGTGAGAGGAAACCTGGAAGCGTGCCAGCGTCGTCTGTTGCTCCGTGCATCTGTCGAACAAAGCACCCAAACACCATCAGTGGCTGAAGCGCCGCAGCGTCGAGTCCTCCTCTCTCCTCTTTAAACACACAGAGTTAAAATCGCGCAGCTTGCCACAGTCACTGTCCTCCCTCCTCAAAGCACTCTTGCCCCTCTTCTTTCTCTGCTCGCTTTCATTCTTTCCTTGCATCTGTTTCTTTCCGTCAATTCACTGCCATCTTTTGCTCACTCTCTCTCTCTCTCTCTCTCTCTCCCACTGTGGAGCAACGAGACTTGAACTTGACTCAGGGTGTTTCTGGCTGAAATGGCTGGGGACTTTGATGGGAGGAGCTCTGCAACTAGAGGAGTTGAGCAGGTACGCAGTTGCTTCTCTTGCCCTTCTGCAACTAGAGAAGTGCCAGCAGATTTCATGCTACTATGATTCTTCTTTTTGTGCTTGTAGTTTCATCACTGCATCCCATTCAAAATGAAGCATCTGTTCTTCTTGGCCTGCACATCTCTTTTGGTTGGGAGCCAATAAATACCCTGCATTTCTTGGGGAAAAACATATGCATTAGACAGCATGATGCACGTGATTCTCCTTATTCTGAGAAGAAATACACATGAGTTTTTTTGTTAATATAAGAAATGTTGAATCTGCACATTATGTTTCCTTCTGTGCATGTCCAAGTTATGTATAATCAATAATTTTTGTTTGTCACGTCAATATCTTTTGCCTGCATCTGTTGGTTTCACTTAGACTATAAGACAATATCTGTGTGAAAGAAGCATCTTACAAGGACAACCATTTCGTGGTCTGACAGCTTGGTTCCTTCCTACAGGCCATTGTTGCCCTCAAGAAGGGTGCACATATCCTGAAATGTGGAAAGAGAGGGAAACCGAAATTCTGCACTGTCAGGCTATCTTATGTGAGTGGTAGCTTTGAATCTGTAACTATGCTGTGAAGAATGCTTGAGGATTAAATACATATTTACATGTTCGTCAATTTTCTTTAGAAAAAAATACAATGCAAAAGTATGCAACCTTGGATTTAACGTGTCTTATTAGCCGTTAATATTTTAGCAGACTTAAAGACCTATAAGAATTAGCGACATCTCCAGAATCCGAATATCCAGTACCAACTGCCTAGGGAGATATGGTTTTGATCAGGTCAACCTCAATCTTTCATAACTTTTAACACGAAATACTGTCCTTGGTACCATCTAGTCCTGGACATTTTTTTCATCAACATATTTTCGATATATTTTCATTCTTCAAATAGACTACCTCTGCAGACCTAGGAAATTTATATTAATATAAGAAAATGGCAAGCCTAAACTCGACCAAAGCAAGGCTAGAACCTGGTTTGTGGGAATATACACCTGTTCGTACAACCAAGTTAGGATCAGAACAATGAGAGGTGGATTAAACAAGTAGAAAAAAAATCTTTGAAGAATTCATACGCGATAGATTAAGCTACACAAACATAGCCTATCCACTCAGTTTTCCCAACCATCTCTGCATTTAGCAATGACCTCTGATGTATTCTGATCGATTCTGCATACATATTTCATTGCGCTGCGTGGTCCTGATATATTCCTGACATCCTTTCACAGCTATCCTTATTTTATTACTGTCAACAAAGAAAAATAAAAGAAAAAAATTTCAAAAGTCCCAGTTCTGTAGATGATTTTGGAACGGTTAGAATGCATATTTGTACATAGATAAGTATATCATGATTTTCGAACAATATACGCCTGTTACAGCCCAACAGAACCTGAAGGCTACATATAACAAAATCATACTAGTGTTCCCACCCTTCCCAGTTCCCGCATAAAATTTTACACCTCCTCCCTGTCCTTTGAACTTTCTGCCTTCCAACTTATATATGTGCTTACACATATAGCTTTGGTACTCTGAATCATCGAAATTTATGTGATTATTTTCTTTTTGCAGGACGAGAAAGCACTGATATGGTACTCTAAAGAGAGGGAAAAACGTTTGAGCTTGAGTTCTGTGTCAAGTGTCGTTATTGGACAGAAGACAGTATGTGATTTTCTTTTCTTTTTTTCCCCAAATATATGTCGTTATTGCTTAGCAGTACAGCATTAGTGTCCGAGGACACATTTTCTGAGAATTTAATGTTTTGCAGATAAAACTTTTGCGTCTGCATTGGCCAGAGAAGGAATCTCAATCCTTGTCAGTCATATACAAGAACGGTGAAGCCTCACTTGACTTGGTATTTCCTCAGCAGGCCATATTATCTATAGCTTTGTGGTCACCATATGCATTATGTTTAACTTGTATGACCTTTTGTTTTCTCAATCATATTTACCCAGGTCTGTAAAGATAGAGATCAAGCTGAATGTTGGTATGTGGGTCTGACAGCCTTAATATCAGCTCCGTACACCCCATTACTTCTGGTTGACTCAACAAGCAACCGTCAGATAAACAGCCGCCGGATAAACAGTTGCACAAATAGCCCTCCTAGCTATATTCAACAAAGGAGTAGGCTCTTCGCTGTGCATGATTCAAGAGCTTTCACAAAGGTTCATTCTGGGATTCCTGAACATGATGATTTATACGCAAGAACATTATAGGGCTTTGTCCAAGTGAAAGTTTGACAAGGCTTGTGAATTTTCTCATATCACACTAAGTAGCATGTTCCAAACTCCAGAGAAAGAGACATTGATGATGATGCGCGTATTAGGTTTTGGTAAGATTATTGATGGTGACAACCTGTTAGGTTATATGGAAATCTATCATTTAAATATTTCCCACCGAAAATATTGTTTTTTCGAAAAAAAATGATGATAATGTTATAACCACTAATGTGATAATGTTATAACCACTAATGGAATTCAAACTAAGATACTTGACGAGCCTTTTTACTGCAAACATTTGCGGGGCATTGTTCATATATCTTGCAAGTAACTATACGTGAGTATGGTACTATGTTTGCTGATTGGTAGCAAATATTGCATCGTATTTTACTTGTTTAGTTCAAAAGATAACTTCTTCAATCGATTTATCCATGAAGGTACACTCACTGTACGGAAGTCCAAGGTTGATACAGAACAGGTTCGTGCGTGGAAATCTAGATTTCTCAGATTCATTCTTTTCTCCAAGACACAAAGCATGGTCTGAAGTAGATTACTACTTGGAAAAGATTAGTCCTGAAGGGGTAAATCGAGTAAGAAACAATTTCAGGGACATAAAGGTTGCTGAAGAAAATAAGGACCAAAGAATTACACAAATGCCTAAACTCAAACCATCTGAAGGAGATGCAGAAACAGACTTTAAGGACATCTTTGTTTGGGGTGATGTTCTGGGCACTATGCTAGATCATGGCCATGTATCAAGAGGCAATATTTCACTTCCGAGGTTATTGAAATCGGCACAGATTCTTGATGTGCAGAGCATTTCATGTGGTGAGAAACATGCGGCAATAGTTACTAAGCAAGGCCAGGTATTCTCCTGGGGTGTGGAAAACGGGGGAAGATTGGGACACAAAACAAGTGACAGTATCTCTCATCCTAAAATAATTGAGTCTCTTGCATCAACTCCTGTGAAGGCTATTGCATTTGGAGCAAAGCACACTTGTGCTGTGTCAATCACAGGGGACCTATATGAATGGGGTGAAGGAACTCATAGCCTAGGGTTGTGGAACAATCAGTGTCCAAAAAGTCAGTGGTTCCCGCATAAACTGATTGGCCCTTCTGATGGCATCTCTGTGTCAAAGATTGCATGTGGTCAATGGCACACAGCTATCATATGCTCATCTGGTCAACTGTTCACTTATGGTGATGGGACCTTTGGTGCTCTTGGACATGGTGACACCCAAAGTATTGCTCAACCCAAAGAAGTGGAGTCCTTGAGAGGGTTAAGGGCCAAGTGTGTCGCATGTGGACCATGGCACACAGCAGCCGTTGTGGAAACATTAGGCACTGCCAAAAGCTACGCTCCTGGTGGGAAGCTGTTCACGTGGGGTGATGCGGATAGATCAAAGCTAGGCCATACTGACAAAAAGGTGAAGCTTGTACCGGGTTGTGTCGAGTCACTCATTGACCGTGATTTTTCTCAGGTTTCCTGCGGTACGTCACTAACAGTTGCACTTACTATAACAGGCATTGTTTTTACCATTGGAAGCAAGGAACATGGACAATTAGGCAACACTCAATCCAAGGACACATCTATTTGTATGGTTGAAGGGCCACTTAAGACTGAGTTTGTCAAAGAGATATCATGCGGAACCTCCCACGTCGCAGTCTTGACAATGAGTGGGAAAGTGTTTACATGGGGCAAAGGCACGGAAGGGCAACTCGGTTTAGGTGATTATGTTGACAAGAGCTCCCCAACTCTAGTTGAGGCACTGGAAGATAAACATGTGGACAGTATAGTCTGTTGTTCTAATATCACAGTAGCAATCTGTTTACATAGGCCAATCTCGAGCAAAGACCAGTCAGTATGCAGTAATTGCCGGTCGGCATTTGGATTTACGAGGAAAAAGCACACTTGTCACAACTGTGGTTCCATTTTCTGCAATTCCTGCAGCAGCAACAAGGTTACAAGTGCAGCTCTTGCACCAGATAAGAGCAAAAGGTGTCGTGTATGCGATGCTTGTTTTAGTGAACTGAATAAAAATGCAGAGCACCGCAAAGTGAGTTCGGGGCCAAAGATCCAAAAAGAAGAAACATCTCCAACAGAGATCAGAACATACACACCAAAGCTACCACGCATATTAAAGGAAGCAAATTTCATCATGGAAAAAATGGCCTTGGCACAAAGTCCCACTCAGAGAAATAAAGAACTGACCGCTCCAAATCAAGTGAGAAGACAGAGATGGGGGCAGGTAGACTGTCCGGATCAGTTCAAATGTGCATGGGACAGCATTCCATATTGGTTGGCATCAAAGAAACAGACAGTGAATGTTTCTTGTGTAGAGAGAATAAACGATGCAGTGCCACCAAAGGTTGCTACCTCTTTGCCACAAGTTAGTAATGACCGGAGAGAAGAACTAGAATTGATGGAACAGATGCTGCTGGAAGAGGTGAAACAGCTTCGAGCACAGGTAATTTATATAACAAGTTTTTATAGAGCCTGCTGTTAAAATATTGTATCTGAAGACCAAGTAATTGTTCTGTTTCTATTATATATCAAAACCATTGGTTTTACTGACACGAATGTGGTGATACCATTCTTATCTAAGCAGGTAATCACTCTAGAAGAAGAATGCCAACATAGGAGCCTGCAGGTTCAGTTGTCTAAACGAAAAGTTGAGGAAACCTTGTTAGCTGTCAGGGATGAGGCAACGAAGTGTAAAGCTGCTCAAGATATTATTAAGGTCTTAACAAATCAGGTACAAGTCTGACCCATCACAAATATCAAAGTATTTAGAAGTTTTTCTTTCGTCTAACATACGTTAAACTATCTGTGGCAAACTTCACAGAGGAACATATTATCAAAGAAATTATCAGACGGTCATGAACTAGAAGAGTTCAGAATCAAACCTAGCTGCATCAACACTAGACCGGTAAAAGCAGAATTACCAGATCCACCTGATAAAAGTCTTGTCACTGGCAAATTTCCACATACAACAGGCACGAGAAATCAAAATAACGAAGGAAAAATGGACATGCAATCTGACCCAAATTCAAATGCTTTTGGTGCGGATCAATCGGTTGTGCATCAAAACTGCAGAAAAATGTGTAATGGCAGCAGTGATTATGACAGAGGATCAGATCCCATTAGTGCCCCTAGTGACTCTAATGGTGTGATTGAGCAAGTCGAGCGTGGGGTGTACATTACAGTTGTTACATCCCCAAGTGGTACTAAGGGCATAAAGCGCATCAGGTTCAGGTGGGGATATTGCAGTTGTTACGTGCCTCGGTACTTTTGTTTCATCACGCATGGTTTAGCGATGTATTATTTTTCAATGAGTTGCTCATAATCGATCTTGCAGTAGGAAGCATTTTGGCGAGAAGGAGGCACAGAAATGGTGGGAAGAGAATGAGAGCAGGGTATTTGCAAAGTACAACTTCATGGAACATCCGTCAGCATGATCTCCAATAGAAAAATGTACTACAGGAGTCACCAGTTCTTTCACAACTAGTTAGTGGCTCATGTATAGTTCCTAAGTTAAAGATGATACTGTTTTGCAGAGACGTAGGATAGATGAGATAAAAGAAATCATGGGAGCAATGAGTGCAGAAACTATTATTTGCTTCGTAGATAGAAGTAGAGGTAGGTTCATGATTTTAATTCACCTCAATACATTCAGTTCAATCAATTGGGATCTGGGTTCAATGGGAGCAGGAGCTTATTCCAACTGGCGATCATTCGGATCAGAGTAAGCACATAGCACGGATCGGCATTCCTTCCCTAACTCTCCTAATTCAGAGTCAAACATGAGAGTACCAAACAATGCAGGGCGAAGAGGTACCTCAACGGCTACTCCGTTGCCGCCCTAGCACTCCTCACCAGCCACGCCTGCTGTCCTTGTAGCGCCGCCACGGCCGACGAAGCTCCTCGCCTCCCAGCGCGCTTCCTCAAGAGCTTCCGCCGCCTCCGACTCCCGCCTCCTACCGCCCAACAGCGACGATACTGCGATACAAGTATGCTCTTTAGTCAATACTAAGTGTAACCAAGAAGGATGGATAGTGGCCGTGGTTCTCGCATCTTCACCTGTGAGATGATGGTTAATCTGTGACGGATGGCCGTGTGGTCGTCGCGCCCCAGTTTCCACCATGGAGAAGGGGGGGATCTGGGGAGGAGGGGGGATTCAGAGGACCGAGAGGAACGTGAGGAGACGGGAGGGAGGTAGAGACGGGGGAGAGCAAAGCCCACTCGCCGCCGTCGCCGGAAGGGACAGAGGAGAGCCACCGGAAGGACACGCGGAGGATTGGAGGGTAATTTTGTGTGACTAACAGGGGGTTATTCGAAATAATTTGGATCGCGACTATTACTCGTGATCCATTATAGGGGGTTATATGAAATTATAGGGGGCCTTATGAAAATATTGGATCGCGATTATTAATCGCGATCCAAAATAGGGGGTTCTGTGTAAAGTTTTCGCACGGAGATCGACCGTTGGATCAGATAGTTGCGGCACAGATTGAGATTTGGAAGAGGACCAACAGAAGCGGCTGCGACAATTTCGCATGGCCATGGCGGTTCCCTTCCGTGCGAGCCGATTCTCCGGCGGCGGCCGCCCTCGACGTCCCCACCGCATGCTCCAGCCGTTGTGCAGGACAACGGAGTCCAGCGCGTGCAAACGCCGTAGCCAATGCCCTTGCTCCAGTCCATCCCCTCGCTGGACGGCATCGGCGAGCTCACGGTAAGTCTCCGCCTCGACGCCGGGGGGAATCGACAGGAAGGTGGGCGGCGGCGATTTTCGTGGCTGTGCAGAGGCACCGGAACCCACTCTCACCGCGTGCATGTAATGTGGCAGGAGGCCGTTCAAATTGAAGACAAGGTGAAACAAGATTAGATCTGGGCATTGCAGCACCGCACTGGACGATGTGTGCACTGGCAAGGCAATTGATCATTCAGAACTTCAGAGGAACAGAGCTTTCAACATTTGTTCGTCTTCAGCCGACTTACATTTCGTTGATATAGTACAAGCCTAGTTTTACATGTGGTTAGACTAGTAAACAACCACCACCCTCTGAGAGAAACAGGTTGGTGCAGGCAACAACTGACCCCTGAATCTCTGAAGCTGGGGGCAAAAATACACAATCACAGAGTGATCAAAAGGAGGGGATATTACAATTCGTAGCAGCTATATACTGGGGAGTGATGAGTAGGAACCAGGTTTGCTCCTCCATTTCTGGAAAGCTCATATGGATTGGTCTTCCTTGATGAGAGAAGTGGCAGGCAGACAGGCAGGCTTCAGTTTCAGTCATCTCCCTGTCCCTGGAGCAGAGCCATACGAGCAGCTCAAGAAACCGGAGCAAAACCAACAAAACATCCAAAACATGTAGTAAGCGAGGCTTCAGTTGTCACAAGCACAGCCTCGTCAGCTCGCCATCTGCCTCCTCTCCGGGCGCCACCGATCTCCGGGCCTCGCTCTCGGCCGCGCACCTCTTGTAAGGCACGAACCCTCTCCTGTTCGTGGAAGCCGAGCTCAGGCACTTCGACAGCCGTGGAACAGCACGCGCCATGCCGCTCTCGCTGGCGTTTCCTTGCCCGGCACGCGACTCTGCAGCGTTTGAATTCCGAGCTGCTGACGCCGGCGCGGCGCTGGAGCCCGAGTTCGAGCCGGTCAGCGATCCTTCTCTCTGATCAGGAGACTCCGAGGGTTGCTGGTGCTGCTGATTCGAGGCCGACGCCTGCGGGTAGAACAAGGAGCAAGGCAGGCTCCCGTTGTAGCCCAGCCATGGCATGACGGATTGCGCGGCGAAACCGTCCGGGTGGGGAACCAAGTACATGAGCTGCTGCATGTTGCTCTGCCATGGGTTCCAGGAGTTTGCCGCGGCAAAAGGCATTGCGTTTCGGGTTGCCTGAGCAACACTCGCTGGTGAAGCTTCCATTTTCAGGTCTCTGCTGTTCTGAAGCTGCTGATAGGAATCCTTCACCGAAACTTTCTTCCCGAACAGCTTAAACACTGGAGCTTCTGATCCTGTACAATCTTTTGCCTCACCGAACGCCTGAAATTCAAGTTTCAGAAATATGTCAGAATTGAAGATGGTGATCATGTTAAATATAGATCACACCGTTGGCTACAAGCAAGATGAAACTTAACAGGAACATGATATCAGAATCAGAAAACAGTGATCCAGACATATCAAAATATGTAGCAGTATCATCAAAACTGTAAGTGGCTACAGAATCTTGCTGTGTGTAGACTTCTCTTCTCAAGAGTTGACAGTGATGATGTCTTTTATCATTCTTTTTTCCCCTTTAGTACCTGAATTCGATGCCTTATTTATCATCAAATTGAAAGAACACACTCTGCTTTACAGCCATGAGTTCACAATCTATATGATGCATGCTGCCTAACTGCATAAAAAAAAGAAAAGAGAATATACCTTGGTATTTGGCGCTCCCATAGCCAACTCAGCAGTCGCTACGCTTGACGATAGGCAGCGGTCCTCTCTGTCCACCGATGAGCCGCCCCCGTTGCAACGTTCATCTGAACCGGCGACCGACTGAGCCTGCGACCTGCCGCCGCCGCCGCTCGAGGAGTTGGAGAGCGCGCCATCATCCAGCGCGTCCGCGCGCAACACCGTCTGCGCCGCGGTCAGCACGGACGTCGGCGACCCTTCGACCTGCTCGCCGCGCAGAGACTGCGTCCGCAGGGCCGGCGGCTTCTCCAGCTGCTTGAACGCCGGCGCGTGCTTCCTGGCCGCGCCGTCCACCTTGCGCGGGTACGGGTGGGCCGGCTTCCTCTTGGGCCGCGGCGGGGGGATCTGGATCGCCGGCGCGGCGCCCGAGCCGCTGCTGCTCCCCGACGGTCCTCTCACAACCTGCAGAGCAGAGCGCGTCAGGAGACGTTGTTGTGTAAAAGCGCCGCGCACGGCGAAGCGAGGCGTCGACGGTCTGCTCTACTACCATGAATGATCGATTGGGGAGTGACTTACTTTTGCAGTGAGCCAAGTAACACAACACAACCCCTTCGGTTTTTTTTTCATGGCAGAGATTCAGAGAATTTGTTGGGGAGAAAGGTGTACGGTTTACACGACCTTGGTGAAGAACTTCTGCGCGTGGCTCCGGATTTGCACCGCGGTCTTGGTGCCGATGTGCTCTGCACGCACGCATGCACAGAGAACGAAATCAGCACTGATTTCTTCATCAGCCAGCCTAATCAGGAGCACTGTGGCTTTGCTCGCCCAGCGACCGGCACGTACCTTGTATGCGGCGCCAGGCGCGGCCGTGCAACTGCAGCGCCTCCAGGAAGCGCTTGTGCTCGTCCTCCGTCCACTTCTCCCGCTGCTTCGTGATCGTGTACGGCTTCCGCGCCTGGTCGGGCAAACGTGGAAGCGAGAAATTCAGAAAACGCAGGAAGGATTCTGCGGCGGAGCAACGGCAATTCGTGAGGTCGCTGTAATACCTTGGGCACGTGCTCGTCGCCCGACAAATCCATGCCGCCGGAGCCGGGAGGATTGTCGCCACGATCCACGGCGTTGTCACCGCCAACGGCGTTCTCGTCGGTTGCCATCATCTTTTCCTGTGGAGGTCGGAGAAATGGCCAAATGGGGGAGAAACAACCAATAATCAGGCCCCAAGAACATCCTTCAATCCAGCGGCTCGATCAGAAATGATCTCTCCCACTTCCACCAAGAAGGACAAGACAGAAAGATGAAAGAATTACCTCGGACTCCAAGCAGGTCATCTGTGCCGACCGTGATGCCGAACTTGCCGGGACCAATCGACCCCAAATATCGCAAGCAAGCAGGCCACCCTATGACAAATATCGCAAGCCGCGAGCGACCTCGTGCAGACTCTTGTCGCTGATGAGGACGAGACGAGGTATGGGAGAGGAGGAGGAGGAGAGGCAAAGAAGCCAACGTTTACGTAGGCCCGGTTGCACTGGTGTGAAGAAGAGGGGAGGAGAGGAGAGGCGTCGAGGCGACGGGGAAAAAGAGCATGCCCAAGTGTGCCACGTCGGACGGGATTTTTCCACTTTCTCCTTTCTTTCCCCTCGTCCCCCTTCTCCTGGCTGCATTTTTCTCGGCGCATTCCTTTTCCTTTTTACGGCTGAAATAATCCGGTGGGGTTAGGAGAATTCGGGAGGCCGCTCGTTCTCGTGGCTGTGGCTGCTCCTCCGGTTCCCGTCGCTGTCACGTGTCGTGTAGTACTCGGCGGCGTGGCAACAGCAACCTTGAACGCCGCCTCTAGCGGCCCTACCGTCGTGGAAGGTGTCCATTTGGCTCGGTGATCTAGCCGCGCGGCGAGATATCTGGGTGCACGTTTCATGAAACATCGGCAGACACTTGGAGAACAGTCTCGTCAAAAATATACTTCCCGACCCGAATACCGGAGACGAAAGTATTTTCTTTTCTTCCTTTATTATTATTATTATTTTGTTGCCAGAGACCGGAGACGAAAGTTACACTTACCACGATGTGCTCGTAGCAGACTAGCAGTTGATCGGATGCTTACTTTTTTGAGATTAGAGGAAGAATAAAAAGCACGGCCAAAAGATCGGGGAAATATCCTCAGCCACTAAATTTGGAGCGACAGGGGGCGAGGCGAGGCCTCCGACTGGTGTGTGTGTGTGTGGACGGATAAAAAAAGGTGATGGCTCGCCGCGGCGGAAGCGGATAGTACTACCTCCGTCCCAGAATATAAGCATTCTTAGGTTTGTTGAAAGTCAATCAGGTTCAACTTTGACTAGCAATAGCTATAAAAATAAAATATTTTAAATATAAAGAGTTGCATATTAGAATAGTTGATTTCACGATGAATCTAACAACATCAACTATATATAATGGAGTGCTATAAATATTTTGCTATTTATAGTCAAAGTTAAGCAAGCTTGACTTTGACCAAACCCTGGAATGCTTATATTCTGGGACGGAGGGAGTAATAAAAAGTCAGGTGGACTTTCGATGCGCTTTTGCGACACGTCACGCGCCACCAGCCGGGGCATCGGCAGCGAGTGACGGCGACGGCCGCCTGACACGACACGCGGCGGTGCGGCGAGGCTCTAGAAGGCACAAGTAGACGGGCCCAGCAACAAGTGTAGCGGCTCCTGGCCACGAGCTGCGCGCGGGGCTGGAGCTACAAAACGCGCGAAATCCCCTGGCCACAAGCTTCCTCGGGCCCGCGCCTAAAACGCTTCCCGCTTTTTTTAATGGTGGCCAGAGCGATTTATCCGCGCCCCAACGTGTGGCGATAGTTTTTGCCTTCCCATCCAGGGGAAAAACAGAAACGGGAGCGCTTACGTGGCGGCGAGCAGGAAATTCGATTTGTACCCGATTCGTGTCCGTGTGTTTCCTACTGTAGCGTTGTTCATCTCCGGGGGATGGGTTGGTAAAGCGTGTTTGCTACTCCCTCCATCCCTTTTTATAAGGGATCGGGGTGTTTTTCGAGGTAAATAGCAGAGGAAGCAAATGACCAATATGCCCTACATTATTGCTTTCTCTGCCCACCAACCCAACAGCATTCGCACGCCCCCACGCGCACCATCTCGTCGCAGCCGTCCTCGCACCATCTCGTCGGCGTCATCCTGGCCAGCCCGCGCCCGCCGACAAGGCCTCAGCCCCGAGCCGCACGAGCTCGCCCCAATGCGAGCAGGTCGCCGCCGCCGCAGTCCGCCTGAGCTCGCCCCCGCCGCGAGCAGCTCGCCCCCGCCGCGGCCCGCCCGATCTTGTCCCCGTTGCAGCATCCCGGAGGGATTCGAGGTGCTTGCAGCGACGACGACCTTGACGACGGAGGGAGAGCCCTGCTGCTGCTGCTCTGGGGCTGCTGTGCCTGCGCTGCTCCCCCCTACGCCGCCGCTTGACTCCTACGCCGCTGCTCGCCATGGAGATCTCGTAGCCGCCGCCCGAGGCCGAGGACAAAGTAGATCTCGGAGCCACTGCCGCATCCGAGGCAGCCGCTCGCCATGGTCTCAATGAGTGGAGATCGGAAGATGGGAGAGGCGGAGGTCGCGGAAAGCTGGATCTCCAACCGACCGGTCGGCAGAGCCATCGAGGCTTCTAGCTGCTTTGTTGGTCTTCGGCGGCGGCCTGTTGCTTCTGCAGCTTCTGGTGTCTCGCGAGGATAAGGCCAGGCCAGCACATGGTGGTGCGCTCGGTGAGAAAAGATAAAGTATCCATCACGTGGGACCCACAGCTCCTCAAGACCTTATATTTTGAGACAAGTTGAAACACCTCCAATCCCTTACATAAAGGGATGGAGGGAGTAATGCACATGCACACCATCTGATTGTAACAGCAGATGGGATGTGTTGTTAAGCGGATTTCCAGCTTCTACTGTAGGATTTTCGTATTCTTTAGAACGTTCGTGCGAGTTTATATGCTGAAGACAACAATCCATTTACAGTCACCTCTAGCTAGGACATCTTTTGGACTGTAGGATATTCTAATTCTATGCCTAACGAAAGTCATATTCAGCACTGAAATCAAGCCTGTACCAATGTGGCTGCTTTCTGGAGTGATTTTTAAGCCAAGTAGGGCACGATGAACCAGACGGCTGGAATCCGCGGCGAGGTTAGAGTTGGACCGTTCAGAAAGCAAACACGAAAACTGTCTTGTATCATCAGAGCTAACAGAAATCATAATTCTTGAGAAGAAACTGATTCCTAAACTGGATTTCCAAAGTATCCGACCCATATGCTCACATGTCTGTATACAAGAGAGAGAAAAAGGAGCGCGTGCAGCCGCGATGGGTACCAAACAAGTGAGATATCGTCCCATATATCCGGGGTGTTCGGTTGGAGGATGCAGTTGCAGTTATAGTTTGAATAGTGAGAGAGAACACCGTAGCGGAAGATTCGCGCACTGTAGCAATTCAGTTGACTATAGCAGCAGGAGCAGCAGCAGCCGGAGGATTTTCCTCCAGCCGAACACAGCCATCTTTCGGCTCACACCATTGCTTTTGTCGCATCAAGCACAAGAAGATGGAAATCGGTGATGTTGTGCACAAGGATATGCGTGTTTGCTGCTGCATTTCCCCTGTGTACCGGCAAATGGATGCTGCCTTTCCATGAGACCTTTCTACTTTTTCCCGGCCTGACGCGATATTTTGTGTCGTTTATCACGGAACTGCAAAAAAAACCATAACTGTTTGCAAGAGGGGGAAGTACCGTTACGCTTTAGTTTCAAGAACTAGAAAGATGGCGCGCCCGTTGCCGCGCCTAATGGCACATATGATTTATTTGGAATATATTGAGCCTAACTTTTTGTAAAGAATCATTTGTCACACTTGGTTTAAATGAATCTGTGCAATGGAAGGCTGATAGGTGCTCCTTTTGCAGTAAAATTGAGGTATGTTTATACAGCAAAATAGTATCACATCTAGTGATAGATTTCTTGTTAAGCCCGTGTTAGGATCGTAGTAGCCTATCATCAGCTGGTAGTAGTACAGATCATTGTTTAGTCTGTTGTTCTGTGCAGCTAAGACAGTGACTTTTGAATCAGATAAGTGATTGTATCCGGGAACGGTAGTCAATCTGCAAAGACGTTACTGAATACTTAAGATGGAAGGTGATCAAACTGCAAATCCATTTCTTGAATTTCTGCATATGGATCAGATATACTATGAGATGGCACGACGAGGAAAAAAAGAAAAAGGAAAATGCAAAGTGGAATTCTGAGAAGTGAGAACCATGTAGAATCAAAATTATGATGAGAACTGTAGTTTACTAAGACATTAGTTGCATAGTCAACACTTAAATTTGCTAGCCTCTCCTGCTGCTAATTATTAGGCTTCAGATGGACTCAAAGCTCAAAGGGCATGAAAAGATGCCATGCCATTCAAAACATAATATTTCACTTTACTACAGAATAAATGTCTACAATTATCACATGTTTTTTTCCATATCACAGAATTATTCAAGGATACAACTGAAGGTTCAATTTTGGTACACTTGCAAATGACACACTCAATACCACCAGATATCTTTTACTGAAGATGGAGAGATTGTGCTAGATGTGGGTGAATTAACTTTGCCATTGTCAGAGAAACTTGTTGGATAGCACGAACCTAGTGCAAGGAATGGATTATCAGGATCTTCATTTCCAGCCATATCAATCCACTTACTTTCCAGTTCTATTGGATTGGCCATAGAAAGTACCTGGTATACACAAACAATGGTGCTAATGGCAGTATATTGGTATTTGAGCGCAGGCTGAAATGCGTTCTGGTGGGTCACTGGCGGTGACAAAGATTGTTTAAGGGCTCAATATTAACATCAGATTGACTTTCAGAAATCAAAACTATATTGTCATTTTCACAGTAATTACTATTGGTAAAAGTGCTTGCAACCTCCAGTACCAAAAAAATTTGGCTACACCATCACAATCCATTTCTCGCCACTCAAGTGTCAAAGGGAATGGTGACGTTCATAGCTTAGGATTATTTTCTGGGAGGGCTAAGCTACAGTTTCAGGAGGGTCAACAGAAAATCATCTATGCTTGTTAATGCATTATAAAAATAAATATACAGTTAATATAACAATAAGCATTTTATTACTTTAGTTACAATGCCTACAGCTCATTGTATTTGTCAGAATATAGGGGTAGTTGGAACTTGGAAGAACTAAAGAGTAAAATTTACACCGAGTAAATATTTATGCAATGTACAGCATGAATCTTTCAGTCGTAATAGTATGTGGTGCTCTAAATTTCAGAATGTGCCTCAAGAGTGTAAGGAGTTAGGACACCATCAAATAAATTTGAGAATGGTGCCGTACAGGGAAGGTCAGGAATAATGGCAGCGACAATTAACCAAAAGGAGCGAGGGGAAAGCCGAATAGATTTTCCCATTATCCTTTGGCTGCTCATCTCCTTTATTGCCCAATTGAGGGCGACGGGGAAAAATAGGGAGGAGGAAGAGCTATGAGCACTTAGCTATGAGCACGCACGTTGCTCCATGGTCGCGAGCGCCCCAGCTCGCCATGATTTTTCGTATCGCCTGATTTGGTGTTGTGGACCACGCCGCGGCGTCCTGGGGATCGCGCTTGACCCGCCGCCGGCATCCTGGTGAGCTGCATGTGAAGGTGGCCTCACGTTTCTACCCAACGGCAGCTGGGCTGGCCGACTCCGCCCAAGATCTCGACCGAAGGTTGCCTGCTCGCGTGGTTCAGGTGATTCGCCGGCGTCGCCGCCACCTGACAGCGGCGATGCGAGTGGCTGCGTGTTCTGAAACTTTCTTTCCTTCGTCAGGAGTTACCGTGAGATCAGATTTTAACAGTTGTAATTTTTTCTGCTGACGTGGACATCTTCAGGAGTGGCGAATGCGACCACATTAGGAATATTAGAGATTGGAACGCGACGTGACGGGGCTTATCTCGGTGTGCTAGCAGAAAAAGTGAATGGTGTTACAACCAGCTGGCTGTTTGGCCGTTGGAGAAACAAATTTAAAGCCCGACCAGGACAAAACAGCGTTTTCTTTTCCTCTGAACCATTTTACGTTTGCTGCTACTATCTTCCACGTCGAACGTCAGCAGCAAAGAAGGTTCGGGATCGCTGGCAACGGTGGAAAGAGAAGTATCGTATGCTCTAGAACGAAACGGGCTGCAGTTGTTTCGATCGGTCAATTGACCGGACTAATCGCGACTTGTCAAGCGATGACACTGGAAAGTCTGGTGTGCAAGTGTACATGGAACTTTCGATCCTCTGCAACTTCTGCGGATAGGATTCGTTCGGTTGACGAAAATGGAATCGTCCTGTCGCCACTTGCGGTTTCTGTTTCTCAGCCACGAGTACTGGACGTGCATAGCGATGCAAGCGGGGCAGGATGCGGTTGCCCGCCCCGCATCCCGCACGAGCCGCAAAAAAATTGCGGGACTGCGCGCCCGCCCGCTTGACGCCGCAAACCAGTTCGCGGGACTACGCTCCCGCCCGCGGAGGTAGCCGCAAGATGTGTTGTCGTGAGAGCGCGCCTGCACTGACTGTCTGATGAACGAGAGCATCGCTAGTCTCTATGGTGACTCTATGGTGACCTGACTAATTTCGCGGTTCAACACTTTGACGGAACTAATTTAGCTGCACCTACTGACTCAAAGAATAATGGTACCTCTACATCCAAATAATCAGTAAAAGTATTATGCATATGTATGCATATCTTGGATGTACAACATCAACTGATTGACCCATAATATCATGCCATCAAATTCATCTATGTGCGAAACAGATACAAAATATTTATGTTAAATACATCACTTTGAACAAAGTGTCATAAATACAACTTCACATAAACAACTATCAATATCTGAAAATTGCTATTCAGGAACTATAAATAAATTGCTTTTGCACATATATATGAAGGACCACCACAGGAATATATTTTCTTTTTCGCAGCTGGTGCAATCATTCCAACTGAAAGCTTCAGATGTGCATGGCCTTGTCTTCTGTAGTTGCTGGCAGTAGATATAATAGCTCACGTTAACACACAAACCAATTTACAGAAGGGCAAAAATGAATAATGAGGACCAAACACTAGCAAACAAAATAAGCTTTTAGCATTTTGTAATAATGTAGTACTAGTAAACCGTCCAAATACAGCAAAAGCTATAGATCAGTAGATTACCTCAAGTTTTCATGGCTCATGCATCGTCCTCATCGACCATATTACCAGCAATGTTGTCGCAGTTACTGTGATTATCTTTGGACCTTAACCAATCTTGGAGACAAATCAGCGCCTCAACTGTATCGCTACTTAATCTGCTCCTGTAATCACTTATGACCCTCTCACCTGTAGAAATGCAGATTCTGATGCAACTGTAGATGCTGGGATAGCTAGAATATCGCGTGCCATTCGACCAAGAATTGGATATTTCTTGGAATAGACCTTCCAATGATTCAGGATATCGAAAGGGCCTTCGATAGGAACTGTTTCTTCATTCAAGTACTCCTCAAGCTCACTAATTTTCTTCTTATGCATCAGATTCTGATATTGTCCCCAATCTGCCCATGGATTGTTTTCATCAACGCTTGGCTCACCGCTATTGCCTGGCTGTGCATTGCTAGATATCTGATCTTCAGATTGCAAGGAATACTCATCAAAGAGCTCTCGAAATGTCCTCTCTATTTTGGAGAAATACACCATTGCCATTTTTCCGAATCCTTGCTTCAGCCGAAAGTTAAGAAAGCCTAATTTGAACCTGGGATCAAGAACAACAGGAATACATATCTTTAAGAAAGATAGATCCCAATATTTCTGGAGCTTCTTTTTCATCTCTTGAACCATGGACACAATGATACCCTCTGAGCTCGATGCCTCATTTTCTAACATTTTCTTCACTTCCCATAACTGATGGAAGTACAAGTTGGCAGTAGGGTATTGAGAACCTGAAACCACCTGGGTTGCATCGCTGAAAATCTTCAACATGCTACAGAGCTTTTTGGCCATTTTCCACTCCTCAACTGATGGTTGATACAAATATTGAGGGTCCTCTGTAGCCAGTGCTTCAAATGCTCTCTTAAAATTAGATGCTGATAGGAGCATTTCATATGTGGAGTTCCATCTCGAAGCAACATCAAGGGTAGGCTGTTGGGAATATGATATGCCAACTCGGTGGACTATTTTCTCAAATCGCTCCTTTCGAGAAGGTGAGCTCCTTACATACCTAACACATCAGCTATATAATTAAATTGCATGTAAAGAACACATCAAATAAGGCAAATAATATCCCTCCAACGAGCAGTGATTAGCAGTGCTACTCTGAAATAGACTAGTCAACACTAGCAAGTATGCTACTACTACTACTACGGCAACGAACACTAACAAATCTGATGGCCATGGAAGGATCGATGCAGTGGAATCAACCATTTGTAAAACTACGGCCAGAAACGGATAGGACAGCGTTTACCTTGGTTGGATCTTCAGAGAGGTTCACTCGAAGAGAGCTCGAGGGCAATGGAGGCAGCCGCGTCGGAGGCTGGGCTGACGATGCACCGGCAACAGGTGGTGGCGTTGGAGCTTTGACGCCTCCATGAGACTCGCCGCCGCCGTGGTTGCTTGTCGCGTGAGGATCTTGAGAGGCCTTCGCACGAGGAGAGGGCGAGGGCTTCGCACGAGGAGAGGGCGAGGGCGTAGGAGGCCGCGCCCTCGACGGTGGGCACGCCGACGGCATCACGGTGATGAGCGGTGGTGTCGCGCCTTGGAAGCCCGGCGGCTAGGGCTTGCCGTCGCCGTCGCCAGGAAGCCGCGTCGTTGCGGGTGTTGCGGCGCCGCCGAGATCCGCGGGATGACCGCGGGGTCCCGCTTCACCCAAGCGGGCCGGCTTGCGGGACAGATGTGGGCTTGTGGCGCGGGACGGCCCAGCGGCTTTGCGGTCGGTCCCGCGCCGCTTGCATCGCTAGGCGCCACCGTGGAGCCCTGCCTGCCCAATGCCCCTTTCACCCAGCTCAACGCAAGTAGTACAGTAGGCTACTAGTACCAGGCTGGCAGGCTGACATTTTCGGTGCAATAGTAGCATGCTCCGGTCTCCTGCTGGTCATAACTTCTACTCCTCGGCAAAGCATCACCTCTTGAATAAACAAATGCGCGCGCACCTCGCCATCACTCAACGGACACTTGGCGCAGCGGGCACCACCTCGCCGCGCGAGAGATCTTCCGTTTCCGGGGCCCTACCACCGGTCCAGTAGTCCACCACCGGAAAATCTTGTGGCGGGGAGAGCGCGCGCGGAGGGGCAGGAGTGAGTGAAGCGGTGACGCTTCCACGTACGGACGTCCACGCCATGTCCAGAAGCATCCGCTCACGGGTGGCGTCAGGGCGTCGGCACCTGAGCTGGGCGCGCCGCCGCCGCGGCGGAGGCCGGGAACACATGTGGCTGGGAATGAAGGGAGCGCGAGCGGGACGTAGCTGTCGCCTACGGCGGGACACGTACGCTCGCTCCGGTTTGATAATGCCGGCCGATCCATGGCCCGGACATCGTCAGTCGTAGCCGTGAACTACCCGGGGTGCGCACGATTGTTCCGAGCGCTTATTATGTGGAGCATTATAAGAAGCGTGCGTCGTTTTCAAGGGGATATTTTGTGTCGCTCGTCTTGGCTCGCTGGTGTATGTATTACCGGATATCGACCTTTGGTTCTCGTGTACTGGATTAATTAAATATGAAGAAGGCGTAAACTCTGTTTCTTTAAATCCCCAAACATCTGTTTTTTTTTTTTTTTGAGGGAATCTCCAAACATCTGGTTTCCTTCTCCTGCTTAATGAAACAGGCTCTCGACGGATACACAATTCGAGTCCGCAGCCCAAGCGGCTCGCTCACTTTCGCGAGCACTAGGCGGCCCATATGCAAATTTGAAGGCCCGCACTGCAGAGCTGACGCGCGCATCCCGTAGCTCGCGCTCCTAACCCGATTCAGCGCCGGCCACACTGCAGATCACGCACAAGAACGGCGGTGCAGCTGCAAGGGCGCTACTGATCCTATGCCAGATTGGAAGAGATCCAAACGCAGCGAGCTGCCGTTGCCTCTGCACTCTTCGACAACAAGCGTCCGGCTGAACCCGACTCTGTCATTTCCCAGGCGTGCAGGTACGTACTACAGCAATGTGTGATCCTACTGAAAATGGAAGGTGAGAGATTCTGGAGTCAGGAGCAAGGTGCTCTGAAGGAATCGCTACTGAAATATTCAGCCGAAATAGAGGCATGGAATCAACTGATGCAACGAGAATAGGTGGGTTGAACAAACACATTCAATACCAATATTAACATCACACGACAACATGATGACCTTATTTTAAGAAAAGTAGGCCTTGGAGAAGTGCCATGAATTATTGAAGTACTCAGCAAAGGCAAAGCAAGCTTTCTAATAAAGCTCAACTTTCAAGATAATCAGAAGCTACTGGAATGCCGTGCATCAAAATTGTGCTGCTAAATCAGCAAGTTAGGATATGTTGCTTAGACCGGAAAATCTTGAGGGGCCAACTGAATCCACAAACCCACGGACTGAAAGTTCTTGCACAGAAGTATCCCTCCCTTGCAGAAACTCATGATCGATATAGACAACTACTACTGTAATGTCATCATGGAAGAAGCGCCGCACTCCCTTTTCAACTTTCTTCAGATCATCATATCTCATTTCCCTCTTCCGTGCAGCTTGTTTCAATGCTGCTCTTACTAGCCTCTTTGCAATTCCCTATCAAAATATGGGCAGGAGATTTTAGCATCTTATAAACAAAAGAGAATTAGCTGTTTTTCACTTAGGCTTTTACCCAAGCCAAATGAAAAAAATAATATGATTTTATATAAAGGTATCAGGACATACTGCTCGTGGATTGCTGTGAACAATATCAACAGCTTGCTGATTTGTCAGGTGCTCCCAAAGACCATCAGTTGCAAAAATAATAAATTTATCTTGTGGATTAAGCACTCTTGTACATATAGATGGGTCCGCTCTAAGAACAGGCCGGCGGAGAGGCTCAGAAAGGCGGAAACGAGTAATGGATGGATCAAGAGCGAATTCCTGCCTCTTCAAATATGCATCCCCTATTGTTCTTGAAACCTAATACCAAAATCAGGAAATGTTAGAGAAGGGCATCATTTAATTCAGCAAGAAAGCTTCGATATATAACCGTGTCTTGATCATGTCTTGCAGATCCACATGTCTTTGTGCCCACAGAGAGAATGAGAATCCAAACAAATACTATTTCATGTTCTCATCTGAACAAGCTAAAATATTACTAAGTCGGAAGCAACCATCAAATTGCAAGTTATATTCCCTCGCAAAAATAAAATAAAATTGCAAGTTATATTTACCGAGTCATTATAAAACCAGAAGCAAACTATCTTATTTTTAGCTTTTCCAAAAAAAAATGATGATGATGCAGTAACCATTGCTCACCAACCTGAATTATGCCCTTGATGCGCCAAACACCATGCTTGAGAACAACAATTTGTGAATCATCTGGGTGACGAGATATAAGTTCCTGCCTCACTTCCTCCATACTTGCATTATGATCTCTTGTTAGTGGTTCGGCCACGACCTTGTTCGATCTACCTAAAGAACCAATAACAGCCCTGGAATCACCTAGATTAGCAACATACAGCGTCCCTCTCCATATGACACCAACTAGACAGCAGGATCCAACAGCAGCAATCATAGGCTTTATGAAATGTGTTCTCCGCACAAGAGTCAAGAAGCCTTCCTCAGTAGCAGAAAATGCACTCCGAACTACATCCTCGGATATTGTTCCATTTTCTTGAGCAAGTCCTACAAGATAAGTGAGCAGAAGATATTGTTTTAGTGCGGTGAAGGAAACTGGAGTAGTGGTAACACGATTGCCATTAGTAAGGATAGAAATGTGGTCGCAGTAGCCACAGTTACTCGGCAGCATCTCAATAATCGAAGTCAGTCTTCCAGAATCACACAACATAAAGTTGAGCAATTGATCATGACAAGAATCTACCTAATTTGCTATTGCAAAGGACCACGAATACTGATAGCTCGTCCAATGATCAGAATCCACTCAGTCACTGGCAAGAGTATCGCGGTGTCCATTGCTCTGCTCAGAAACAATAGCATATTCAATAAGTGGAAAGTAATCCAACATGTGTTGCGCTGAGGTTAAAAATCACTCAGCAAAGGTAGCTCCAATTTTCCAAAGATGACAGGGATTGATGTTCAAAAGGTAGAAGTAACAGATTCCTAAAACCAGAAATGAAACCATTTGCAAAACAGCTCATAAAGAAAAATACGTCACATACAACCTTTGACATCCAACTATCTTATTTTTTTAGATAATAGGAAAATTGTATTAATCCCGGCCTTGGCCTTCAGAGAAGCCACGTCCAACTATCTTATAACTATGAGATTAATTATATATATAACTATACCATCAGGTGGTTTGGGCCGTACTACTACTATCCACCAATGGCTCAACCAACAATGAGGGATCACCACTACCAAAGATCCAAAATGTGAAACCTTGCAAATTTGCCATCATCATCAATATCCTACAAGTTCATTGCCCTTGCTTCCAAGTGAATAGAGTGCTTCTGTTACAAACAAAGGAAGGTGTCAACTTACGGATGAGGTGTGCGAAGAGGTGGTCAGATATGAAGCGAGCGGCCTCAGCGCCGCCGTGGCCGTCGTAGACACCGACGAAGGTGGCGGCAGCACCCGTCTCGACCTGGCTGTGGTCCTCCAACGCCTCGTTGGCCTGCGCGACGGCAAACGAGAACTCACCCGCCGCGTGGCGCCCAAGGTCCCGCGACCAGAGCAGGTCGTCCGCGACACGGCCATTATCGCCGCCGTCCTCATCCCTCCTCGTACGCGCGCATCTCCGGACCGGGCCCAAGCACGCGAACGCAATCTTCGACAACCACGACCACATCCCTCATTTCCCTCCTTTCTCCTCCTCTTGCTCTCGAAAGACGACGCTTCCGGGACCCCAGAACCGCACCGAATTGGGCTTTCACCGCGAAATCGCCCCCCTTCTAGAGTCTCTCCGGGACAAGGACACCCAAAGATTCACGAATTCGGCCTGCAAAGTGACGCACAATTAAATTTTTGTGGGTACTCCCTCGAGGAAAAAAACACAAAATTCGACAGGAACACACTCATTTTCTTCAGACTGCTCCTCCTCAAACCACGAGGGAGACCTCTCCAAAATTGGGTTCTGAAAGCTTACCGAATCGTCCCCCGAATAGTCGGCTCAAGGTTTTGACTGGTGGAGTTCGGATCGCGAGTGATGGGGAGGAACCGAGGAAGGATTCCAGCCTTCCGGGGAGAGATAGAAGTGGCGTCTCCGCAGCGTGCGTTTCTCCGGGGACCCAGAGCAATTTATATAGAGCCGTTTCGTGGAACACCCCCTTGTTGTTGAGGCTATTTACGAGACTAGCAACAGGAGAAAAGTGCGAAAAAGTGCGCAGAAAAAGTAAAAAGCGCGCACCTGTGACCGCGACTATTCCATCACTGGATTTGGAGGGCTTTGACTTTCTGCAAGAAACTGTGCAAAATTGCAAATGCCTAGCACCTCCGCAGTATTTGCCCCTGGAAAATCATTCACTCGAGTAACCCGGCCGATCATGTGTTCATTAAGGACCCTTTGAGCAGTCACACTGCGTAACATTTCGTGTACGGTGAAGTTTGTTTCAAAGATAGTCGTGCTACTAAGTTTAAGCAAATAACTATAAATTAAAAACAAAGTACATGTACGATTAAGTGTTCAAAAATATCTTGGCAGCTAATTTTGAGTAAGTGTCCTCGTAGTCTTTCCGTACTTCCATTTGCATCTGTCTGACTCTTTATATGGTGAACATTCTGATTCCCATTTGCATCTGTCTGACTCTTTTTTATGATGTTAAAGACAAGATGGTGCAATTTCAACTAAAGACACTGTCTGAACGTCATCAAGGAAAAAAGTCCGAGGGCTACTCACCAAAAAAAAAAAGATCCGAGTGAGTAGTATTTTTGAGCCCCCATGAAATCGTAAATCTTAATTAAAGTACTAAGCATTTTTATCAGTCAAACTTTATAAGTAGTACTCCATATATATGATATGAGTATAAAAACAAGTTCCGTACCGGGGGACGGCTGTTGTGCCCGGTAGCCTGTCACAGTACGGTTTATGAAATCATTCGCAAACAAAAAAGAAAGTGCAGTCTATGAAATTTAGTTTGCCAGACAAAACAAAGTGGGGGTGTACTGAAGATTTGAACGGTGTCAAATTAAAGCGCCCACAAAGCTCGCTCTTCGCTTTCTTTGACTAGCATTTGAAGTCTTGATGTTGAGCGCTCTAGGAAGGAAAGGCTGGTGGTTCGATCGTACGTATCCGCTGAGCTCCAGATCAGGCCGTGGCGCGCCGTGAGGAAAGTGCCAAGTGCAGATGATAAAGCGCGGGGAGAATGAGGTCAGAGCAGCGAGAACTCCGCGAGGGTGGTGGGGGGACGGCTACGTCGATCCAACCAAAAACCGTCCAAAAAGTCAAAACCGCCGCCGGCCTCAACCAACCAATGCAAAGCTTCGAGAGATCGCAACTAGCACAGCTTGATCGGTATAAGCAGCGGAGCGCGGCCGCGATAAGCGAGCAAACGACTGACTCCTCGTCTCGTGCCTTCACAGGTAAAGCGCGCAGCGCAGCGGAAGGACGGGAAAAAGCTCAACCGAACCGCACGGAACAGCCTCGGCGGCGCGCGGGCGTCACCGGCGGCAGGCAACCTGTGACCGACCTGTGACCGCGGCGCTCGGCGGACCGCGCTTTAATGCCGCACGGGCGCAGGCCGCGCGCAGGGGTCAGCACTGGTTTGGCTCGCGTACGTGCGCGTCGCGGCCACTGCCCTCTTTCTGGGCTCCTCTACGTGCGTCGGGCATGCACCAACACGGGGGCCCCGGCGCCGTCCGTTCGTGCGGCCTTTTTTAGGCAAGAGCGGGATCTCCCTTACCGGTGATCGAAAGGCGCGGCCGCTGATGTGATAAGGTCAATGATTCGAGGGGTTTGAGCGGTGGCTGTGGCCTAATGATGGTGGCATGGCCTTGGGTCTTGAAGCAGAGGTGGAAATGCATGTGAGCCGAGTCAGATGGCACTAGCCTCTCAGCTTATTAGGTAGTATACAACTTGTGTGCTAATATTTGCACTAATCTGGAACCGAAACAATTGAGGCCTCTTTTGGATTGAAAGAAAAATTTTCCTTTCCTGCGTTTTTCCTGTGAAATTGAACTGTTTTCTGCGAAATTCTTGTGCGATTCCTGTGAAATTCCTGCGTTCCAAAGAAGGCCTGAGGCCCCGTTTGGAACGCAGGAATTTTACAGGAATTTTGCAGGAATTTCACAGAAAACAGTTCAATTCCCGCAGGAATGGAGAAGAAATCCTCCATTCCAAACGGGGCCTGAATGGTGAGCATCAGCAGTCAGCGGCGTAGTCCCTTCGCAGCAAGTGGGAGGACTGGACGAAATTTGGTTGGATGGCCGTGTCCAAACTCGAGAGGATTGAAATGGAGGTACGGGCACCGTACCAGGTAGTATACTACTACCTCTATTTCAAATTACTTGACGTTTTTGACTTTTGGAGATCACGTTTGACATCTCGTCTTATTCAAATTTTTGTGCAAATATGAAAACAAATAATCATGCTTAAAGTATCTCTCGTGATAAAACAAACTATAGCAAGATAAATGATGTTTGCACAAATTTTTCGAATAAGACGAGCGGTCAAACATGATTTTAAAAAGTTAAAAAGTCAAGTAATTTGACATGGAGGGAGTATGTAAACAACGAAATTGGAAAAGGACGTGAGGTTATTGGAGTACCTGTTCCTGCTAGTCCCGCTTGCGCGTCGTGTTGAGCTACGCCATGGCCGTTGCTGTAACGGTTATCACTATGTTGTTTGTGCGGATCGGGCTAAACTGAGTTGAAGCTTGCGCTGAGTGCTCGTGCTCAAGCGCAGCTAATCGCAAGATCTACTTCTTGATTTTTGACGCCATTCTCGCATATTACACGCCTTATATGTAGAACACCCCACGTCTTCATATCGATCTCTCGCGGCTCAAAAGACTCAAATTGACGTTCTAGAAAGAAAAAAAAGAAAAGTCTCAAATTGGCAGCCCATAACTGCTAATGTTTGGCGACGTCTCTCAGGTCTTATAAACTGCTCTCTAGACTGTCTTGTATTTCAACGTTTCGTGTTTGAACTCCGCGATTTTTTTCAAGCGAGTTGAAAGCGACAACTTCCAGTAGGAAGATACTTAATCGTTCAGCGAGTTTCAAATTGCATGAAATTTGAGTATGTCAGAGGATCTTACAGAATTTAGTTGAGACATGTATTTTCTTGCCTGAGAGTGCGCAAACATACAGGCCATCTAAACACGATTTCATCTCAAAACTGAAAGAAAATGAGAAAACTTCTCCTTCTCTGGACCTAAATCTCATATTTTTTTAGATCAACTAAATCTCATATATGGGCCTGCATTTAAGGGCGTTCGCGCAGATCGGCCCATCGGTAGCCCATTAGAATTGTTTGCTTATAGGATCCGTGGTCCCATAAAGGCGTTCTCTTCCCCTCTTCTTCAGCTGTTGCTCTTGCCTTGCTCAAAAAAAAAAAAAAAAAAAAAAAGCTGTTGCTCTTGCCGCCGCCGCCGCATCGAGGTCACCTCGCCGGCAGCAGCCATGGTTAGATCCCTCTCTATCTCTCTCCTCGTGTGTTTACGATGGATGGGTTCTGTCCTGACGCGTCGTGCGATTCTTGTTTTTGGTTCCAGGTGAAGTACTCGACGGAGCCTGTCAATCCTACCAAGTGTAAGCTCCCTGCTACACCAATTATGTCCTCATAGTCATATACTGTGTGCTATGTGGATCTGCCGGGTTCTGATTCGTTTTTGTGTTTCTTTGTGACGCGTTGCAGCCGCCAAGGCCATGGGCCGGGATCTCCGTGTTCACTTCAAGGTGACCAATTCCTCCCTCCCAGCAACGAACACATTTCAATAATACATTGTAGGTCTGGTGTCTCCAAGTTCGAGTAAGTTTTACGGGTTCGTTTGTAGTTTTGCGTCTACAAGATTTTGCTGTAACTAATTTAATTCGTACTAGTGTGTATCTATGAACTAGTCACGGCTTGCATTGCTGTCCTTGTACATGGTTCGCGACTCTGTGCCTTGTTGGTTTGAACTTTCGTTAGTGCATTGTAGCTGGTTTTGGGAGTAGCCTTGTGTACTAACCATGAAATTTGTGCTGCTATGGTTGCTATACAGATTTGATAGTTTCTGGTAGTTGATTCATTCTTTAGTTGATTTGCAAGATACTTGGTTATGTGGTTGGGACTCAAACATATAAAGCACAGTATGATGTTTATAATCAGTCTGAAGAAATGAGAGTACCAAATTACCAATTGCAATTATTGGGTTGGCCAATGATACTGTCAGTGTCAGTTGGTTCAGGTGGCAGGAGTAATACACTTGTATTGCGATCCAGACATCCAGTTGAACCATGACTTTGTTGTTTGGATTTTTTCTAATGTATGTTTGAACTCTACAAATACACATACATAGTTTTGTATGGCTTGCATTTCCTTGTTCTCTTTGAAGCTTATGGGCACTTGGGCCTTAATGCATTTTTGTGTCCTAAGTAAATTAGGTTCACTTCAGGGTTCATAATTATTCTGCAACTGGCATTGGGACCCTGCGGTTTTGAGTTGTGTGGTTTTGATTTCTGCATTTCATGTGTATTGTGGCACTGCTTATATTTTGAATACCCTAAAGAAAAAAGCAGGATCCTGTGCACTTAACTAGCAGTATCCCCGTAAACTTTAGGTACATCATTTTTCATCGTTATTGGGTGAACCTTTGGTCGTGTCCATGTGTTGGACATTCCATGCCAATTGGTTCAGTAAATGATGGTACATTTCTTTGCTGTTTTTACTTTTTTCCAGTTTAGGTACACCATGAGATATTTCTTTTGCCTTTTGTCTATGTGTGCTAGCATTATTTATTGTAGGAAATTTAATGGCACACCCTGCTTTGCATATCTTAGAGTAGCTATCGCTATGATTCTGTGAACTCTCATTTGTTGTGATAACTGATACTACGATCTTTATTTATGCTATCTGTTCATATGTGTAGAACACCCGTGAGACAGCGTTTGCCCTGAGGAAGTTGCCACTCACCAAGGCCAAAAGGTACCTTGAGGATGTGATCGCCCACAAGCAAGCAATTCCCTTCCGTAGGTACTGTGGTGGTGTTGGGCGCACTGCTCAGGCTAAAAACCGCCAGCCAAACGGGCAGGGACGCTGGCCGGCAAAGTCTGCTAGGTTCATTCTGGATCTTCTCAAGAATGCAGAGAGCAATGCTGAGGTATGCAATTCATCCTTTTCTCACGTTAGAGTTTTATGTGTTTCCTATTTTTCAATTGTTGAGATCTAGAGAAGCTAGAAACAGAGAATAAAACTCCTTTATAGTAAAAAAAAAAAATCATTCTGAGTTTCTGCGAACACAGGTCAAAGGTCTGGATGTTGATACCCTCTACATTTCGCACATTCAAGTGAACCAGGCTCAGAAGCAGCGGCGCAGGACCTACCGTGCTCACGGGCGTATCAACCGTAAGTTTGTCTAATGAAGTTTTGTTATATTCTGCCCAGCCATGAATGTTTCTTATGAACCATTATGGCTGTTTTGCAGCTTACATGTCCTCCCCGTGCCACATTGAGCTGATCTTGTCGGAGAAGGAAGAACCAGTTAAGAAAGAGGTAAGCATATCTGAATTGCTGATTGCATTGCCAGGTTTATGCGTTATGGTCAACGCTTCTGTGATTCATGCTGATGTATGGATTTCTTGTTCAGGCTGAGTCTCAAATCGCAACGAGGAAGGCTTAGATAAAGGAGCTCTGCATACCTTCGTTGTTAGAGTAGCGTGTAGCTTCAGCATTGGCTGAGTGAAAATTTTGGCTCATCATCGGCTTGTTCTCAGTTATCCGAATATTGCTGATGATGCTTTGTAAACCCGTTCACTGTCTGTAGTGACAACATTTTGAATTCTGGGAAGCGCATGTGGATTGTGCATCCAAAATCTAGAGTCTTGCTAATCTTATGTGTGGCACTGTGTGCTGTTTTGTTTGCTGCGCCCCATGGAGAATTGTTTTGTGCCATTGAGCAAGTCTTGATTCCGTGACCTGCTTCCGGTATGTCGGCGGTGTGGTTTCTGGGTTGCTCTTTGCCATTCTTACACGGCGAACCCAGAAACCACGACAGCAGCACGTCAGAATGAGTTTTATTCGTATGATTAAACAACATTTCGTTCCTCGATTTGTTTTTCTTGTGTCCTGTTCATTGCTATACTGACAGATTCAAGCTCTGGATGAGCATGCTTGATATCATACTTAACATTCGATCTTGTAAATGATGCCTCGGCCCCTCTCGTAGTCCACTAGTGTTCAGCAGTCAGTGGCCTAAGGTGGAAAGACCGGACAAATTTTTTGGTTTTGATTGGAAGGTAAAAGGACTGAAATGGAGATACAACCACCGGGTATGGACACCAAAACTTGGAAGAAAGGTTATGCCCTTGGGGCGTATCGGATTGACGCATTTTTTATGCCAACGTCAACAGACAAAGTTTAAGGGTTCGATACAGTTCACACGTGTTTTCTATTTGTTCCTATCTGAAGAGTTCACACATGTTCTTTCACTGCTCAAAGTTGACAGCCCCATAACCACCGGAGTTAGGCGATCTGGCTCGAACTGTCCGTGAACTTTGAGCCTGGTGCTCCTTTTCAGGATTTCGTGCATCAGCGAGACATGGGTTGCGTACTGCGTAGTTCCATGTCTCTTTCCGCTACCTACACGTCTAAGCTGGTGGTGTACAAATTCGTTTTGAACCTTCTCTCGTTGCAGGTGTAAATCGCCAAATCGTTTTAGAAGGGCTTTCAGAAATGTCGAACAGATGGCCCATATACAGAGTCTACGAAACAGAAGGCGACGCTGGCCATGGAGTTTTCACAAAATGGCGCTTTTTAAAAAAGTTTATCACATATGGACCCTTGGGAAAAACATATTCGGAAATGAACTTTTTTCTAGCCGCCAGCGTGTTTTGGCCTCCAGGTTGAACATGTGGGCGCCACTTCAATTGGCTTCAGGGAGGGGTGGGCGCCAAAGGATACGGCGCCCACCCCCTGCACGCCAATCTACATGACAATTTATGCGGCGCTCACATCTTCAACCTGAGCGCCAAAACATGTGGTGCTTAAAAAAGAGTTCATTTCTGGATATTTTTTTCAAGAATTCATATGTGATAAACTTTTGCAAAAAAGGTCATTTTGTGAAAATTCCACCCGCTGGCCCGGGATAAGCCGTTGACGGTCCTCCCTATTGTCAGCAAGACTTTGCTAAAATATATATATATATATATTGTCAGCAACACCGAGTAGCTGCTTGATCTTTCTTCCGCTTCCTCTGTTCTTCCTTCTCGATCTGCTACTCTGTATCTGTATATCTATCAACCTAGATACCTAGATGTTGCTAACAGCGTACGAATCGTTTGGCCAGTTACGACTGAGATAATGTTTTTGAGGCCAAATCATCAAGTACCATCTAATCGGTTGAGAAAATGACTCTACGCAAGAAGCAATGATAACCGATGAGCTTTCTGGGTTCAACCAGATCTGATCTGGCGATGATGAATTGATGATCGCTTTCCCGAATTCTAGCCGGACCACCGGACCAGCTCGTCCATTATCTCGCATCTCGTAGCGTTACTGGGAGTAGTAGGACTCATCGGAATTCATGCACCGAGACGCCCCTTTATCCCCCCCCCCCCCCCCCCCCCCCCCCCCCCCCCCTCCCGGTTCGTTTTCGCTTTTCCTCTCCACCATATGCCGCGCCTTTCTCCGTGCACATCATCTCCACTCCACTTTTTGCTGTCCTTGCGGACAGGCACCCCCCTGTGTGTCCTGGCTGCAGCCGGAGGCCTTGAAGGACTACAAATGTCCACGGAGCAGCTAAAATTAACAAGAAATACCAGAAGCGCATATACTAGGAGTAGTATACAAGCTTGAATCACTGGCGCCCGCGGTCCATGTCGACGCGGCGCCTCATGGCAGCGAGAACTGGGGCGGCGACGCGCGTGGCAAGCACGGGGGCGCCGCACGAGCGGCCCTGATCCCCCGCCGCCGCACGTTGCCCGCGGCGCGATAGCCTGTGGCTGTGGTCCTCGGTCGATCAGCTCTCGATCAGCGCTAGGGCAGGACCCCGTCGCGACACAATCGAAGCGAAGCGAGGTCTATAAAAATCCAAGAGGCGCTGAAGAAAAAGAAAGCGTTTTTTGTGTGTCAGGAACGAGACGGAAGAATCCGCGGGCACGACTGGATATTTGCAGCTGACTGACAGTGTCAAGTTGTAATATCCGCTCTCGATCCAACAGGAGCAGAGCGGCGGAGGTAAACAGCGCAGCAAAGCCGCCTTCGCTTCGCTTTCCTCGAAGCGTGACAGGCCGCGAACCCGCCGTGAAGGCTCCTCCTCCCCGCTGCACTGCACCTCCTCCTCCTCCCTACGTACTATTCGCTCCCAGCAAATCCCAATCCCCCAGCTCCAATTCCGCCTCATCCACTGCCGCTTTCCAATCCCATCTCCATCCACACCGCACGCGTGTTCGTCGTTTCGCCAGACCCCGCGCCGCGCCGCGGCTTCGTCCTTCCCTTAAACCCCGCGAGAGGCCCGGGCACTGCATGCGAGGAGAGGGCCCGCTGCCTCGCCGTTGCGCTGCGCTCGCGCCCTAGGAGTGATGGGCAACACGTGCGGCGTCACGCTTAGATCCAAGTACTTCACCAGCTTCCGCGGCGGCTCGCAGCGCCACGACACGGCGGGGTACGCGCCGGTCGCCGCCGATGTGCCCGCGCCGCGCGGGAACGGGAAGCGGGCCTCGCGCCCGGGCGATGCGGCGGTTGCTGCGGCCGACGCGGCCGCCCCGCCGCCCGCCCCCGGCATGCGGCGCGGGGCGCCCGCGCCCGCGAAGCTCACGGCCAACGTGCTCGGCCACCCGACGCCGAGCCTCGGGGAGCACTACGCGCTCGGGCGGAAGCTCGGGCAGGGCCAGTTCGGCACCACCTACCTCTGCACGGACCTCGCCACGGGGGTGGACTACGCCTGCAAGTCCATCGCCAAGCGCAAGCTCATCACGCGGGAGGACGTCGAGGACGTGCGCCGCGAGATCCAGATCATGCACCACCTCGCCGGCCACCGGAACGTCGTCGCCATCAAGGGCGCCTTCGAGGACCCGCAGTACGTGCACATCGTCATGGAGTTCTGCGCGGGCGGCGAGCTCTTCGACCGCATCATCCAGCGCGGGCATTACAGCGAGCGCAAGGCGGCGGACCTCACGCGCATCATTGTAGGGGTCGTCGAGGCGTGCCACTCGTTAGGGGTCATGCACAGGGATCTCAAGCCCGAGAACTTCTTGCTCGCAAACAAGGATGATGATATGTCGCTCAAGGCCATCGATTTCGGCCTCTCTGTCTTCTTCAAGCCTGGTGAGTCACTCTTCGTTGTGCTTTGCTTTGTCAAACCGCAGAGACATTCAACCTTACAATTGATGAAATGCTGACATTTTCGTATCGCGACAATTGATGCTCTAAATGTATGGTATTTCCTCAATTTACGCTTTAGATACGGTGTTCTAAGTCTTCATCAATGTTATTATTTAAGAATCGTGCCATTATATTTACAAAGAAATGATATGTTGTGCACTGCAATCAGAAGCCAAAGAAGGCTCTTGCCTCTTGGTTTGTGACTTGTGACTCAGTGTCACATTTTACTATTCCAGTAGAATCGTGATTTTTTTTTTTTGGAACCAAGGTTACCGCCAAATTAATTGTCCAGTATGAATGAAAAGGAATGTTGCAATTAAGGTCTTGATTTATACTATAATTTCAAGTTCGCTCGAGATTTATTTGGACAAAAATGTCCATCTGACCTCGATTTTAAAGATTTCATTTAAATTATGCTCGAGTTTTGACCATTACTCTATTTTGTTTATTTCATATATTTAGGTCAAATTTTCTCCGATGTTGTTGGAAGCCCCTACTATGTAGCTCCAGAAGTGCTGCGCAAACGTTATGGACCAGAAGCTGATGTGTGGACAGCTGGAGTAATTCTTTATATACTGCTAAGTGGTGTTCCGCCATTTTGGGCAGGTACAAATTTCGTATTTTATTTTCATCCGACATTTAATTGGAAATTTTGTGGTTACGTGTGTTCCCTCCAGTCACGGTAAAAGGATTCCCAGATGGCTAGAATGCAAACCGTCAAACTGTATTGATTACCAAATATATTGACATTGTACTCTGAATAATCAAAGTTATCTTTATTTGAGGGAGTATCTTTCATTCTTCTAGACTGATTTTCTGAATCTACTCACTGCAGAAACACAGCAAGGAATATTTGACGCTGTTTTGAAAGGTGTCATTGATTTCGATTCGGATCCCTGGCCTGTGATCTCTGATAGTGCAAAGGATCTTATAAGAAAAATGTTGAATCCTAAACCAGCGGAGCGCTTAACAGCACATGAAGTTCTATGTTAGTTACTGTCACCTTATGTAGCTCTTTTCTTCAGTTTTCTCCACTACTATGGTTGATTTCTTGAGAGACTGCTACGTTTCTTTTCCCCTGTGGTTCACCTACAAGTATATGCTAATTATGATTACTTGAAATATGATTTTGGTCAACCATGATTATGCACCCATCTTAATAGCTTCTGGTAGAAATATCTGAACAGCACATGCCCAATTGTTCGAAAAAGATATCAATGCGTATTTTTCTTGTGTTCAGGTCATCCCTGGATTTGTGATCAGGGAGTTGCTCCTGACCGGCCTCTTGATCCAGCTGTCCTTTCTCGCATTAAGCAGTTCTCAGCGATGAATAAGTTGAAGAAGATGGCTTTGAGGGTAAGTTCATTTTTTTTTAGATGCATCATATTGTTATTTTCATGTATGTGGTAATGCTTCGTCCTACAGAACGGTGAAGTTAGATTTTCATTGCACCCTGTTGACATGATTAATGATTTCAATTAACTGGAGTCCGTTATCTGCAATTTCCTTACCTTTTCTCAAGATTATTAGTATCTCTGCTCTTAGCCCAAGTACTTGTGGTATATGGTTAGTTATAATGTAGCATTTTTCCTAAAAAGGTTATACAATGGCATCGGTTTGTATCTCATTCCATTGTGTTGGAGCACCTGTTCTGATCTTGTGTTAATATAGGATTAGTTTTGTTCTACCAGGTCATTGCTGAGAGTCTTTCGGAGGAGGAGATAGCAGGATTGAAGGAAATGTTCACGGCAATGGACACAGATAATAGTGGTGCCATTACATATGATGAGCTGAAAGAGGGCTTGAGAAAATATGGTTCCACGCTGAAGGATACTGAAATTCGCGATCTTATGGAGGCGGTAAGTTGATTACAAATAGTTTAAGTTTAAATGTGTGGAATAACTTCAGTGGAAGTTGTTTGTTGCTACTAACTAATTACGTTGGACTGATAAGTTCCAGAATTATAAGCTAAAATGCACCTTTTGTCATTCTCTTTTATCCTGCTTGTTTTGTGATTTTTCGACTAACGAGAAATATTACATGTTTTATGCATCCCAGAGATAAACTTCCTTCAAGCACCAATCATTTTGTTTCTAGTAAACATGTGCTTATATACCACGAGATATCTATGAACTTCATTTGGTTTCCCATGTCTTCATGGTTTAATGTATGGTGCCCTATTGAGGCTATGTTTTACGATAGTAATTTTAAAATTGATTTTACTATCTGTTATTTCTGTAAATTAGTACTAAGCCAACTGTTAACCCTTTTTTGATTTCATTTGAAACATTTTAGGCTGATGTAGATAACAGTGGGACGATTGATTATATAGAATTCATTGCTGCTACATTGCACCTGAATAAACTTGAGCGTGAGGAACATCTAGTGGCAGCCTTTTCTTATTTCGACAAGGATGGCAGTGGTTACATTACAGTGGATGAACTTCAGCAAGCATGCAAAGAGCATAACATGCCAGATGCTTTTCTTGATGACGTGATTAATGAAGCTGACCAGGATAATGTAAGTACATTGATGCTTGTACTGCTTTTCATATTTTAATGGTCATGCTAGAGTGCATTATAGTTCTTATTGACTTAATATAAGAAGGGTGTGGCAGCAGCTGTGCTTTGGACAAATACAAGAAGGATGTGATACCTGTTCTGCATATACTCTTTATCAGGATAAATAAGATCTGAAAATTTAGATGCCTCCCAAATGATACTTATGTAACCATAAGTGTTATTTGTGTACAATTGCTGAACGTTTAAGTTTCTAGCCCTTGATATTTGTGGTGTATCTTGGGTATATATTAAATAATAGGGGAATTTGTTTGGAGCACACTGACAAAGTGTGGCTTCGTCCACAACACACTGCCAAAGTCGATTTCGTCTGAGACACACTACGAATCTCTGACAATTGTCTGTGACACACTTTGACCGTTTAATAATTAGTTTCAACTTTTTTATCTCGATACTTAAAATACATTTGGACTTGAAACTTGGCACAGATATACACTATCAGATTCTCTATCATAAAAAAATGGAGCTAGATTTTTTTTTGATTGTTTGCATGGTTTGCTCAACAAATTAGATATTAAAACAATGAGCTAACGATTCCACAATCAAAAAAAAATCTAGCTCCATTTTTTTATGATAGAGAATCTGATAGTGTATATCTGTGCCAAGTTTCAAGTCCAAATGTATTTTAAGTATCGAGATAAAAAAGTTGAAACTAATTATTAAACGGTCAAAGTGTGTCACAGACAATTGTCAGAGATTCGTAGTGTGTCTTAGACGAAATCGACTTCGGCAGTGTGTTGTGGACGAAGCCACACTTTGTCAGTGTGCTCCAGACAAATTTCCCATAATAATAATGTTACTAAGTGTGATCAATGCATTTTGCATATGAGGCCTCTCTCTTTGCACGATAGTGATCTAGTTTACCTTAATTTGTCCTATTTCTTCAGGATGGCCGCATTGATTACGGGGAATTTGTTGCTATGATGACGAAGGGCAACATGGGAGTTGGGAGAAGAACAATGAGAAACAGCTTGAACATAAGCATAACGGATACACCTGGTGAACTCTGAAGTCTGGACATCCAAGAAATACAGATTTTGGAGCTTATTCCGATACTCTCTACGGACTCTGCCTGCAATTTTTGAACGCTGTCAGTCAGTTGTAGCATTTTAGGTGTGGGCGTGTGTTTCAGCGGACTTTAGTGTAACACGTGTCATTGTTTCAGTGAAATATATGGAAAAAATGCCATGTACGGGTTGGGTTGCAATTGTTCATATAAATTGTTGCCCTGCCCTTCCACTAATTGCAGGTTGTCATCCAGAGTTCCTTTTTTTTCTTTTCTTTTTCTGCTAATAGTCATCCAGAGTTCATAACGTAACACTAAGGGCTCTCTAGCTTTAATAGCCCGTCTTTTATAATTGTTCATTCATGAATATTCATCGATGCAATGACCAATGAGCTGGGACGGGCGGGCATGTGTCGGAGTAAATGGAAAGCGTTCCGGGGTCGTACTCGCGTTACGGTGGGCCGCGAGAGCCTTGCGTGCGTGGCAGGCCAGTTGACCAAGGCCCGCAAGGGTTCTGCAAGTCATCCCTAGTGGCGCAGCCGCATCGGCCCAGAAATCCCAGAACACAGCCGTCTCGAATAGGATTTGTTGGACCCACCTCGCCGCCGCCTCAGCACCGGACGGATCCCTCGCCGACGCCGCCGTCATGCAGAAGGGCGAGCAGCCGTCTGGAAACCAAGGGATCTCCGCCGCGAGGCAGCCCCCCTCCATCGCGCCGCCTCCCGCTGCTCCCGATACGCCTGGTGACGCGAACCGCCGCGCCTTGTCGCCGCCCCGGTCGGGGAACTTTTGGGTAGATCACTGGGTGGGCGCCGGAGCGCCGCTCTGGAGCTGGAAGCGTCCACCGTCCACCTCGGCGCCGCCCGCGAGGGGCAACGAGGAGGGCTCACCGGCTCCTGGTCCTGCCACCGTCCTCCCTGATGCCGTCTCCAACTCCAATCCTTAGGCCTGCATGATGTCAACCGTCTTAGGCCTGCATACAGCGCTTCAGCAAAGATTAGACGTGTTCCTTGCGATCAGATCCATGTTAGGTTGGTGAGCAATGTACTGCCTTTGATATTTTGTTCTGATGATGAGTCCAACTTTTAGTGCCTTTGAGCACTAGAGCTAGTAAATGTAAACTCAGCGATGTTTTACCACATTCATCATGAAAAATTGTTCACAAAGAAATTTGGCTATACCACTGTTAGGAAGCCGGTTTGCAAACATAGTACTCCGAGTCTGCCTTCAGATTATTTAGCATTGCTTCGTTCCATCGTTTTAATCCATCTATCGTCATATCAATCTATTGAAAAGGCTTGAATCAGACTTGGATGCTTGCTGTCCACCGTTTAAGTCGTCAGTTGCTTTCTCTCCTAACTGTTCTTATCTTTTTTTCCATATCGGCAAGAGCATCGTGTGGAGCGCAAATCTTCAGTCTTCATGCACGCTCTCATTAGTTTATCTTCTCCAGCATATGCATCAAATATCCTCATTACACCATCCCTGCAAATGAGGTAGCAAGAGGAGGCGCATGCTTAGCTGATGGGGACATGCCTCCTCTGCCATCCTGGTGATCAACACACAAAGCCCCCCGAATTAACAACAAACCGTGACACAAAATGGGCCATCCAAAGCCTACCTTTTTCCTCCAAGGCTTCTGGTCAGCCATGGCCCTGTGCCATCGACGGCACGCAATGGATGGATGCAATGCGATATGCAATCGCAAGGCGACTTTGGTCGTTGACCTCCGGGCTCAACTTGTGCGCCGGTCCAGCCGCCAGCCCGGCCAAGGATACGAACACCTGCAGCTGTCCCCTCAATCATACAGGCCATTTGTCCCGTCCCCGTATATCCATCCCGATATGATTATCAAAATTTCGGTGCGCAGGTCAAAATCCATTCCGCCTCGCCTCAGTTGAGCTGAGCGGTGGAGGATTTCACTCAAGCTAATGCGCCAGAAAGGGAACTCTTGAACACACAACCATGTGCTCCTTCCTCTCTCCCGGTGAAGCTTCCGTTCCGAGTCATCTGGCGTCGTTCTGCCGTCAACTGCGTTATCACGACACACTTTGCCTTTTACCCATCAGCGAGGAAGCATCCGGGGATATTGGAGGTGGCAAAGAAGTTTCAAGAAGATTTCATTTTAAATTGCCGCCAGATATGCTCTAGAATTTTCTGATATGCGTCGACGCAATTTTATATGACTCTATCATCATCCAAGATTAGTTGTTTGGCAAAGTGCCGAGATCATCATCATTCATCAGTTTGCCAAGAACGAACTCGGGCTCCAGCCAGCCGCCTCAACAACAGCCTACCCAATCCCACTACTGTCAGTGCACAGCACTCCATGGATGGATACGAAAGTGCGGGAGAAACAACAGAATATGTTATCTTTTGGATTAGATTAGGGTCATGATTTGACCTGCCAGCGCACACGGGGGGGTCAGATATTGGTTGACCCGATCGATGCCACAACTAGCAAGCGGCTCAAGTGTCTGTGTGGTCCTTTTTGCTACCACACGCCTTGTTTTGCAACTGCTGAACTAGCTACATGTGTGAATTTTTAGGTTCGCGTTAGTGCAGCTGCTTAGGTCGCGGAGCCACTTCAACGGGTCGTGCGGCTCGTGGTCGTGGTCCTCGTGGAGGAGAGGCTGCGAGTGTGCTTGACTCCTTAAGAGCCGAGAAGTCGTGGTCGGATTCAGATTTTGCAGGATTTGGCATCCTGCAATCCTTAGCATTTTTACAGAACAACAAAGAAACAGCTTCGAAGCACGGTTGTTTAACATTGCTGCAGCTGCGAAGAGTCGTTGTGATCATTCTGGGATGACCAGTATTTCAGACAACAGTTGTTGCCACTTGAGGTAATGCACACCTTTTAGACCGAATTAACGGAAAAGGGCAAAAAAATGACCAAATATCTTGGCGATGAGCATTTTTTTAAAATAAAATAAAATAAAATTGCAATACGTGATTCAATTTGTGTCTCCCCTTGACGTTGGCCAAACTTAAATTCAAACTAGCACTCTGGATGAACAGCTGAATTTATGGCTGATCTCGTAATACGAATGGAGACAATGATAAATTCAGACACTCCCTGGCCGAAAAAGGAAAAGGAAAAGAAAGAACGAGTGTTTCTGACACCAGGCACTTCGAGTTGGAATACCACAAAGCTTTATATCATTGCACTTATGTACAGAGAAATTACAAGGACAATCTTTTCCTCTAGTTATACACATTTGATGCATGTCCTAAATGCTGCCCATCCCCCAGCCAGCCAGTCACTGCTAACCATGCTTGCCACACCTAAAAACAATGAAACCTACAAGTCTAAACAAAGGGGAAAAAAAAGTTAACCAATGAGCTTGCGCAACGGTCGATTCCTGCCTAGTGCTCCCTACGCCAAGAACGTCGGCACCTCTGCAGCGCTACAGGGCGCCTTCCAGAGCGCGGCGATGCCGCCGGAGCGCGCGCCGCAGCGCCGGCACCTCTCGCCGGCGGGGAGCTCGACGGCCAGCACGCGGCGGCACGACGGGCAGGAGGAGTGGGAGCGCAGCCACGTGTCGACGCAGGCGGCGTGGAACCCGTGGCCGCACTGCGGCAGCACGCGCATGGCCTGGCCGTCCTCGAACTCGGCGAGGCAGATGGCGCACTCGTCCGCCTCCGCCTCCTCTTCCGCCGCCGCCTTGCTGCGGTCGGAGACGTACGTCACCGTCGGCAGCGAGCGCAGCACCTCCTTCTTGACGCCCTTGTTCGCGCCGGCGGCCTGTGGCGCGTGATGGCCTCCCGCCGCGGCGGCCCAGCGCCGCGAGCACGCGCACCGTGCGACGAGGCCCAGGCCCAGGACGCAGACGAGCGCGCAGAGCAGGCCGGCGAGGATGAGGACCATGTCGGAGTTGAGGGTGTCCGCTGGCGAGGCCGGCGAGGCGGCGGCGGCGGCGGCTTCAACGAGCATTCTTGCCATGGCGGGCACAGTGGCAGAGTTGGCGCAGGGCACGAGCTGAGCTGCTGTAGCAGGGTGAGCCGAGGGTGGCTTGGGCAGGGTGAGAAGGTGAGGGTGTGTGGAAGGGATGGTTTGGTTGTGCTTATATAGAGCTCCGGCCCACTTGATTGGTGACTTTTGGGGTCTTCGCAAAATTTGAAGGAAAAAAAAAGGAACTGAGGTCGCTGGTCAGTGCGATTAATGGTTTGTTTTGTGGTTGAAACTTGAAAGCGGGTCTTCCTTTGTGGTTTCGATAGTTTGTCGCACGGCTTGAAATGGTACTCGTAGTGCGCTCTTTTAGTAACTGTCTTGGCCAAGCATATAGTGAAGTGACTTTTAATATTTCATCATAACTCGATTTGACTTACGACAGTAAGAGAGTTTTTAACAGGTTGGGTTTTAAAACATTTTGAGTACACTTGTATATCGTCTCTATATTCTTGCTAATTTATTCGACGTGTATATATATTGTCTATAGTTCAGTAAGCATTACATACAGAATTAGAAGTTACATACGGGAGACCTGAGAACTAAGTACGGTTATCACTGTGTACACCCCCCTATCCAAGGAGGCAAGGAGCACACTCCGTGCATGATTTTAGCCGTACATAGGCCAGTGGATCGAAAGATCACAACATGTTAGCTAGCACGCCCGCGTGACCCGAGCGCCACTCGTCCGCCAGAACCATAAGTGGGTGGGAGAAGAGAAGGCGAGCGAGCGAGCACGGGACATGTGTCCCTGATCCAAGCCACAGGAACAGCACTTGGGCGTGGCACAGGCACTTTCGGTTACGCTCCCGCTACCTGTCACGCGGGCATAGCCTCCATGTGCGGCGGCACTCACCAGCTTTGGTCGCGGTTGGTGGTGCGCGGTGGTCACGTCCGCCCACCTCCTCTCCTCACCGCCGTTCTTTACGCTCGGACGTCGCGCGCGGTCGGCGCATGCAGGACGACGATGCCCCGCGCGCGTGTGGTCTCCGAAAGCGCGGCGCGGCGGAGCCTGCCTCGACACAAATTGCCGGTTCCGTGGCACGAAAACTCTGTTGCAATGTGATGTCCGGCGTAACGTGTCGCGACCATCAGCTAGCTGCTCGCGAAGGAACGAACCCCGGCGCGTAAGCGAACGGCGAAGCAGCGGTGCGCGGTGACGTCGCCGTCCGAGTAGAGGCGGTCGCGTTCGTTAATTACGGAGTTCTTTTCCGCCCGGAAACGGGCTGGAAACCGCGGCTTTTTCTCCGGCCGCCGCCTCCTGCTTCTTCGGGGCCGGACGATCGGTAGTGGCGAGCCAAAGCGCCTCCACTTCGCACATGGAGCCCCGCCTTTCCGCGCGGCAACACATGCGTATCACATGGGCATGGCCTTGTGTGCGCGCGAGGAGGAGACTCAGAGGGAAAACTGACGGACGGACGGACGGGAGGGTGCGGGGCGTACGACCGCACGATCGGATCGACGACGTGTAGATCTCACACATGGCCAAAGCTTTGATGTGTCGAGGCGTGGCGGTTTGGTCGTGCGGGAACGTCGCTTCTCAGTCCGGAAACCGCACATTCCATGGCATTTCTGCTTACCTTTTTGATCGGGACCTTTCAGTTGCGATGCCGAAAACGATCTTTGTTGCCAGGAAATAGAAGCAGGGCAACTATGCATGTTTTCGCCGCACCTAACGGGCCAAATTATGGTCTTTTGGAAGACAGCTTTATTTCCATCGAATGAAATGAAAGACTGTTTCTGAGTCTGGTTATCTTGATTGAATGTTGTTGATCTTTCATCTTTCTTCTAAGAAATGCCAAGAAGTGAATTCACCTTGAACTACAACTGGACATCAGAAGAATATGCCATGAACAATCAATTCATATCTTTATGAAAAGTAGCAAAAGGACTGATTTAAAGGTGAGACATACAGCCATCCAATTGCCTTCGAAATACACCTGAAACGGTCATCTTAACAGTGCCTTTTCTTTCTCCTGGACTACGGTAGACCGTATATATGGGAACTAGTATGGCTGCCCGCGCATTTGCGTGGCTAGAGTTGATTGTTTTCACAATGATAATAGTATAAAATTTATTAACTTGTATGTAGGTATTTTATGATATTTTATAATAAACTTTTATATGCTCTCTCCTACGGTTGCATCCCTCGCCTGCTCGTAATGATGCTCAGCTATTTGTCGTCTTGGCTTGTTGTCCAGCTCACTTGTTTCTCTAGTACACTTCTGCCAACTCATTATCCGTCCCGCCCACTCCGGCAAGGGCTACTACCTCCACGTGTCACCTTCTCCTCTCGCCTTCCTATGTTGGTCATCTTGTTGTTCAGATTACCTGCTCGTTGCCCTCTCGTTCAAGGCTCTTTCCGTCCTCGTTTCGAACTTGTTTTTCGGTTCTTTCACTCATCCTATCTTGTTTTTCAGCTTCCCTACTCATCACGTTATAATTAACTATTTTAGACTCATAATGGTATGGTGAGAAATTAGAAATAAGAATTAGGTATATTTTTAACTATCTTTTATAACCCAAATTTAGTTATTTTTTGGACTTATAATGGAATGACGGGTAATTTAAAAATAGGTGTGAAGTGTATTTTTTTATTTTTTATTATTTCTAATTTAGCTATTTTTTTACTCATAATGGCATCGTGGGTAATTTAGAAATAGATTTGAGGGGTATTTTTGGCTACTTTTTATTATTCTGAATTTAGCTATTTTATAAATATTTATAGGGGGTTTTGTGACTACTTTTTGTATAATGGCAGTGGTGGGTAATTTTCTCTTCTTATTTCCTCAGATTAACGTGATAATTTCTACTCCCTCCGTCCCACAACAAATGGCATCGAAGCGTTTAAAATTTGTCCCATAACAAATGACGTTGTAGCCAATTTATAGGTCCACCTAGTCAATTTATGGTAGGCTAATCTGGTATTTGTGGAAAGCTGATTTGGTGCATGCGTCTTGCACAACATTAAAAGGCAGGCAAGCGTAATTAGAAGGCAGTGTTTCTCATTTAGCTGGCTCATATTAAGGTATATTATCTCTAATAATTAGGGATACCAGTGTCCTTTTACTTCACTCTTCACTCTTAATCTGTGTGAAATTTCCTAGGATGTCATTTGTTGTGGGAAGGAGGGAGTAGCATTTTAAAGCAAATATAGTAGCTTTTTTTTCTCGTCAATTATATATATAATAGATATGATAGCAGCGTGCCATAACATCCACGAAGATCTGCTCGATGGGACAGGTCAGCCTGCCTGCATGCATGCACATCCCATGGTACTGGGATCTAAATGGGATTGCGCTTTGATCGGCACGTCGCTGCAGTGCTTACCAGATTAACAGAAAAGGACTTGGCCGTCACACGATGGCACGACCTCAAAGCGAGGCGCATACGTGGTTTCTCTCTAGACACGAACACACGATCAACCAACAAATAATTGGCCAGGAGCTTAGTGAAAAAAAAAAAGAGAAAGAGTGTGCTCATCAGATACAGTCCGAGAACTTGTGGATAGCTTTTGTAAGAACATGTTTAAGTTAAAATTGCAAGCACATGGAAGGCATTCACTCCTTTACAAGCGCAGATCGTATCGATACATTACAAGCGCTCGTAATACTGAACTTTAGGAAAAGCTAATAGTGAGGCGCCACTTTAGATACAAGATGATTAGGACTGGCAAAGCGTGAGCGTGAAACATGACAGGGTATCTTGGATAAGACACGGGTTTTGTGATAAGATAAGATCTCTAGCTACCAAAGTGGATAGAATGGGAAGGCGATGGCATGGAGCCGCGGCTGCCGCCTAGCTACAGAGTCGGGGCGAGGATGTCTGTGTTTGTGGACGAACTTCTATGCACGTTAGACGGTTAGAGTACAATATGATGACTGACATAATCAGATGATCGAAAAAAAGGGGGCTAAAATGGCACAACCATGGCGTGAGGCCTTGGTTGAGGACAGTACGAGCTTGTATGTTTATGAGTCTGGGTGTAGTGTTTCATAAAAAAAAAGTTCAGGATGCTGTCAAAAATTAAAATATATATGTAATAACCATTAAACATCTTTGCGCCCAGCGCGCATGCAATCTTGCACAGGAAACCTGCACAGATCGGACTCGTAGTTCGAGCATTCTGGTAGATCTATTATTCCACATGAAAGAAAATACATAATATCATTAGAAAAGGAAAAAACCTAGGACACTAATAGAGTAAAACTAACTTCTTATGCATGCAGAAACAACAAAAGGAATATTTTTCAAGACTATGGTTGCTTTTTCGTTTTTCATTTTTCCATCGTGCAGGCGAGGCGAGTAAGACATCAAAGAAATAAGAGTGGAGAAAGTGACTGGAAGAACCTGCAGAAGAAGTAAACCATCGAAGCGCAACTAGCAGGACAGGTGGAAGCAAACAGATGTAGCTCTCACATCCATAGTAGAGTTCACAAAGACTACCGATCAATCTCCTTCCTTTTGCTCTATATATACTTCTTTCTTTGATTTAGGTCAAGTTTTTATGTCAATAAGAACACACATGACACCTTTATATAGACTTGCCAAAATGGCACAAAAACGTGTGCAGTCACCCCTTAGGTGCTTATTTAGATTTTTTTTTTATCTATATGATTCATTCCGAAGGCCACCTGACAACTGAGATTCTTTATCTATATAATTATACTGACTTTAAGATATAATTTATATCTTTATTTTGTTATGTCGATCTTGGTATATCTAAGAAACATATGATTTATATCTTTCCTTTGTCCTGGGTTTGGTTATATCTAGCAAAGATATAATATATCTACAGTATACAACCAAGTGTTCCTGTTGAACACTACCTACCAACCTACCTACAGTATACTGAAGCTAGTCAAACAGCTTTAAAAAGGAGTAAAACATAAGGATTTAGGATGGTAAACAAGAAAATTTTCCAATTATCTCGTCACCTGCAAGAAGCAAATCAAATATGATTAGACATGCTATACGGAAAGAAAGATGTCTTCATATACAGAAGGCTAGCTGCATTTTTCCTTGAATCCAACAATAACGTAAAAGCAACAAATGACAATGATTCAAATTGAAAATCTGAAAGTATTTGATATTGAACAATGATTTAAAAAGTGACTTGAAGTTTCATTAATGTTGATCCAAGTATCAAATGAATTTGGGCTAGAATAGCAGTGGAAACTACGGTATACTACATATACCAAGCACATGACAATACAAATATATAAATTATATCATTGCTAGATATACCAAGTTTATATAAAAAAATATATGGTTATATCCATAAGAGTTTCAGTTGTCAGTTGGTTTTAAGTAAAGGATCAGGGGAAGAGAGATGTTGTTACTGTATTATCTATAAAAAGAACACAGAATAGGGTCTCATGTAACAAGGAGGCAATAAATCAATACATGATTCCTTAGTGGTATGTGGCAGATGGGTTTAGTAATTTGTGACAGCAGCATCTATGGTTTGTGAAAATCCAAAACAAAGTGATTGCACACATGGTGGGGCGACCACACTTCGCATCTTATACTTGAAAACCGTCAACACTAGGCTTTTTAAGGAGATGAAACGTCCATTAAGTGATGCAATTTTGAAGTCCTCACAGATAAGGCTGAGTTCGAGATTAACAAGCATCTTAGAACCAGAAAGATAAGAAACATAAGTAATGGGATGAGGAAATGCAGAAAACAACATGCACCTTGACCTTCCGCGTGGTTGATTTTCCAACACTGAGACAAGCACTGTTCGCAAAGGTATCAAACTTGAAGAGTTGATATTGACCATGAACCAGCTTTTTCCTGAAAAAAATATCGAATTTGCATGTAAGCTGCTGTACAATGGATTGCGCATTGTAGCATTTTCTTTTTAAAACAACAACAACAACAACAACAACAACAAAGCCTTTTGTAAAAAAAAAAACTGTTTTAATCAAGATCCGGAGTCCTTTTGTAAGATATGCCAGGTGTTCTCCGCTACATCAATAGGAAAGTTAAATATTTTAGATAGGCCCGAGTACTAGACAATTTCAGACCCTATTATATTGTTCCAAGAACTCACAAATAAGATCCACTGTCATGTCACTTTATTGCAATGCCTCCCTGCTCTGATTCTTCCTCCAATGACCACTCAGTTTGGCATTATGGTATCATTCTTGACTGTGTACTAGTACCGAACTTAACAAGGTTCGATAGAAAATTCTTATTATAATGCACTTCCCGATGTTTCAAGGATTGAAAATAGCAAGTTGCATATATATTTTCTTTTCTGTGTAAACTACTAAGTTTTAGTTCACCCTGTTCACTACTAGCTACAATATTCTGACGTCAGTAAGACATAAGGATTAGTATAGTAAGCAAGAAAACCGACCTTCCAAGAGCCGCTAAACAAAACTCCATGAGTATTTGAACATGAGTACCTGGGAAAAAGCAAAATATTTATTTCGTCTCTTCAATCTACGCTCAAACTTTAACATGTTTTGCAGTCTTTAATTCTTTCCATTCCATAAGCATGCCTCATGGGTTTCGTGATGAGAGACTGCAAGAAATAAATCAAATATGATCAGACATGCTATCAACAAAAAGAAAGTTGTCTTGATCTACTATTGGATCCGAGCGGCAAAGTCATGCTAGTCTTGGATGCTGAGTGGCACCAGGTTGAAGGAAAAAAATACATAGGAGATGACCGAATCTGACCATATAAATGTGTATATGTTTTATATATATAGAGAGAGAGGCACACAACCATCCTTCTTCGCCCCTATTGGATCCTAGAACAATTTTTCATAACAAACCCAAGGCGACATCACACCTCCAATTTTGTGGCACCCTACATAACAGTGCTGCAAACCTTTTTAAGCTTGGAGACAGACATAATTTCTCCAGTCTTCCATCAAGATTCTTAGATCATGAAACTTTGCTCTGCAATCCAATACAGCAGCTCGCATGCATGGTGCAAACCTTGTTCGAATTTCTGCTTGGCTCACAAACGCCACTGAAGTACGTGGTGCTTAGGAACTCCTGATCATGGTGTCTAGGATACCTAAATCGGGGAGAATACCAAAACTTGTAAAACTCTATGCTTTGTTCGTTTTACTTCACATAGTTGAATCCTCCACTGGCTATTTGATTCTCAAAGTCAGTTGCGTTGCCAATGTGGAAATGGATTGCGAAACCACATGATGTCGGCATCCTGAAATGCAGATGGAAGCAACAGTTATGTCTGGTGCTACAAAAAAGTACACAGCAAATAAGTCGAAACTGAATACTTATGCATTAGAACAGGAGAAGGCACAACTTTACCGAGAAAACGAAGCTATAGCCTTTTTCAAGCACCAGACGCAGGAAATGCAGCCTTTTCCACATCATCTCCAAATACCCAGCAGTCAGAAATCAGTTATCTTGGGGAAAAAAAATCCACATCCTCAGTCACAAGAGGAAAGCAGTAGGGATGGATTCTTAACACATTGTTTGTGTGCTTCCAGTCAAATGTTAATATTAACAAGGTGCCTCAAAGTGAACTAGTCTTGACACCGTTGCGGAAACTATCGATGAATGGATCTATCACTGAGCCTGCAGAAGCCAATGCAGGCATGCAGAATTAAGGTTCGTCAATATTACAGTCTTCTCCATGGAAGCCTCCTGCAGAACTAGCTCAAGTCTGAGATCGTCAATGACCTACAAGGATAATTTATTTATTTTCACATACAAAGTTACAAAGTTACAAGCACGTCTCAGAAATCATTGCATGATCTCAAAGAGCCCACCTTAACGCCACTATATCTTATCAGGGTAAGGAAAAGCACGAAACGCCTGATCGATCACAGAAGCTAAACAGAACAAATCAGCAATGTTGAGGTTGCAATTCCGAGTCCCGATAAACAGTACACACGAAGAGAGACTGAAAAAATATTAGGCGCGAGGATCGACTCATATCGCTAGAATGTCAAATGTAGCACGAAAAATTAAAAAGATGACGCAGAGGAAGAGGCAAAGCCCACCAGATCACCAGGAGGCACGCACGTCGCTGCCCTCCTCGGGGGGCCGTAACCTGAGGAAGCGGCGGGTCCCACTCCCACCAGGGCCGGCGCAGCACAGCACCGCACAGGGTGGCCCATCGCGGCGGCGAGGAGGAGCACCGCCGCGGCTTTCCGAAGCGCGAAGGCCCGCGCGGGCGGCGGCGGCGGCGGCTGCCGCGAGTATGCCCCAAAACGGCGGAGTGACGTGACGGAAATCGGGTTCAGGGCTTGACGCGACGGACTCGCCATCTCGGCGATGTGAGACGGTGGGGTAGCGGCTCGCGGGCACGGCCGGCGGGGAGCCGACGCGCCGCGGCGGGGATTCGCTATGATTCAGTGTAACGGTCGTTGAAGGCGGCAATAGAGATAGTTTCGTTACCGCAATTAGTACGCGTAAATATGCCCTCTCAAAGGCGGAAACTGTGAGAGCGGTGGAGTGGCGCACGTGAGGCGAGAGCGGACGAACAGGATGGGATCCATCGCCGCTCTATGACCGCTTGGGCCAATCCTCTCATGATAATTCTGGGCCCCACTCGTCAGCTTCGAACATTCTGCAAGCTACTGGTTGCCGGCAGCAAGCGGGCACGAGCAAACGGGGACCGTACAGCCAAGCCGTTGGTCCCGTCTAACGACCGCCGGGTGCCAACGAACTTTGCTTCTCCTTCCCGCATCTTCTCCTCCTCTCCTCTCGTTGTCCATCCGTTGAAGAGCTTCGTTGCTGCAGCTCCGGATCTGGGGGACCGGGGATTTGCAAGCAGAGGAGAAGAGCTGACTCTTTGGCGAGCCTGCGATAATTCTGCGAAGAGGCTTCGTGTCGTGGTCACCGGAGATTTTGGAGGAAGCTCGATCGAGGAGGGTACGATGGACGGGCTGCCGGGGGAGCTGTGCCTCAAGATCTTCCACCTCCTTGATCACCAGTCCCTCGCCTCCGCTCCCCAAGGTCTGAAACCTTCCCCACAATTCTTGCATTGCAGGCGTGCTGCACTGCACTGAAGTATATGCATGGCATCAGTGATTCATCAGTGCATGCCGTTCCTGTGTAATTCTGAATTTATCCCGTGGCCTGAAACCAGAGAATTGTGGTTTGTTTATTCAGTTATGCGTAATCCTTAACACGTCGACTATGGTGCTCCGAATCTCAGTTTGCAGGAAGTGGTGCACGTTGACTTCCGACGATGAACTGTGGCGCAAGCTGTTCCACGACAGGTGGGGAGTGGACGCCGCGGCGTTCTACGCGCCGGAGGGTTCCAGGTCCTGGAAGGACGTCTTCGTCGTGCAGGATCGATGCGACCGATATGGACTGTAAGCTTATCTCTGCTCTGCCTTCTGCCGCTTCTTTACTATGCATCCTGGTATTTTTCAAAAACTATGCATCCTGGTCTGGTGTTGGCCAACTAGTTTCAGACATGGCAACACTAGGGTGCACCTCATCATCATTCTGAAAAAATCATTTTGACCGCGCGGTGTTGTTTTTTCAGGGGTGTCAGGATTATCAGGGAAGGCAGCGACTACTACCTGATTTACCAAGGCGAGATCCAAAGGTACTTGGGCTCGCGACAGGCCGCGGACAGTGATGACAAGAAGGCACCACATAAGAAAACCGAAGACGAGGAGCGGCAGGTGTCTGACCGGATCCTGTTCTTCCTGGGAGACCTGGAGGCAGCGTGCGCAAATGCCAAACGTGTGAAGACGTGAATGCGTTGCCCTGTCCCGAAGCACGTTGCTGAGAGAGGCCTGTATGATTCTTGTTAATTTGCATAGCTCGCCTGTATGATTCCTGCTAATTTGCATAGCTCGTGCATAGTGAATTTAGTGATGTGTCTATACTACATACATGTATCATGCTCATTTCATTCCAAGTTGAAAAACAAGTTAACAATCACAGAACATTTGCCTGTTCGCCTAAGCGACCTACATTGCCAGGCATTTTCCTGTCATTGTACACAGAGCACCATGGCACACGGAAACAAAATGTTCAACAAATGTATTACGAGTTCCATCATTTTCTTTAAAAAATCGTCACATTCTAACACAATTTCCAGAATAAAGATTAATCGACCTCTTCTGTCAGATGAGGATAACTCGATGTGCCCAATGTCAGTTACAGCTGAGTTAATGAAGGCAAAACTGCACTCTTCCTGAAACTCGATGTGCCATGTGTAGAATGTCACTGAAGCAATAGATGCTTCGGATGAATCAGCATTTGAGAGCAGCTCTTGCCATTTCCAAAGCTCCCTCGTAGGTCTTGTTGCCCCCAATGAAGCCACTCATATGAATAAATACGCAGCCGGGGATGCCAGTTTCCTGAGACAGCTCGTCGTCTCTCATGCCCCTCCACTTTTCTGGCAGAGCCTTTCGGCTCTCGAACCTGTCAGGAGCAACAGACACTGCTTGCACTCGCCAACTTTTGCTCCTCTCATCCTGCAATTAAGTGGTAGAAATTAGATCACTATGCAGGAATGGTTTTGAAGTGCAAGTAACCATGCTATAGATAATAATAACGTCCATAAGTCTTATAGCAGGCATATTTTAGGACATGATCAAGGAGTAGTTCATTTATACTAAAAAAATCATGGGGGAAAGACAAAAAGAGTAAATACTGCTCTCCACAGCTATTAACGATTCTGTACAGACATTCGGGTTACATGTTTGGAAGTAGTATGTGAAGGACAATGCTCCTTACCTGATACAGCACATATTTGGTCAGGGGCTCAATCTTCAGCTCCTCTTCAAGCTCAAATAAATGAAGTTTCCACTGAAATTATAGAATAAACGTTCAGATTTAATGTTTCAAAGTCCAGGTGTTACATTTCAATATGGTAGAAAATTATGAACTAAGAAAATTACGAACAAGGCACTTCCTGAAGCAAGTCTTCAGACTTCATATGACTAAATTAACAGTCTAAATTAACTGTCAGGAAGGTGAAACAATCTTAACATTTTTACAACCAGAGAAACAGAAAAACATCATGAGTCAAGTAGGTACCACAGGACATTGTAGACGTAAAACACAGCCAGACAGGCATACCATCTGATAGTTTGAGAGCCCAGCACACCAAAAATTCATGTGGATGCTATAGGTGTATAGAACACAGTATGGGTGGGGGGAAAAAGGTCAAGAGCTTACCGGGCAGAATCTATCCAAAACCATGATTTCTCCACTTGGATCAACATTTCCTCTTGATAACAAACACTCCATGACAATAGATCTTGCAGGCAACCATGATTTAACATGAAAGCGAACACTCTGGCAATGAAAGTGTATCAAATTGTCATATAAAAAGAGGAGAGATAGCAAATACATAATTTGACAGCAAAGTTGGTGCACAGTGAATGAACAATGAAGGGGCATAGGTCAAATACCTCCATAAATTCACCTCCAGCGAGCATCATTGCCTGTTGAAAAGCTGCATTCTCCTTCTCTGGAGACTGATCTGGATCAGTCCAGTCCGGATTAAGACGTCCAACGCGAGAAGACAGGTGTGTATTGTTCACATACTTTGGTGGCTGGTCAGTGTCATACTGATTGATTCCATTGTCAATTGCATCAAGTGCCTGTTATATGACATAGGCATTATTTATTTGACACATCAGACAAATGGTGAAACACAAACACATGAATGAGTAACACAGCAAAATGGTACATGCGTCTCAGAAATTAATGTCTGGTGATAGTCCAGGGATTGGAGCTTATTAATTATACACATGTAGCAAAGAGCAGTCATGCAAACTCCTTTTGTGATTTAGAAAGAAGGCAGCAAACTTGTCAGTTTATTCCAAAATTGCGGTGCAAGCAAAGACTAGCAAACTCCACTTGAGTCCATAACTCCTATTCAACATGGAAAGGCCCATTTTGCAGCTGGCATTTCCATGTTCACCACCAACAAGAATAATAAATTTTGGGCAAAGATAACTCAAACAGTCAAACCCTCAATAATTGATGGGTGGATCCCAAATAAAATCTCTCAGAAGCTATAGAAGACTTTAGTAAACTTAGAATAGATAGACAAAAGGTAGGATTTAACAACAGTCACCCACGGTGATGGCATACCAAAAGCAATATACTGAACTTTTATGTCTAGTTATGTGATAAGATTCAAACCTCAACAAAGCTTTTATATATCGCAAGATACAAGCGGTGAACATCATCATGATCCTCACTGACACCAAGTTCCTTTGCAATTATCTCTTTACCAAAATGCTGCAATATGAGGTTAAATTGAAAAGTCAAATGACTATATTTTCACCGGCAGTGTAACATAAATACGACAGTAGTCACAATTTCAATTTGCAACCTCCAAACTTCTATAACCTGGCACACTCAGGAAATGCTGTACATTCAGATGAGTGACTATTATCATGTAAAGCTCTTGATCCATTCAGGTAAAATAAAATAGAGCATAAGGTATGCTATGAATTATCATCATTTGTTACTAACAAGAATCCATCTGATGCTGTGGTGCAGTGGATAAACTTTCAGAAGATTCTAGCCTCGAGGCCTTCATTCATCATTAAATCTAAATGCAATTGGCTAATTGCTCATGAGCTGTTTGAAGAAGAATTCAAAACCGTGTTGTATGTGACGAGTACCTTGTAGACAAGGCCAGCACTGCTAAGTTTCGTGTTAAATCCATGCCCAAAGACCTCGTTGAAGCCCTTCTGGTGATGATCATAGCGATTGCGGCTCGGATCATACACACCACCAACATCAAGGACGGCATCTAGTGTATCCAGGATCTACAATAAAGTTCAATAAGAAAAGGAAGCATAAAGTGAATGCAAATGCACAGTTCAGGATACACAAAATAGTGACAGCTATGTCTTCGTTATATGCTCCCTCCGGTTTTCAATTGATGTCACTAGGACAACTTTTTAGTCCATCAATTAAAAACTGGAGACAGTGCCAACAAGAGAGAATGACACAGATGCCATTTTGACAGGATACAGTGAATATGACTCGTAACCTCGTCAACACTATTAGTGCACTTATACAACAGGAAGAGAGAAAAGGCTTCAGAGCAATGTACGAACACATCAATCCACCATGTGTACAAACAGCATGTTGAGCCAATAGGCACATTAACCATAAGCAGATAGTTTGAATTTCACATCCCAGATGACAGCAGGTTGCAGGCATACTCACCATCTTGTTCAGGTTCATGATTTGTGATGCAGCAGCATGTTAAGCCAATACGCACGTTAACCATAAGCAGGTAGTTTGAATTTCATGTCCCAGATGACAGCAGGTTGCAGGCATACTAACCATCTAAAGGTTCAGGTTCATGATTTGAGATGCAGCAGTGCAAACTCTAATCAAATGCAAGGTTACTACTGATGTGTTAATATGAAGGGGGAAAACACCCTTATGACTTTATCTGATCAATTAAGTGTAATACGCAGACTTTGGGAATATGCAGACTGTTCATAGACGTAAATTCGAGATTTCTAGTCAGATTTGTAATCGCAGAACTACTTGCAACCCAATAAGTTCGTCAAATTAATCAATTCGGGCATAAAACTAGTAAGCCGGTGGGATAACCAAGACACGGGCAAACTTCACCAGCTCAAAATCATGTGAAAAAAATAAAACTCCTAAAATTCGCTACAGATTGGGGGAGGACCGACCCAGGAATGCTAGGCCAATCGAGCGGGTAGCGAAGTGGTGAGGGAAAGAGGGAGACCTGGGAGTCGCGAGTGCGGACGACGTCGGCGCCGGAGAACTGGGAGGTGAGGCGGATGAGGTAGCAGCCGAGCGCCTCGTCGCAGTGGAAGCTGCCGTTGTGGGTTCCCACGCGCTTGCCGCTCCCCGCGCCGTTGAGGGAGTCGCCGTCGGCGGCGGCGGACGAGTAGACCCTCAGCCTCTTGGGCGAGGCGGCGGCGGCCGGGGTGAGAGCCGCCATGGCGGAGAAAGGGTTGCGGAATTGAGATCGCGCGAGGAGGGGAGACGTGACGGCTCGCTGCGACAGCCTCAAGGCGGCGAGCATACTAGTCCCCCTTTCCTGCTGCGAGCGACGGGATGAGGTAGGGTTTTGTGAAGGGTTTCGTACGTTTCGGTGTGTGCTCTCATCCCCGTTTTTTTAAGTTCCGTCATTACTTGTTTGCGAAGACAACAGTTGATGGAGAAATGGTTCGTCACGAAGTGAAGTTCAGTCTGCACGAATCAATTGTTCAACTCGAACAGTTGATAAATATTATCTCAAATAAGATTTTGAGTATTTACAATCCGTATGAAATTCAGCATCATTGCATCTGTATTGCTAATGCACCGGGCCTTAAAAGTGAAGTAGATGTCACTTCTCAGAATTCAAAGCCACGATGGCTTCGTGATATTCATTCGGAAAAAAGAAAAATTGCTTCGTGATATTGTGGCTCAATTATCTCAAATTGTGGCTTTGAATCATCCAACATGGATCTTCTATGTCATCCAACATGGGCATCATCCGGCCCATGTAAGCGGGTCATCCCAACATGGCATCATCCAGAGCCTTCACTGAAATGGGCTCAAGTGGATCACAGATCCACGTTGATTAGTCGGCTGAGGATGGTTGTCTGGGTCGTCGTGTCCAATAGCCCAATAGAGGATACTACGACTCAACTAAGCGAGAAATTTCGTGACATCCCCTAATTCTTTCCAAGCCAAGTCAAGCTGCTGCATGCTTTTCTCCGATCAATCATGCGTGCCGCGCCAAGAGCATGTGGACGCCAAGCATGCCGGCACGCTCCTCGCCGCCCGGGCCTGTTCCACAGGTGCGAGTGCAACGCTGCCACAGAAAATGTCAGTGTGCCACCGCGTCTGCATCTACCAGGTGTGCCTGCGAGGCTGCGACGCTGTGCGGCTTGCATTGTACATGGTTGAGTAAAGGTTCACAGCTTCACGCGAACGCGATCGAAGACAGGGTTCAGTTGTTGATTGGTCGACCACAGCGCCTGTGTGCGCGCACTCGATCGGTGCGTTCACGTCAAAAGTTACACGAGCCGGAAGCGAATTGGAAAGGAACAGAAGTCAGAACCGTACCGCACCGTCCAAGTACAGTACTTGCATCACGTTGGTTAGTCTCCCGGGAGGTGTCTCCCAGCGTGCCACCTACCCCGGCCCGGGTCCGCCATCGAATGATCACAGGACAACAGTGACGGTTACACCGCCACCGGTTATACGCTGGAAAGTTTCGTACACGCGATAGCATCTAGAGGCTGATACGTGCAGACATGGGCGTATCAGCGTTTTCTGATTAAAAACCAAACAGAGTTCTCACAAATGTCACACATCCGTCTTCTTATTCCGCTGCAGACAAACGATGAATTTACATCACCACCAGGCACCAGCGATTTGTTAACACAGCACCACCGAATGGGTTTAAACAAAAACACAAACCCGTGCAGATGAACGCGATGGATGACATCTGGTGGTGCGTTTCGTAATATAAGGTAAAAGAAAAAAAAAGAAAAACTAAAAGGAGGGCATAGCGTCTTTTCCGGCCGGAACTTGCGCTACAGGGCAAGGACGGACCCGGCCCGGACCTTGCCGCATTCCTGTGGGCCGTCCACCTCTCTGGCGGGCGAGGGCCCATGTGTCAGCCTCTTGGTGCTGGCTCTCGGCGTCCTCTCCGCCGCCTCGTCCGCCTCCATCTGCTCGCTCCGGCACTCCTCGCTGCAGAACGCCGTGTCCCCTCTGTTCGCCGGTGATGATCGCACCGTGAGGACGCCGTTTGAATTGGGGAAAAGGAAAAAAAAAAGAAACAGATGAACAAATGGCGGCATGCATCGCACCTGTACATGTAGATGTCGCGGTTGCCGGCGAGCGGCTTCCGGCAGAGGAAGCAGGCGTCCAAGAAATGCATCTGCATGTGCCCCGCTCCTGCCATCGATCGATCTCCCTCTCCTCCTCTCCTCGTCGCAGCCTCGCAGGGCACCGCGACACTGCCGATCCGGCTCCTGGCGGCCGTGGAAGAGCGTGCAGCCGAGTCCGGCGAGATCCCAGGCCCCTGATCCCTTCACGCCGGCTGCTGCAGATCGCCCTTGCTCCGCGATTCCTTCGTCTTCCTTTCCTTGCGCGTCTGCGTCAGATGCGTTGATGCTTCGTGGGGAGGGAAGGCGAGGCGAGGAGATACGAGCGGCGTTTAATAATGGCAGGGGTGAGGGGAGGGGGCAACCGGGCAAGCGCGGGGCTCGCCTGGCGAACGATGTGGACCTACCTGTCAGTCGCAGCTACGCGACATTACTTGGAAGCCGGCGCGATGGCCAAGGCGGGGGGCCGGATCCGCGGGTCCCACAGACCCCCGCTTCGTCCAGTTGCTGCGCTCCAGCTTTCCCGGCAGACTGTTACGATGGCGAATGGGGCCGAACAAGTCGTGGTCCCACAGTTTAGTGAGAATCTGGACAACAAGTCGTGGTCCCACAGTTTCGTGAGAATCTGGACCGGCGGTGGGAGGTGGTGATGTTTCGCGCGTCCGGGTGAATCTTCTCGTCGTGTCTCATGTCCGTGGGATCGGAATAGCCTTGGAATGGAAGCATACAAAATGAAGGCTCGAATTCTTTTTCGCCTGAGAAATTCCAGCCGTGGTCAAGACTTCATGAGCCCGGGAATCAGTGCCGAGAAGTATTCTCACTTTCATTTTGGAGCAATCTAACTTTTGATCTGCCTGCCCTTCGATGAACTTGCTTGGGAAGTTCATCAGGACATCTCGCACCCTGGACCAGAAGAGAGGCACATATTCGTTCGATGTTAAGGGAGACATGGGCCGCAAGTTCCAGTCAGTGGAAGCATTTTCCTGAGTACTATAGTTGACAACCAGCATCTAGGATCGGCGCTACAGTGGTTTGCTTCGTGGCATGAATTACAGAAAGTTGAGAGGAGACCTTGACCCCGAGTCTCCCGATAATGCACCACGAAATGATGTTTCTGTAGCACTTCTCCAAGAATCTCATGTTACAAGCCTTTTTTTTCACGTTTAATGGTTGAGCGATCTCATGTGACATCCCTATCATTGGATTGGCTGATTGATCCTGGTGTAATTTATAAGTTTCATCGATCGATAGATATTGATTACGTACTGACAACCAAAGTAGTTCTAAAACCAACGGCCAAAACTGCATTAGTAACTAGGGATATATTTAGTTCAATAGAGACGAGATGTGGTGGCCTATTTTGTATAATATTAATTATGTTCGTTGTTGGAAGATGGGCGACTTTCTAGCCCTAATAATTTTTGAGATGGCTACAATTCAAATGATCTAAAGTTCAAAATTTTTCGTGTACACTTGAAGGATGAGAAGTCATATTTGAATTGCTTAAAGTTAATCAATAAAAATATGGATTTATCTTCCCAATGTGAAAGGTCGTCCAATTGCTTAAAGTTGATCAAGAAAGAAAAAAATATTTGTTTTATTGCTGACATCCGTTCCACCCATGATGCATAGATGGCTTAAAACCTTCACATAGAGAATTCATGTTTGAATTGCTTAAAGTTGATAAATAAAAAAATGAATATATCTTCAAGAAGTGTAAGGTGGGTGTTGAACTTTTTACTTATCACCGTGGGCCTAAAAATCTACATAAATTTTTATCATCATAATCCAAAAGTAGAAAACATCAACCCTATCAAACAAGGTCTTTGGGACATGAATAATTTATCTTAGGTTACTCAGTCCACTAATTATGAACATCGAACCTTATTGTTTTTACTACGTTTGTCACTGTTAACGCAACAAAGAATGGCATAATGTGTGGTGTTCGAAGTAACACTTATCCATTTCTTTCGATGCGTAGGTATGATATAATGTTCCCATTGGCATAATTTTATTTTATTTTAGTTCTTCATGATTCTTTTAATGACGGGTCGAAGCTTTGTAAAAATGGAAGGTAATTGACTTGTTTGGCACACATCAATGCTCATCTATATAGTAGTTGTATAAAAGCCCTAAGGCCTTTGAAAAGGACCTGGAGGCAAGTATTGTATTTTCTTTGTGGGGATGCTTTTTTTTTTAGTGTGTGCGTAACTACTTTTCAACAAATTTTTCATTCAGGTATCTTTGATGACAAAGTGTTAAACATGTAAGATTTGTCCAATCTACCAAAACGTGACAATCTATACAGTAGGTGAATGCATATACACTTAATGTGCTTCATCGCAAAAAGAAAAAGCACTTAGTGTGCGGATATGGTTCTTCTTAGGTTACACTTCTTCTCTATTTATAGAGTTCTTTGGGTTCTTGGGAAAACAAAAATATCACGAGATTCAAAAGAAAGTCTTGGAGTCCTCTTTATGACTCATGCTTAGTGATTACAACTAGAAAACTCTACAACCTTGCCATAAGGTGTACTAGAGATATCAAAGAAATAATGGAAGAGTACTTTATGCCAACTAAAATTGAGCATGTGCAGTAAACTTACATATAGGGTCGTAATTTTTAGGCAAAGAGTATATCCTATGGCCAAAAATAAGAAAACTAGCAAGTCTTTTTTTTAGGTGTCAATACTTTTTATATGCTTATGAATTGCTGGTGATGCAAATGTTGCACGGCTTGGTGGGCTAAGCTAATCATTGGGCAAATATTAAAGTATTTGAATATTGAAATGCATCCGAATCTTAAATTTTGATCGGTTACTTGAAATGTTTCATCAAATTTCAGAAGCTAGCAAGGCATGTCATGCGGAGCCAAAACCACTCGATCAGTTCCGTGCTTGGAAATGGAAATCACGCACGCCATTCTTACGTAAAAAGTTGTATTAGCTCATTTCACTGGCTCCAACGGCCCCGATCTTAATCAGCAATCCAACAAAAACGAGCATGACAAGGAACAAACCCGTGTGCTCACAAAGAAGAAAGAAGCATCGCTAATTTCGTCACTTCCCCTCTACACAAGCGGGGAAATGAAGGCCGTGGCTCCATGCAAGAATCCTTGTCTAGTACTAGGAACGTGCAAGAATTCTTCCTCCGTCGGTGCGCGGGATGGTGTCCAAAAGCAGGCGTGAATCCTCCACGAGCTCCGGTTAGCGCTGTGGCTGAAGCTGCCGCTGCGGACGCTCCTTGTGCGCCAACGCCGCCTGCGCCGTGGGGGAGTTCTGCTTCTTCCTCCGGTGCTTGACGCGGTCCATCTCGATCTGCTCCCTCCTGCACTCGTCGCTGCAGAATGGCGTGTCCCCTCTTCTCCCGAAGAACACGCGCCCAGTGTTACGACGAAATTAATACGACTATATGCATACGAACCCAGTGCGGTCGTGTACGTGTGTGCCATGTGGTTAATTATATTATGTGTAGGCATGCGGACCTGTACATGAAGATGTCGCCGCAGAGGGCCTTGCGACAGAGGGTGCACTCATCCAGGAAATGGTGCGCCTCCTCCGCCTCCATGTCTGGGACGCAGAACACGGATGGCGCGTGCCTCGCCGCCGGGCTCCTGCCGCTCACGGCTGACTTCACACGTGCGGCGGCGTCGACGTCGTCCGCAGCGGGGCGCGGCCGGCGAGCCTGCGCGCTGCCGCCGGCGTCGCCGCCGCCGGAGAACACCGCCGCGAAGTCGGGGTTGCCGAACGCGTGGAAGTAGGACGACGTGAACTCCATCGGCCGGCGCGCGCACGTCGTCACGTCGAGCCGGTTCCGGAGTTGGCACGTGCCGAGCGCAGGAGGCTGGACGACGGCACCTGCGCTTGGAGAGGACGGGGCGGAGGGGCCGTGTCTTAAACAGGGGGAGGTCAACGGCTTGGCGGTTAATTAACCAACTCATAGCTGGCTTTACTTCGTTTCGATGGGTGGGCTAGCGAGAGCCAATCGATGGATGCATGCGGTTTAACCAACTCATACTGTTTATTACCTCGCACATGTTTACGTGACTTGGCATTGTGTCCACCTAAAGATAGATACTCCTCAGCTTGATCAGTCTGTCAGTCAGACTGCATGCATTTACCGTTTTCTTGACTTCAACCAGTGTGCTGATCTGGGATCAAACGTTACGGTTACTTCAAAATTACAGAGTGTAATCACTGGTCACGGTCATGAATCTCGACCAATGAGGCAATTGCCGACCCCCAGTCTGGAAGATGGAAAAGAAAAAACAGAGAAAAGATTCTGATCGCGTCGACACGCGATGCGCCATTGTTTTCCGGATCCGAAGTACCCAAGACACCTTGTCACCAATCGTTGTTTCTATTCGTGAACATATATGGTGGTGTCCAACTCAAGCGAGTGCCAGTCCGTAAGACAAAATTCTAAACTGTTCAACCAATCCTAAGGGGGTGTTCGTTTCCCTGGCTAAAATTTTAGCCCCTGTCACATCAAAGAGAATCTTGTCATTTAAGGGTATTAAATAAAGTTTAATTACAAAACCTTTTTGCAAATGGGTGCTAATTAACGAGATCTATCTAATGAGCCTAATTAATCTATGTTTTGCTACAGTAGTGCTACAGTAACCATCGTTTAATCGCGGCTTAATTACCCTCATTAGATTCGTCTCGCGAATTAGCCTAAGGCGTCTGCAATTAGTTTTATAATTAGACTTTATTTAATACTTCTAAATAGCAAAATTATCTTTGGCTAAAATTTTAGCCAAAGAAACGAACACCCCCTAAGTCAGTGACGACTGACGAGCGCAAATGGTTCCGTGCACGCTGCTTCTAGAAAACAACGACGTTCTAGAAAACTCAAGCGGGTGTGTTCGTTGCGTGGGTCTAAACTTTAGAAGGTTCTTGTAACGAATATTTTAATTATAAATAAAGTTTAATTACAAAACTAATTTCAGGACTCCGCTCGAATTCGCGAGACGAATCTAATGAGAGTAATTAAGTTGTGATTAGAAGATAGTTACTGTAGCATCACTGTAGCAAAATATAGATTAATTAGGCTCATTAGATTCGTCTCGCGATTTAGAGGGGTCGTGACATAGATTTTGTCATTAAATTAATAAAAATATTTTTAAATAGTAAGATTCTCTTTGATGTGACAGATCTAAAATTTAGAGGGGTGCAACGAACGCGCCTATATATATGTCTGATGCTCATTTCACAGCTGATGCACTCTGTTTTCAAGTGGACATCAGCAGCTATTTCGCCCTCGCTCTGCAGCTGCAAGAGGGAACACACATCTCGCGGCCGGCGCACGGCCAGCCCAGCAGAAGCGCGGCCCGGGGCGCATCAGTGCGATGCGCGACACGTGCAGCTCACGTGTGCCCCCCGAACCGCCAGCATCCCGCCTCTGCGAGCAATCTCTCGGTGTGCTGCCATGTCGTAACGTGTCAAGAATCTTGCGCCCCCAAGTGTGCTTTACTCTATAGGCTCCCGAAAAACGATTCTCTCTTCGTGCTTTCTTTCTCCCTCGGAGCGCTCGTGCGAGCTAGGCATGCACATGGCTGCAACTTGCGACGCCGACGAACACCCCAGCTATGGAAATGCGGAAATCAATCAACGGCTCGGTGGTGGAGACGGGCCAGTGGCATCTGATTAATGAACTCAACTGAACACTTCAACCGTACTGCTTCGTTTGTACTTTTCTTTTAATTTCACCATGTAAGCACCATCTAAATTCAATGTTAAACATTTTTAGGCAACTAAATGAGCCATTCTTACACTTTCACAACGTTTGTTCTAGCTTCGCCACTGCTTCAACCTAGAAACTAGTAGTAGTACTAGTACTAGCTCAACTCTGAAAAAACGGAGAAGTTGACGTTTGCACGTACGAGTATCTTATTGAGACAAGTGCTATCGATCGCTCTCCCATTCGTTCTCAATGAAATATTTTCTACTATGCTCGTGAAATGCATGAAGTTTCATTTTTTATGTGGCAGCCCGTAAATTACACGTAGCAGAGGAACTGAATTATAGATTTTGGCCGTCGCAAAAAAGAAGAAGAAAAACGAATTATAGATTTTCGCGCTATGGACTATTCAACGACAATCCATTTCGACCTGGCCATGATTCGCTTCATTTGTTAATGCCGAGCACACTGTAGATGGAAACCCTGTTCATTCTGGCAGCTGACACCAAGTCACCACTGGAGGCCGTCGCACTCTCGACTCTTGAGTGATCAGTCCGTAAGAAAAAAACAGAATACTTTTCTTTCATATTCCAGAAATGTTGGATGCTTGGATTACATGCCAAATTTGCCAATCGCACGCGAAACATACATAAACGACAGTAGCATGCGCTTGCCTTCGCTGGGCAACGGAACAAAAACCCTGTAGGAGCTGATCTGCTCTCTGTCCAAGACAACAGGGCCAAACCGATTCCGCCCAGCCGACTAACCCGCGTCTCCGAGCGAGCGGCTCGATCGCAGCGCTTGTTCTGTTGTAAATGGCAACCAAGCCATGAAACCAACATGATGGAGAGGCCACGCAGATGTCACAAACTTGGAGTGCATCAGGTGGAGGTGTAGTTCCTTGGGACGGAGGAGTCTACCGAGCCCAGACAGGGATCCTCCGCGCGCGCGGGCTGCTGCTCTGCCTCTGTTCCTTCCTCGCGGGGGCTTGCTTGGACCTCTTCTCCCTCGCCTCGTCGGTCTCGATCTGCTGCTGCCGGCACTCCTCGCTGCAGAACGGCGTGTCGCCCCTGCATCCACCCGCGAGCATCGATCAGAACCAAAGACGACGGCTTTTTACAGACGTTCATGTACCATGGCGCATTGGTGCAGCGAGGCGTTTACCTGTACATGAAGATGTCCCTGTTCCCGCCGAGCATCCGGCCGCACAGGAAGCAGGCGTCGAGGTAGTGGTGGTGGAGCACGGCGCCGGCGTCATCGTCGCGGTGAGGCCTCGGAGACGCCGAGCTCAAGTTGCACAAGCCAGCGGCGCCGACGTGTTCTGGAGCCTCCAAGGAGGCGGGGAAGTAGTAGTAGTGGCCCTCCTTTTCTTGGTTCGGTCTCGGTGGGCTTTCTTTTTCGCTTGCTGCTTCTAGTCGGCCGGATCAGGGGAAGGAGGAAGAAGATGGTGGTGGAGTTTGCGGGAAGAGGCCGGCGCGGTTTATAAAGGAAGGGAGGGGAGCTGTGTGCGTTTTCCGTTTTGAACCTCTTGTTTGTGCCGGTTTCAGCATCGTATTAGTGCTTCTTCGCCTTCTGGTTGACAGCCCCTTGAGAAGGTTGTTTTCTTTCCTCCCGTTCTAGCATGCTTTCAAATGGTTTAGTGTTGTTCGGATATCTCTCTTTGTCGTTTGCTCCTTATTCTAGAATAAACCAAGTGACAAAATGACAAAATGAGCATATTATGTCAGTCAATTGAATAAGTGCAACTTACTCCGTAGGCAGCCACGGTTCATAACGCACTCTTCGCACAACAGATCCACTATCTTTCACGAAAACAATAACAAAATATTTCATTGCTGTCTTCTCCGTTTCCTCAATTCAAAAGGAAATTTTGCAGGAATTACGATATACTTGGGCATATACATAGATTGATCATAGGGAATATTCGATAGTCTCGAAATATAACAAGAAATGTGCATTCAGTATCGTGCTTTGGAGATGAACAATTTCGACCGAGCGGAACTTGCTTTATTTATTACCATTGTTAGTCAAAGATATTTCTTTGACATGCATGTTAAACTATGGTAGAGTCGTAACATTAGTATTGTCAACGAGAGAGATGTATATAATGTACTATATATGCACTACAAGTGGTCTCAATAAATTAAATATCAAGATGGATTTCACAATCATTGAGCCACTGTAGTGGCACTGCAAAAATATTAAGTCACGGCATATTTAAAATAGCCAATCTCAGGGATATTAATATTTGTCTTTCCAAAAGAGAAAAATACTTATAAAAACGGCCAGCCAGTCACAGACCTAAGAAATAAAGCTTGGAGGCAGAGACTGAAGGTTCCTTGCAAGCACGGGGACTATCAAGCCAAGAATACATACATGCTTCCTCCAATGAGAGGTGGATCCTCCAAAGAGAATAAGAGGAAGGTGGTACGGCAACTGGCCAAGTTGCAACAAAATCTAAAGCTGGCTCCTTTGAGTGCTATGTGGCCAAACCGGTGACCATGCAAAACCAGGGCGCAAGGTGGCATGGACGCATGTGTGCCACGATATTATAACGAGCAGCAGCGACTCATGGCTCACGCTCATCGTATTCTTTATACGGTCTTCTCCCACTGCTCGAACCAATGCAATGGTGTTTTAGTATTACACGAGCCGTCCAATTTTATGGCTAGAATAACCTGGTTTCAGAACTTTCTTGGTTCCTGGATTTTTGGTGCCCCTAAACAAATGTACACTAGGCCATTGGCGTGCTTGCTTGATCTCGCACCAATGCTGTTGGAGTACTGTGCAAATTGCAAGATGAACTTTTGCTGTATAAGTAATCGAAGAGGGTTTTAGTCAAACGGATAGGGTCAGCCCTTGTTCTAAATTAATGACATGAGCTCTGAAAATAAATGGTGTAAAACTTAAAAAAAAAGTAGATGTAATTGAAGTTGGGGCAATTTCTACAAAATAGCTGTGGTTTCCTTCAAGAAAAGTAATATGTATTTCCTATTTTTACTCGGAGTATGTAATATATATTGATCTTTTTTTTTGTTTTACGAAGCACACTACAGACGTAGACACGCGTATAAGTACTCACCCCTGTGAATGTCCGCGCGCACGCATACACGCGTCAACGATAAATTGAGCCGGCTTATTTTGAGACTCACGAAGTCACCATAGGTGCGTCGATGTTGATGTGAACGTCACATACCACTAGAAGAATAATTAGCTGTAATTGCAACTCCGAGCCACATCACCTCAATTGTTTGGTCCGTCCGATCATATTATTCTTTCAATTCTGAGCGTTAGATCAGACCATTAACATCACTATCATTTTACTGTCATTCACTAACCTTAAATTAGTCCTTAACAATGCCCATTCAATTCGGCTGCAATATATTTTCTCTCCCGCTAAGCTGACCGTTACTCCTAACAAAATGCTCTCCTCTATTGTCTAATTAGTACTAATCAATTGCATATACATTTCCTGTCTTTAATACTTTTAACTTGCGGTTAACTGATGGAGGCTTTCGTCTACCCAAGGCCTACGTACATAAGGCCATTCAGAATCAATCCTATGCAGCTCTGGAATTTTCAAAGGGTTACGCATGGTGCAAGGATCTCATTCTCTCCTCTTCTCATCTGTTATCAGTGCATAGTTCAAGGTTCAAGCTCTCTGCCTCTACTCGTGCTCCTTCTGTGGTTTATAAGCAGCTCATCTTTCGCCTTTCTACATTGATTTCGTACTTCGGATTTGTCTGGTGACACACATGTGCCTATCAAGGTCACACTTGCTTAGGTGAGCGTTTTGCGCCTGCTGGATCACTAATCTAAGCTATTCTATATGTAAGTTGTTTTTCCTGACCTCAATTCTAAATATATTTAGCTGAATAGTACTTTGATGACCAATCAATTCTATTTTATTGGATACAATATCTATAAAGGTCGTACCTTCTAAAGCTCAACTCTCATGGAGCCACATCACCTCAATTGTTTGGTCTGTCCGATCATATTATTCTTTCAATTCTGCGCGTTAGATCAGACCATTGACATCACCATCATTTTTACTGTCATTCACTAACCTTAATTAGTCCTTAAAAATGCCCATTCAATTCGGCTGCAATATATTTTCTCTCCCGCTAAGCTGATCGTTACTCCTAACAAAATGCTCCCCTCTATTGTCTAATTAGTACTAATCAATTGCATATACATTTCCTGTCTTTAATACTTATAACTTGCGGTTAACTGATGGAGGCTTTCATCTACCCAAGGCCTACGTACATAAGGCCATTCAGAATCAATCCTATGCAGCTCCAGAATTTTCAAAGGGTTACGCATGATGCAAGGATCTCATTCTCTCCTCCTCTCATCTGTTATCAGTGCATAGTTCAAGGTTCAAGCTCTCTGCCTCTACTCGTGCTCCTTCTGTGGTTTATAAACAGCTCATCTTTCGCCTTTCTACATTGATTTTGTACTTCGGATTTGTCTGGTGACACACATGTGCCTATCAAGGTCACACTTGCTTAGGTGAGCGTTTCGCGCCTTCTGGATCACTAATCTAAGCTATTCTATATGTAAGTTGTTTTTCCTGACCTCAATTCTAAATATATTTAGCTTAATAGTACTCTGATGACCAATCAATTCTATTTTATTGGATACAACCACGAGCCATCTATATCATCTGTGTAAATTTTGTCAAGTACATTTTGGGTATTTTCATGTGCCATATGATTCAGCCGATCATTTTCGTAATATGACATCCTTGGAGCCATAATCCTCTCTCTTTTTCCCCCAATCATCTGTGGTGCGTATTAATTAATTTCACTTCTTTTATCCCTGTTGCAGGCTGAACTCTGAATAGATGGCTACAACCAAAGCGAACATTTATTTTATAAAAGCGAAATGCTACCCAAATAACGAGCCTCTGCAATATGAAGGTGGTAGCTTTAGTTCAATTGCAGGGGTATAAATTTGTCCTACAACAACAATTAGTAGGTTTTCACTATGTCTACTGCTATTCCGTAAACTATATCCACTCCAACTTTTTTACCACAAGATATCTTATATTTCTGCAATGCTTCATTCTTCAAATTACTCAACCTTTCTATTTAGTTTCTTTCAACATTCATCTAATGTCATCAAAATGAACCTAAAATTCCCGCAGCAACGCGCGGGGAATTCATCTAGTTCTTTATACGGTCTTCTCCCACTGCTCGAACCAATGGTGTTTTAGTATTACACGAGCCGTCCAATTTTATGGCTAGAATAACCTGGTTTCAGAACTTTCTTGGTTCCTGGTTTTTTGGTGCCCCTAAACAAATGTACACTAGGCCATTGGCGTGCTTCCTTGATCTCGCACCAATGCTGTTGGAGTACTGTGCAAATTGCAAGATGAACTGTTGCTGTATAAGTAATCGAAGAGGGTTTTAGTCAAACGGATAGGGTCAGCCCTTGTTCTAAATTAATGACATGAGCTCTGAAAATAAATGGTGTAAAACTTAAAAAAAAAGTAGATGTAATTGAAGTTGGGGCAATTTCTACAAAATAGCTGTGGTTTCCTTCAAGAAAAGTAATATGTATTTCCTATTTTTACTCGGAGTATGTAATATATATTGATTTGTTTTTTTTGTTTTACGAAGCACACTACAGACGTAGACACGCGTATAAGTACTCACCCCTGTGAATGTCCGCGTGCACGCATACACGCGTCAACGATAAACTTAGCAGGCTTATTTTGAGACTCACGAAGTCACCATAGGTGCGTCGATGTTGATGTGAACGTCACATACCACTAGAAGAATAATTAGCTGTAATTGCAACTCCCGTGCCAAATCTATAACTTGATCCTTGATGGGTTTGTTCCACCACGACAAACCTAACCCTCGGTTTGCATATTCCTTTCTCTGCTTATTAGTAAAGTCATTCTTTTTTTTAACTGTATTAGTAAAGTTATTCAAAAAAGAGGCACGATGTAACTTTTATAATAAAGATAAGCTCCAGAACCTTTGGATGGTTTGTCTGCATACAGGGGCATACTCCATATGATTTTTTTTTCTAAAAAAAATCAAACATTCACACAATGCTTCTAGAAGCATGAATGTTGATGGGCTTATTTGAAAATTGATTTTTTTTTTGTAAAAACTTATGATTGAATACAGTGGTATGCACCATATAAATGGTAGGGTAATGGCATGTCCTTGTCAGTTGTCATTTTCATGACACCGATTATACTTTCTATTTTTTGGCACCCAAACATTGGCGCATGCCATCATCTTTATTTATATAACACTTGCTCTCTCACTGCAAATTAACAGTGCTTATGGACACCATGAGGTAGGAAAAATCACCACTCAGAGGACAAATGTGGTGCAATGCCGCATTCACGCATCATCAGCAATCAGTTTTTACCAAATGGTAGTCGGCTGTCACACGCGTGCGTCGACGACACGCGCTAGAGCCCGACCAGGCGGGACGCGTGTAGTCGCAGCACTGGCGCCGTCGATGTTACTGATAACACACAGCCACACGTACACGCAGACCGCCCTGTTCGCATGGAACGTCATTTTCGCCGCCGGGAGGGAACGCGACGGGGACGTTCGTCGTCCATCGTTTGCTTCCGGCGGGCCGCCTCGGCTGCTTTGTGGACGTCGTCGCCTTATTGTTTGGTCAGGCCGTTTTGGTAAGGAAAAACGCGGTTGCGGTTTACTTGGACGGTGTTGAAACGGCGGGCCGCCAAAGCATGGGCCGTGGCGCCGCGGTGGGACATGATACCACCAGGTGAGACGACGATTTGGCTCAAAAAGAAAAAAAAAGGTGAGACGACGATGAGTCCCGCTCTTATTGGTGAGACAACGGTGGTGGCCCGTCCAATCTGCTACTGCCAGGTCGTGTCAAGACTATTTCTGAAGCAAAATAAGGTCTGATGCATGGAGATTCAGTTGTAAGACGGGGCTTGGTGTGCCAACGTGGTGAGAACGAGACGCCAGATGGAGCAACTACGTACTGAGACTCACAGGCACATGCGCATGCCCAACCAACGTCGATCGTAAAATCTACCACCGGCATACGTCCCCATCTACTTCCAGACCTGCAGAATACTCCACAAGACCACAACTGACCACCAGTCCGCGAGCTACTTCGTGCAATGATGAAGAAGGATCTCTCTCGCCTCGCGCTGGAACCATGTGCCGGCCTCGAGCTAGGCTACACGCATCAGCCCGCGTCTAAGCGTTTGCTTTAAACTAATGCAACCATCTTGTAGGTCTCAGTCAGTCAGGACACTTGCTTTTAGGATCGAAGCCTTGAGCGATCGAGCTGCCTCCCTCCTCCGCCCACGCACGTCACCTGCATGCCCGCCGTAACACATGGCTAGGTTAGGCGCTGATCGGAAATAATGTTGAGGCCGATCGATCGATCGATCGACCCGTCACCAGCTCGGTCGTAATCTTCACTGCTACTACAACAACAGCACAACCCATCTTTTCCCTTTGTGGCGGCGTGCGCTGCGAACACGCGGGGAGGAAGAAGTTGCCGAGTAGCGCCCTGTGAACAGTTGGAGAGACCTTTTTCTGCGCTTAGTAGCAGATGCCATTATCATCACGTCGATTCTGGTTAGGTGGTGGTGGCCGGCCGGCCCGTGTACGTTGGTTGGACAGGAGAATCTGCACCAATCCGCGTAACGACGGGGGAATGCAGCTGCCCGGCACACTTGCGGGCGCGCGAAGGAACGGAGGATCGATCTCTCAGTTGCGCGCGCGATCCCGGCAGCGTTTACCTCGAAACTTAATTTTGCTGCGTTCTGTCGAACAGCGGACATGCATCCATAATCCATTGCACCCCCATTCATAATCTATAGACTGCCGGAATTACCGAGTGGAGGCCATGGATTCTTCGTATAGTACAGTACGTAGGAAATCGAGATGCTTATGGAAACCGAGAGGCACCGAAGAGAAACGAGAGATCCGGGGCCCATAGGCCGGCTTCTATACCTTGTGCTGGTTAGGCCGTACACTTTTTTCGCCCAACTTTTGTAGCACTGTTTATGTCTCTAAACTTACCACGTTTCTGAGTAAAATTTGATAGAACTACATTTTTTTGCGAAGAATAAAACTACATATTTATTGACTGAACTACAGATTGCAGACTTCAGAACGCTGTTTTAGCCGAGGTTAATACTGCCAATTCAAATGTCAGATAAATTCCAGACACACATTTAGGCAAGATGTCATCTTTCCGTCGGATTCAAGGTGCTCAAGGGCGTGAGAAACTGATTGGCTGGAGACTCACGAAATGCAAAGATACATCACGAAATGCCAGACAATAACATATAGAGCAACTGCCGGATAGTTCTTAATTACACTCTTATGCACATCATATATTACCAAAATTGAGCGACCAAAACAAGGTTGCGGGTGTTGGTGATTGCTCGAATGCAGTACGTACTGCTTCGATCTCTTCATCTCGATCGGGCTGTTCCTTTCTTCGAAGACGAACGATCGGATGCTTCTTTCAGCGGCCCGCTGATCAGATCAGGTCGCAACGGGCACGTCCGCCGCGAGTTTGACGCGGCCAGAGTCGGCTTGTTGCCTGTGCTGCTCGTCGCTTGTCAAGTGATCCTTCAGGTGTTTCCTGTTCTTGGCCCTTGCTTGCTCGTCCCTTAGGATCTGATGCCACCTACACTCCTCGCTGCAGAATGGCGTGTCCCCTCTGATTTATTATTTGCAACAGGAAAAAATAAAATCAGAACACCATTCAGAATCAAGAAGGTTTAGACCAGTGATCTAACTAACATGCCAGCTTGTTTTGAGCATTAGAAAAATGAAGAAAGCAAGTGCAGGCACAAACCTGTACATGAAGATGTCGAAGTCCCCGGCGAGCCGCTTCCCACAGAGGTAGCAGGCGTTCAACGAGTGGCGGTAGGTCTCGCCGCAGTGGAGCGGCTCAATGTCAAAGAATGAAGAGGAGGAGGAAGAAGAAGAAGTCATTTTTGTTCAACACTGCGCTGTCAGGTGCGCTGTAGCTAAGCTGAACAAGTATTAGACGACTGAACTGAGCAAGTCTTGGCTACCATCAGCGAAGGGTCGTTCGTCTTATATACAAGCTTGAGGGAGAGAAAAAGATGGTTGGCTGTTGCCTGTTGCGTTGGGCGCAGGGGTGCGCGCGAGAAACCGCGGCTATATTTCCACGAACCTCTCCTCTTCTGCAGTACTTCTGCCTGTGCGCGAGAAAGGGCCAACCAGGTGCACATTGGCCGTAGCACCGCTGCTAGGGGCAACAAGAAAGCTGCAATGCCGGTTTTGTTCTATATTACTACTACGTATAGTACCCGCGTGCCAGGCAGCGTCCCTTGGCCGAACGTCCCCTCCCCGCCTTGGTGGCGCCGGCGTTGTGAACTGCATCCAACCGGAAGATCTGCAGTAGAAACAAGCGACGTCCAATTTCTTTACGCCCCCTGCTCGATTCCATGGGGCCCTTTTGTTGCGTTGCTGGCTGCTAGTTTAGTGCGCCGGTGCCGCCGCGTGTTGTATTCGCATGATTGGGACACCGTAGATTACGGTTTACGTAACAATCTCTGTACTGCCTACTACTTTCTCCCGTTGTTTAGTAAGCTTGGGCAACCGACAAGACAGGAAAAAAAAATTGGGGTTGTGCTAAGTTTGGCTCACTCGTCCGGGCCATCCGCATGATTCCACAAGCAACAGTTATGGTTTCGCTGGTTTACTTAAAATTTCAAACCGGTGTTGATCTTGGCTGAGATCTTTGGCTGAGACATTGAAGGGAGGAAATGACGAGGAAGCTGCGCAAGGGAGCGGGGAGAAGGCAGTACCGTTTGCGAGCACACAGCAACCACTGCTTCGCTTTGAGCTCAGCTCCAACTACGCGTCTTGACGTCGTTGGTTTTACTAAGCTTTACTTACGGCAGATCCCGGCACACGCTGCAAACTAAGGGACCTACACCTTTCAAGGTCGCTGCCGACGCGCAAAGTGGGTGTTGACGCGACCAGGACCGAAGTCTTCTCCTGACCTCATTGACCCGTGGAGACCGAGCTGAGCTTGAACGAGGAGGCACGGCTCACGGCTGCGGAGGAAATTCTGCGTGACGCACGGACGGGGGACGGGGGGGGGGGGGGGGGGGGGGGGGGGGGGGGGGGGGGGGCAGAAGATGTCCGTGTGAGATGATGACTCTACCGCAATGAGCCCAACATAGATGATGACGGACGTTGCGTGCGGTCCATGATTGTCCGTCCGAAACGGCATGAACATGCTTTGGCGGTACACCAGTTTTTTCAGTTTCCTCGGCCGTTAAATGGAAACTCTACCGCAATGAGCCCAACATAGATTCTAGCGAGAAACTGGCCCAAAGCTCGGAGAGGTCGTTGTTCATGGGCCAAAGAGGGGGGGAAAAGGGTATTGGGGCTAAAAAGAAAAATTCATGAAGGCCTTTAAACTTTAAAAGCAATACAGCAGGCCATATACCAACTTTTTTTGTTTTTAAGAAAAGTCATAATAGGCCATGCTCCACCCCCCCCCCCCCCCCCCCCTTTTTTTTTTTGCCCTTTGTTTGAGTGAGATGCCAATGCCGTAGTCCACAGTAGGGCCAGTGCTTCGGAAGCCTTGTAGGTCTTTCGACCTTTTGGCATTTTCATCTTTTCCACCACCTCCGATACTTTCCCTTTCCCTTTTCATGAAGCCATCTTACCCCTTCCCTCATCGTTAAAACTTGCGCACATATCCAGTATCACCTCGACCATGAGCGTGTCTGGTGAGCTATCCATCTCATGTATCTAGCAGAACAAAATGAAAGAAAGATTCTTCGTTTGCTGATCCATGGGTGAAGGCAAAACACGTACAAATTTGCGTAACCAAATGCAGTATTCTAACTACAGGTGTTGGATAGAGCACTACTCATGTTCAGGGTGAACGAGCTCGGTAGCTATTCCTGCAAATGATGGGTTGACAAACTTATTTTGGATTCTAAATATTATCAGGAGCCCCATCAGGCGTAAGCTTATTTTGGACGGATTTCCACTCCGATACATTCGCGCATCCATAACCTTTCTGCGGAAGCGTTCCTTTCTTCCCCCGAATCAGCCGGTAGGACATGCCCACGGCATGGATACACAGTCCGCGGCTTGGTCGGTTATTGAAACCCTGAAGAAAGATAAATGAAGCGAGCAACATGCTGACAACGTATGCTCTAACTTAACAAGCTCGGTCTATAGTTCACTGACGTATAGGCAACAACTTTCAAAAGAATGTAGTCAATGATTCCAACAAGAGAAACAAACAGGCCAGATCACTCTTAAACAGTGCAACTTTCTGGGTTATTTTTTTAAAAAAAATCATTAACAAAACAAGGCTAGTTGCTGAACTAGGAGTACCATGCACACTTAATCTAACCAAATGTGAAAGACTTTTTGCACGGCAAGTTTGGGCGGGCATCCCCGTGAGTAAGAAAAGCTCAGATCTGATCAACTTAATCAAACACATCTCACTTGCAACTTATATAATATATATAAGATACTAAAGCAAATGCCTCAGGGAGCGCTAAATTCACCAACAGACATTTTCAACCAATGGCTCCATGTACTATAAAGCCATCCTTCCATATTATAAAAACCACATGCTTAATGGTAGAGAACACACTGTCTTTCCATACACACTGCCAAGAGAAGTAATAATTAATCTTCTAAAAGGGCCACAATTACAACTAGCAAACAATAATCAAGCAGCCACACATTAGTAAATAATCTTTAAAAAAGGTCACAACCGAGAGTAATAAAGAGGATAATCACACATTACCACATAACACCTCACAATATTTAAATAAATTTAGCTTGGCCGCACAACCACTGCAAAAACCTAAATTATTCCAAGACAGAAGTCTCTAAACAGCATAAACCAAACAAACAAGAACCTAGTATCTTCTAGGAAAATTTAGGAAATCATACTGCAATAGTAATGGTATAGGAAAGGAGACATCAGTAATTTAGATCCTCAGTTGTAGCTAATGACACACCACATTATCACAGATACATTCAGGCAGACTGAATGACCAACATCGAACCATATAACTTGACCACTGCTGGATGATGATCATTACCGAAATGAACTAAAAACAGACATCAATACTTAATCACCCAACTGGATGATGGACATGACCCAATAAACTGATTGACATCACGACATAACTTAATGCCTGCATAGATAGACCACATAGGTATGGAGCGGTTAAACCTGAGCCGCGATATCAGTTGGATTCCAGGGAAACCCCTCCGGCGGCAAGGTGAACCCCTTCGGCTCCTTCAGCGGTAGACCACACATCACGTTGTCCCAGTTTTCCTCAGTGATCTGACGGAGCCTGACCCTATGAGCGAGGTAGGCGTCGTCGACCTCAACGCAGCCCTTTTCCGTGAGCTGGAGGCGCACCCACTCCTGGAACTTTTTGAACCGGTCGCCCACGCGCTTGTACAGACCGGCCATGTCGCGCATCAGCTCCCGCTCTTCCTCGAGGTACTCCTGTGTGTAGACTTGCGGCCTGTCGTGGTCGTTCATCATCCTGGCGTAGTACTCGTCCGGGTCCTCGTCGGGAACGATTCTCTTCTGCGACAGGATCCACTTGACGTACTCATCCGACAGACGCGTCGGCTTAACGGGAGACCACTCCCCGCCGCATGTGCCTGCCACCGCCGTTGCCACATCCCCAGCGTACTTCTCTCCCTCGGGAAAGCCTCCCGAGACCGAAGCAGCCGACGCAGGATTGGTAACGGATTTCTTTCCCTTGGATGAACCGGCCACCTTCTTCTCGGGGAAGTCCTCCTTCACCGGGCCAAAAAGCTGCGCGGCCGTCGTCTCCTTCGAGCTAAATGTAGTGCATCGCACCATCGAGCCCTCCTCGACGGATCCGACCCACGCCACCTCCAAGCTCCCCTTCATCGGATCCTCCTCTGCCGATCCAATCCGAGGCGCCTCCGTCGCAATCTTGCTGGTGCACTGCGGAGCTCACTCGCGGACCTGATCCACCACGCGACGTCGACAGGTTCAGGGTAGGATGCGTCTGATTTGGAACCTTAGATTTCGATGGAGAACAGGAACAAGAAGCGGGGTGCGTCTCAGCTTACAAAGGGCGGAGGCAACTGCCGAGTTTGGTCCTGCGGGCCGAGTCCTTCTCCAGTGGAATTTTTATAAAATGTTTTCCTAAAACACATTTATCACATTTATATCATCTAAAAATGCATTTCCTAAAATAGATCCTTTGGCACTGCATTGTTTGATGCCGTAGCCCTCTCCTCACAATGTCAGATGAATTGGCGCGTAATTTGCCACGTCAAATGGAGAAGCGCTCTCATGTCTCTTCGGCGCTAAATGACGTACTGCCATTGTCTTAGTAGCACCGAGCTAAATGACATGGCGACGCTAAATAATGCTGCGTCGTAGTTTATTTCAAAGAATACTTTCCTAGGAGGTACAAATGATAAATATTAAAAAAAAAATTATAAAGATTCCACACTTCCCTCACCGAGTCAGTCCCAAACGAATTGGAGCCTGCAGATCAGGCCCAACCATAGGCCTTTCTTCCCGCTGGCCCGCCACCCCTACTTCTCTTTTTAGCGTGGATCCTCGTTTTGGGGAACCGGATCCTCTGCAGTAACTACAGAGGGGCGTGGTGGCTGCATGTGGGTCCAGCAGCGTGCGACCCCACATGGCAGCCACCCACTCCAACTGCAGAGGATCTCGTTTGTGTTTCGGAGCCGGTTTCAATGCATAGTTTTATTTTACATTTTTCAAAAATGTCCCATTAACTATGGAGATTTGGTTTTATTTTGCTGCGGAGCAAGCAAAAATATCCTCCTATATATGAAAGACCCTTACCCGCAAAATAAATAAATAAATAAGAAAGATCCTTTTAAGTATAGTATAAACAAGTAAATAAGGTCCAAATAATTGTAGCAATCCACTACTGGTCGTCTTCTTCCTATGCTCTCCTATTGTTTCTCTCTCTTGCTCAACTGAACCCAATGACATAGATTAATGAGAGATTTCTTGTGTGCTCCTGAAAAAATTTCTTTTCAAATAATTTTCCCTTCGCTGCCCCTCTTTGTATCCAAAAAAGGCCGTTAAATGGAAAATCCGGGGCAATGAGCCCAATAGAGAGTCTAGTAAGAATCTAGCCCAAAACCAAATGCATAGGCTCGGAGAATTGTTCATGGACCAAAGAGAACAAAAGGTATTGGGGCTAAAAACAAAAATTCACGAAGGCGTTTATTAAACATTAACGCCAATTTAGCAGGCCTATACCAACTTTTCTGTTTTTATGAAAAGGTTAAAGACCATGTTCCTTTTTTCCTTTTGTTTGAGATGCCAATGCCATAGTCCACAGTAGGGCCAGTGCTTCGGAAGGCCTTTCGAACTTTTTTCTTTTTCTTCTTTTTTTTGGTGGGTGTTTCTTCCCCCATCGTTAAAACTTGCCTACATATCCAGTATCACCTCAACCATGAGCATGTCTGGTGAGCTATCCATCTCATGTATCTCAAGATTCTTCGTTTTGCTGATCCATGGGTCAAGGCGAAACACGCACAAATTTACATAACCAAATACAGTATTCTAACTACAGGTGTTGGATAGAGCACTACTCATGTTCAGGGTCAACTAGCTCGGTAGCTATTCCTGCAATGCATAATATACGCAACCCTTGCCTGATGATGCGCAAACGATGGGTTGACAAACGTATTTTGGATTCTAAATTTTATCAGCGAGCCCATCAGGCAGGCGTAAGCTTATTTTGGACGGATTTCCACTCCGATCCATTCGCGCATCCATAACCTTTCTGCGGAAGCGTTCCTTTCTTCGCCCGAATCAGCCGGTAGGGCATGCCCACGGCATGGAGGATGCACAGCGCAGCATACCGTCCGTCGGGTATCCGATATGGAGTGACCACGACTGCGATTCGCAGTAATCCCGTGAAGCATCAGATCAGATCTGCGGTAGTAGTAGTAACAGCGACTGCTTCCCAGTAACCAGTAACCAACCCCCCGTGAAGAATCGGATCAGATACAAGGCAGAAAAAAAAAAGGAGCAAGTCATCCTCCGGTTCTCCCTCGGGCTGCCTTTCCCGGCCGGCGGCCGACGCTTTCCGGCTCTCACAAACTTTGGTGCGCGCGGCCAAGGAATGCAATGAGGGATGACGCATCGGGACGGGACATGCGGCGCGCGCGTGCTACCCGGACGAGGCTTGGCGTGATCATGGGGCGCAGTTTCGGTCACGTAGCCAGCCCCAGCCGTTGCACAACTCGCAAGCAAAGTGGTCTCTTTCTCATCCTCCCCGGTACTGCTGCTGCTCTGCCGGTACCCCGACGCTGCTCTCCTTGTGAATGAATGAATCCTCGCGTCGCCCGGCAACATCACTGCGACGAGGAGTTCGTGCCACACCACACCACACCACAGGGGGATGGGATCTATTGTTTGGTTAATGCGTGCAGGACGGTCATTATGGCGCGTACCGACGGCGCATCAGGACGCTTTGGACGCGCTAATTTATTCGGTTATGACTGAGGCCCCCGGCCCGCGCGGGAATTCATGCGCTCTCCACGCTACCTACGGCCTGTAGCAGTAGTAGTACAGCGGCCGCCCGGCATCGTCGTCGTCTCCTTGAATTGCCGATAAAGTCTCGTGCCGGTACAGCAGCTTCGGAGGCACGTCGCGCCGAGATGGCGATCGAAGGCGGCATGGCATGGGGAGCTGGAGTCGTACGAACGATACAACGACGACGATGGCGAAGGAACGGAGGTGGCATGGCATGTGGGAGGAGCGCGAGTTGCGACGAGGAGTCGTAGGCGCCGCTCCCGCTTCCCGGCACGGTGCAGTCTCTGACAGGCATCCACTCACTCACCCGTTCCTCGTGGCTGAATGGATGGCTGGCTGACTGACTGACAGATCACGCGCCCGCGGCCCCGTGCCACCTCGGCTCCGATCTCCCGGATTCGTAGACCGCGGCCGACGGGTGGGGCGCACGAATTCTGCCGGGGCCGCGCCGTGCGCCCCGCAATAACTGACCCCCGCGCGCACTGCTCCGGCGCGCGTGGCGCGCCTGCGCTGCCCGCCACAACCCGGAACCACCACCACGTCTTCGTCCCTCTCATCGCCGCAGCATCAACCGGCCGGGCCTGCGCCTTAACCGCCGCTCTCCGTTGCAGAAGTCTCAAAAGACTTCGAGCGCGCGATTTGTGCAATGCGGTGCGGGCGCCGCGTCGCATCAAACGGACGACGTCACGAGTAGTAGCACCGCGGTTGCGATCGCTTGTTAATCAATACTGGCACCGCCGCCGGTTGCCAACGCCAGTTCCGGTTGCAAAGACGTCAAAGACAAGCACAGCGAGGAGAAACCAGGCAGGCGAGGACATGGAGAACCTGCTCGCCCTCTCTGATTAGCAGCAGTGTTCAGCAAGGAAGACACACAAGAAAGCGAGATGATGATGGAATTAAAAAAAGTTGTACCGCTATTCATTCATCAACTGCTGCTGCATGCACTTAATTGGCATCATGGGTGGGACTATTAATAACGAACTTAATCAATTGAATTCTCCTAAACTAAACCCCAAGTATAAACGGCGGAGATTTGAGGAAGGAATGGAATACTCCGCTGTAACGGAGTGAAAATATGAACAAAAATAAACTTGAAAAGAAAGAATCTACCGTTCCTACCACTTTTCTTTTCTTTTTCTTGCCCCATAATATTTTGGAAGGCAGGCCTTGGGCAGGCATTGATGCCTCCACGTCACGGACTCACCGGCTCACGAGATGGATGATGGCCGGATGCGACGAGGACAGCTCAACAGAGGATGGCCTCCACGCTGCCCGTCCGCACGCACAGGCACACCGGGCACGCCATGCCCGCGTCTTCCGCGTCGCCGGCGGCGAAGCACTCGCCGCACAGCGGCAGGTGCCTGCAGGGGAGGAGCACCACGGAGGCCGGCCTCAGGCGGCAGCCGAGGCACGCGCGGTCGCACGCCGCTTGCGCGCCGCGGCGCGGGTCCACGTGCGCCGACGACGAGGACTCCGCGGGGCCCGCCGCGTCGCGGCACGCGACCTCCTCCGCCGACGCCCGCGCCGCGGCCGCGGCTTGCTGGAGCTGGCCGTGCAGGGCGACGGCCGCGGCCTGCTCGGAGAGCGCCTTCGCCTGCCACGCCGCCGCCTCGCCACGGAGCCGAACGAGCCGCTCCTCCAGCTCGGCGCCGAGCCGCGCCTCGCGCTCCGCCTCCGCCGCCTTCTCGCGTAGCCGGCGCGCGGCGGACTGGTCGGCCGTCACCAGAAGCGCGCGGTTGTGGCGTCGCAACCGATCGGCCATCGCCCGCCGGAGCTGCTCGCCCTGAGTGACCACAAACAAGAACGCACCGGCGCGTCAGAAATGAAGTCAAGAATCGAACTTGACGACGACGAGAACGAACGGATTGCCGGGCGTATGAAATAATAACCTGCTCGCGGATGAACCTGTCGATCTCCTCGTCGTGCTGCTTCACCTGCGTGGCGAGCTCGTCGGAGACGGAGGCGAACAGCGACGGCGACGACGAATAGCGCAACGCATTCATCTGTTTGTTGCACTCCTGTTGCTGTAATTGTTGTTGCTGCTGCTGTTCGTCGAATGCCAGGCGGAGGCCAGTGGACACGAGCGCGGTGGCGGCAGGGGATGGGGACGACGAGACCCTGTTCTGGCTCTGGAAGTGTGCCACGTTGGCGAACGACGTCGACTGCTGCGGCTGGAGCGTGAACAGGTTGACGAACTCCTCCTTGGCCGGCGGCGGCGCCATCGCCATGGCCTCCCTCGCTCGCTTCCTCCGATTGCCACTCGCTGCAAGAAACCGAAACCGTCACAATCCGATCGAGAATCGTAACGCGACGTCTCCGAGCAACATCAGGCACAGTGGCGCGCGCGCACACACCTCCGCCGCTGGAGAAGTAGGCGGCCGCCGGGGACACTCCGGCAATCTGAGGCGGCCTGGATATGTCCATCTCCTTCCTCTCCGGCTCACTTCTGCGACAAACACCAGGGAACCCGTGAGGCCACGCCAATCAATCAAAGACTTCCTTAATTCCTATGGCGGAAGGAAGGAGGAGCGAGAGGAGGAGGAGGAGGGAGTGGAGGCGCACCTGTCGTGGAAGAGGAGATTGGATGGGTACTGCGCCTGTACTGCCATTGTTAAGGTGGAAGCGGGAGGCAGGGGAATGAGAAACGGATGGGTGGTGGGTTGGCGAAGCGGGCGGGAGGTCACGGAGACGAAAGAAAACTTCCACTCGTGGTTTTAATAGGGTAGCCGAGTCCAATTCCTCGCACCCACTTTGCACGCTCCGCTTTTAAAAACTCTCTCTTCTCGCATGGATGGAACGGAACAGGATCGCTGATCCAGTGATCCGTGAACGGAAAAGAGGGCAGCCTAAAATTGCTCGAGGTCAAGATACGGACGGAATGGTTAAAATTAGGGGACGGCTGGATCGCAGCGGTGATTCTTTCCTTCCTTCTCCATTACTATTACAGCTCGATCTCGCCACGTTAATGCGGGGAGATTAACGTGGGGGTGGTTTCGGTTTGGTTTGGTCACGCTCCATCGGCCGGGTTTCGCTACGCAATAATGATGGCGGAGGCGTTTGGAAAAGTCAGGGGCGCCGTTGGAGGAAGAAGCCTTCCTTTTCCTTAGCCGTTAATCTTTCAAAATTAGCAGGCCGGGACGCCGAAATAAAGGAGCGCGGTAGAAAGCTATCGTAGTGTAACCAGCTAAACATATATACGGCCATAAATATTTGCATCACAGACGCGCAAAGCTTTTGCGTGTTCGCAAATTTTTTTTTTTTGCATCAAACCTAATTTAAGCCAGTGCCATCTTATTTGTGGCTTAATTTGCGTGGTTGAGAATTTGGCACAACCAATTCGCGTAAACAAGGAGCCAAAAGATAATGTTATGCCGTTGGCTCGTTGTGACGTAGAATTAGAAACATTTCATTGTTCATGCATCTATAAACATTTCATTGTTCATGCATCTATGCAATCACATGGGAAAGTAATAATCAATACTCTGTTTTAAGAAGAAAAAAAAAGGAAAAATGAATTACTACCCATTTATCCTTTGGTACGGATGAAAGAAACATCAAAGTCAGCGATAAGTTTCAAGTCACCAGTCGAGGTAAGAAGCTTCCAAATACTTGATTCTCCGGGAGCCTTCATCCCAGCTGTCAGATATTCAATCAAATGGTGGTGGCGAGCGAAACCCAAGCAAGATGTCGCGTCGCTTCTCTTTGGAAGATAAGCTACAAGCGTACGTATACAGGGCTGCAATCAATCGTTGAATTTCTAGTGTTGCCTCATTTTCATGTGCGTGTTGTTGATAAGAAGGGCCTTGTTTTTCTGATGGAAAGAAAAGTAGCGTCTTGTTCTAGAGTTGTTTGGATTTATTGGAGGTACTTGTTTGAACATTCTTTCATTTTCAGCACTCTCATTGTCTTGTGTGAGAAAAAAATATATATGAAGTGTCAGAAATCTAGAAATCTGGAGGAGATTGAGGCACCCAACCTACTCTTGAGTGGTTGTCAAAAATGCTTTGGGTTGGAGTTTTGGGATTCCTTGATGAAAGATGATGAATTGACCGAAACTCTGGCATTAAACCATTTGGTGCACTGGCTTTCTTTCTTTATGTTGTCATTAACAAATAACTCTTCCATGTTCTCTGATTGAGTCTAAACCCACCAAACCTGAAAACTTGGCGAAGAGATTTGTAAGGTCGTCAGTGGCACGTCGTCGTGCTTGATTTGGAGATTAGTAACAGGCACGCACACACACGCGCTACGGCACCACGTATACATGCTATACTACCACTGCTATATTTGACAGAAAATTATTGTTGCTTTCCTGTCGGTTCTTCCTACTAGCTCGCAGCAGCAACGCATACATGCATCGCTTAACTGCCAAGTACTGTCAAGCATTGGCGTGCGTAGGACCCAAAGTTAGATGCATGCAGGTAGGGGCTTATTGACCACCAGTGCGTACCAGTTGTAAGTTGATTAGGATTTGGTAAACATCATTGGGACAAGCATAACAAGCCTCCCTCTCCTTTCTAGCGGCGGGACATCTTTAGAAGCATGGCGATTGAAGCAAGGGGCGCGCGATATATAAAGGGGGAAAGAAAGAAAGAAAAGAAATATCCTTGCTCCGCGAGATCGAAAGATGCAAAAGAGGGTTGGCTGGCTAGAAAGAATCAAATGCCTGCCATCTTTGTTCCCAAGGTGGCTGTCAGCTGATGCGCTGCTGCATCTACCTTCCTTGCAAACACCTTCCATGTCAATTCTATGCCCCGCTCATTTGGCAAGCTTTACTTGTAGTATTTTTTTTTTTCCTTCCCTCCTCGACAATGCGTTTGCACGTGATTGCGATTGATTCGAAGATTTACTTCTACGGCCATCTGGTGGTGGAAACATAGAGTAATCAATGGTGGTGGCATCGGGCAAGCCTCTAGTACTGTCTCCGTATAGTATGCTTTACTATCTCTGGAGGAGGAGACCATTTGGCAAATTAATCAAATTAAAGAGACAGTTGAGACTAAAACTAGTCTTTTTAATTTGCGAGTAGAGGTAATCCATGACATATGTGCTACATAAACACCAACACGCACGACGTACGACCACGTATGCGAGCGAGCGGTCGAGAGGAAACGCGCGCGGATGCCTGCCTTGTTGGTCAAATCCAATGTGTGCCTGCAACGTCAATCGCACCAAACCAAACCAATCCAATACACGGCCTTTTTTCCCAAGAAGAGGACAAGCGACTGCAGCCAGCGGTAGCCATTGGGTGCACACGGAGATGTGCGTTACGCGTGTTTTTTTTTTCTTTCTCCCTGGTTTTGTTAATGAATAATTAGGCCGCCGGCTCCACCGGGAAGGAAGGAAACGGCCGGTCAATTCCGGCACGCAGGGTTAAAACGCGGGTGCAGTTTCGCGGCGGCGACGACGACGAAGGAAGGAGCTGGGGTGGGTGGCGATAATTGAGAGGCGGGAGGGACAGGCGCGCATGATCGATGCGAGGCACAAGGCGCGCGTGCATGACTGCAGCCGGCGTACGTCCGTCTCCAACCCCAACACACACACATTAAGTGCGGTCCAAGGAAAGGCGGGGGACGACGACGCCGGAGGCGGTGGGAATTGGAGCGGAGACGATGCCATGCCATGCCGTGCCTGTGTGTTCTCTCGATGGATGCGATCACCTTGATGGCATCACAGGTGTTGCGGGTGGATGGGCGTGGCATGTGATGCCTCTGCTCTGCCTTTCAAACGGCTTGGGTCCCGCCCCGCGCGCCCCGCCGTGGACGTTGTTGGCTTGCGAGTCTTACCATTCTCTTCGCTCGATCGAGGGGTGGTTGCTGCGGTTCTTCTCTTGTGGTGCCGTGGCGGTGGTGGATGTTGCTGTCAACTCAAGAGTCATGTTTAGCGCCTTCGTCCGTTCACTCGGGGAGAAGTGAATTGGATCCGCTCGTGCTTTGAGTTTTTTTTTTTTTGGTGTGGGTGGTTTAGCTTGATCGTCTAAGCTAGCGAGAGTAACTACGAGCGGGTTTCCATTTGGCTTACTCAACAAAGATGTTTAATTAACAGCTCTGCTCATGTGTACATGCAGGCTGGAAAAGTATTTATAAGACAGCGATGGTACACAAACTAGAATGATCTATCCATCCGGCCGCTCGTTCGTACTGATCCAATCGTGGTACTTACCTTCGTTCACACCACCAAGTCGCGCCACACACCTTGTCTCGACCCGTTGTTTCACATGTTTCATTCGTCGACAGAACAGAATATATAAGTAAAAACATAAAGTAAAGGGTCACTACCGGAAATCGCATTTTTTCCGAGTGTTCAAACGTTTGCCGTGTGCTTTACTTCGGGCACTCGGCAACAAGCAGATTTACCGAGTGCCAAAAACAAAGCACCCGGCAAAGACATAACACACGGCAAATCAGACATTTGCCGTGTGTCTGAAACCACCGACAGTCGGCAAATAACAGACACACGGCAAAACTAACTCTTGCCGAGTGCCACGTCCCTCCAACTCTCGGCAACGATCCGACACACGGCAACAAGAAGCTTTGCCGAGTACACAGGATGCCGACACTCGGAAAACCTACTACACGTGACATGCACGCGCCACGTTCCGTTAGAGGAGACGGCGGGTCTTCTCGTTGCCGAGTGTCCCGTTGGGACACTCGGCAAAGCGAAAGTTTCCGAGTGCGAAACGTGGACACTCGGCAAAATAATTTTTTTTTTTCACATCCAACCCCAAATTAATTTGTTTATACACTATTTGAGATGGTCTAACCATGGACAATTGCAACTGAAAAACAACAAGGAGTATGGTGACGGGCTGTATGATTTCTTAGCCTTGGTCATGAGCGATCAAGAAAAGACAGCTTAATTACACATTCTTGGACGATGTTGACTATTTTGTTGAAGAGAATGATGTGTGCTTATCTCCTGAGCTTGACGGGATCTCTAAGGAGAGGAAAATTCTTCTAGAAGTGGGATAAGTAATGTAGCAATGCATGCATAAAATAATGGTCCAACCATGGACAATTCAGAATAATGATGGAATCGAATGGAGGTGATAGTAACTGCGAGAAGAAATCCAGTACTTGTGATGAATTGAAGAAAAGTGTGGATCAGGACCCTTGCGGAAGCACCCCTGCATCACCATTAGAAAATACATGGGACAAAAGGAAAAGAGTAGGAGGTGATGATGCCTGGGAGAAGCAAACGGCCTCTTGCAAGGAACAAGAGATGAATGTGAATCAAGACTCTTGGAGCAACAAGACAACATCACCGTCAAGGAATACGTGGGACAAAATGATATCCGATGGAAGCCGTGGTGACTGGGAGAAGAACAGCACTTGTAATGAGCAGAGCTTGAATATACATCAGGACTCTCAGGGTACTGCATGGGGTGAAAAGAAGTCAGATGGCGATGGTCAGTGGGAGATGAAGCCCAGCACTTATAAAAGGACGAAGACAAATGAATCGACCATGATTCCTGGAGTAACATGATGTCATCATTAAGGAGACGAGGCTGCACATGGAACGAGGCGGGCAACAACAAAGGCTGGAAAGCAGATGGATGGGGTGCAAAAACTGGTAACTGGAGATGTGAAAGAAACAATCCTGGGTGACCCCCAAGGAGCTAGATCTGATGAGACAATGCCAAGACAACGCTTTGAACTAAGGAGAAGAAAATTCTTCTGGAAGTGTGGGATAATTAATGTAGCAATGCATGCATAAAATAATGGAAGGACCATGGACAATTGCAACTGAAAAACAACAAGGAGTATGGTGACAGGCTGTATGATTTCGTAGCCTTGGTCAGGATCGATCAAGAAAAGACAGCTTACACATTCTTGGACGATGTTGACTATTTTGTTGAAGAGAATGAGAGGGGTCCGCCAATGCCAAGACAACGCTTTGAACTAAGGAGAAGAAAATTCTTCTGGAAGTTCATAATTTGCCGAGTGTATTATGTGGACACTCGGCAAAAGGTGATAGGTTGCCGAGTGTATTGCTTAGACACTCGGCAAAACTTTTTTTTTCCTTCACATTTTGCAACCCCAAATTTTTTCTTTGCTCACATACACTTCATTATACTTCATGTCCAAATTTGGTACATTTCACGGTCCATTTGATAAATTTAGCGACTTATTTCCATGAAATGTATTTTTTGGTGACAAGTTCAAATTGAACTGCGAGTCACTCGAGTAATGGTATCGAGGGCATGGAAAAATGATATTGCTGTTTTTGAGTTCAACGTGAGGCGGTATTGAAGAAATGAAATGAATTTTCGCCCATTTTACACATGAAATATGAGTACGAGGGTGTGGCTGGATTGTTTCAAAAATTCTATAAAATACAAATAATGTCAAAAAATTGTCAGGATGTCATGATACCATATGGGGAACATGTGATAAATCGTAGACGATGTTTCGCGAAAGTTGTCATGTAGGTTGTTCACAAAATGGACTATCTCCGACAAAGAGACATAGAGTTTGAATAGGTCACTAAGTTTTAGATTCAAAATGTTTCTCAAATTTGAGTTTGATTTCATTCATATTTTTTATATACAATAAATCATGTAAAAAGTGCTATGCCAAAAATTGGAAGTTTTTTGAATTTGTTTGCTATTTTTTAATTTTTTTTTAAAGCTTAAGAATTAATTATTTGCCGAGTGTATTCCTAATACACTCGGCAACAAGGCGCTTTGCCGTGTGTCCAAATTTCAGGTGCTCGGCAACAGTTGGCAACCCTTGAAAATTTAGCGAGTGGTTTTTTTTTACACTCGGAAAAGGACAAAGCACTCGGAAAAGAATTGGCGCGGGGAAAAATTTAAAGAAGTAAAATATTTGCCGAGTGCCGAGATCCAGGACACTCGGCAAATTCTTGGGGACTAGCCAAAAAACGGCTAAGTCCCGGCCGGCCTCTTCTCTCTTCTCACTCGCTCTCGATCCACACTCGCTCTCTCTCTCTCTCACTCGAGATCCAGCTCGCCCGCCGCCTCCGGCCACCTCGCCGCCGCGCCCCGCCTCCCTCCCTCGACTCGCCGGCCCCTGCTGTCGCCCTCCTCGCGGCCGCCGCCCTCGTCGCCCCCGAGCCCGGCACCGCGGGCGGCCGTCGCGCCCCGCCTCCCTCCCTCGCCTCGCCGCCCCCGGCCGTCGCGCCCCGCCTCCCTCCCCGCGCCGCCGCCCTCGTCGCCCCCGGACGCCGACGCCCCTCGTCGCCCCCGAGCCCCCACCCCCGGGCGGCCGTCGCGCCCTGCCTCCCTCCCTCGCCTCGCCGCCCCCGCCGTCCCCCGCCTCCTCCCCGCCTCCCTCCCCCGCCGCCCTCGTCGCCCCCGGACGCCGACGCCGCCCTCGTCGCCCCCCGACCCCCCCGGCCCCGCCCCCCCCCCGACGCCCGCGCCCCCCCGGGTCACCTCGCCGCCGCCGCTGCGCCCGGGCGCCCCGGGCCACCTCGCCGCCCCGCGCCCCGCGCCCGGCCCGGCCCGGACCCCGCGCCCCCGCGCCCGGCGAGCACAAGGCCGGCGAGCTCGCCCCGCGCCCGGCGACCTCGCCCGGCGAGGTGGCCCGGCCACCTGCCCCTCCCCCGGTCGCCGCGCCACCCGCCGCGTCAGTCCGTGTAGGTGAGAGCTCACCACTTTGTTTTTTCTTTTTTTTTTCGTTTTCTATTATTCCCGAATGAAATTGATTGTGCAGTGAATGTTTTAGAACATGGAAATGTGAAATTTGTGCAAATGTGAAATGTGAATTTGTGAAATATGTGAATCTTTTAGAAGATGCCAATATAAATTGTGAAACATTTGGTTGACGAATGGATTGAAAGGAGGAATATGTGAAATATGGCGCAAATGGTTGCTTGTATGTTGTGTAATATATGAGTTGTGGTTGTTGGCCATCGTGCCGGATATTGGCTTGTTGCAGGTTTTGGAAACCTCACTGTGTAGGGGAGGTGCTGCCGAAATTTACCAAATTGACACTATTATGTTCTCTTTTTTCAGGGAGAGGCTGTTCCATCGTCCTCGACTCGGCAGTTTGCGGGAGAGCAAGGTGAGACAAAAAGACCTCCTTTTCCATTCATGTTTGTAGCTATAGGTCACGCGTAACCTAGTTAGTCGTCTCCCGTTCGGAAGAGATACAGTTGAAAATATGCAGATCTTTGCATATATATAGCTGTATCTGTTTCGAATTGTCCACGGTTTTTGGACAGCCCGAGGATGTGTAGATGGGTTAGTTTTCATGCTCTACTCCTATCCGAGACAGAGTTTCGGCATCATCTCCCAGTTGTTCTCCGGATACACAATCTCCTTGTCAGGACGTGTATTTGGAGAACAGCGGGGAGGTGCTGCCGAAATTCTGTCTCGGATAGGAGTAGAGCATGAAAACTAACATCATCTACACATCCTCGGGTGGGATTAGGACCTATCTTCACCTATTAGATTCTATAGATGAACGGTAGAGGTAATATATTTATCTATTGCTCGGTGATATGTTAGAGGATGGATGACCGTGAGTGGATGTACGAGGGCCGCCAAAGTCAGAGTTCGTGGACTAAGGAATGGATTAAAAAGACTCAAGTTTTCTTGAACCAAGCATTTGCCAATGTTAAAGGGGTGCCTCCTCGGACTTTCTGTCCGTGTAGTGCTTGTGAGAACCGTAAACGACAAACAAAAGATGACATGGGCAAACATCTCATCAAGTATGGTTTCATGGAGAACTATAAACGGTGGACCCACCATGGTGAGGCGCATCGTGTGCGAGAAGAGGCCGTGAGACCACGCATCGATGATGATTTTGACGCTGATGCCGGGGTAGCAGACATGTTAGATGACTATGCAGAGGCACACAACTTTGATGAAGAGCCTAGGGAGGAGGAGCCAGAGGCAACTGCAAAGGCGTTTTACCAAATGTTGTCTGCGGCACAGCAACCCCTTCATGGGCAAACCAAGGTGTCTCAACTGGATGCCATTGCGCGCCTAATGGCCGTAAAGTCCCAGTTTAGCCTGAGTCACAGCGCCTTCGATGTTATGTTGACAGTCATTGCCAGCATACTTCCAGAAGGTCACATTCTACCAAAGAACATGTATGAGGCACAGAAATTACTTCGTGCACTTAAGATGCCATATGAGAAGATACATGCTTGTCCGAAAGGATGCGTCTTATTTAGGAAAGAACATGCAGACGCAAAGTACTGTCCAAAGTGTTCATCCTCCCGTTACCTGGAAGTAGACTCTGGTGATGGTCAAAAGAGGCAGCTCACCGTCCCTGTGAAAATCCTACGGTACCTCCCCTTCCTACCGAGGATCCAGCGTCTTTACATGACCGAGGAGACCGCGAAACAGATGACATGGCACAAAAAAGGTAAGCGATATAATAAGGAGAATCTTGTCCATCCAGCCGATGGTGACTCCTGGACATATTTTGATGGGATCCATCATGAGAAAGCAGCTGAGGCTCGTAATGTACGTGTCGCATTGGCAACAGATGGGTTCAATCCTTATGGAATGGGGGCTGCCCCATACACTTGTTGGCCCGTGTTCGTTATACCCCTCAATCTCCCCCCCGGCGTCCTTTTTCAACGGCAATACATATTCTTGTCCTTGATAATTCCTGAACACCCGGGGAATAATATGAATGTGTTCATGGAGCCTCTGATTGATGATTTGGTTCATGCTTGGGAGGAAGGGGTATGGACATACGATCGAGCAACGAGGAGAAACTTCAAAATGCATGTATGGTACCAATATTCTCTGCATGACCTATTGGCATATGGGGTATTCTGTGGCTGGTGTGTTCACGGGAAGTTCCCATGCCCAGTGTGCAAGTCAAAGCTGAAATTCATTTACTTGAAGAAGGGTGGGAAGTATTCTTCGTTCGACAAACACCGACAGTTCCTCCCTCTTGACCATCCATTCAGAGGAGACATAAAGAACTTTACGAAAGGTGTCGAAGTTAACGACCCTGTACCGCAGATCATGACATGTGCTGATGTTCGCGTCGAGTTAGATGCTCTCAGGCTCAATGAAAATGGAGATGGTTTTGTGGGATATGGTGAGCTACATGCCTGGGTTCATATCTCGGGCTTGTATAGGCTTTCTTATATGGATGACATTCTTCTTCCACATAACATTGACCCAATGCACACAGAAAAAAATATCGGGGAGGCGGCTTTCTGTACAATCATGGCATATCCTGATAAGTCAAGAGACAATGTCAAGGCAAGAGTTGATCAAGAAACCTTATGCGACAGGCCTAAGCTTGACATGGCGCCTCCTAAACCCGGCAACAAGAAATGGGTAAAGCCTAAGGCCGATTTCGTCCTGACGAGGCCCCAAAGGAGGGAAGTACTTGAATGGTTCCAAACGTTAATGTTCCCTGATGGGTTCGCAGCGAATCTGAAGAGGGGAGTGAACTTTGAAACTATGCGAGTCAATGGGGTCAAGAGTCATGACTACCACGTGTGGCTTGAGCTGCTTCTCCCCGTGATGGTTCGAGGCTATGTCCCTGATCATGTATGGCAAGTGCTGGCAGAGTTGAGCTATTTCTTCCGACAGCTCTGTGCTAAAGAGGTACCAAAAAAGGTGATCGCAGACATGGAGAAAATGGCGCCTGTGTTGCTGTGTAAGATGGAGAAAATCTTTCCACCCGGCTTCTTCACTTCGATGCAGCATATGATTTTGCACCTCCCGTACGAGGCGAGAATGGGTGGGCCTGTGCAGAACCGTTGGTGCTATTCTATTGAGAGATGTCTTAAGGTTCTTAGAAATAAATGTAAGAATAAATGCAAAATTGAAGCTTCCATGGCGGAGGCATACGTTCTCGAGGAGGTGTCAAACTTCACAACAAAGTACTATGCTGACAATCTTCCTAGCGTGCATCATCCACCTCCTCGTTACAATGCTGCCGAAAATGATTCGACCCTGAGCCTTTTCCAAGGGCAAGTCGGAAGTGCAAGTGGTGCGACCAACAAGTTCTTGAAAAATGAAGAGTGGCGCACCATCATGCTATATGTGTTGACCAACCTTGATGAAGTCGAGCCGTACATACGGTACGTTGGCAACAAACTTCTTTTTGAAGTAGTCACTGTTTAATTAAACTCGCTTAATTAATCTTCTTACTTCTGTGGCATAGGGAATTTCTTCATAAATTTTGGCGTGCATCAAGGACACCTACATCGAACGAAACTGACACTCTGCTTAGGCAGGGTGCGGGAAATGAAAACCCCGATTTCATTTCTTGGTTCAAACAGAAGGTATTGTCCGATTTATCTCGTACAGAAGTTGCTGGCAATTAATGACCTATCCTGCTATATGTTGCAGGGTCAAACCGATGCGTCCATGAGTGCCGAGTTGAGACAAGTTTCCAACGGCTGTGACTATAGGGTCAGGTCATTTAACGGTTATGACGTCAACGGATATCGCTTTCACACAACAAGCTACGAGCAAAGTCGTCCCAATCGAAGAACCACAAATACCGGTGTTTTTACACCCGGCCTTGATGGCGTCGAGTATTACGGAATAGTTGAACAGATATACGAAATCTCGTTTGCTGGCTGCAAGCCTCTGAATCCTGTCATTTTCAAATGCCACTGGTTTGACCCAGAAGTAGTGAGACGGACTCCTAATCTCGGGCTAGTCGAAATTCAACAGTCAACCGTCTTACCGGGCGACGATGTCTATATCGTGGGCAATCAGGCAAAGCAAGTGTATTATCTCAAATACCCGTGCCAAACCGACAAACGTCTCCAAGGTTGGGATGTTGTGTACAAGGTTTCGCCACACGGTAAACTACCTGTCCCAAACGATGCCGATTATACCATAGACCCAAACACATATGATGGAGATGACTTCTTTCAAGACAATGAGCTAGAAGGGAGTTTTGAGATAGACTTATCCGAAGTGTTTGGAATGGAAGTAGACAATGAAGACGCTGGAGATGAGGTTGATAATGCGAAGGACGTACTGTTACTTGAGCGATTACATCTGAACTGTGATGAGGACATTATTCCTTCGGACCATGACGCCCATGATTATGTCGACATGCACGATATTGATGATGAGACTAATGATCCAGTTATCCCTGACGACGATGATTATTTTTAATACATGTATGATCCGTACTAATTAGATTACTGTGTTTATGTTATTTCGATTTCTGTTTTTGTATTTATAATACTATGTTATCTCTTTTAAAATATGCTAATTGGTTGACTTGTTTTAATTGCAGGTGATTGGAGAACGATGGTGGGCGGCAAGAGCGGTGTTTTGAAGAAGTCTCTGTCCAAGTTTTACCCAAGAAAAGGACGAGATGAGGCCGAGGGTAGTCAGCGGAGAGGTGGAGGGAGAGGTGGAGGGAGTGGAGGGAGAGGTGGAGGGAGAGGTGGAGGGAGAGGTGGAGGGAGAGGTCGAGGGAGAGGTGTGGCGAGGTCACCGTCCCCTGTGGCTTCGTCTGAGGAGGAGCAGCAGCACCAGCAGCAGAGAGGCGAGGAGTCGTCTGAGGAGGAGGAGCAGCAGGCGCCTCAGCAGCAGAGAGGCGAGGAGTCGTCTGGTGAGTCGTCTGAGGAGGAGGAGGAGCAGCGCGGGGACGAGGAGGCGGAGGTCGCGGCGACCTCAGCTGTCTCGGCTGTCTGGTTGAGAGGTCCCTCGACCCTCCCGAAGCGACCGATACCAGAGGACCGTCGTCCGTTAGTTCGCCCTGTACCTCCCAGGTAAGTTACTTTACATGATATCAATACCCTTTCATATCATATGTTTTAAACTTTAATTGATACTAACAATTTATCTTAATTATTTCTGCAGGTCGTGGGACATAGTCGCTCCGGGTTGTCACAAACGCAAGGTGAACGGCATCCTTGGTATTTTGTTGAGGCTGTACTTTCCCGGTGAGGTCCTCATTGGGGACGAAAGAGTAGAGATGGCCACCACTTTTGACCACTACTTCTACGTTTCCGACATGCCGGATCGAGAAAACAGGGTGTTCAGCAACAGGCAGGACCGGGTGATCAAGGAGATGTGGGTAAGTCTTCCTTAGCACATTGCTCAACACATCGCATTTATTGATTATTTTTTAAATAATGATTGGCTACATCGTGTATGTATGCAGGATTTCTACAGATGTGAGCCTGGATATGAGGCCTTGGCGACTCAGGTGGCACGTAAAGCGTGTCAAAAACTTGTGAAGGACATGCTGTACGAGGCGCGCGCCCAGAGCATCGTTGACTTGAACGCTGCCAGGAACGTGAGGGTCAAGAAGAAGCTAGCAGTCAACATGAGGTTGACAAAGGAAGAATACATGGCGGTAAATATCGAACAAGCTTCAATGATATTACGTATGTTTAATTTGATCTTGTTACATGTCATATGATTGATGATGTGCAGGCGATTCCGTGGTGGATGGCATCGCATCCCCGGTGCTGGACGAAATTGGTGAACAAGTGGTGCGCCGAGGAATGGGAGGAGACGCACAACGCTTGCCGACAGCGTCGATTGATGATGCGAGGTCCAGCGCACCATCAGGGCAGCCTTAGCCTCAGCGAGTATTCGGCCAAATATGTATGTCAAATTATTTTTTTTTGTTCGAACTCTCTATAATGCATAATTTCTAATCATCTCTTTTTTGTCAGTCGGCGTCTCATGGTGGCCAGCGTGTCAACACCTTCGAGGCTTACGCTTTGGCCCACAAGGGCAAGGCGACGGCGGACATCCACTTCAACCCGGAGGACGGGCCCGAGGCGTACAGCAATCCGAGCGTCCATAGCCGCTTGAGTTCATACTCAGAGGTGGCAAAGGAGGTCCATGGGCCGGACTTCGATCCGAGGTCACACGACCTCGATGGCGAAGTTGTCATGAGGGCGGGAGGAGGCAAGAAGCATGGCCGGTACTATCTCGGTGACAGCATGATCGACACGGCCAGTACCCCCACGCTCTCCCAGATTCGAGCACGGACCGGTACCGGTGGCCCGAGCATACGCCAACGTCCCACCGCTACAGAGGCCCTTCAGGTAATTACTGTTTTATTCATCCATCGTTCATTTGTAACATTGAGATGCATGCACTCGAGTGTAACATTTGTTAATATTGCAGGCCCAGCTTGAGGAAGAGAGGACCAGACGGGAGCAGCTCGAGGCGAATATGGCACAGCAGCAGCAGGTGGTCCAGCAGGTGAACCAGCAGATGGCGGACATGTGGACCTACTTTCAGAGTCAGTTTGCGGCGATGGGTCACACTGTGCCGGCACAGATGCCCTGGGCTCCTCGTCCTTTGATTTCTCCGGTGAGTCTCTTGACAACCTTAGACAAACTTAGAGACTTAGAAAACTTAGAGATTTACAAAACTTAGAGACTTAGAAAACTTAGAGTATTGCTATACATGTTCTATCACAAATGTTATATGCCTTTCTTTGTGCAGCATCTATCTCCATCCGCGGGGTCGAATGCCGCGGTTCAAGACGTTGATCTTTCTGCAGCGCGCAATCTTTTCCCACCCCCACCCCCACCCCCACCCCCACTCCCCCCTCAGTGATATGTATCTTATTTGCGACTATTTGTGGTAGTGAACAAACTTGTAATGTATTTGTGGACTTGTGAACAATTATGTGGTGTATGTGGACTTCTTATGGACTATTTGTGGATTTATGGACTCTTTGTTGCTATATTTGTGGAATTGTGGAATATTTGAGCATTTGTGGACTATTGGAGGATTTGGATGTGGATGTGGATGTGAATTGGATGTTAATTGTTGTATATATTAACTGTCTGTGTATTTGTGAAAAGAAATGGTGGGAAAAACCATTTAAAATGGTTCTGGAAATACGCTTTGCCGAGTGTTATTACCATGACACTCGGCAAAGCTAGGGAAAATCTGGTACCGAAGGGAACTTTGCCGAGTGTTATTACCATGACACTCGGTAAAGCGTGCAATATTTGCCGTGTGTAAAGACCACAGCACTCGGCAACACTGGCACGGTTGCCGTGTGTCGGAAACTAGGGCACTCGGCAAAGTATGTACGAGTTGCCGTGTGCTGACACGGCAGGCACACGGCAAAGGTTTGCCGAGTGTTCGGCTGACACTCGGCAAAGTGTGGCTCCGTCACGTCAAACGGCCGGCGACGTCCGTTCACTTTTTGTTGCCGACGGTCGAGATTAGGCACACGGTAACTGAGTTGCCGTGTGCCCGACAGAAAGCACACGGCAAAGAGCACCTATGCCGTATCCCCCGTCCCCGTGTGAGCGTTGCCGAGTGTTACACACGGCAAAGTGTTTGCCGTGTGTATTGGGTGTGTTGCCGTGTGCTTGAGGCACACGGCAAATCAGGTGATTCCGGTAGTGGGTTAGCCACAGCAGTTAGCTAGCGCATATATACGAACATTTCAGCTCAAGTTAGGTCGACCGAGATCATAACTTGTGGACGCATGTGCGGAGGCCACTGCCATCCGGACAAGCATGATGGCGGCGAGCTGTTCCGATCCGACTCGATCGCAACACCCCGCCCGTGGTCACGTCAAACGTGACAACGAACTCCCCGTCCGTCTTGACACATTCGACGCTGGACCAACAAGCGCCTACCTGTCGCCGAGCAAGAAAACATAAGTATATATGAATTCATCAACCCCGTTGCTCTCGCTCCATCCATATGCTTGGACCATGCATGCCCAGAAGCACCCGCAGGGCTAGCTAGCTGCATGCGCACACATGGAAGGAAATGCATGGAGGTCACGCATATGGCCTGACCTACTAACAACTGCTGCGGCTGCGATCTAGAAACCAACAGTATCGGCCCTGTGCGCCGCCTGTACAGCAGGTCTTGTTTATTTTCGGCCTCATGAGTGCATGCCGGCATGATTCGGTCTTATCATGCCACACACATATATGCACAACGTACATATACCGTCTCCAACACGGACACGTCGTCCTCCGCGCTGGTTTTGGCGCAGCCCCACCGCACACGGCCGGTGGCCATCCTTATCATGAACATGGAGTATATGTAGCATAAAGCTAGCTAGCTAGCTAGGACGATGCGTTATCCATCATTCATGCGAGCAAGCACTTGTGTGTGATTTCTGGAACTGTATATATACTTGTGCCACATGCATCTCGACGTATTCTTGCGTGTAAATCGCTCATCCCCGCGTTCCTTTCTCGGGCAATGCTTCTCGCTTTCCGCCGACCCCATCGCGTTCGCTCGCGTCACGTTCAGCGGCTTTTAACGAGGCGGAAAAAAAAATGAGAAAGGGATGATGAGGCGAGGAAAACGGGAGAACCGAAGGCCGCCTTTGCGTTGCTTGGGAGTGCTCTGACGAGCTTGGCGCGCGCCAATCTTTCTTGTTTCGTATCCTTTTCCTTTTTTCTCCTATGCGGTCATGTCTCTCTCTCGCTCTCTTTACATGTGTCAAGCTAGGTGAAATGCGAACCGAATCGCGTGTTTTCGTTCGTGCGTGCGTGCGACAACACCGCTCAAGGCAGACGCGCACCGGCAAGACCAGCCGTCCGTCCATCGGCGCCAACTGCTGAGTGACGCGACGCATGTGCCACCAAGTTTAGCTCTGTTTGGCTGGACCTAAACTTTGACAGCAACGACGGTGGCGTGAACCACAGCCGTCCTGCCGTCCAGGTCCAAGAACGCACACATCCTCCATCGACCTCAACATATCTCTCCATCTAGTAGTACCTATATTGTCTGCGCTACCATCCACCATGATTAACTGCTCCTTTTTTCCACAGGAAATTCGTGACATGATGGCAGGGGGAAAACATCACATAGCAGGCGGACAATCACTCTGACTAACTCGTTATCTGCATACTCCAGATGGTTCCGAAAACTCCCTCGAATTTTTACAAATATATATATATGACGTTGGTGATCAATTCATTTTGTCTTCTAAAAGAGGCTTAATATATATACGTCTGGTTTGGTGCCTGTCTAGTTAGCAGACATATATCGATGTTCATATTTAGAATGATCAAAAGTACACGACCAAAAAAAGCCTTGATTCTATTCACAACGCTGGAGAGCACACTATTTTTTTCTTAAAATAGATGAAGATATATGCAGTGGACGCGCATTGCTGAGCATATACAGGCAACCAGAAACATGAGTGTTAGACGGTTTAAAAAAAGAAAAAAACATGAGCGTTAGACTAGTTGTCGTGTTACTCAATCTTGCAGCACACAAATAATTTTTGATCCACGCGCACCCATCCGATCCATTCCAGGCGCCATGCGTATAGCCTCCCCAAAACAGGCGGCAATCAACCACCTAGTTACCGGTCCTATCGATCGGGACCAGCGTACATGACCAGGAAGCCGCTTTCATAATATGGCGGCAATAATCGACGCACAACTACAGAAAAATTTAAAACCGTAGCAGACTTGCAAGCACCTCTTCTTTGACGATTGGCGATGTACTACTCTTTGCTTTGACATTGGGGAGCTCTGAACACGGTTATTACTTTATGCTACCTGCTGCCAATACATGACACCAGCTAGCTCCATGCATATGCTGCGATGGAGGAGAATATGGCCACTTCTTCTTTGAGCTGACGTGAAGCGCGGTAACCATTATAAATGGCGCAGTGGACCTCCCCTTGATAGAACTGTTTGGGAATCAGACCAAAATTATCCGGGTCAATTGCTTAGAAAACAACGCATGTATATGATGATGGTAGCTAGCTTGAAATTGTATTTGTTTGTCGGGTTCAAAGCATGGCCTGGCCTGTGTAATGGATGGTATTAGCGAGTGGATTTTTCTAGGCACTTCTCTATCCAGGAAGTGGATGCGTACAATACAAAGCAATCATGCATGATATATGCCTGCTGATTTCTGGTCCGTGAGGCCTAAATACGGCCGGGTTTGTGGGCGAGAACAACAATGGTGTCATTTTCGTGCACTATTCAAAAGAAATCAAGAAATTTTCTTTAAAGAGTGGCTTGTCCTTGTTAATTTATCAGGTATTTATCCATTTCCAGGCGTATACACAAAAGCAAATAAAAGTAACAGTACATAACAAAGGAAAATAATTAGCAGGAGCAGCACATATATGAAACAGAAAATTAGAGAGACGCACCCATCATTATGACTTTGAACGAGTGCTCAAGAATCACATTGCTGGAAATCCATGCACGCCTGGTGTCATATGCTTTGTGCTTTTGTTAGCGTGCTTCCATTGTCACGCTCACACATGACAAACGGGACAAGTCAGCAGATTGCCTTTGGCTTGATGATCGTAGTGGTGGCCAAGTGGGTGCACACAGCCCTGACGATCGCCGAGCGATCTCGATCTCTGTCAGGACAGATCACATCTCCCTCACTTATTAACCGTCGCTACAGTGCCTGTTAATCTAGTGTAGATCGGACTCGCTTGTTTTCATTTTCTGATCACAAGATCGGACGGTCCAAAGCACGTGTGTATAGGTATAGCAGTCCTCTCTGGCCAGGAGCCATGTGCCGCGAGACGCGGCCTTGTGCTACCCGTTCGTCTGCAGCGGAGACGTAGCTGTTGTTTTTCTCGTAGTCTCGTGGCTCCATGCCCTGCGATCGTGGCTAGGATTCCAGAATCCAGCCTTGCCATTGTAAATGGAGTTCGCCACTGTCCTGCATGGAGCTTTGAGCACACAGAGGATAGTTTAGCGTGCAGCTGATGAGGACTTTTTGAGATACTACCAGCTGAGAGTGTTGTGTTTGTAAAAACAAAGGGCCGAAGACAGTCTGGTGGCAGGCGGCTCAATTGCTTGCTGCCAGTGCTCTCCCACTTAATCAAAGATGGCCGTCAGGTTGGGAATTCAGAAATGAGTTGGATGCCTCAACCAGAGGTTGTTGTCAGCCTCAATAAGACACGGCACTCACTAGCAAATATTTTCAGCTGAAAGAACAAATAGCACGCTGATGGCAAACCGCTCAACAAAACGCAGCGTCTGATGCCACACTAGCTAAACGATTTACATAATGGCAGAGTTCAGCAATCATGACGGGACGGCGCATATACGACGATACGAATCAAATCGTGCAGCTATCAGACATGACAAATACAGTCCCCCATTTGTTCACATCGTTATCTTCAGGGAACCATTTCAGAGGCATAATAATGCTCATTTCAGTAGTAAAACCTCACTGTTACTATTACCGTTTCACCACTGACATCAAACTATAAAGGACATGAGAATGCCCCATCACCATCAAAAAGATACAAAAGCCATTAACAGGGTTTTTCGAGGGGGACCGTTACAAGAATTGGCAAGCCTCATGTGACATCCTTAAATACGAAAAAAGATCAAATGAAGCCGGTCCAAACCAAATCAGAGAAAGAGATGCTAGCCTATGGTAAGATTGGTCAGAGGACAAACAAAGGCAGGGTGGGAGAACCGAATTCCCATGACACTCCAACCCCACCACCTCACGCCCAGTGTGTATTTATTTTCCCCATGCTTTAAGGAAAGAAGAGACCAAAGAGATCTGAACAAAGTGGGGAAGCAACCTCCTTGCAGGAAAGAGGAGGTGCGATGCGGATGAACAGATGGTGCAACAGCAACTGAATTATATATGCGCCTTCAAATTGGCAGGCTGGTGCGTGCCAAAGGGCCTGTCATGCAGTCCTGCTTTCAGACACCACTCCATTCCACTCCACCCAACCAAACAAGCCAGGCATTATTGATGCTGCCACGATAATTTACAGGAAAAATGTCAATTAAGAATCAAATACATTCACATGTGTACAACGATCGGTAATTGCAGGTAAACTTCGATGATATGCAGCCAGCAGCTGTCAACATATGCAAGTGCCGCGACGCATCTGGCTGAACAACCTACATGACACTTTACCAGTAGCCCAGCACTACAGAAACTTTCAATTTTCAGAACAAATTCCAAACAAATTAGATAGGGGACTGACACAAGGCACGCATGGTGCGCAAACAAGCTCACGTTTAGGCTAATCCGCTTTCACAGGTTCTGATGAATCATGGCCATCACCACTGCTGTCTTTCTCCACTTAATGCAGTGCTCAAACCAAAGCATATGGGTGCTGTCAGAGCGCCCCTAGCTTTCCTTTGGCCCCAAGCTCACACTTCTCCATGCTCCTCCCGCTCTTTAGCCGCCACCTACTCTCCTGTTGCTCCCATTAGCATCCTTGTCGCCATTCTTTTCCATACTTTTCCTGCCATCCATTCTTTATTTTCTTTCTTTCATATCCTGCTTCTTGGTGGGATAAACACGCACAGCAAGGTCATTCGGGCTTTCATTATAGAGACTGATGCTACGGGAGACTGATGAGTGTTTCCTGGAGGAGGCACCAGGCTCAACAAGCACCGTCACATGCACTGCCTTTATATAATTACACTCTTCTGATCTTTCTCATGTGATCAAGCCCAAGGTCACCACCTCTCTGGCCGCAACAGCTGCACCTGTCTCTCCAACCTTGCTTCATCTTCCCTTTCTCGCTACAGGTCACAGTGCCCCTGACTACTCTTGGATGTGTGCGCTCTTTAAGAAATGAGTGTATGTCTGCACCTGTGCGAAACATCATAAGACTGCGCACTGAAACAAAGCTGAAGCGATGAAGCTATCCTCCTGCGAGATCCAAGGCCATGTTGCCGCAGTTAAACTCAAATACTCCGATCAGTAGAACTAGCAAGTCCTGCTTATCAGTTTACTCAACACCAGGTAAGAAAGTGAAGCAAGATTCAAGATCGGTAATAGGAGTAGCTGATTAGAAACGGGCATGTGCATTGGTCCTTCCCTATGTATGCAACTCCATATCGCAAGGCTCCTTCCCGTCATGCGATGCATGCATGGCCTCTGGGCCTGACCTCAGATTTGTATCTACTGCCCACTGCAGCGTGCAGCGTGCAGTGGCTTCACCATTACTCAATTCTGGCGAAGAGAGCCGAGTCAGATACCTAAATTGTGATGGCCCGATATTATTGTCAACTAACGTGTGCCCCCTGGCATGCCCTTCCAAAGGGTCTGCCCTGTGCTTGCCCATCTAGTCCACAGCACCGTTGCACTGTCTTTTGATGCCATTCTAATGGGAGCCAGGATCGAGGCCAGCCAAGCACTCACTCGCCGACTGATTCCGATTCAAACATGAATAGGGACACTAGGCTACTGGAGAAGAAAGGAGAAAGAAAAGATAGAAAAGGTCGCCATTGTAGACAGGAATTAATTTGGACTTAGCGTACCACATGCAGGCAGGCCATCCTCTTCAGTCTTCTCCAACCCACTTGATGGCAATCACATGAACTGAACAATGCTGTTTATTGTTTGCTGTGTTTTCGGATTCCACCACCCCCCCCCCCCCCCCCCCCCCCCCCCCCGGTATACCTGGGACTGGATTAACATCCAAATCCAAAAGATAACATCCAAATCAAGTCCAATTAAAAAAGATCAATCCGAATCCAACTCCAATTAAGATGCCCGTTGTCCAATCCAATCCGGATTGACTAGCGCAGCTGAAGGAACGGCAGCGACGGGCTTCTTCCATGGACGCGCTGCCCTGGCCGCGTCGCCGATGGCGTCCCCGGTGCCAGTGCCGCCGGCCAAGGAGCCAACCGCGACGTCGCTGATGGCGTCCCCGCCCGCCCTGCCCCTGGACAGCACCTCGGCCTCCGCGCCCTCCGCCGACGTCCCCTCGTCGAGCCCCCTCGGCGTCGGAGCCGCGCTCACCCCGCCGGCGTGACCATCCCCCAGGCTGCTGCGCCCGCCTCCAGCGCCGGCGTCGTCTTCGCCGCAGCCAGCTTCGTCGGCGCCGTCGCCGGCGATGGCGAGATCGAGACGGCGCGAGTTCCTGCCGCCGACGATGGTCGTTGTGTTTCTGGAAGGTTGTTGTTGAATAATCCATTTGGACTCTGGACCGTATTGGACTTCATGCTCCTGGACATCCAAGTCCATATGCGATCCAATCCATATTAATCCATATCGTTTAATCCAATTGGACTCTGGATGAGCCAAAGTCCAGTCCCAGGACTACCCCCCCCCCCCCCCCCCCCCCCCCCCCCCCTCTTTTCTCCTGTAAAATTTACTGTTTACCTGATTCTCAATAAGGTGACAGCCAAACTAGATTTGAAATGCTAACGGCATCTAACTGCCAGCCAATGGGGAATTGACTGACAATTATTTAGACATACATGTGCACTGCTCATACTTTGCAGGTATCCTTGCTTTTTTCTTTCAAAATAATAATAAGCTCCTTACTAAAGCAGCACTATTTTTCCTTCACCAGGGAAATTAAAATAAGTAATTTATCACAAATAATAATGTGAAAAAACGTTTTGTGCATGAGCAAGTGGGTGTTATCCATCAGTGTTGTCCACCAATGCTGGGTCACGGCTACAGGAAAGGCCCAAAAGATGCCGGCTAGACGATTATTTTGTAGGTTGCTTCCCGGAGTAACAAACTAAGCATGCATACTGAATAGGCTCTCCGCACAAGATGCGACCTAATCCAATCAGCATATTGCGACGAGGAAAGAAATATCACATTAGTTGCTTCGCACATAGCCAAGATATATACAAGAGGTTGAACGTAACACATTTTAATGGCAGGTAGTTTAATGACTTTAGCAGGTTCAAGACACCATCTGATCCATATACTGCTTCAAGGCACCATCTGATCCATCGGCATTGCTATATGACAACCAAGAAACATAAACAGAGAGAGAATAACGAAAAGACAGCAGAAGTGGTATAAAGCCAGAACTACAAGGCAGACGAGGAAAGCCGCAAGCAAAGCCCATTTGGTCTCAGTGTCAAGGGGGGTCACACAACCAAAAAAACCGGAATTGGTATCTTCTCCATTAGCACACCTCGGTGCGAACACTCTTGGATCCTTATAATAATAGTGAAAAACGGCGCCAAATATATGCTAGGTTCATTCCTTTGATGAGCACGACTCCACCAAGAGAGAAGCTAAACGAAAAGGAAGCACCTAGGGGAGAAAACTTTGACAGGTAAAAAGACGGGAGGGAATTGCTTCGGACGCGGCCATGGTGGGTTTGTTACATGCTTAAGTCAGGTGAGTAGAAAGATGCTAAAGCAAAGTGGATAGAAATGGATGATCCTCGGTACCGAAAGGCAGCAACTGAGGCTGATCTTCTTTAAAGATACGAAGTTCAGCTGTGACCATTTTCCAAACAGCCTTCTATTACCTCCATTCGAGATATAAAGTTGGATATTCCGAGGGCAAACCTTTTAATCCATCCGTTAAGATGATAACACACATCAGAAACGCAAAGACAGATAAGTGCGTGATAAGTCTCCTTTTTTTTTCCCCCTCGAACAAGTGTGTAATAAGTCACACCTCACATCTCCATCGGTCAATTACTATACATTGAAGAAAGGACCAAGTTTGGGCAAGTTATCGATCCCCAACGACAAAATAGCTAGCATGACTTCCTCTTACAATTCATGTCTGTAGACGTTCTAAATTATATTAAGATATTATAAGTTAATGCAGGTTAGTGTTTTTGACATCTATGCTAAGCATGTCCACACTCGACACTACATGCACAGGCTAGCTAACTTTTGACATAACATCTAAAACTGATGAAAACACTTGCATATACAATGCTTGGAAGATAGCGTTGCCCGCTGTCAGTCCAGCTCATTGGCATATTCTACTCAAAATTTTCCTGTCTCCACTAGTGTTGCCTTATGTCACTCCCGTCAAGAACCTAAAATTAACTTGTAGTGAGTTTCTACTCATACATCCACATCATTGTTTCAGATAAGAAACTGAGATAATTTTCTGACTCGGTCATGTAATGCAAGCAGCAGCGATCTAGTCACTGCCTTAAGACAGATGATTTCATAGTCTGTTTTATCTTTTTGTTTTGATCACCTCTGTAACCTCGTCTAATGAATGAATAGGCAGTCCTCCTGCCTTTTCGTCACCCGTGACACAAATGAAAGAAACAAGCATTAACAATAACATGGAATCCATGGAGATAAAATGACGCCGAGAAAAACAAATGATATCTACATCACCACTTGGCACTTGCCCAGTTTCCCCGATCGATATTTCCATTTGCCGGGCTATCACCAGTAAATCTTTCTCAATCCAAAAGTTTGGCAAAGGAGAATGATGGCCAGATGGAAGAGGACCATGGATGGACAACCAAATAATTTGTCGATGGAGCGCATGTATGTATGGGGGCAGACTACCAACCAACGAATAGAACTAAAAACACAACACGCAGGTATGCCTTTTTTTTCAATAATATATCTAGATCAAGACTTTAAGAGGGTGATTTGCACAAACAATGTGTGGTCAAACAAATAATACCACCGGTTGCAACGAAGGTTCCAATTAGAGTGAGCCGGAATTGCAGAAGACAACGTGGATAAGGTGGCAAATTGTAACATGGATAGTAGCCTCTTCTTCTTCTTCTTCTTTTTTTTCCCTTGTGCTTAAAGTCATGACTATTCCAACCGAGCGGCATCGAAATAGAATAAAACTCAACTTATATAGTCATAATCAGCAGCCAAAATGTAAACTGCATTTCACGTTTTAACCTAGCCTTGCACTATTTTGATACCAACACATGCAAATTGAAACTATGTAACAAACAGGGGATACATACAAAGACCATTTGCGTACCAAGAAGTGCAGCTACTGGATAGCTGACGGCGGCCGGGCGAAGAGACGCACGATGCGACCGTAAATTCGCCCACGACACGAGACGGCATCAACCAAAGGATCCACCAGCAGGGTCGGTCCGCCTCATCCGGCACCCTAGTACTGATGAACAAACACATCGAGGTGATCGGCGCCGTGGAGTGCCTGCGGCATCTCCGCCCTGACTGTAAAGAGTCAGGCACGAGCACGGCGGCTCGCCGCAGCGTGGGACTGGGACGCCCCCGATTGGAGAGAGCGGAAAAGACCACTGGAGCTGTGCCCGTGGGCTGGGAAATCCATCCCGCGACATACTACAGGTCAGTGGTGAAGTAAATGGGCTCCTGAGAAAAGGCCCAAGGACTCGGCTACGTAACATTCTCAAGAAAATTTATATCTTGCCGAGTGCTAAAGGGTTCTAGCAACATTTGATTTTCAGCCATGCTAATGGGTGCCAAAAGTTTTTCTTTTTTGAATAAAGAGAGAGATAACGTCAAGGGTGAACATCTTTCAGAACTGTTGTACTGCACACCCCCCAGCTAACCAAACCCGCAGCATGTTGCATACATATCGTCAAGGCATCGCCGACTCTGAAAGTAGCATATAGCCGAGAGAAAGCCAAGCATACGAAATGTATCTGTCGAGATTTTTTTTCTAAAAATATAGTAAGTGAAATCTCTCTCTAAAGGTGCATTAGCAGTGCCTTGCAAAATAAACCTGATCCATGAGAAAGAAGAAGAACGCCGGCCGATTTTGTGTGGGCCGTGGGCTAGCTGTTATTGGCGGTCCCCTCTATAGGAGGTCGGTCCCACGTATAAACGCCCCCGTCCGTAAAACCTTCACGATCGCTCAAAAAAAAAAAAAGTAAAGCCTTCACGAAATCTCACGACTCCGTAAAAAACCCCACGCAATCTCGATCTCGACCCCGATGGCGCCGACGACCCGACGACGGGGGCTTGGTCCTTTCCCGGCGGCGAGGCGAAAACGCGTGCGTGGTCCTTCGCCACTCGGGCTACGAAACAAGAGTGATGCTACTCCGGCGGGATCACTCGATCATAATGGTGAGCCACCCGACGGCTCTTCTCTAGTTCTCACTTACGCCGGCATGAAAAAAAAATGAGTAGGGAGTTTTAACTTTCGCTACCACATGTATGCCTCGTGGAGAATATAGAGATTTGGCGAGGCGATTTCAATTCCGCACCCGCAGAGTTAGGGTTCCGGACTGCGTTGAGGTGGTGCTTTGACCTTAATCGGACGGTCGGTCGGCATGACTGCGTTAGCGGAGTAGTACGTCTTTAAGGCGTAGCTAGGCAACTCTATGGTGACAAGGCGCTCGCCCCAACCTCGTCCGGGCAGGCGAGAGGGGTGTTGTGGGTGTGCTTCTGCGGTTGGCCGGAGATGGTGGCGTTCAGCCTCGATCGGACCCTGGACTGATTCACACTTGGTAGCTGGATGCGCGATGTGTTTATACCTACGTTTTTCTTGTTACTTGTGTGCTTACACAATTCTGTATATTCGCAGCCGACCGTTTGGGGAATCTTGGGTTGATCCTGGTGATGTTTGAGACGCCCTCTGGCTTTGCGATCTTTTGTTTTGATGGGGTTCTCCTCTTCAAACCTGATGCCATGGAGGTACTTTCTTTTTTGTTCCTTGTACTTGATTACGGATGTGCTTCTGCTTGCTCTTGTTACACAAACTATTTTTTTATCTTCTTTTGTCTCCTCCAGAATATATGGGCAAACTTCGTGAGGGATTATCGGGCAGAACATGTTCGTAATTTTCTTTCCTCGCAATTAACCACAGTAGCAATCTTGCCTCATTCATGACCGTGGTGTTTTATTATTTATTTTGCATTGAGGAAGGGTGGGATTTACAAACGCTTACCTTGAAATTGGTGTTGATGGTATTTCTGCCATCACCACCAGTCCACCACCCTACCCATGCACTTTAACTTTATTTGGCAACAGCTTGTGTGTTGGATCAATGTCGTCCTACTTGTTTGATTACTTCATTCGTCTCACGAACATGTCTGATTTGGGAATTTACCAGTCTGGTTCCTCATGAATATCATACTACTTGCAATTATTTGATTTGTGTGACATGGCATTCGTTGATGGTACGGAGATTGCTGATCGAGGAATATGGCTGAAACCTATGAAGTGTTGCAAAGCACCAATTTCGAACCATGAACCGCTAGGGATATGATTGAACACTTAAATGCAACCACCAAAATGACCACTGTTGACTATTTTAGAAGTGTATATCGTTGTCATATATTCAATTAATCTGAATTAGTCTGAAAGGTACAATAGTTAAGGAATGTTGGGTCTCCCCCTCAATGCTGACATTTGATTACTCTTTTTATGCTCATCCGTGTTTCTTCTTTTATCAGGTTGTTTGGCTGAAAGAATATGCAACTTTTAAGGATAAGTCCAGTGCCATAAGTTTCGATACTGGTGTCAGCAGAAAGCTTAAAAACATGATCTTGAGGTGGCACCGCCCTGGGCAGATTTTAGCTGTTGGAAAGCCTGAATATAAAGCAATTATTGAGACAAGCTTGGTCAGTGCAAAGCTCTTTGTTTGCTTATTTATGTTTGTGCAGTCTCACTGGGTACCTTTATTGCAACCTTTTCAGGATATTCCCTGCCTGTTTTGTGATACTGTGATGGAGGTGATGTGGGGCCTGAAGAATCTTATGCATGTTTTAGTGCCTCAAGAAAAATCACAGCTGACCAAGGAGGATCATTTTCCAATCAGTCGAGGCCTGTTGAATGCCCTGGATCATTATGGTTTTGAAGTCAAACCAGAGATGGTAAGTGAACCGGGCTGCCTACTTGCCTTCAGTATGCCTGATATGAACTTCTAACACGAGATGATGATTTCCTTATCATTAGTTTTACACTTTCAAAAGTTTATGCACTTATTACAATGCTTAGATCTTCACTCATCAAAGTTTTTGATGCAATATATTCAAAGTATTTGCCTCTGCAACACCCTTTTAGTGATGCAGTAATGTCCTTTGTATCCAGGTTAATGACCGTATTATTGTGGCGGCATGTGCCTTGTTTGATTGTGATTGTATTGAGAAGAAGCATTCCAGAGCCTTGCAACTTGGCGGGCAACACCTTCAGGAAGTGTCTGGCATAAACTCCCAGGGTTGGGGCTTACTGAAACTTGCTACAGCTCTGAAGATGATATGTTACCCTGAAGAAGAAATCAGAGAAATTGCAGTAGGCAATCCTCAAGAGGTAAACCATTAATAATCATGTATTTTATCACCAAGCTGCATTTGATGGAAACTTGTTCAAGTAATGGACCGAGAGCATGTTTCTTTAGATGTTTTCAGCAGATGAGCTACCTAAGTTTGTCTCTGATTGCCATAAATACGAAGATAAGCTTATGAAGAGTGCTTGCCTGAGAATGTACCAGGAAATGGTATGTGCCTGCGAAGCTAGGGATGATAATAAGATGGTACTGGCCTCCTTGGTTAAAGGGACGAGCTGAATCCAAAAGTCTTAGAGACTAGCTGAAACAGATCTCTAGAGACTAGCCTCTAACAGCAGTGTCTCGCAGTTTTTGGGCTGACTCAGCCTTATGCGCTTTCTCGAGGTCGCATTGTCGAGTCTCCGTCTCCTGGTATGGAAGTCGACAAGGACATCACCCAACGATTGGTGGTATGGTACCCGCGGCAAGTGCTGAGCTCGTCGACGAGGTCATTGATTACGCGCAACGTGGACGCTGCCTTGTTCGCTGTTGTGTTCACCACATCTGTCCCCACCCCACGAGCGTCCGTGGCGGGCTGCCAGGTCGCCGGAGAGAAAATCCGCACAAAATTCAGGGTCGGGTTAGTGATCAAGACACACGTCGCGTAAAGTGAAATATATGTTACTTGCTGCCGCTGTATCTGCTATCTGGACCATCTATTTTCTGGACCATTACCTCGAGATCTGGACCAGCATCAAAGCGTCTGCAGTATTCGGTACATGTACGTGGGCCCGCATACAGTGTGAAAATGGATACGAAATAAAAGCAGGCGCTCCCCAGCCGCGTCCGTTTCATCTCTCTCCCACCACCGACACACCGCTCGCCTCTCTCTCTCTCCACCGCCGTTCTCTCTCCTCCCACTGGCCGGATCTGGACCGACCGGCGTTGAGGCGACGGCTCGCTGGAGGCCGGATCTGGACCGGCGTTGAGGCGACCGCCGTTCTGATGTCGGACCCGATGGCGGGGGCGCAAGCGGCGGCGGAGACCTCGAGGTCGCGGCGGCGGCGAGTGCCGACCGTAGCAGCACATCCGAGGCTCACCGGATCCGGACAGGCCGAGTCGACATTGGCCAGATCCGTGTGTCCCTCATGAGGATCCTGTCGCTCCAGCCGAGGCGCCGGCGGCGGAGGCGACCGGCTTCACGGCGACCTCGTCGGCGACCCTCCTTCCAGATCCGGGCGGGCGGGGTCGAGCGGCGCGACGGTGGCGAACTTGAGGCGGTGGGGGACGGCTCGACGGCGACCTCTCCTTCCAGATCAGAGCTAGGTTGAGCGATGGACACCGACGACGGCTCCTGCGACGTCGACGGCGGCGACGATGGTGATGATGTCCGACGTTCCGGCGAGGTTCCGTCTGAGGGTGGTACAGGGCCGCCAGATCTGGTTGGTCATCTTCCTCGATGGCCGGATGTGGCCCTCCCCACCAGCACCTAGCCGTGCGGCCTCCAGATCCGGCCCACATGGAGCTGTGCGGCTGCTCGAGATCCGGAAAGAGGCAGACTGCCTCGCCGGGCGAGCTCGATTCCAAGCGCGGCGACGTGGTCCTCGTCTGGAGCTCGACTCCATGGCGCGAGAATGTGTGCTCCACCGTGCCCTCCAGCGTGCGCACCTCTGCCTTCATCTCGCTCAACATGTGTGCCTCCATGCTCTCTCTCTCTCTCTATCTCTCTCTCTCTCTCTGAGATCTGTCCCTGTTCACGACTGAGATGTTCTTTTTACTGCTTGTCTTGTCGGTGATTGCTGTTACTACTAGTGCCGCTCTATTTTTTTTCTCTGATTTTGTAAGCCTGGCCTAATGCTGCGTGTTCATACATGCATTAGCTAGCCAGCAACCTACTAGCAGCATCAGCCAGTTGTGCCCATTTTGATTGTGATGCATTAGCTGGCTTCATGCTAAATCTTTTGTGGGCATCCTGATTTGTTGTGGTGTGGAGGTGACAGCACTAAAAATATTTTGCTTCTGATTGTTTGAGAAGTTCATCAGATTACTGATTAAATGTACATGGTGTGTAGGCAACAAGAGCAGTATTGTGGTTCTTTTCAAAATTATGATAAGAGATTTGTACATATTCATAGTTGGGTTAACAATTTATAATTTATGAACTGAGATTCATTCATGTCCTTGATCTATTTTGTGGCAGATTCAGTGTTAACAAAATTTATTTGCAGATAAGAAATGAGCATATGTTTGTGTTAGTCCAGTTTTGGAACCTTTGTCGAGCTTCTTCTTGATTGTCTAAATAAATTTGTTCTCACGTTCCTTCTCTTTTCTTTTTACAGAATAGAAATGAGCAATAACATTTTGTAATCACCGGCAATTGAAATTGAACATTACGTGTACAGGTAGATTTTTTTCTCCGTGCATGTACATGTTCTTGTTGATTCAGAGGTACAGGTGAAGCTCTGTATGAGATTTATTAGTAGTTCAATTGTACAGATCAGTGACTCTATTATTTTCTGATGCACTTTATTGGAGTACAGGTAGTGATCACTCTTCAAGTTGTTTGAGATTCATTTTGGTGATTTCCCTTCATTTTGGTGATCATCACTCTTCAACATCATTTTGCAATCAAATATAATTGAAATTGAACATTAGGTGTACATGTAGATTGAAATCTCTATGATTTGAAAACGAACAGGCAAGTTTCCTTGTGCTTCGATTGTTCCTCCTTTTCAATTTTCAGGCACAAGTTTCATTTTGAATGATAGCGATCTTGGTGGGCAAACAAAATATTTTACAGAGTATAAATGAGCAAAGAACATCTTGCAATCCCATGTAATTACAATTAGGTGTACAGGTATATTTTTTTCATAGTGCATGTCAATATTTATGATGATTCAGAGGTACAGGTGAGGTTCATTAAGGAACCTGTACATGTACTTGATTTTGTTTATCTGGCATCTACAGTGGAGAAATTTTGTTTGAGTGAGGTTTACGGGTTCAAGTGTATATGAGAATTACAGTGACAATTCTTTTTTGTACATATATTTGTAGAATCATAAAAGATTTCTTCATAGTACTCTCTCTGTCCCGAAATAGATGTCGCTGTTGACTTTTTTGACTGCTCGTCTTATTCAAATTTTTTGCGTAAATTTATTTATTTTGTTACAATTTGTTTTATCATTGAATATATTTTAACCATGACATATTTGTATTTATATTTAAATAATTTTTTAAATAAGACGAAGAGTCAAACATGATGTCCAGTGACAACTATTTTGGGACGGAGGGAGTATCTCTTAAGAGTTAACATGATCGAAACAGAACTGGTCCTGAATGGGGGCCAAACGGTCCGGGTGGTTCCCTTTGAAATATTGTTGTATATTCAACTTTCAAATGTTTGATCATTAAAATAATCTTCATGTGGTGCTGTTGATGTTTAAAATTCAAAATTTGTTACCGTTGCCTGTTGAAAGAAAAGCCTGACATTTGTCTGTAGTGGGTTGTCTTGTACTACAGGTGACATTAATGTTCCTTGAAATCAGGTGCAATCAATAGCTGTCCTTCCTGCTCTTATGCATAAGGCCCCGTTCGGATGCATTTTAGAGCCCTCTACAGTTACTGTAGCTGTCACATCAAAGATGCTGGCAGCATTTATGTGTACTAAACAAAGTCAAATTACAAAACTAAGTTCAGGACTCTCGTCTATTTCGCGAGACGAACGTAATGAGGGTAATTAAGCGGCGATTAGACGATGGTTACTGTAGCATCACTGTGTTAAAACATTGATTAATTAGGCTCATTAGATCCGTCTCGAAAAATAGCGTTTATCTGCAGAAAGGTTTTGTAATTAAATTTTATTTAGTACCTCTAAATAGTAAGATTCTTTTTACTTTAGAGGGGTATAAAGTTTAGAGGGTTTTAGAGGGGGAACCGAACGCCACTTAAAAAAAATTACAATACAACCACTGTAGAGCAATCTGTACCTTTGATTTGAACAGTAAAAAAAATCCAACGGTCACTGTGGAAGGTATAGCTGCAGCACGGTACATAATATATTTTTCGACACGTCGCGCTAATGGCAAAAGCGCCGATGGCGACCATTGGAGCAGCGATGGCTGCAGATTGTTTGTCTAGCTTGTACTTCCGTGATCTTTATATGTGGACTATATACTTCCTCCGGTTTTAAATATATGACATTGTTGATTTTTTTCGTTAGTTTGATCATTCGTCTTATTCATAAATATTAGTGTACATAGCTAAATATATAATTAACTATAAAGTACTTTTGATAATGGATCCAATGATACTCATTTCATGTTAAGAAACTAATTATTTAAATATATATTGTTGGTCAAAGTTTAATAAAAAATCAACGGTGTCATATATTCAAAACCGAAGAAAGTATTTATAGAGGAAAATTTCAAGCTATAACTATTTTCAAAGAAATCGTCATCTTTTCACATTTTGTTGCAAAAGTTAGTCCCTTTTAGTTAAGTTGAACTGACTAATAGTAATCAAGATAGACTAACAATTAGTCCCACCTATTAATCTCTCTGTTTGAAGTTTTAGGGACTAAAAGGTAATTAACTATTAGTCTCTTGAATCCAAACAAGACCTTAATGAGCGCAGCCATATCATCTACATGCAACAACATATAGCTAGTAATATTTGCACCACCCTCGTCCAGCAGCTCGAGCTAGCTGATTTGTGCTCATTAAAGTATTTAGCGGTAGCAAAATTATTGCTACGATTATCTATCAAGAATGTTTCTTTCATGCGTAAAAAGGGTTTAATTAGGGTTCATGCTACAATTTTGTAATATCATAACCAAGATTAGTAAAAACAAATTAATGGTGCCACAAAGCTTGTCGGCTGCAAATTTATGCTACAATTTTCTATCAAGAATGTTTCTTTCATGCGTAAAAAGGGTTTAATTAGGGTTGATGCTACAATTTTGTAATATCATAACCAAGATTAGTAAAAACAAATTAATGGTGCCACAAAGCTTGTCGGCTGCAAATTTACGAGCCCATTTTCTGCTTAGTGGAGGAGAGTGTAGGGGAGAGAGTTTGACGATTATCTTTTTTTTTTCTGAAATATAGTATCGGCTAATGCGCTTGTATAATTACGAGTACTCGTCACCATTAACACACAATCTTTCATGCGTTGGGTTGACTGCCTACCCTATGAACACCTGTAAGAGAGAGAATGCGACAACTGATTTTGGTATTGACAAAGTCAACGTCTCATTGTCGACGAAGATGCCACCTTCTGTTAAAAAAATAATTAAATGTAAGTGAAAAGTTGTACTCTGCAAAGAATTGTAGCCCGAATAAAAAAATAAGGCCATGCTCAAACTAACCAGCTCAAAGTTTACGAATTAAATTTGTGTAGGCTGTAAAATGAGCTGGGTTATTTTCGGAGTTGACCATCGATCCGTCGTGAGTATACTACATGGGCTTTGCTGAAATAGGAGTCTTCCGATGTTGTGCAGTAGCGAATTAGACGAAACAGAGAGAGATCGTTTGCTGCTGACACTTTGCAGACGCGTCACGGCAGTTGGCGGCCGGATTTGATAAGTGAAGAGGAGGAATTAGCGATTCCATACGTGTGTATATACTCTATCTGTTTTAAAATATAGACATTTCTGGAATTCACAATTTTTGTTAAAATATAGATATTCCTTGATTCACAATGCATCTCTTTTCTTATTCCCACTTATCATTGCATCGTTTCCTGTGTTCATCATTTTTCATCTCTTTTTAGTTACTGAGTCCAAACCTAAAATTGTATGTATTTTGAAACGGAAAGAGTACAAAGAAAGAGGCGGTCTTCCAAGTTAAAACGGACTAGTCAACGGAATGGAACAAGTATCCAGTTTAGGTAGGGCCAAAGCAATAGGGTTGAGCTGCTCGCCGCACGGAACTGCCGGCGCCGGGGCACGGGCCACGGACGCACGCTAAGGGTGTGTTTGGTTTGTGTAGAAGAAGCTAACCAGGCTCTGAATATGCAGAATCTTTACTTTTTGTGCTGTTTGGTTACATGCACCATAAAGTAGCCTGGCTCCGGTAATGCAAAAGTGCTCTCTTAGCCTGGCTACACGAGAACGCCCGAATCCACCGTTTCCAGTTAGCCAGGCTCCGCTTCACCAACCGTACTCTCGCCCGCTGTATCTCGTCACCCCTCCCGTATGCTTTCCCTTCCCCTGCGCCGAATCGGACTTGCGCTGCCGCTGTCGCCGCCGCCGCTCACGCCCTCCGCCACAGAGATCCAGTAGGAGGACTTCGCATGGCCCAGGCCGCCGAAGAGCCCCGCATGCTTCAAGCCGTGTTGTTCTCGTACACGTCATCGCCGTCCTCATCGTCTCCGGCACCAGCGCCGCCTAGGTGACCGAGGCCGCCACGCGCCTGCTGGTCGGCCGGCGCCGCCAGTTGCCGCGCGACCCCTGAACGCCCACGCGGCCCACGCCACCGACTTCCTCACGGCGGTGGCGCCCCGTTGGCGTACAGCTCTTGTAGCGCGGCCTCTCGGCCGTGACGCCGAGTAGGGGAACTGCTTCTCCGGCCACGAAGCCACCGACTTGCTCCACTTCAGCCCACCCACGGCCATCGATGCGGACAAGGTTGCGGAGGCAGAGGAAGACGAGGATGACGACGACGTCGTCTTCTTCCGGTGGAAATGGATGAACTTGTGCGAGGCGCTGCCCGAAGTGGCGGCGGCGGCTCTTCTGACCGGCGGAAGGGGGTGCTCGCTGCCGTACTGGACGCCGTCCAGCAACGCCGCACCCGCCTGGCCGTCGTCCTCGCCCTTAGCTCGCCCTGTTTCTTTCGGACTTGCTGGTACTCGCGGCTACGAATCGGTTGAGGTTATCAAGCTAATTGATTTAATTGAGTGAGAGTAATCACTGCCAGCGGACCTGCCATGGCCGGCGGTGAGGACGACCACTGTCGAGCTGCTCCTCGAGCTTTCACCAATCATCACTAGCGCTGCAAGTATTCGATGAAATGTCTCACTTGCTGCTAATGTAGTAGGGGTACATTGTTTTTTTTAGGGAACGGTAGTACAGTGTGTTAGATTTATTTCAAGATGGCTCTTGTGTTTTATCTCGAGTCGCATGTATCCTAAATGATTGGCTTTAGACATGTACATGTGCTTTTTTCTTTGTTCTTTTGGAAATAAAAGATTGCTTGTACAAAAGATATTGGTATATTCTTCAAAAGTTGTTAAAATTCAAAGTTCAAGTGAATATATTCTAAGACATGAATCGTGTTGACTAGAGGATGAAAGAGAGGTGATGTTGCTAAAACTCACCACATCATATGCAAGGTGATTCCACTCAAGTGAAGCCAGGCAGCCAAACAAAAGCTTGCACTAGCCAAAAGTTGCTTATGCATCCAACCAAACACATGACTCTTTCTTAGCATTGCATAGGGATAGCCTGGCTTGTGTTGGCCTGAATAGAATGTTATGCATGGCTTAGCTAGTCCAACCAACAAAACACACCCTAAAAGGGTAATGGAAGCACAAGGCACCACCACTCGACGCTCCCGCCTTCCCGGGGATCAACGGAACGCGCAAGCGCGAATGTCGAGTCAGTTCGTGTAAGACAGAGTACGGCTCAGCTGTCCAGGACACTCCTTGTGTTGGCGCCATCCGCACGCTCCCTCGCGCGCTTTCCCTGCCCAAACTCTTTTGTCGCAAAACACAGCCGAGCCCAAACGCATCTCCTAATCATCTTATGCAAATGCAACGAGTGAGTAATGCAGTGTTAGAAGCTTTGGATGGATCAGAGCAAAGCTAAATTCACGAAATCAGTCGAATACTAGAACCGAACGTGCAAGAACAAAAAGCAAACAGGAAGGACGAGATTACTAGCACATCAACTCATAAATGTGATCATTATTGCTAAAATATATATTCATGATATGCCTTCTAAAAATATCGCCACATAATTTTATCCAAAAACATCTCCATATAGCGCGCACGCACGCATCCATACGAACAAATACTCAGCGGCACAGGCCATCTCCATGCAGCCAAAAAAAGAAAAGCGTACTAGCATGATCGAAGCCTTTTTTTTCGTTTTCAGACATGCGTGCACCACCCCATATTGAACCCTCGCGTCTAAAATCCTTGCATGCGTGCGCGCGCGCGCTACGCTGTGCCCAGTGGCGGAGCCACCGAACAGGTTGTGTGTGTGTGAAGTTGGGGGGGGCTTGAGCCCCCTTGCAAACAATCTTAATACTCGATGCGTGCACGGTCGGCTCTGTCGGAAATGGCCATCGGCAGGCTGGGTACCATACAAGGCAGACAGGCAGGCTGGGTACCATACAAAGCAGGCAGGTTGGGTACCATACCGGAAAAAAGGATCCATCGACTTTATATTCGGCAATGACCGGTCCCTATACGAGGTAATAATCATGCACCACGAACTTGATATTTTCAATTCCACTGATGAGGTTATTCCTAATGTTTACGTATATCTTCTTGACTAGGAGTGTACGTTGAACAGCATAGCGAAAGTTGTGCCAAAATGACAGGCTTCGATCACAGGTGTAATTACTGCACAAGCGAGGGAGTCTCCGGACAACAACACCGGTTTTTCGTTCGTCAAGTGTGAAATCAAAGGTACGGGCTATGGGGGTGTTCGGCGCACGGGGTCTAAACTTTAGAGGGTTTTTCTAACGATTATTGTGATTACAAATAAAGTTTAATTACAAAACTAATTTCAAGACTCCGCTCGAATTCGTGAGACGAATCTAATGAGGGTAACTAAGGCGTGATTAGACGATGGTTACTGTAGCATCACTGTAGCAAAACATAGATTAATTAGGCTCATTAGATTCGTCTCGTGATTTAGAGGGAGGGTCGTGACATAGGTTTTGTCATTAAATTAATAAAAATATGTTTAAATAGTAAGATTCTCTTTGATGTGCCGAGTGTTAAAGTTTAGAGGGGCTACGCCGAACACCCCCTATATCTTGCTCGGAAGACCCTCGCAACCATTTGCCCGCGTGGTGTATGCCCACACATCCATTCCGGACGTCGTTGCTCCCGAGGGCTGGGGCGAGTGGGAAAACTCAACGGCGGCAGACAGGTTAGCTAGTACTTCAATCGGTTTACTGTGGGGGTGTTCGTTTCTCTAGGCCTAATTTTAGGCCTGTTAGAATCTTGTTATTTAGGAGTATTAAATAAAGTCTAATTAAAAAACTAACTGCAGGACTTTGTACTAATTTGCGAGACGAATCTAATGAGGGTAATTAAGTCGTGATTAGACGATGGTTACTGCAGCATCACTGTAGCGAAACATAGATTAATCAGGTTCATTAGATTCGTCTCGCAAATTAGCGCATATCTGTAAAAAGGTTTTGTAATTAGACTTAATCAACAGACTCGATACTTTTCGTAGTATGCAGTGCTAACTTGTCGATCTTGTACTACATGTACTAGCCTCCGAAACACGGATACTTTGCTAAACTCGCGTACCGGTATCGGATACCTATTCGGATACTCGGATACTCAGACATTCTCGGATACCATGCGGCAATCGAGGATGAGAGGATGAGCCTTGACCGCCAAAAAGAGAGAGCACGAACAGAGAGAGAGGGTGCCGGATGAGCCGCGGCCGCCATAGAAAGAGAGAGAGATTGCGGGATGGGAGGTCGGGAAAGGAGACGACCGGCATTCGTTCGTGGAACAGATAAGATAAAGTCAGTTTCTTTTTATTTCGCCCTTTCTCTTTTTAAATAATTGTACAACATATGAATATATAAATCTATGACGCATCTTAGTCTCTCAAACTTTTATTTCTCACATTTTAGTATCTAAAACTCTTCTTTATTTTTATTTATATATATATATTGGCGTATTCCCGTATCCTTGTTTTTGGAAAAATAAGGTATCGAAGTATCGCCGTATCGCGTATCGGTATCCGTATCCGCGTATCCAGCCAACATAGTTACTAGCACTGTATTCTTCGGGGAGTACCGGTGCTACGGCGATGGATGGAAGACAGATGGGCGAGTTAAATACGCCAAGAGACTTGGAGATTCGGAAGCGCAGCAGTACATCGGCTTCTCCTACGTGGACGGGGACGAATGGATCACACCGTTCAGTGACTCGCTCATCGTCGCCTCCTGATATATCGAACTGATCATCTCTTATCATCGTCCATCAAGTTGTAATAATGCTTTAAATATCGCTCTACGTGGATGGGGAGATCATATAGCTTTAAATATGTAGCGCTCCTGCTGTAACTTTTTGTCTTTCTTCTTGGAGCTGGCTCTGCTCCGCTATGCTCTGCTTCTCACTCCCCTCTCTGATGTAATCTTTTGACTTTGAGCTTTAATATGTAGCGCTTCTGCTGTAACTTTCTGTCTTTCTTCTTGAACTAGTTTGCAAAATCTAAATTTAAATTCGAATTGTGGTATTTGAAATTGTCAATTTCGATTACAGTTCAAGTGTTGGATATATTGACGTCCAATTATTGTGTTGAGAATGAAGGCGGAATGTTGTACTATGTGAGAAATGAGAAAAGAAGACGTTCTTTTTTTTTTTTGAGCTCCAAGATGTTCTAAAGTTACCGGGTCCTTTGAAAAAAAAAGTTTACTGGGGGCAATACAATGTAATTGGGCCGAATTACCGGTCGCTCTCCTGGTGGCTGCGTTAGCAGGCGCGCGGGGCGTCAGGCGGAAACTCCCGAAGCGTCCCGGTGCTCCCGCACAGTAGAGAAAGGGAGACTTCCAGGCGATCTCCGATTCCACCGCTGGATTCGCCGGCTTCCCTCGCCTCCGGTGGCCTTTGGGGCGCCGGTGAGCAGGGGGAGCCACGGATCCGGTGGGTGGTGTACATATCCCCTCCTATTAGAGTAGTTCTAGGTAGGTTAGGGTTAGAGTTGGAGTTCGTTCCGAGCTTATCTGATGGTGGCTATGGCGATGGCTGCTGTTCGGAGGAGGCTCGGTGCTCTTGCCGGTGGTTTAGGGTGCTGCCGTATCTTTTGTTCCTCCAGAGCATCTTTGACGTCGGTGTCGAAGTTGCATCTGTGAGGTATGTATCTTACTCCTGCCTTGAGAAATCGGGTTGGAGTTGTCCTCCCACTTCTGGTGGTTTCTGTACCCTTTTGGGTTCTTCGTCGTTCGGTGCATTGGAGCTTCTGGCGTTCTTGGGGCGTCAGGTTCTTCATGGTCCGACGATGCGATGGCCGTTGGTCATCTTTAACAGCCGGATCGTTCAGCGACTACAAAGCATGTCAGATGATGTGCTGCTCAAGACGGCATCTTCGAACTTTGTTTCTTCGCCGGGGAGGAGGCCGGCCTCAGGATGCGAGTTTCGGTCGTCGGCGGCGAGGAACACCGGGAGTTGTTTACAAGGACCAGTTTGTAATTTCTTTTTATTCCAATGGTGCCCTTGTAACTTGGTCTGTAATCACCAGAAATATCAATGAAATATTAGCCCGGTTTCTCTAAAAAAAAAAATAGCAGGCGCGCGGGGCATTCTAAAAAAAAAAAGAAAAAGAAAAAAAAAAGCAGGCGCGCGGGGCTGGCCCGATCCCAGATCTCGAACCCACCCCCAGCTACCCCGATGGCGATGGCCGCGACCACCGCGCCGTCGCCGTCGGCGGCGGCAGCCTGGGCCTTCGCCGCCGCCGCGTGCGTGAAGCTCCTGCTCGTCCCCACCTACCGCTCCACCGATTTCGACGTGCACCGCTACTGGCTCGCCCTCACGCACGCCCTCCCGGCGCGGCAGTGGTACACCGACGCCTCATCCGAGTGGACGCTCGACTACCCGCCCTTCTTCGCCTACTTCTCCCGCGTCCTCGCCCTCCCCGCGCCGCTCGTCGATGCCTCCCTCGTCACGATCCCCGTCACCGACGCTCCTCCCTTCGGGCACCTCCTCTACCTCCGCCTCACCGTCGCATTCTCCGACCTCCTGCTCCTCGCTTCAGTCCTCCTGCTGGCGCGGGACGCGCGGCGGCGGCGGCGCCCATTCCTCGCCCTCGTGCTTGTCCTGTGGTCGCCGGCGCTGATCGCCGTGGACCACGTCCACTTCCAGTACAATGGGTTCCTCATGGGGCTGTTGCTGCTCTCGCTGCACTTTCTAGAGCAGGGGAGGGATCTTGCCGGGGGACTCGTGTTTGCTGCGTTGCTGTGCTCGAAGCATCTGTTCCTTGTGGCTGCGCCGGTGTATTTTGTGTATTTGTTCCGGCATTATTGCTGTGGCCGGGGTGTCGTGAGGGGAGTTGGGAGGCTGGTGCTGATGGGTGCTGGAGTGGCTGCTGTTTTCGTCGCGGCATTTGCACCTTTTGTGTACTATGGACAGGTGAGTGAGCTTCATCACTTGATTCAATTTGGAATTGGATCCCTAGATTGCAAAGGAAAGTAAGAGAACTAGCTGTGAGCAGATGATAATTAGTTACAATGATAACTATTCTGGAGTTCATTTGAGTAATTTGATTTTGAATCCTGTAGCAAAGGCTTATAATTGAGTAATGAAATGTGTAGTTGTTTCATCAAATTTCTTATTATAGAAGTTGGAGCTGTTTCATTTGCTTCAAATCCCCTAATGTTAGTCAATTGCGATAAATGATTATCGTAATAGGTCATGTTATCGACCTTGAATATATTTGGGGCCCCTGACTTAGGTTAGGTGATGTTATACAAGACCGACCAGCAGACCATGCAAAGTTTACATTATTGTGATATTAATTCCCTGTGTCAAAATGAACTTTCGGGGTCTTGTATATGCATGCTTGTATGCTTGTTCAGAGCTCTGCACTCAAACACCACATATTGGGTAAACTTCAATTTAGTAGGAAGATCAGTGCTTGTACCTTGTGGTTAATAATGTGTATCCATCTGTCTACCATTTTTTATTTGTTTGGCTTCATTAGTGCATTCATTGTAGTACAAGAATTTCTTTAATATTTGCCTCTCTATGTGTTCACGTGTATAATGGTGTCATTGTTTTGTACATGACCAAAATTCTCACTGCACTAGTAATTTTGCAGATGCAACAGCTATTTAGTCGTCTGTTTCCCTTTGGTCGAGGCCTATGCCATGCTTACTGGGCCCCAAACTTTTGGGTATTCTATATAATACTCGACAAGATCCTTGCATTTCTTCTTAGAAGATTAGGCTTCAATGTCCAGATACCTGAAGCTTCGTTTACCGGCGGCCTCGTTGGTGATTCATCCCCTTTTTCCGTTCTTCCCAAGGTACTCTCCTCCACAATCCATCTCCATTCGTTTTCATTACAAGAAACAAGATACATTTATGATTGATATATGTAAACTTGATGAATTGCAGGTCACCCCATTGACTACATTTGTATTGGTCATTCTTGCCATGACTCCTTGTCTTATCAAAGCATTCTATAACCCCCAACCGAAGCATATAATTAGATGGGTTTCATATGCTTGTACATGTGGATTTATGTTTGGATGGCATGTACATGAGAAGGCATCACTTCATTTCACTATTCCACTTGCCCTAATTGCAATGGATAGCTTGGAAGATGCAAGGCATTACTTGTTGTTGTCCATAGGTATGCTTACCCTTGCTCACACTCACATTTAACCAGTTCCACTGCAACATATCTTGAAACAGTGATTTTAGGTGCCTTCTCTGTCCAAGATTCTTTTGACATATTGCCTACATTAGTATCTACCAAGTTTCTCACTTATGTTTCTTGCTAATAATAATAATCTAAAACGTGATCCCAGAAGTACAATAAACTAGGCTAGCAGATTGGCGACGTTAAGACTTGGGCATCATTTATTTGTTTAATATACCGAAAACATTAAGTAGTAACTTCTAATAAAATCATCAGAAATGAGCAAATTTCTTTTTTACCCAGTCCTTCCATCATGCTTCTTTTCTGAGAGTTATGCGTTATCCAAACATATGCTAATTGATATGTATGATATAATTTTAAATGTTGTCGTTGCGTGTATCATCAAAATCATTCAGGGGTGGTCTAATGATATTCCGTAGTATGGTTAATGTTGATCGCTCCATTTCTCATGCTATGTCAACAACTATCTCATTGTGCTACTAGGTTTATTGTTAGCTTGCGGCATCATCACATTGTTATTGTATTGGTACATGTTTGGTTTCAACACTGACTTTTGATTGACATGCAACCAAAATAAATTGTATTTGCAGTTTCATGCTACTCTCTGTTCCCATTGCTATTTGAGGATCAAGAGTATCCGATAAAGGTGCTTCTGCTCCTGACCTATGCTATCCTCATGTGGGTGGGTCTTTCATCCCACTTTGCTGGAAACTCTACTCACGGAGGAAAGAAAGTAAATCAATCAAGCAGCATGGTGAAGAAAAATAACTTCATTGGGTGGATTGGTTTGATATATCTATTGGGAATGGCAGCTATAGAATCATGGTCTCGAGTTTTTCACCACCATATATTCGGTGATAGGCTTCCCTTCCTCCCTCTCATCATGGTGTCGTTCTACTGTGGCATCGGAATTATGTACTCATGGATATGGCAACTCGTATGGGTAGTCAGACACACATGACAAGATTTCCGGTGATCATTACAATTTTTGGAAGCGTTACTTTATACCTTTTGTGGTTTGATACTAATTTCAGTGACATGGCACCTTACTTATGCATCGGACCAGATTAACATGACTGAGGGCAATATTTTCGTATAGTATCTGAAGTGTGTTGAGAAATCTTGGTGATGTGATATTGTCATTGTGTGACACTAGTTTCTTGTAAGTTGTAACAGAGCTGCTTGTAAGTGCTTATGCTTCATAGGTTGACAGTTTTCTTTCTTTTTACAATTTTCACAACCTGCAGACTACCGTGCTCACTGCTGAGTACATGAGTGTCTGATATGTAAGGAATTCGATTTTGATCGGAAGAAAATGAGTTACATATGATGTATGGTCTCTGTCTTTAAGCTTACATCTGCTCGCCCTCGGTATACAGACGTTTTTTTTAATCGATATTGAGGATTGATTTGGCAGAGTTGTAAGTAAAGCTGTAAGATAGAGTTTCTAAATCGCTATAATGTAGAGTTTAGCAATCCCGTTTTATTTTCTGATCAAGTTTTGTTGATTAACAAAGTCGCCCGGCCCAAGTTGGGGTGGCCGTTTTTGAGAGCAAGATTGAAGAGAACTTATCGGTAAGCAGTTACGTACAATCGGTCTTATAGATTTGGTGGTGTTGTGGAAATATTTTTTTTTGTCTCTCAAAGAAAAGTTCCTACATATATGTTGAACTGCTGCAAAAATTTCGTTGGCCGTTGTGCGTTCGAGGATGGCAAAAAAAAAAAAGGCGGAAGCCCAACTGATTTATCAGAGCCAGGTTTCGATCCTGGGACCTGTGGGTTATGGGCCCACCACGCTTCCGCTGCGCCACTCTGATTTTGGTGAGAGCATGTAGCTAACAATTTATTTATTATCTATAATAACATATATCAGATACTCGAAGACACAGATTTGATATTGCAGTTGCAGTAAACTAATTTCAGCTCACATTGTAAACAAGGGAATGACAAAAAAAAAAAAAGGTCTGATCCCGTAGTAAAATTGCGCTCTGGTAGTCTCACCTCATCTCATATGTCACACGTTAACGTTTCAGCTAGAAACAGGGACACTAGTTCAACCTATCCAACAGCATTCTCACATAAGCTTCTATTAAACTTGGTATCCACGGCACAAAAGAAAGAAAACAAAGATAGATAGACAAAGAAAAGCCAAAGTGAAACACTGACTCCTTTTTCCCTGATCCCAAGCCTTGGCTCACCTACGAACTTACTAGTACTACCAACATCTACGCTTTTCCAGTTGTCCAAAAAACCAAAAAAGAACACAGGCCCTGCTTTCCCCTTTCCATCGTTCCAGATTAGGATGTGCACGTTATTGGTGAACAACAAGTTGCAGACACGTTTGACTCTTTCGCTTTCGCAAAGCTCTCCAAAATAACTTGCATGGACCAGCTACTTACAGCAAAATAAACAACAGGGAAGCTGCTGTCATTAGTCAACCACGGTTCCTGGGTTTTCCGAATGGGTACAAACGCATGAAAGCTATTTTGGTTCGCGGCATCTGGTGATGTCATGGAGAATTAGGTCACATGAGACGCATCACTTTGCCTGATTTTTTTTATCTGCCCTTCCAACTTCCGAGCAACCGGTACTAGTAGTAATAAACTCCGAATCAGAATTGCGATTACGACTGCAGAAAGTAACATCTGTTATTCTTGAAGCGACGCGTTTACATTTTGGCCGTGCATCAGGCAATGCAGTTTTACTAAGCCATATTACGTCAGCAAATCACCCTTTTTAAGACACACATGTCAATTTAGGATAAGATTTACATTGCTGGTCAAGAGTTTGATCGGAGATTAGTAGGGTGGCATGCAAACACGCGCAGTCTGATGGTTGGCAGGTAAACTAAGCTGCACGGAAACAGGGTACTCCCAACTCCAGGATTCAGTTTCAGACCCTTTTCTGTTCCATTGGATGGGATTTGTTTTATACAGAGCAAAGAAAAAGGCATGCAGGAGATAGCAGTCATTTTCTCGAGTATCATGTGGACTATGCGATTGTTCTTGGCTATTTACATCATGACATCGTATCCCTGGGAGATTGAAAGATCAAAAGGCAACAGAGGAAACAAGTGCAACTTGCTCCCCAGGATCATCATGCATTGGCATCAGGATGATCGAATGAGCAGACAAAAACAAGAGGATCACATATATCATGAAGCATGGAAGGATCACGAACTTGCACTGAGCACCAAACTGCTGCTCTGCTTCCCTTCTAGATTCTGAGACTGAGTAGTATGAGGCATCCAAAGAAGATGCATGCCTGACCCCCGTTGTTTATGAATTCACATGAATCATGAATCCGCAGCCTTAGCATTGGCCACCGTTTAGAAATTCACATGCCATCTATAGCTTTCTTTCGCTCCATAATAACAAAAAAGAATGAGGAATCATCTTTTGCGCTTTTTGCTACTTGTAAAAGTGTAAATGTGTAACTGAAGGACATCTCTTCAGCAAGTTTCCCTACCTGTAACCTTATAGTACTCCTGTAAAAGAGGTTCACTTTCGCAACAAGGTTCAACTGTAGAAGTACCGATGGCCCTATTATACGTATCTGACGGCATTTCGCATCTCAATAACAGATTCTAAATGGAACCATGCACTCGATCCAGTGCCAGTACGAACCATCGGTAGCAACAATTTTGACCGTTAGTGACATCATTAACAAAAACTTGTCATCGATCTCGATCATGTAAAATAAAAGGATGGTGTTTCACCTCACCTCTGTCACCAATCCCGAGACACTCAGCAATGCAGGTACCATGAGAAGAAGGAACCATAGAAACAGCAAGTTTCAATACTTTAATCCTCTCGATGAACATAGCATGCTGCCTGCAGATACAATATTCCTGAACTCCTCCCGATTCCATTGCCCCATGGATTAGTCTAGTTTTGTTTGTTGTTATGCTTCAGATAGTGCCGATGTGACTGCCAGCTTTGGAAGGTCGTGCTCTGCTCTCCAGGGGCCGGGATGGAAAGACAAAGAACAAGGTTGTAGTGTGTCTCAAGGCATCTCTAGCACCCTAACTCATGCAACTAGCCGACTATCTTATCCAACCTTAGACACAGGTTTATGTTATGTTGTACTGTAGAGTACTACTAGTAGTGTATTCTGCACAATGGACAAGGCACAAAATTACAAACCCTGAATGTGAATGCATGTTCTCCATATTGACCTAAGCTGACTCAGGATATGACTAGGGATATAGAGTACTTGAATATACGCGTAGCATCAGAATTACAGACTCGTTGATATGCTCAGGAGGTAATTTCTCAGAAAGAAAGAAAAAAGGAGCTGGCTGTTTAGACGACTTCTCAGAAAAGCAGTCATTCTACTTCTAGAAATCAGCATGGACCAGATCAGGCAAACAGTTACAAGTAGCATGATCCAGATCTTTTCCATCCATGACTCAGCTCACGTAATCCGAGTAGTCTCACGACGTAATTCCAACCATTTTTTTTTTACCTGTGATTCTGGCACATCCTTGACCCTGTCCACTACAGATTCCTCGTAGCATTTGTTATTAGTACATGGATTAGTTACGTAGACTAAAGGGCTGTTGTACGATTTATTCGTCCAGGGACGTCAGTGGGTAGGTTCGATAAATCCTCCTGGTCCGTCGCGAGTACAATTTCCACCAACCTCTACTGTTGGGTTTTACGATACAAGTCATGCCCAAAAGTCGGTCGTGCACCATTGACAAGCGATCATGACAGCAGGCATGCATTTCAAGCTTCTTCTTCTTCTTATTTTTCTTTCTTTTTTTGTTTTGTGAAAGAGATCATGCATTTCCGTGAGACCTCCCGGCCGATCATTTATTTGGAGAAACAAAAGAAATATTCAAAACGTACATTCTGATGGATGGGAGTAAAACAACATATTCCAACGACAATTGGCAGATCACCAATAATTTGTTTTCTAACTTTGCTTTTGTTTTTGTGTTCGAAAAAGAAAGGAGCGCATCAATGAACCCCACCGACGCCCTTCACACGACACACTATCGTTATAAACGCTCTCAGACTCTCTGATCCATCTCTCAATATACATGTTCGTCAACGCGTGCATGTGAGACAATTAATCAACCACGCAACAGGCATATCTCGCTGTGCTGGACCCTAAAAAAAATTACATCACCCGTACGCTGATTTATTAGTCAGTGTTTATGGCCAGTATATAGGCTTCTGCCGGCACATTATCATTTGTAGCTGCACGACGCTCCTACCCCCAACAACCTCTCTATGCATGTCAGCAGCATGTGCAAGGGAATTAGGACAGGCTAAATAATTCCAAGTCAAATTCCAACATATCTCCAAATCATTCTTAACGATCGCATGCAATTTGTTTAGTCAATGCAAACAAGGATCCAACTGAGAGCTGACCAAATGGTAGGGCTAGTCATCAAGTCATGGTTTATACTACTCCTATATGCATGGTACCAACTCATTGTGGCTAATTATTACCACGCGGGCGGTTTAATTTGGATTTTTCTGATAGAGTTGATCCATGATATTTTGTGTCACAATCATATAAAAAAAATTCGGATCAATTCGAGTATAGTAGCTTTGGTTTTTTTCATACATGATGATGTTGGTCAGTTCAATCATATATTGAAAACCAGAGAGAGGAGTAATAGATAACTGCACTATTCTTCGAGGGAAAAAATGAAAATTAAATGCAAAACTATAGTACAACATAGTAGTAGGACGTACTACCTTTGAAAGGAACCTAATCTAATCAATCGAACTTGAAAAGACTTTTCTCTATATTTGCTGGTAATAAGTTCAGTGAAAACGAGGGGCCTACAAGGTTGATAAGTGTCTGCTGATGGAGTTCATAAATTCATGGAGACGAGATGTTATGGCACGTCCTGGAAATGTACAGCAGGGCGTTATGTTTGCTCAGGGTACTTGTGCTCGATCGATCTGATGCTTCTCCCAGTTGATCTATCGCGGTTTAATTTCGTAACTGGACAGAAGAATCCAAGTTACTCGTACATGCATTTGCATGGATTAAATCGCAAGCAACTTCGCCACTCCGTGTAGATCTCGATCGCTAGGGTTTAACTGCACACTAGACACTACTACTCCTACTGATGATAGACGCATATTCATGGCTGATTTGATCGAATTCTTCAACTAATATTTTGTCGGTGCTGTTGTTCTAGCTCGATAGTGTTCTGTGCGTACAGTGCTGTGCATGATTGAAAAGAGCTTCATAAGCTTCTTCCTGAAGCCCCTTGAGCCCGGACCTTTTGGAGCCGCATGCAGCTTCCTAAGTAAGGCCCATGGATTGTGTTTGATAAAAAAGCTGGCTGTAGACCCCCAGAAAAGATGACAAATGGTTCTTTTTCTCCATCTATACGTACGGCTCAATCTCTGATAGTCAACATTATCAGAAGAGGCACATTGGAATCTAACGCTGATACTCGATGCTTAACTAGCAGAAGAAAACTTAACTAGATAGAGTGGAAACCCATGCACTGAGGTAGTACTTGATGAGTCTTATCCGGGGCAGGCAGTTGTGATGTTGCAGCCCTAGAAGAGTCCTCACCTGGACATGGCACCAAGACATTGATCCAAAAGATTAATAAAGCATGAGTTGAAACAAGCACTTTTGTTATTATGCTGTCCTGCTCCGGTTCTGTTATCATGATCTTAGTAGTAGTATAAGTCTATCTTTCTGTGATTGTGAGCTGCGACACTTTGCTTGCCCTGGATGATATGATAGATACTAGACAATGACTGATTGATTACTTTTGCATCATGAGTTGCCAATGCAGTTGCGAGTTTGTGCAGTGCAGGGATCACTGCTTTTTGTCAATAATCGTAGTGCGTGGGGTAACTTGGGAGTTCAGAATCAGATCAAGGGAAAATGGACACGACATGCCGCCTATCTGAATGCACTAAGATATACACCCACATACCATCGGCTATAAGAAAATAATTCAAATCAAACCCTTTTTTTTTCAGAACCCACAAATGTTTTTGTTGTGTTCAGCTCGAATTTCATGATGACATCAGTTCAGTTGTCAGTGTTGAAAATGTTACCCGCACCTCTCAGAAAATTCCTTTGTGACTAAACTGATGAAGCTGAAGCAAAACGTGTAGCCAATCACAATCCCCTGTAATTTCAATAACCGACATCGGGAAAGTTCATTTTGACCCAAACTGTGAATTAACAAGAGAAATAGGATGAGTCATCGCTTGAATTGCAACATCCAATTGGTCATGTGCAATTTCGCTCGACGTCACTCCCCATAGGTAAGAAGATTAACCAAGGCAAGTCACGAATACAAACTGCAGATGAACAAGAAAGTCGTAGAGGAAAATCCATCTGTGATCTAAACCACTTCGCCTCGCCTCGCCTATCTATGGCTGCTGCCGCCCCCGTCCACCACGCATCCCAAAACCCATAAATAAAAGGCGCGAGGCCGCACACGCAGCAGGCTGCCATAATAAACACAGCGAGACTCTCTCCTGGCTGCTGCCGCTGCTGCTGGTGGTGGTCCTCCGTCCCCGCCCGATGGACACGCTCCCGCCGCCCGCGCCGCTGGCCGTCGGCGGCGTCGACCCCCTCGCGGCCTCCATTCCCCCCTCATTGCTCTCGCCGCCGCCTCCGTCGACGCCGTCTTCGTCCTCGTCGCTCAACCTCTCCCCGTCGCTGCTCATCATCGCGGCGCTGCTGGCGTTCGTCTTCTGCGCCTCCGTCTCGATCCACCTCCTCCTCCGCTGCTTCGCGCGCGCGTCGTCGAACCCGGCGCCGAGCCCGCTCCCTCGGGTGCGCCGCGCGTCCGAGGCGGACGTGGAGGCCGGGGCGGAGTCGGCGAGGCGGAGCGGCGCCGCGGCGGCGGAGAGGGAGCATATGGAGGTGGAGGTGGACGACGAGAAGGAGCGGCTCATCGCGTCGCTGCCGCTGTTCACGATGGCCTCGGCGCTGGCGGCGCTGCCCAAGAGCTCCCCCGACTGCGCGGTCTGCCTCTCGCCCTTCTCCCCCGACGCCGAGCTGCGCCTCCTCCCGGCGTGCCGCCACGCGTTCCACGCCGCCTGCGTCGACGCCTGGCTCCGCACCACCCCGTCCTGCCCGCTCTGCCGCGCCGCCGTCTCGCTCCCGCACCCGCCCCTCCCCACCACCACCGCGGCGGGGGCGGCGCAGCAGCAGGAGCCGCTCGACGCGCGGACCAGCAGCAACAACAACTCCAGGAGCTTCCGCGTCGAGATCGGCAGCGTCAGCAACCGCCGCTCCTCCGCCGCGGCTGACGACCGCCGCACCTACTCGCTCGGCTCCTTCGACTACCGCGTCGACGAGGAGATCGAGGCCGTCGTGGCCCGCATCGCGCGCCCCGCCGCGGCGGCCAAGTCGGCGACCCCCGCGGCCGCTCCGGCAACCCCCGGCGAGGCGCTGGCGGAGGCGGCGGGGTCCCGCGGGTGGCTGCGCGAGTACGTGGACCGCCTCGCATCGTCCGCGTCGTCCCTTTCCGGCCGGTGGAGCGCGCGGTGGAGCCAGGGCCACCACAGCCACAGCCACCGGCGGGACGACGACTCCTGGCGGTGGGACCCGGAGGCGCCGTCGGCGATGTCCCGCGCGCCGGACGAGGAGGAGCCGGGCTTCGTCTCCCTCTACCGTTGGATCGTCGGGGTATAGTGCCAGCTGTAATTACCGGGCCTCACGAGGGCGTTTTTGCCAAATTCCTTCTGCTTAGAATATTTTTCTAGGACCCTACTACGCATTGTAAAAACACAAGAAACAACCAGCTCCCCAGGTGAGCGAGTTTAGCGTCTCCGAAGCTTCCGCCGTCGCGATTCGTTGAGCTGCTATGCATTTTTGGAATTTGAGCGAACCGCGAAGCCGGGGAACCGTGCGTGCAGCAACGTGCGTCCTCTGGCCCGTAGCTGTTTCTTCGTCCTCTGGTAGTAGTACCGAGGTGGTGGTGGTGGTGGTGGTGCGCGTGTGGTTGTCACCTGTGCGGATGCGTCTTGGCCGTACCGTAGTGCGCCGCAGACTCGCAGTCGCTCGTGTCCGCTGTGGCCGGGCCGGTAAAAGGCCCGGGCGCACCCACAGTTTAGGGGCAGGGTTCGGTGATCTTTTCCTTGTGACTGCGAATTCCTTGGCAGTTTCTAGCAATTGTTCAAGATCAAGACAACTCGAGACAAGTGAAGGGGTGCTACAAGAATTCGAGAATTATTTATGCCTGTTTCTTTGCGTGTCTCCGTTTTGGCATGGCTCGGCTTTGTCGTGGCGCCGGGGAGCCTAAACTTGGCTGCTGGTGCACTCACTCACTCACCGGTGGGTGGTCCACGGCTCCACACGCTCCTGGTCCTCGCGTCGACTAGAGCATGGGCAGCAGCTCAGCTCCTCAAGTTGTCACGACTCGTGACATCGACAAACATCGCAGAAACCTTTTCGGTCGTAGTTTATGAAGCAACAGGGCTATATTCATATTTACGAATTTGGCCGTGTTGATGTAACGGTAAGAGAGACGCTTAATTTTTTTTAGACCACTGGATCTCGTCGCTTCAAATCAAATTTGTAATATTCGATATACTCCTACAAGTCTCGGTCGTCGTGGGCCTGCTCATCATCAGCGGGTGATCAAACGTTGACGCGCGACGACGACGTTCTTGGCGACACCTGAGGAACTGCCGAAATGGTGCTGTCAACCAAACCCATCACGCAGACGGCCACCAAACACACACAAACACACGCTCTGCCAAGGGCCGCCGGCCGCAGAGTATCCTGGCGATCACTAGTACTAGTCCCACGCTACCGAGAGCGGCGAGGCACGGCGTGGCAACGCATTGAATTGGAGCAGCGATCGCCGCGGCAGGCAGGGGAACCACGAAGCGGCAGCGCCCAACCGCGCACCTCATCACCTCGAAAGAATGAATGCCCTCACATCGCATCGCGTCGCTGCCATTAAACTCTGCTTCCTACCGCGGCCGGGGACGAAATCGTCGGTCGCCTCCGGTGGAAATCAATTTTTTCTCTTGCCGGTAAAAATGGCATGTGTGCCGGAATGAAGAATCTTTTCCCGTTGCCCGCCCGACTGGCAGCAGTAAGTAATGGTTGCGGTTATTTAACCCGCTCCAACCGCAACGCGCCGGTTTGACCGTACTATGCACGGAGTATGCGGCGTGTCTGCCTGCACTCTGCTATCTGTATTGCGATGCACGTTGCACAGGTGCAGGGCAGGGGCACGCCATGGCTGTCCCAATGCGGACACGTATTACACGTATTACTGGGGCTGGCGCTTGCCCGGGCGCTGCGGGAGAGTGGGTCCCAGCGTGCAGAGGCTTTAACTCTGGAAGACCAACATGGTGCATGGGTTCAGACCGTCGGTCCAGTTTTCCGGAGGAAAAAGAAGCAGAGGGAAATTTGTTTTGCGGATTGGACAATTGATCAAGGCTTCCGCTCCGGCCTGCACACTACTGTAGCTCGATTGCTCGGCGTGTATATGGCACAGTACCTGATGAATGCGACCGCTTTCGCGGCACTGTTCGTCACGCCCTCTACGTGATTGTTCTTCTTCAACCCCGACCCTGACGTTGGATGAGGCTACTGCAACCAAACAGTTCCAAATCAGGCTCGGGACGACAACAATCCACTCACCGGTCTACAGCAACTCCGGCCGGCGCCAAGTTACAGATGGAAGGCGGCGGCGTGTGCTGCCATTAGCAGCCGGCCGTTTAGTTTGGCGGCCTACTTCGCCCGTGTCCTGATGCGATCCCTACTCCTCTCGCCATCGGAAGCACGCAAGAGCTGACATGCGCGCGCATGGCTTTTCGCAACCAACGGGAAGCTGCTGGGGACCTGGAAGCCAGTCGAGAGCATGGGCGCGCAGCCAACGGGTTTGCCAGATCCGTATATCATCTGATGATGAGTTAGGTGGTTAGTGGTGTTGTTTAGGTAGACTGAAACAGTATCCCCAGCAGCAACTCGACAGATTTTGTTGGTGTGACCATTTATTCAAGTTCAGTACACTTACTGGTACCTGCACTAGTGCTACGGACACCCCTAGTAAACGAATTTTTTTCAACAGCTTCAAGAGATAACGGGTAAAAACTCTGGAGCAGATGTGTTCCGTACATAACGAACGAACAGCGATAATCGAGAAGGTAAGCGGACACCTAGTAAACGAATGCTCTTGAACAGGTTAAAGGAAAGGGTGTAAAAAAACTGGAGCAGATGGGTTCCGCACATAACGAATCAACAGCAACAGGTTGTCTTTAAGAGAGGACGCAAGAAAAGAAAATTACAGTGCAAAACAGAGGTATCCAAAGGTGCGCATGCCATATTAATTTCATATTAATCCGGCAAAATGATGGTACAAATTGTACATCACGAGATCTACAGAATTACTCCAAGGAGAGGTCTGTCGTGTTCCTCTCGTCTTTGGTAAAGAATTGTGGTCCTCGTATCATACAAAATGTGGGTAGTACAATACAACATGGTCGTACCTAAAGTATGAACTACATCTACAACTACAAACTCAAGGATGATAAGCCGCTTGCATCTATCAGAGCTGTTGCTCTTCAGAGAGTCTGGGGAACCAAGTTAACTCGTCACAAGTAGTCTTAGCTTTCGGTCATGCTTTATCATTGAACTTACACTCTCTACGACCAGCACCGTCTGCAAAAATGGCAAACAATAATTTACCATGAATATGTACAAAGAAACAGATTCAGGGCTTCGCTTTGTGGGAGAAACTGTCATCTTAAAACTAGTGGACACAGCATTACAGTTTCCGAAAATTGCAACAAAACCAGCATGTTACTGTCCGAATAGCTAGTACCACACCCATCCCACAATGGATATTAAACTATTTTCGTTTCAAATCGGGGCAGAAATTAAACAATTATTCAGCTAAACCCTAGATTTGGGCCCCAAAACAGCTTTCTAAAAATCCTGCTCAGAGTTCTACATAACTGAACAGGAGTGGGATGGAAATCATGGTCACCAAAAAAGCATGAACTCAAGTATTGGGTTACCTGAAGGCAAGTATAAGCCAAACCGGTGGCGAAGTAGAAATTAGCATTACCAGTGCCCTGAGACAAAACCAAAAGTGCCAGGTTAGCAATTAAGCAATGAGAAAGAGGAGGAAAAAAAAAAGTAAGGTTAGCGATGACAGAGAAAGAGAGAGACCCTCCAGATCCACAGATTGTGCATGACAGGGCTAAGGAGAGAGACTCCAATGTATCCGAAAACCAAGAAGAATGTGAACTGCATATCTGCAAGATGTATTCATGAAGAATTATTTTTTACGAAAAAGCATTTAAAGCAATTAGGAGATGAGACGTTAGCTACCTGCTAATTCGTTGGCAAATAAGCCCAAAAGACCCAGGTAAAGAGCTGAATCTCCAGCCTTCATGATAAATCACAATTACATAAACATCAACAGATTCGAGAAGAAAAAACCAGACATATAAATAAAAAAGCCATATAACTTTGCACAAAAGAGACTGAATTTATCAGTAAAATAATGAACAATAATTACTCACCGATGGATAAGACTTCAATATCGCAACGATTGCTGTGTAAACAAAGGCGAGAAAGCAGGGACGATGCTTCAAACGGATAGCCAAAGGCAAGACCATAAAAATAATGTTCATATTGAAGACCATAAGAAAGAAACTTCTAAAGAAGTCGAAGACTTCAGCAAAGAAGTACCTGCATTAATTCTCAAATGCATGAGAAACGTTTGAAATATGCTAGAGGCATAGTGCACATCTTATTTATCAATACTCACCATAAAACACCAATATTTGGTGATAGATCCTTCACTGTAAGAATAAAACCATAGGTCCTGCAGAACCACAAGACAAGGGGCAATGTCAGTGGATTAACATAAAATCTTTGACTCGACTCCTAAGATAGGTCAAACAGGTATTGTAAGATGACAAAATATTCTAATATCTGAAACTGAGCTCCTAAGCAAACATTATGTTCACTCCTTTTAGGGTTTGGTGCAAACTTGTGTTTTCAGATGAATTTGATGACTGACACTGGAGGGGAAAAAAAGAAGCTAAGACTCTTACTTTTCAATCATCTCACGGAGGCCACCAACTTTCTTCAGAATTATGCTGCTCAATAACAACACATAGCAGGACCAGATACACAGCCAAAATATAAAGTGAACTACTGGTTTCCATGAGAATTGAGGAGCAACTCTCACTCTGTCTTGTTTACTGCCATTTGAGGCTTTTAGAAGAAACACTTTTGGGGGAGGAGTATCTGGGCCATATCCTAACAAGAGAATGACCTGAAATAGAGTTATATTTTAATAGCCGACCACGACAATAAATATCAGATATGATCAACAATTTGAACGACAACGAAAAGAAGTAAACAGCAGTTGCAGTACTAACCGGTACAATGAGAATTACAGGATAAAGAGAGAGATGTGTGGCCATAACATATCCAAAGGCAGCAAGAGGAGCCAGACCTAAGAAATTACAGAGATGTTTAATCAGCATCAAACTTGGGAGTTCTAGGTTACTAACAGCAGATCAATGTACAAACTTCAATGAATATGTTAGCAACTGATGTTTTTCTGAATAAAGGGCCTTTCTACATCGCATGATCAGTTTTGAAACAGAAAACAATGCAGACTAAGTGTATATGATTTGTTTTATGACTTTAGTATGAGAAATTTCATCTTGATATTAGAAAAAACAAAGTTTCGAATGACTTTCTAGTCAGATCATTCCTGCGTTTTGGATATTCAGTCTCATTCGAAGCTTTAGACAAGGGTGCTCACAGAAATGAACCACGGCGAAAAATGGTAACACATGTTTTAGGATATCTTACGTGCACAGGCTCCATAGATCATTATAACAACCATTAAATTCTCGATTGGTGATGTACATGAACCCACACAAGTGATTATCGCCCAAGGGTTCCACAAATATATGAGAGAAGCGACGTCTCCTGCGCTTAGATTAACTGCTACAATAGCATCAATAGGAATAATCATTAGCGGGGAACAGATAGTAAATCAAGATGTGTTATTTTTACTATGCAACGTGAAATAATAAGAGCAGCATCTCAAGGTGTTATACTATGAAGTATTTAGAGCGTGAGCTTTTATTATTCCCTTTCCAGAATACTAGATTTTTGAAAGATTACAGAAATAAGAATGTCAATTTCTAAACAAATCATCTCTATTTTCTACTTCTGTAGTCCAAATTGCAAATAATTGATATTGATTTGTAACGAAATAATGCGTGTTAAAACAACTAGACAGTGGTGCAAACAGAGTAACAAGCAAGCATAAGTTCAGTACTTGCTAAAGAACAATCAAGGAGAAGCAGCCACCTGAATGATCTTTTGTGAGGTCAAGTGTACTCAAGCTTCTGTTTCGTGACATTTGGAGTCTACATCCAGTTGCTCGTATGAGCATGGCAGCAAGAAAATCTACAGCCACAAAAATCATACTGTGCCATGGACTGATGAGTGAATATAAATTACATACCACCAAAACATTAAAGAAACTCATGGAAGCTAGTCATTCTCATACTTATTTTTGTTTCAAAAAGTGACATGCTAAGGCAAAAGAAAACATACAGAACCGATGAGAAAATAATTTCCTTTCGATGAGAGCCAACAATATTTAACAGATTTTCAATCTTATAGAAACATAAACTAGTCGTAATTTAAAAGTACATGTCAACTTATCTACCTGCAATAAATATGAGCATGCCGTCCATCAGCCCTGTGATATCATGTAATGTAAGGATGTTAACATTTCAAGTCAAGGTTGGAATAAATTAACTAATGCCTTGTAGGTATAACTGGAGTAATTTAGGCAACCATAAAACCAGAAGAAAAAAAAACATGATAAGGGGATTAATCACCTATTATTGGTTAACGGGCCAAGAACAGATAACAGCAACGGGGAGCCGTGATACATAGAACCTGAAAAGGTAAATCAATCAACAAAATAAACCGGTTCAGTTCATACCTCTGAGGTTAAGCAGGAATGTAATGGTAACCCTATGCTACTCCCTTTTTATTTTATTATGTGGCATTTCACTTTTTAACCAGAAATTCTAAAACAAAATCTATGCCAAATAATTAAGTGGCGCTTAACAGAGGAACATAATGTCTACAACTCTACAAAAATTATATCTAGTAACGTCATACCAAGCCCAACGGTCCCCTAGTTCAGATGCAAATGTGAGTGAAAATCAGCAAAGGAGCAAGTAGAGGGGCCGAAACGCACCGGAGTAGGGTGACATGGACGCTTGCTTCAGCCAGTAGCCTTCCGCAACTGCAAAACACAGATAAAGTCAAGGGTAACTCGAATTACAGCAAGACCACCATGGCTGTGGCCCGCAAAGCCGAAGCTATAGAGTAGGGAGGCACTTACGGCGGCGAAGGGAGGTGAGCGGAGTGGAGACCTCGGGACGGGAGGCAAGCTGGAGGTCCCCGCCGAAGAGCACGAGGACGAGCCGGAACCCGACGGCTGCTGCAGCCATCGACCAGTAGTGCCGGATCGCCATCGCCGCCGCCGCCGACGACGCCGCAACTCCGATCTGAAGCAGTCGCCTCGTCTCGGCAGTGACCGGAGGCAGCAGCCGTTTGCACCAGTGGGCCTCTTTTGCTTAGGCCCACTTAGACTTGTCTCCCTGAGCTTAGCGCCTACAGCCCAGTGCACAATCACGCGGCTGGAGCTTGAGCTTGGAAATCACTGAGGTGGGCTGCTAGGTGGCCGAAACTGGGGATGGGCTGCGGCCTACTCTGCGGCCTACTCTGCAGCTCCGCCCTTGGAAATCACTGTACCGTGCTTTTTTTTTTTTGCGAGGAAACGTGCATTGTACAAATTCTTCGAACGTTCTACACTCTCGGCACATAGAACTTGCCACCGGACACCCAACACCAGCACACATTCTCGGTACAAATACTATCGCCATCAAGCATTCTTGAAACCCAGTTACCCGGAGGCCAGAGCTAGGTAGCAAGCAAGATCATTCAGGCCGCTATGAAGCTGCTCTTCCCTGCATTGCTCCTTCTGCTCATCGTGTCGACCTGCAAGTCTTCCACACTGGAAGACACGTGCAGGTCCTTCGCCGGCGGCCACCCCACCATCGGCTACGACTACTGCGTCAGGACCTTCCAGGCCGACGAATCGAGCGCCGCGGCCGCCGACGCGCGGGCCCTCGCCGCCATCGCGGCCCGGATCGCCGAGGCGAAGGCCAACGCCACGGCGGCACGCGTCGCGGCCCTGAGCGCCCTCGAGAAGGACGCGGGGAGGCGGGGCCGCCTCGACGTGTGCGCGGAGGTGTACTCGGACGCCGTGGACCAGCTCGGCCAAGCGGCGGAGGACATCGCCCGCGGCGGCGTGGATGATGGCGCTGAGTCCGCCGCCCTGCAGGACGCGATCACCCAGCTCAGCGCCGCGTTGGACGCGCCCGGGACGTGCGAGGACGCGTTCGGCGAGGCCGACGACACGTCGCCGCTGGCCGTGGAGGACGCTGAGTTCAGGAAGGTGGCGACCATTGCTCTCGCCGTCGCGGCGTCCCTGACGGTGCCGCCACCGTCCACGATGAGGCCGAGGATTAGCGATTGAAACATCTGCAATGTCTACGTCTATAGCAAGGCCGTGATGAGGTCAGAAGGTATAATAAGCTTTTGCGACGATGAGAATAATTTCTGGAGAATGTTTTTATGTTCCGTTTTTTTTTCTTTGGTCGATGAGGCTTCAACTCACTGTTGTGTAGTGCCTTGCATGCTTCGCATGCGATATGGTGTAGTGGGCGAGTTGCTTGTTGGAATCTACGATCCCGCGCCCTTTTTTCATCTTTTGAACGTGGGGTGTTAGCTGTGTGGGACTCGGAGGCTTGAGTGGAAGCGAGGCATGCTGCCGGTTGCAGTGCACTTTTGCCTTTTGGCCTCTTCTTTACTTACTTATGGTTTGTGGACAGATATAGTGCTCCCAAAATCATGACCCGGATGGGAAAAAACAGTTGTTAGTGCCGAGGATCATGTATGTCATATCTGTTGCATTACTACAGTGGGAGAATTTGGATCGGGTGGTGCAATAGGGCCGTCCACAGAAACCTTTCGTTCTCTCTCGAAACCTCTCCCCCGCTACAGTTGAGAGAGGCGACGCGAGAGGATCTCGTCCCCGCCGGCGAGGCGGGTGGTCTCCTCGGCCTCCGGTGCCCTTCGGGGTGTTGCGAGGTGGCGGAGACCGCTGGCGCCTCGCCGGTTGGTGGTAGTTTAGGTCCTAGTATAGTATCTAGGGTTAGGGTTTTGGCGGCCGGCGGTGAGGTGGCGGCGGCGGCGGCCTCCTGTCCGAATCAGTCCCTCCGAGCTCGGCCGTGCCCCGCTGGCGCTCCTCTCCGGCGTCGGCGGCGAGCTTGTGGGGGTGGAGTTCCCGTCGAGGAGTTCCCCTTTAGGAGTCAGGCGGTGGCGCATCTTCCTCTTCGGCTTCGGCGAGGTAAGATGCAAGCCGTTCTTTTGCGACAAGGAGATGGAGGCTGTGGGTTGGTGGAAGATGGGTGGTTGGATCCTGCTCGAGGTTCCGCGGTGGCATCCGTCGTCGTCGGTGAGCGGGTCCAAGCTGGGAGGTGCTCGGGGCGCGTCCCCGGCCGGAAGCTCGGTCAGCTTTTGCTCATCCCAGTCTGCGGGTGTCTTTCCCGGCTCTTTCAAAAGCCTTTGGGCGATGGAGCCCTCTCCGGCGGTGGGTTCGTGGTGGCGGCGAGATCTGCTCGCGCTGGTGGTAGCTGGCGATGGTGGATTTCGCCGTCGATGCCGTGCTGGAGGTCCAGGGACCTATGTGTAATTTCTATTTTTCTAAGGGCCTCTCTGCACTATGGGTGGGACAGCTGTCCGTATCCTTGTATAACGTACCTGTATTTGTACGTATGGTTGTTTTTTCCTTAATATGAATATATAGGTATGTTTGATCAAAAAAAAAATTTGGATCGGGTGCTTTAACTTTCATACAGAGGGTGTGCAAGGACAGTTACTTGTGCGAGCGTGCAAGATTTTTTTTTTTCAAATGCGTGCAAGAAAAACATTAACAGATGGATGCATCGTGGGCAATTTTATGGTTGCAAAAAAAAATTATACTACTCTCCGGCAAACAATCTCTCATTTTTTATCTTTTTTTAGAACTAAACAATCTCTCATTTTCAACGAGCAGATTGACCTCCCAGAAATTGGGAAGCCCGTGGACTCCAGCCCATTACGCAATAAAGAAACTGGGCTTCCCGTACAGTTAAGGAGCAGGCCACGAGCGGCATCAACCACCACAGTGAGTTGAAGCCCACGAGCGCAGCCTCCACTGCTCCTACTCTGTCGAATGACTCGAATCTCCTCCAGCGATCAGATGCTCCTACTTTTTCCATTTTGATTTGATTTTTGATGTGATCATATCGGACATGGAAGACATGCAATCACGCTCCTCGAGGAGCGTGCCAGCCAAGTCAAAATTGCCTTGCCCCTGTGAACGGCGCCGCGACCAAGGTACCTGCGGCTAGGAGTCGCGAGCATCCAACTGAAAAATCGCAGTTTCTGAACTCAGGCAGGCACAAACCATGGGCACCTCTCGTACTGCTTGTCTGGTCCTCCTCTCCGGTTCGTGGAATCTCATTCCCGTGCGCATCAACCACCACGCGAAAACAACACCCGCATCCTGTTCCTATTCCGCGTATTTGTCCCCGGGTTCGCTCGCGCATTTGCGTTATCTCTGCAAAACCCGGAACACACGAGCCATGCAAACCAGGCAGGCACGCAGCACACTGTGCAACTATTTTGGCGCTCGTCAGGTCAACTCCGTCGTGCTACGACAGCCGTTGCCGTCCGCCCTCTCGAAACCGAGAAAATGATTGGCGATTCCAAGGCTGACGCGGCGAAAACGAACCGGATCGCAGAGTCCTGGCGCTGGACGTCGCTCACGATAGCGACAGCAGAAGGGTGCGATGCGGGCGGATGTCAAAGAAAGAAAAAAGAGCGGTGTTGGTGTGTTCCACACGAGGGAAAGGTGGCTGCGCCCGTGTGCCTTCTTTCCACTTCCTGCCCGTCTCCCCCGTGCGGCGCTCCGCGCTGACCACCGCCTCCCCCTCCCCGCTCGTCTCGCGCCATCTCGTCTCCTCTCACCTCACTCCTCGCCCCTTCCTCGCTAACCCACTCGCCTCGGATCGAGCAGGGGAGCGGCATGGCCGGCGACGGCACCAGCAGCGGAGGCGGGGGCGGCGACGGCGGAAGCCACCGGGAGGAGGTCCAGATACAGATCGCAGGTCAATCCCGCTACGTCTCTCTGTCTCTCTCTTTCTGCCTCTCTGCTCGAATGTTAATCTTCGTTTGGTAATCGCTGGGGAGTGGTGAGGAGACCGCCGAGTTTTCCGGATTGAATTAGCTTCACGGTTCGTGTTTTAGCGCAGATGCATGTGTTGTCCTCTTCGATGTCTTGGGACCTCGACGGTAGGTGTTCGATGATATGCCTGCTAGTGTACGGCGGCTTCATGGTTCTGGTTATCTGGGGTCCGGATCATCTTTTTTTTTTTTTGCCCTTTTAGTGCGCACGCACATGATTGCCTTGTCATTGCTCCCTGTGCTCTGTGGGGGCGCACGATCGTTCCACCTTTCAGTTATTGGTCTCAAGGCACGGAGCCACTTCACTTTCAGTTATTGGTTTCAAGACACTGAGCCATCTCCTCTGTTGGGGCGCAGTCGTTTGCTAGAACATCTGATACGTGCGACACTTTGCACTAAAAAGTGTAGAAAAATCTTGGTTTATTATGTACTACTACGAGCAGCCCTGGTATTGTTACTTTTTCTTTTTTGTTTGGGAATAATGTGACTTATTCTAACTGCTCTGGTGTGTTTTGGAAGCACACTGAGCTATAAGAAAGATGTCATATTAGACATAACTTGGAGAATTTAGTGTGCGATGGGGTTAAGTTGGATTTATCCTGAAAGGTAGACACTTGGTTATACTTATAGCGATCAGCCAATATTTCGAACGAGAAAAAGTTTTCCACTTGGTCATGTCCTGTTATCGCTTAAAACATCTGTATTTTGACAAAGCTTATTGATTATGCCTTCTATCTGATAACTGCAGGATCATCAAAACCTGCAACTTCATCTAGTGCTGATTCAGCTCCTCAGAACTCTCCTACCAAGCATTGGCTTTGGTGGTTGATGGTAGCTTTGAACATTTTCTTCCTCATTGCCGGTCAGACAGCATCAACTCTCCTTGGGAGGTTCTACTACAATCAAGGTGGCAATAGCAAGTGGATGTCCACATTTGTCCAAACCGCTGGCTTCCCTGTGTTGTTTATCGCCCTATACCTGTTCCGATCAAAATCGCCTTCTTCACCCAGAACCATCAGTGTCCCTGAAACTCCTGTCACCAAAATTACTCTGATATATATTGCCTTGGGGCTGATCATTGCTGCAGACGACTTGATGTATTCCTATGGTCTATTGTATCTTCCTGTGTCAACATATGCGCTGATATGTGCTAGTCAGCTGGCCTTCAATGCCGTCTTCTCGTATGTCCTCAACGCTCAAAAGTTCACGCCATTGATTTTCAACTCAGTACTTCTCCTCACCTTTTCTGCTGCACTCCTTGGAGTCGACGAAGATACTCAGGGCACCAATGGTTTGTCGCATGGTAAATACATACTGGGTTTCTTGTTGACACTAGGAGCATCAGCCACATACTCGCTCATTCTCTCCCTAATGCAAGTCACATTTGAGAAGGTTATAAAGAGGGAAACTTTCTCGGTCGTGATAAACATGCAGATATATACAGCTCTAGTGGCAACATTGGCTTCTCTTGTTGGGTTGTTCGCAAGTGGTGAATGGAAGACTTTACAGGGAGAGATGCATGCCTTTGGCACGGGGAAGTTATCTTATGTGATGACACTTTTGTGGACTGCTATAGCTTGGCAGATAGCTTCCGTTGGAGTAGTGGGGTTGATCTTTGTGGTGTCATCGCTCTTTTCAAATGTGATAAGCACACTAGCTTTACCCATCATTCCGGTCTTTGCTGTGATTTTCTTCCATGATAAGATGGATGGGGTGAAGATTATTGCTATGCTGTTGGCCATCTGGGGATTTGTTTCATATGGCTACCAATTATATGTTGATGACAAGAAAGCTAGGAAGACTTCAACCATTGTGGAGGAGAATTCCTAAGTGCTCTTGACATTGTTTTCTGCAGCTCTTACCAATCTAATGTATTGGTATTGAGCGAGGTACTAGTTGTTATCTATAGCCAGTAGGAAGTTCAAAAAAAGATATCAGGTTTCAAAAAAAATTCTGGTCAGATACATCTATTAGTTCTTTTCTATGTAATAATGTATTCTCATGGCAAAGATAAATGATAGTATGCTCTCAAAAATTTTGATTTTCCTGTAATTACATGCTTACCTTGAATGTTCTGGTCACAGTTATTTAACAAATGGGACATTGTGATATTATTAGTTTGCCGCGATTTAGTAATCTTTCTAGGTGATGGACACTGGCCTGGGCTCCTAATTTTCCAAATCGATATTGATTATTGTTGATTTGGTGCATTTCTGCTGTTTGACTGGGAATTTGCCAGTATGTTAATAGTTACAAGAAATTTCGTAGTGCTACTTCATCTGATATTTATATTTAAGCTCTTGACCTTTTCAAGTAATTATATCATCCAAGCTAGTTCAGAGTTATTGGATGGTTCGCATGTAGAATCAAGCATTTGTGCTGTTTTATCTGGAAACTGAGCACATGCATAAGGAAAATACATAATTCGACTTTGAATACTTTAAAATGGTGATTCAGCAAGCAGTTTACTTATATTTTGCTGATCAGATAGTGTCTTAAGAGGCCAAGAGCTTCGCAATGTAACAATTCTGCTTGAGAAAGCTGTTTCATTGAGTTACACTCAGTGATGCGGTAGAATTTCCTGAAGGTTAGTTATCAAATCTCTAGTTTCACGCATATATAATTTTATACCTGTGTGGAAGCTCAGTTGAGCTTTATTGTTTCACCTGAACATATTTGCAGTAAACATTGGGCCTGGGAAAATTTAAACTACTGTATTTTTGGTAGATATACATGGTTTGGTCTTGAGAATTGTGCAGGCTGCATGAGTAGGCTGATGATACCTACTCCTAAGTCCTAAGCAATGGAACTTGATCAGAAGGTATCATCATCATGCATATCCTTCCCCTGATTTATATACCACCTGCAAAACGTGGGTTATGTGTGTAGTCTTACCTTGCAAGAGATGCAGAACTTATTTGAATAATGTACATGGTACATTGATACTGCAGGCTCTCAAGGCCAAGAAGGTGAAAGATGGTCACTTAGTCCCCAATAATGATGTATCCATGACAATATTGCTTGAATTCGCCAGCAACCTCAACATCTACGACTGCAAATCTTCTTTGTTGGCTGGGTGAACTGTGATTCTTCAATGGTTCTGCATTTCTGCAATCAAGGGGTGGCAAAGCATTGCGTGGCGAGATAGTTCAGTGCTTCAGGGACAAAATAGTTCAGTGCTTCAGGGACAAAAGCCTCGTGCGAAGTTACCATCTCTTCATCGCAAACAAGAATTCAGTGTATCTCGGGAATGCTGCTTATCTTCTGGGCTCAGTTCCTGGGTGTTGTTGGTCCTAGGTCAACACTGGCAGCGCAGGTCTTCAAAGGTTCGTAGTGTATACAAAATTCTACTGCCGCTGGCGCTCTGTTCATCTTGGTAAACATTTAATGAGATGGCTGGGCTGAATTTATCTGTGATGCTCATATAGATATGTGGGGATCTTCCATTAAGATCGGCATTCTTTTCGTGATGGTTACTACTTTGTACTACACACTATGCTCACCAAACATTCCAAATCTTTGTCAGACAAATTATTCAGTTACATATGAGCTTCAGGCTCGGGCAGTTCAGAGTAGTTCAGGACTAGAACAAGAGCTTTTTGCCCTGCAAAAATACTCTCGGTTCACTGAACTATGCCTCACACTGAATCGACAAATGCAGTCATTATACCACGTATTGACGCACAATATCAAACACTCAAGCCCATTGACTGATCATCATGCATAACCATGCTCCTGTGACCCATATGATTAGCAAAGAAGCCACAATACTACTCCCGTAGATGGTCCTGGGCAACGGCACTTCATTTAAGGGCCTTGATGCATTGTGAACGCAATCACGAGCCATCTGCTTCACCTCTGGCATTCATACGCCAACCAACTGCCTCATTCAAAGCCTTCTACGCCTCCAATAGCGATAAACATTCTTCTAAAAGATGTTCGATCCAGAAAAGAGAAAGAAAAGGATAGGAGGATAGGCCTGGGCAAGCGATGTTACTACGTCCCCGTGACCGTGATCAGCTGTTGATGGAGCCCGAGATCTGAACAGAAGTTTGTTGCGAAAAAAGCACTCTACTAGGAGCAGTATTTTATCCTTTGCCGCGAAGAAAAAACAGCGCAGAAAGAGCACCGTAGACTGGAATCCTCAACCCGACAAGAGTGGTCACTCACCTCTGCGAGCCCAGGCCAGCACCGACGACGCGGCGCCAGCCACCTGCCCGATCCCACCACACCTCCGGAAAGGGCGAACCGAACTGGACAGACCGGCAAAGGCGCAATGAGAGAGGAGCAGGAGGATTGCGGGCTACGGCTCCGTCATCAGCAGCCGGCAGCGACGACACACGCATCGGCATTCGGCACCGGTCAACCGCACCGCACTAGCGTTTGCCCGGATCCCAGCCTCACCAAGCCCTCGCCGTCGTCGTCGTCATCATCGCGCCTCCACCCCACCCACCACTCGTGTCTACTCCAGTATAGTGCCTCGTGGGCGCGCGCATTTGGAGAGGCTCCTCCGTCTCATCTCATCGTCGCGGTTCGCGTCACGGCTCGGCGCCCCCGCGAAAACTACCGGCATTAAGCGTGATCTCGAAGGGAAACGAGAGGTTCCTGGCCGACACAGGGTGCGCGCCATGATTACGTGCTCTGCTCGGTGGAGTATCCGGTTCGAGCGGTTAGAATTACTCCTTCCGAACGATATATCCGCTTGGATAAACTATGACCCGAGCGTCGATCTAACGGTAACGTACATGCATGTGTACTTGGCAGGAAGCACATAGTACTAGGAGTACATGTTGCTTTTGAAACATGGCTCTGAAAAGCGCACGTTGCTGGGGACAATTATCCAGGTTGACTTTGCTAATTAACCTTGCATGGTACAGGTTGACTTTGGACTGCGCAGTGCCACACGGGGATCCCCAACGTGCCGCATGATTAGGAGTCAGGGGCACCATGATAGTGTTCCCTAGATCTCAGCGTCTCGTGGCGAAACACGGACCAAGTTGAGACCGAGGAACGGGAGGGCGAATATAATCGTGGAGCTAAAACGCTGCAGCTCTAGCTAGCTGCTCCATTTCCGACAATAATCAAGCGAGATCATGTGTTGGCAACGGTCCAAAAGCTTACACTATCGTTTTCCACCTGTACGGGATAACATATCTGGCATTTTCAAAGTTCAAACGCAGAAAGATTAGAAAAACGCGAGCGCAAGGCTTAACCAAAAGTCCAAGCTTTTCGTCTACTAATAAACTACGGTTAACAGGTCAGGGAACACAGGAGCTAGCCACATCGCCCCCAAGAACATGCCAAAAACCGACAGTATCTTATGTTGAGTGTGCCGGCAGCAGCAGCTATCTGTGAGCTGTGATAACGCCATTGTTTAGTGCAAGTACTATACTTTGATACGGTGATCCACGGCATCTCAGGAGCAGGTTAACAAATGAGGGGATCAATCCAAAAGAGCGTGCGAACACAGAACTACGCGCCACTAATGGTGTACGTTCACACATCGTAATCGGCCGGTCACACTAATACCCACACGATCATCATTTCCATTCATATCTCACATCGCGGACAGCTTAAAAGTCACTGAGAATGGCCCAAACGAGAGGAGAATCTTCTCCAAATCCTCCAACTTGCTGTCGACATTCGTGTATTTCAAGAAAAATATACGTACTACCGACGAGGACGTGGTACTTGCGACCGTGGCTTATTTCCTTGTTTCTTCTTCCCGTTATGTCACTGTGCTCAAGTTCGGATGAACAGATGGCCGTTCTAAAATGTGCACAAAAGGAGTTGGGATCATTTATTGGTTGGGTTTGGTGCACCTGCAAAAGAGTGATGAAGGGACTGGGAGCCATCCACCATCAAGATGCTGCTGCCTGCCTCCCTCCATGTGAAACCTCTGACCAAATGGAATTGAATTGGGATATTGAATTGCTGCATCATGCAGCTCTCATTTTCATAGACCATACAGGCACGGATTCAGGCTCATTCATTCAGACACAAAAATGATCAAGAACCTTCTCTCTCTTTTTTTTATTAATCTCTGTACAAACACGCGCGCTCTCTCTCTCCCCAATCGTTCTCCGGCTGTCTCTATCTCTAGCATTCAATTCTAAACATGGCACCTGTACCATAGACAACATTAAAGGCTGCCTATCCGTTTTTAAGCTCAAAAACAAGATTAGGAAGGACAAAGAGGAGCGAGATTTCGCAAATGATGCTAGCTGTACAGACATGAATACAGTACTGACATGATACGGAGCTCGTTACAGAGCCACAAAATGTTGGGCTGACAAGCAGTATTAACCTAAGCAGTACTACAGTATATGTCAACGGAGTTGTTCGGAGTATTCATCCAAACCTTACAGACTCTTCTTCACAATTGACAAAATGTAAAAAATTCAAAGAAAAAGGAGAAAAGAAAGCTTAAAAAAATGAAGCACTAGTAATCGGGATTAGGTGCGGTGATCACGGAGTAAAAATGGCCAAATGAGATGGAAAGATCACCGGAAGCGGCCGCCGTCGGCGAGCTTCTTGGAGCGGCAGCGGGTCATGGAGGCGGCGGAGGAGAGGTTGTGGAGCGGCGACGGCCGGAGCTCGCAGGAGAAGGAGCAGGGGTCTGGCGGCTGGACGCCGCGGTGGCGGCGGCCCGGGCTGGGCCGCACGAGCGGGCTGAGGCAGACGGCGAAGCCCGACGGCATGCTGCTGGTCTGGCGGCGCCGGCCCGGTGTCTTCCGCATCGGGGAAGGGGACGGCCGCCACGGGGGATCCGCCGCGGGCGAGCTGCTCTCGTCGCCGCTGCCGCCGTGGCTGTCCCTCTCCGGCGAGAGCCCCCGGTTGCTGACCACGCGGCACGTGCGCCTCGCCGGCGGGGGCGACGGGGGCAAGGCGGCGGCGGAGGCTTCCGGCGCCTGCTTCTTGCGGCGGCGCGGGATGATCCCGGCGAACCAAGAATGCTTCTTGGCGCCTCCCTCCTTTTCCTTGTCGTCCGATCTGTGGTGGTGGTGGTGGCCGCCGAAGAGCGTGGCGAGCACGGAGAACTTGCCGGCGCGGCGCTTCTCGTACTCGTAGGCGATGTCGCCCTCCTCGAGCGCGCCGGTGCCGGCGGGCCCGACCTGCGGCGTCCGGAAGAAGAGCAGGTTCGGGTGGTGGTTGTGCCTGAGCGACGCGTCCGACTTCCTCCGGGATACGTACGGCGACACCGACCTGGGGAACGCGACGGCCTCGGGCGGAGGCGCCGGCGCGCGCGCAGGAGGCCGCGGCGGCGAGGAGGAGGCGTCGCCGTTCTGCGCGGCGGCGAGCGTGACCAGGCGGTCGCGGAGGCAGGTGGCGCAGACGCCGCCGCCGGCCTGGAACGGGTGCTTCTTGCACCTCATGCCCATCTCATCTCCGACAAGATGGATTGACGAAGGGGAGGGAGGAAGGAATGAATGAGGCGGAATCGGCTGCGCGGGCGAAGCGAAGAAAATTTCCAACGGCGCAGACGACGAGCGCACCCACCCGCCTTCCCTTTCCTCGGTTTATTTGGTTCCCTTTCCGGGCTGGGAAGAATTGCTTAAATTTGGGTGGGTTTTGTTTAAGCGCGAGGCGAGATTGGCTGGCTACGCGGCAGCGGCTGCAGGGGTGCGGTGCGGTGGACGAGGATCTTTTCGTTGCGGGCGCGGCTGCGGCTTAAATAAGGTTCGGGGGATGGTGGAATGGAAGGAGGCGGACGCGACGGCGGAGACGTGTTGGATTGGATGATGAGACGCCTGCCGTCGTGGTGGTTTGGGCCTTGTTGACGTCGTCGTCGTTTGCCGGAGTTTGTGTGGGTTGGGAATGGGTGAGGTGAGGTGAGCCGGCGAGACGGACCTGAATCCTGATGCCGGTGGGTGGGATGGACCGGGTGATTTGATGGGCGGCGGATTTGGCGTTGGTCCGAGCAGGATGGGATGGAGTCAAAGCCGTTTCTCCCCGGATCGGATGGTCCCGTTGCCATTTTTGCCATGCAGCGGCGGCGGGTTCCGGCGCTACACTGCCAGCCAGTTTGGCTTTTTGCCACGCCGTGACGAGAGACTCGTTTTGTATTGTAGTGGTAGGCGGTACTACTGTACTGTGCAGATCTCATGAGCAGGTGTGCTTCGAATTTGGCTTTTATCTAAGGGTTCCGTACGTGCACGTAACTTTTGTTTTGGCCGCTACCTAATGGTGCTGCAACTTCGAACACCGTTGTGCTGGGGAAGAAGCGGCAGTTTTTGTATGGTTTATTACATGACATTTGTAGCGAACAACATGTTAGGCAGAACTAAATCGAGTAGTGCTTTGTTAGGCTTCGTTGCTTTCGATGGTCCAATGCAGCGATGACACCAGGGTGGAATCCAGAAATAGTATCATTACGACAAAAACCTGGCTCTAGAGCACTGCTTGATTACCATTTACGAAGTGCCACCTGCTATCCAATCCACCACAGCAGCTGGAATAATTCGAGGATCATCAAGACAACCAAGATCATGTTGGATCTTCCCTGAACGAGACGACTGGCCACGTGTGTATTTCGTTACCATGTATCGTTTCCAACTGTTTTCCTCCCTGTGATGTTGAGTACGGTTGTCGCTAGTTGTACGTGCGCCACAGAACCGTCGCTCGCCGAACTGTTGACCGTGGCTGCTGGCTGGGGGTCGAGCCCTGACCCAAAATCCATTCTAACGGTGCATTAACATCGATGAAGACGATGTGCCGCACTGTTCGCACCACAAACGGAGCTGATCGATCTGCACGTCCTTGATCTCCAGAAGCTGTTGCATTCGCAGTGCCGTGTCCTTGTGCAGCTGCACACGAACGCAAGGCGGACGCTCCCTAGTACGTAGTCTCGCCTCACGCTTCGGCAGATGTGAAAAAGCTCTCATTTGTCTGCTCTCACACAACATGCAACACCCTCCACACGACCACGCCCTTTTCGGGGCAATTTCTCATGGATTTCGTAGGCGAGCATATAGCAGCAGTCTCCCGTCTCAAATCCCAGCGAGCGCGACGTAAAACCGGCGGCCGCATTCGCCTGGAGACCCCGGCCGGACTGCTCGATCGATGGAGAAAGGGCGGCGCGGGGTGCCCGCGCGACTTGACCTGTTTGTCCCGGCACCACTCGCACTCGGAGTCTCGGGGGCGTCACATCGCGCACACGGGAAACGAGCGCGGCGGTCTCGCCTCGCCACCCGGCCGCCTCTGGGTTTCTTGTGCTCCCGCGCGCCTTGCCGTACTCGATCGTCGCGAGAAGGCGATGGCAGCACGAACGCACGCGCGCATGCGCGCCACCAACGCTCTCGATCGAAGCTTCGCCGCGCCACGGTTCCGGAGACTGACGACGGTTCATTTCGTCAAGAGCTAGCTAGCGTGGAAAGATCAAAGCTAGCTGTGACACTAGCTAGCTAATTCTTCGTTATCTCTTCTGTGGCGGTAGATCGGAGAGCAACACGCAGTCGCGTCCATTTACGTACGGACGTCGACGACGTTGCCGGGAGAGGGCGGCCGCCGTAGTATAGGTCGGATATGTTTGAGGTGTTCGGTTGGAGGATGCAGTTGCAGTTGCAGTTTGAATAGTGAGAGAGAACACTGTAGCGGAGAATTCGCGTACTGTAGCAATTCAGTTGACTGTAGCAGCAGGAGCAGCAGCAGCCGGCTGGTTTCCAGCCGGCCGAACACGCCCGTTATTTCGGCGAGCCCACTTGTGCGAGGCGAGGTAGCCGGGACACGCTTCAGATTGCGCCGTGCAAGACGTGTTCCTCGATCGATCGGCAGCATATTTCTTTTTCTGAACGGATCGGCAGCGTATTTCTTGAGTTGTCCAATTCAGATGGGGAAGGAATCTGACAAGCTAAGGCGAAGGGAGTGCCGTCATCGGAAGCATTAGAATAATCGCGGTAGGTTTCTTTTCCTTCCAGAAAATGGTATTCTATGAGGCGAACAGAGCTAGTGATAGCTGATTTTTGCAGAACAGGGGCAAAGCCCTGGAGTTTCATTACTGGTGTAACGAAACCACAAGATGTTCACAGTATAAAAACGAAAAGTAAATGCAAGAAAGTACCAGGTCTCTACCACTACAGAAATGAAAGGCACTTTGCCAGATGTCGCACAGGGACATCTGACAGGCACCGCAACTCCTGACATCTATCTTATTACAAGTGCATTTGAAGTGCATCAGGCTACTGGAGCCTCTGATCACGAGCTGGTTTTGATGTCGCTTTTTCCTGGGATTCCAAGGCCGTCTTCACCTTCTCAGCTTCGATCATTTGTGATCGCCCTTCCGGCTGCTCCCGCATTCCTGGCCCCTGGTCTTGGATGGTAGTGGATCGCCGTCTGTTGGAGAGCATCAGCCCCTGCTGCGAGTGCTTGACCATCTTCACCTGATTGGAGACCTGCCCAGTATTTGATAAAAGAACAAGCATAGCACACGATCTCAGTAGGAGAACGTACCAACTTTTTATCGAAACAAACTCTGTTCCGGATTTTCCATATTGCCCAGCAGATGCCGGCTAGACCAACCATATGGAATTTTTCTCCTGAAGGGATTGCAGCTTTCACCCATACTATATATTGTTCAATATTTTCAGGCCTACAGTTAGACCCCAGTACCAGGGCAACCAGGCTCCAAACATATTTGATAACTTCACATTGGAAGAAAAGATGTTCTATCGTTTCTTCTTGTTCACAGAAAGGACATTTTGTGTCTCCGTGCCAGTTTTTTCTAGTCATGTTATCTTTGGTCAGAGTAGCTCCATAATACATTTGCCACATAAAGATTTTGATTTTTAGGGGAATTTTTGCTCTCCAAATTATATTAAATTTCGGTTCTTGAACCCCCACACATAGCTTATCATAAACTGATTTGACTGTGAACCTGCCTGATCTTTCCCAGCTCCATTTTGGCAAATCCTCTTCTTCTGAGAGAGGGTAAGTAATTAGCATGTCTCTAACTTCTCTCAGTTGATTTTGGAGATCTTCATCAAGCCATCTACTAAAAGTGAGGTTCCAGTTTCTGTATGCAAACATGGCAACAGAGCCAGATTTCTGGTAGCACATTTGGTAGAGGTTTGGCCACTTTTCTCTAAGGGAAAAGGAGCCACACCACTTGTCATTCCAGAAATCAATTTTTTTCCCATTCCCCAGCTTCCAAACTCTCCCCTTGTCATAAATTTCTTTCACTTTGAGTAGGTCTGACCACACAGGAGAGTCAGATTGTTTGTGCTTGATTTGAGACAAGCATTTGTTACCAATATATTTTTTCATTATTATATCTTGCCACATCCCAGAACCTTGTTCAATTTTCCACCACCATTTACACAGGAGACTTATATTCAGCTAGTGATAGCTGATAGGAGTACATTAGGATATCGGATTTCTCGCAACGCAGTTGTAGAGGGCGATGCGTCACCTAAGTAGCCTAATTAATATAACACGGGCTAATTTACGAGTGAACGGGTATATATACCAATTCCTTAGCCAGCAACGTTATCCCATAGTATACATACATGCTCGAAACGTGACGACTGAAACGAGCATATTTGTACTTTTTTATTTAGTTTAAAGGGAACCGTCCTGGTCCGCCCGTTGCCATGGTCAGCCGACCCGCAGTGCCTGTGAAAGCTACGGAAGCTCTTTCTTTTCTCCTTTCATAAGGGGGCAAATTCATTGATAAACAAAGGCGCTTAAACATCTCGTGCCTATCTATCCACCAATCACATACTACCGTATAAGGTCAAATTAATTGATAAACATGGCCGCGGAAATTAGCCACGGAACCTCTTGGTCTCGGGCCAAACCATCACCCGTCACGGAGCGACCTCCTCAGCCGCCTATCGCGGTAGCGGTAATAAGCGTAATAAGAGCATCTCCAACAGCTTATCTAAAAGTACCAGTTCGCCAAATGTAGAAAATATGAGGCGAAAAACTCGATCCAACAGCCTCTCCATCTTCATCTTCCGATTTTCTCGCTCGTCATCCCTCCGGCATCGCTCGCCAAGTCTGGCGAGCCCGCGCCGCTCGCCATCGCCTCCTCTCGCGCGCTTTCCCTTGTTTCACGCGTCCCTCCCGCGCCTCACCCTCGTCCAGCGCGCGCTGTTTTCCTCTCCTGGCCATCGCTGCGTAATCCCTCCCGCCGCCGCGGCAATCCCACAGCCACTCGTGCTCCTTCCCGGTCCGTAGCCGCTCCGCGCCGAGGGAGGAGGACGCCGACGCGGACACCGGCGCTGACGGAGGCGCGCACAGGGGACAGGCGCGGGGCTGGCGGACGGGAACCCCCGCTGCAACGCTCTCGCCGCCGTCTGCTACTTGTGCTGGCTGCGCAAGGCCGACGGCAAAAAGTTCCTCCCCGGCGCGCTTGACATCGTGGAGCGCGCGCTCTGTGCGAAGCAGGACGCGGCCGCGTTGAGGAACGCGCCTCCGAGTGGCCTGGCTTCCTCCTGATGCTCGCCGTCGACACTGCCTGCTGAGTATATCGATAGCATCTGTCGCTGCTCTCCAATCCTAGCACTTCCAATGTCGTCGTTTATGAATGTGCCGACATGCTCTTGTGGATTTCCTCTAAGCCAACTGCGGTGTGCGCCGCCGCCAATGCCTTTTGCAAGATGCTGTCATCGTCATCTCTGGAGATAAGTGACAACACCGTGAGGCTCATTGTCCTGCCTTCATGAATTCTGCATCTCGCACAGTGCGGCGGCCATGCCATTGCCATGGCTATGCGTCTAGACTCCAGGTAAATCACGTGGAGGTCTTTAAAAAAAAATCACGTGGAGGAAAGTGATTTGAATATGAAGAGTCAAGGTTTGGATAGTCTGTGGGAATACACCATGGTTTTAGAGTGATTTCTATTTTACAAAGGAGGTAAAATCTCTAAATTTAGCTAATAATATACCTAGTCTCTTGGAGATGCTCTGACGCCCTCACAGAGGCACGGCAGAGAACGCAGCTGCGAACGGCGATGTCGCGATGAATGCCGTGATACGCGGCGGTGATGACTCGCCTACTACGCACGCAGAGGCGGGACGATCGGGGGGACGCGTGCGTCGGTGTGGACCGCCCACGGGCCGGGTGGAAGTGAACGGAAGCTTACCTCAGCGGCCGGCCTGCTTCACTTAAGGCCGGTGGTTCGGAAACGTCGGCCTGTTTCGGCTAGCAGCTGCGGGATGGGCTTGGTAATATGATCGATGCAATTGATACTCAGTCAGACAGGCAGACAGCGACGAATGTTTTATATCAGTATATTGCAATTGGTACTCAGTCAGATAGCGACGAATGTTCTAAATTGCAAGTGTGGAGTCCGCGACAGCAAATCGACCATTTGAAGGAGCAACACTAAACTTTATGACTGGGGTCATAATAAGACTCACGTCCGAGCGACCAGCCAGAGCTACTTCAAGACGCAGCATGGATCAAATCCTAGTCGGACGCTTGTACTACAACTTGCTGGCAGAGTCGACCATCCGTCTTGACAGTAGACGATACAAGAATGATGCAGTCAAGGATTTCCTACTACACACGTTCTTTATGAAAGAGAACTACTGCAGCTGAAATGCCAGTCTCAAAGAAAGACGAATGAAAGACGATTAGTCCACGATTCGTCAACCCAAATCTAACAGGTTGAGCTCAAACCAGGGGCGCCAATAGATCCAAAATTTTGCTTTCTCAGTGACACTATGCAGCAACTAGCTTGCTTCGTGGTCCCCTTCAATAATGGTGAAAGCTGCACTTATTTTCGGACATGATCTCCATCATTGACTAAAAAAAAAAAAACAAGGCGGGCACACGATCATATGCTACGATAATGGTCCACCTTTCAATTCCCGCACAGGGGCAAACGTGCAGTGATCACAACAAGCAGGTTCCACCACGGCACCACACGATCGTAAGCCATGACACTGACTTACCAGTTACATAATGACGTATAAAGTTTTTATTCAAAAACATACAATGCGTTATGGCCCAACAATTTATATGAGGAAGCTCAAAAGGACGTCACTTGATAGATATATGTACAGGAAATTTCAAAACTAAATGATAGTAAGTTTCAACCAATTGAGACAAACAGATTATAGGGTCATGTTGTATCTGTAAACTTTGTAAAAACCTAACCCAATCAGGAACGCTGAACATGCCAAGGTTGCTAGGAATTTCTGAGCCCATGCCATGTTCAAGCTACAAGAAGATAACGCTAGTTTAGTAACCCAACACATAGTACCTCTTTCAAAAAGATCATTTATACTGTAAGACTCACCTTCTATATAATGTAAAAAAAAAAAGGAGAAGTTTTGTGCCGACATAATAGGTTATCAAGTCAGCAGAAGGTTGGTAAGTCCGATGAAGGTACCCTGCTGGAGATTCCGGTGGCAGTCCATCGGAAAAGCGGAAACCATCGCAAGTTTCTATCTCATCTAGTTGTTCGTATAAAAGTAACTTCCATATATAGAACATATATAAGGGGCTCAAGAAGTTATCAGTAGCAACGAGAGTTCATCACTCCCAGGACTTCCCTTTTGAGTAAGCATACCTTCCCTTTCGAGTAAGCATAACACTGGTTGCTTGTCATGTCAAAGCTGTCTTTTAAGGCATTTTAGTTTGTTATATATGTTGCTTCATCATGGCACATCAGTTTTCATCTAGATTGGAGAAATATCTCAACCAGTTCTTGTGGTCTGCTTGTTTTCTGAAAGAATGTCCGGGCCGACTGAAATATATCACATATGGTGTTCCTTGACTATTTATGCGCAGCCACATGATACTGATAGAATTTAAATCCTAAGCAAGGCATGGTTCAGTCCATCGATTGCTATTTTTTAGCATTTCCTGATAAGTCTTAAATTTCTTCTAGTACATGCATTAACGTGTGGTTCAGTAATCCTGATGCATTTCATGGGAAGAAAAATGCATCAGATGCATAAGTATTGGAATTTATAGCTATTCAGAAGCTCCCTTTCTGATTCGTAAAATAACTACTCTTATTGAGCAGTTGAATTCGAGAGCTTTCAGCTTTCCACCTTCCCAGGAAAGCTCAAGTCATTTGCAAATGGGACAAACGGTAAAACTGGGAAGAGCTCTAACCCAGATTGGTGTCTCAAGGACCAATACTAAGGTGAGTAATGAGCGACTTGTTCTCACCAGTTAGAACGTCCATTGGTGTCACATCTCTGATAAGTTGCAAGGAACTCCAGGTTAACTTTGCTGTTTTATCCCATCAGTTCTGTGTTACAACGAAAAAAGTTAAATCATTTAGGAATGATAAAAGAAACTAAAGTAAGTTTAAGTAATCATGTTTCATGGCAGGAAGGATGGCAACAGAAGTTGATTGAGCAAAGAAGTTTGGAATTGCACAGCAAAATTCCAGAAATTTCAGAATATTGTTCCACCCCAGAGGAAACTGAGAGAAGTCTACAGACTGCAAAGCTTCACTCTAGATCCCAAAGTCTATCTTCCTCTGAAATTTTTCATCTGCTATCGGTAAATGTAAGTAATGGCATGCCAGCAAGTCTCATGGGATGGATTATGCCAAATACCCAGAAGGTTAAACAAAACAATATTCCAACAAATTGATAGGATTTATAGGAACCATGCATGTCCATGGAAGACTGAAATATTATAGGAGAGTGCATTTTTCACATTTATCCCACCAAGAGTCCATGGTACCTGTATCCTTTTACATACGACTATTAGTGAATAATTGCAAGCATGAAATACCGAAGAACAAACTATTAAGAAAGTGGAAAATGTCAGTGAAACAAAATAAGCATGTCATTTCAAAAGGGTATTGCTTAAGTGAAATAATCTATGAAGGTGGGTTGTCAAAAATATCCCAGGCTCACAGCTAGATATCCGAAGTGTTGCATTGCCTCCTAAGTAGGAACCGGCAATACTAGATCTTGTTTCAGGTGTTTGACTGATTCACAAAAATCAGGATGTGGAAGTGAGATGTCACATCAGATTACACTACAACAAGATGAATGTCAAAATGGAATGGTCTCATTAATTGAGCGTGTTCCTTTTTCTCCTGTATTTCATTACAATACCATGGGTAAATAGCATAAAGCGATATCAAAATACAACATAGATGTGACTATTATATATTTCTTAAGAGTATAAGTGTGTGCCCTGAAAACGGTGGTACACCGGATATGAGCAGAGATGACAAGGGGGACAGTATGCTCAATCTCAATGAAGAAATCAAACAAAGCGTGGATGAAATCAGGGTAAAAAAATAGTAATAATTAATTACTGAATCCATTTAGATGTTATAGACCTGATCCAATGGAAGTTTTTGACAGGTTTTACTATCCAGTGGAAACATTCGCCCCACAAGATGCAAGAAATACAGTACTAGACACCCAAACTATGTAAGGACACTACTTTCCAAAGCTAAGGCGGATTTCAGTTTTTTTAAGCTAACACATGTCATGTTCTCCAGATGAGTTTGGGACCAGTGGCAAAATGGTTGAAAGACAGGCTGGTGAACGTAGTGGGATACAGAAGGAAGAGGGAGGATATAAGACTCCATACATCCCAGATGCATGCAGCACTCTCAGCCGCAAGACTTGCTACAGCTATTGCAGGGTTTATCGGGAATTGCCCCTTCAAGTCAACCAGTTTGAATGATAATGACAGGAAGATGCATGCTGCAATTACCTCGGCTGCAGCTCTTATGGCTGCGTCATGTGTTGAGGCTGCTAAGTCTGCTGGAGCTAGTATAGAGCAGGTTTCATCAGTCATCAACATGGGCTTGGATGCTAGAGCAACGGGAGATCTGCTCACACTGACTACTAGCACAGCAGCATGTAAGATCAAGAACAGGACAAGCTTATTTTCTCCCGTCGATGAGTAATGATATAAAACTGTGGTTCTTGATGCTGTAGGCCTAAGAGGAGTTGAGTGTCTTAAGATGCGGACAATAAGAAACCATGCCTTGCAGGACCACATGAATAACCAAAAAGGAGCAATACTTCCTGTTCGGACACCTAAGGGTATACCCAGCTATCTTACAAAAATGACTGAACCTTTTTTCCCATTATATCAATTCATTTTCAGTTATAAAAGAAAGCCCAGTAAAATCTTTAAGTAGGTTTATTTGTGCACTCATGCAGGAAGGCTCCACAACAGGATGGTTTCTGTGGACTGCAACTATGACAATGACAATATAATACTAACATTACGCAAGAAGCATTGTTTCACAAGCACCACCTCTAAAAAGTGTGAGTTACGAAGGAAACTTATTCATAAATATGCAATGTCCATATAAATGTCAAGTACAAACAAAGAAAAACATTATTCGGGAAAAACATTCTTATCTCATCATTCACATTTAAGAAAAAATACATCTTAGTACAATGATGTGAAAACATTGAATCAAGAGATCCATAAAGTACTTTTCAAAAAATAAACTCTAGTTTTTCTAGAGCAAGGGTACCTATAGGTACTGAGAACTGCTACATTGTTAAGTATTTACATTTTTTTTAAAAAAAATACGGAGCTAATTCTATTATCCTGTTTTACCATTTGCCACCTTCCTGCAGACATAATTTTTCACGAACAAGGAGAGCAAAAGGACATCGGGTATCAAAGAGATGAAGATGGTTACCACAAAATAAATCTCTTGACATCTGGTGGAAACATCCAGTTATTATTGAAGAACATGGAGAATACAGCTCCTGGAAGTCGTTCATCGATTACCTGATATTTAACCAGGGTCGGAAGCTATCTCATTAAAATTTATGCATAACTCTCAGCCTCTAACCTCCCTACAAACAACCGTATTTATTATACTCTGAACACTACCGGTAAGCTGTCATAGAATAAAATTTACAGTTCGCCCAACTTTATGCCATCAAGTCTCAAGAGCAATGAATCTGAGTCTATGATTACTTCGGAATTGAGCCAAATAATATTGATCACTGAATAACTTTGTTTCAAGATATTTCTTCATAATGGTTTAGATTAACGTCTAGCCCTTGATTTTATGACTCGGTGAGCCCCGTTGAGTTGGACATCCATCTCAACTGATAATTTCCACTGACATTAGTGGATTAGCACTACAAACTGAAAATTTATCGACATTTATTTTAATTACTTCTGATATCTGAACTCACAAGGGTGAGGGGTAACCAGGACAATATTGTGGTGCTGAGGTTCTTCCATTTTTTTTTCTCCTGTCGAATTGGCAGCAGTTCCATTGGGTTAACAACAAGACTTTAGAGTTAATATTGTGAGCATTTTTTTTCCTGCTCTCAATAGGCTAACAATTTTCAGGATACAGAGATTGGTGTAAAACAAAACAGCCCTGCTCCTACCCTGAAACTTGCCTAAGCAAAGATGATGCCGTGCTCCTTGATGGTGTCGATGATGATCCCAAGCTTCCCCTCAATCCTCTCGTTCTTCTTGGGCTCGTATGCCATGGCGAAGACGTCGGCGTCCATGGACCTCTCGGCGATGAGCCTCCCGATGGTCCTGCAGGCGTTGTCGTCGACGAGGGAGGGGAGCGTGAGCCGGAGGTCCTTGGCGTTGGTGGTGGCGACGGCGATGACCTTGCTGGTGCCCCGGTGCATGACCTTGGCGTGCACGAAGCGCTTGGAGAAGAAGACGTTGAGCAGGAAGGGGCGCATGTACATGTCCGTGCGCTGCTTCCACGACTTGCGGTTGGGCCGCGCCTCCGCCTCCCCGCGCGACCGCCGCGTCCACGCCGCGCGCACCACCAGGGACTGCTGCGCGGTCGCCGCCGGTTAGATCAGCTGTGGGACAATGAACGAATCGAATCGAAGCAAAGCTGGTGTGCGCGCGAGAGTGAGGAGAGGAATCGAACCTGGCGGTTGCCGGGCGCGTTCGGCGTGGGCAGCGGCTGGAGCGCGAGGCGAGGAGGCGGCGGGATGCGCGAGACGGCGATGGAGGCGGACCACGAGAGAGGCGAGGTGCGGAGAGGGGGCGGGAGGGAGCCCGCGGGGAACGTGGGTGTCGCCGGGTAGAGGGCCGCCATGGGCGCCGTTGAGAGAGGCCGGACTGCAAGGGAGGGAGGAGTTGGGGCTTATCCAGGGGGCACTTTGCTTATCCGATGGTCTGAACTTTGACACGATGTCCCGTACCGTATTTCGGTGTTGATAGCACGCACATTCACAGATGAAATCCCCGTACCATGCAGCCCAGACAGACCATGTTTACAACAGAAAATTTTTGACAACGCATTATGGCGTCGAGAGAGCGTCGACCATACTTTGATAGAAATATTGTGCATGGCTACCTTCACGGATCCGAACGACTTATAAAGTTACGGCTGAGCCTGACGCTACATCTATTGTATAACTTACCATGGAAGTATAAACTGCTGAAAGTAAATTTCAGCAAACACCTACAGTTCTGAATGTACATGTCAAATATTCTGCCTCCAAACATGGAAGGTACCACTTGAGAATGACAACAAACGCTAGTAGCATATACTACCTCCATTTCAAATTACTTGACACTTTTGACTTTTTAAGATCACGTTGGACCTCTCGTCTTATTCAAAAATTTTGTGCAAATTTAAAAACAAATAAATCATACTTAAAGTATCTCTAATGATAAAACAAATCATAACAAGATAAATGATATTTGCACAAATTTTTCGAATAAGACGAGCAGTCAAACATGATTTACAAAAGTCAAAAACGTCAAGTAATTTGAAATAGAAGGAGTAGCACCACCTTTTGACATGAAAATAATGGCCCATCCTTTCGGCACCGCTGCTTGCAGTGACCGAACCATGACAATATGAGAGCGCACAAAAAGTTGCAGAAGTAAAGCTGCTGATGTTCGTCAGTTCGTCAATCGTCACACCCTCTCAAACAACAAAACGGTAGTATCGACAGCCATACCAGCGTCCACAGCCTACAGGCCCACGATACTACATCAGGAATTGCTATTTACGTACTTCACATTGTTACATACATGTATCACGTACCTATGGTCACGCTCCTACTGAAGTAACCCTCCGGTCAAAGCAATGCCTGCTTGATCACAATCAAATATAATCTGACAAGTATCAAACAGTCTTCCTCAAGTTAAACTGGAGCACCAAATCTGACAAGATATCAAACCAAAACATTGATTTCTTGACCAGACTATGCTTCCCAGCTTCAGCGAGCTCTAAGTATCCTTTTGCAGCTGCATTGGCACCCCATCTCAAGATGGCAACCAACTCGATATACGTGGCATTTGCAATATATGCATGTCAAAACAGGGCATCGAAACATGACAAACTGCAACGAATGGACGACGATGCTGAGGGCCTCCTCTTTCCCCTTCTCTGTTGGTACCTGCTAAACAAAATTTCCATGTGGTCCAGTTACAAAGTCAACCCTCAAACACAAATGAGGGAGACATTTCTACATCCTAAGATCCTAGGCTACAAATATACATACATGTATGGAAATTACCCAATGCCTCCATTAGTGCAAACCCATCCTCCAAGCTTGTCGGACCAATGTGATCTCATCAAGCCAACAGCTTTGCTCCAGCCAACCATGATCAAGCTTGGACCACATATACGCACGGCTGAGCAACTCTGTCATATATCTTGGGCTCCTACCAGAGATAATCTCTGGCTTTATAGACGGGGCATCTAGAACCATATGTTCATTTATTTTCATCCGATGTCCGTGAAATCAGAGAGAGGCTCTAACTCCTCAATACCAACATGACAACCAGGTTCATCATGATATGGGAGGAACTCCTGGCGGTCAGCCTCTTCAGAGAGATCCTCGGAGTGAGTGAATTCAGAATCACTGATACCAAATTCAGACAAGGATTCACTGACATGGAATTCAGCTGTACTTGGTAACAGCTGACCAGGCGTCCGGAGAAAATTATTCATGCCAATTGGCCCTTCTTGATGCGATTCAGTAATCTTCTGCATTTTGGATTTAGGAGGTCTTCCAGATTCCGATGCTGCTTTGTGCTTTCCAATGGACTTTGAACCAGATTTGTGTCGAGCAGCTTCATGTATATGGAAAGCTGACGATGCCCAACTCGAACCTTCACCATCAAAACAAGCTTCTGATGCCAACCTGCATTGAAGAATGTACATGATGCACTACCCTTAGTTCATATAACTGAGGTTGGCTAAATATTACAAAGCTCAATCGGTAACAGCAAAGCATGCAAAGTTGTATCAACACTGACCTGAGTCGGTTCTCAGCTTGCCTACATGAAACTCCAGAGAGTAATGATTGATCCACTGGCTCCAAAGACTCTGTAGATGGTTCGGGTTCTAGTATGGACACATTTACTATAGATGGGAAGTCACTGTCACAACCATGTCGATCTGCCAAGAAATCCAACTCTAATTCTAAATAGTTTCGACGGTGTTCCTGATTTCTTGTTGGTGGAATCAGCATTCTTGTACCCTGAACCTGAGCATCTACAAGGGCTTTGCTAACAAGATTGAAGCTAGGTCTAAAGTTTGTCATGGACCAGTTCTCACTTGCACCAGTCTTCTTAACAGAGGACATACGGAGCGTACTGGAGTAAGTACTCGTACGGCGGGGATCACGGCGACATTTTGATCTCCAGACAGACGAAAGTACAGCCATGAAATGTTTCTGGAGGAGCAATTCATTGTTAGGAAGTTCACTGGTCACGTTCACCAACATCTGTGCTTGTTCCTGCAAAAGAATACACAATAAATCATCAAATTTGCATGCATAAACAAGTCAGATGTGAGCTGTTTATTGCAGCTAAAAGAACAATCAAAATGAAGACTAACGCCTGGATTAAGCATGGAACATGTAGCTATCCAACGTCTCAGCTAGTTTACTTGGATTCGAGCTAAGCTGGCTATATAAGTGGAAAATATAAACTACTCGAATACCAGAAATAGCATAGCAATTGTGCTTATCAGTTACCATAATTAGTTCTACAATAAATCCTGTGCCATATTTCAACTTACAAATTGGCCAATTTATAAGAGCTATAAAAAAATAGAAAAATTTACTTCCAGTTAGTTCAATTAATGGTTTCTATTGATAATCCTTGCTGACTCTGGGAAGCTCGCTAGCATAGTTCCAGAATCATTGTAACAAACCAGAATAAAGTTTTCTCATGATGAAGATAAGCCGAATATCTGAAATGACAAGAAATCAACTCACCTCAGACACTCTCAGTATAGCCTTTCCAGGTCCAGAAGGAACCTTTTCGCTGTTTGAATTATCCGTTGATGACATAGTATGTTTGCAAAATAGTTCTCGGTATCTCTCACAGCAATGCACAGGATGACGATATCTTCCCCTATAAAATGACCCACCCGGTAAGGAATGAAGAAAATCACTTGCCAGTTCCCAAAGAGGCCCATACTCATGTACAGTTGCACAGAGAACTGCATCTTCCTCAGATGTCCATGGATCCGGAGCACAATCTCGAGACCATATTCCCTTCTTTTTCAGTCTCTCAGGCTTGATAACAATGACTCGTTTTACTGGCATGCAAGGGATGGAAATTTTGCCATCATTCTTAGCTCTAATAGCTGATTTTTTATCAGACTCATTATGCTCCCTAGGTGACAAGGCTTCCGAAAAACTATTTGACTTTGACGTTTTCTTGAGCTTCTTCGAACTTCGGTTGTTACTGTTTTCTTCCTCAGTAGTAGATATCTTCTTACGCTTGTTAGAATAATGGTATGGTGATTCATCGCTTATAAGGTCAGGTGAGGGTGCATTGTCATCAATGCTCATTGTATCTACAGATGTTTCCTCCAGTATGACCTCTGACTCAGAGGATAGACGTACTTTTTTCAGGGACTTAAACTTGCCTGTCTTCTTTTTGTTCTTTTTTGACTTTTTGCGCTGACTGCTACAAAAGGATGACAAAAGGAAATAGTCAATAGTGTATCAAAAGCAAAGTAAGGCCTAACCAAAAAGCAACAGTCAAAATGAAATATCCAACGAGCTATTTCTGCAAGTTGATGCAAAAGAAGTAGAGTGCCAAAGAGGAACCATAGGTTTGCTGTACTAAATAGTACAGGAGATGGTACTTCGACACGTTCAGAATTAGCATTGCTCTTGTTTTAAGAGAACAAATTCTCATTTACTACCTCGTATTATCATTCTTTTCCTCCAACTCCATTGCTGCTTCGCGAGCTTGTCTTTCCTGTTCTTCCAACAACTGCAAGCATTTACACCATGTCAGCCTATCATGCATTGTGTCAAAATACACAAATAGGAATACAAGTAACACAAGACCTGTTTTTGAGTTAGAGCCTCAACATGTTGGCGATATGCTGTAGTAGCAAAATCAACATCCCATGCTGCAATAGAAACGACGTCAATATACCAAAGCCAAGAAAAGGAAGAGAAACTAAGTCGAGAACACTAGCCCCATTAAACTACTGATAACGCTTGTGTGACAGCAAACAAATTGTTCCAAATGGTAAAGAACATGTTACATTGACATAAAACTACTTACATTCATAAGAAAGAGGTTCCTGATCTTCATCGATTTCTGCTTCCAAATCCTCTTTGAGTTTCTCAATTCGATCAAGCTCCCATTCTTCTTCTTCAACATTTACCTGATGGGAAACAGCAACTTTGTTGATTACTGGATCCCAGAGTTCCATAAACCGCATTGCATATCTATCAATTGGCCGGAGCTGATTTTCAAAAGATGAGCTTGCATGTCCCGCTGCAGCAGCAGCTGCAGCCATCTGTTTCACATCAGCGAGCATGTCAATATCCTCGTCACCACCAGCCAATGTAAGAGCCTTGTCTTCATGCAATTGATTGATAGGCACAGGAACAGTCTTCTCCTTATCCGCATCAGAAGAGTTGTATTTATGTTCTTCGTTAATGTGTTCGTCAGGTTTTAAATCTTCCTCATTTACAAACTCATCATCTTCTGGTCTCACAACAACCTCCTCGCTGAACTCTTGATTGTCCACAGCTTCTTCCTGCTCCAGCTTCTTGAGAGCCATGTAATCAGCTTCATCCTCTGCTTGTCTAATAGCTGCTTCAACATCTGCATTTGATAGCGCAAGATCCAGATCATTTGACGATCCAGTGCTCATAGAACAGTCCTTCTGCTGATTCTCCACCTGAATAGACGTATGCCCAGAAAAGAATTCCAGAGGATCAAGCTTCTTAAAAAATTCTGTATTGTAGCTACCTCGCTGTATAACTAGATCATCAAGAGCTCGTTTCTGATTTGCTTTCTTGAGAATGTTCTCCTCTATAGTGCTCTCACTAATGAGTCTATATATGTTAACTTCACGAGTCTGACCAATTCTGTGGCATCTGTCTTGCGCCTGTTGGTCCATTGCAGGGTTCCAGTCGCTGTCGTAGAAGATGACAGTGTCAGCGCCTACTAGGTTGATTCCCACACCACCGCTGCGAGTGGACAAAATGAAAAGGAAGAACTTCGGATTCGTGTTGAACCGTTGCATTAGAGTCTGCCTCTCTTCTGGTGGGGTAGAACCATCTAACCGTAAGTATGTATATCCGTATAAATTTATAAACTCTTCCAACACATCAAGCATCTTAGTCATCTGAGTAAATATCAAGGCTCTGTGCCCTTCTGACTTCAAACGCCGCAATAAAATAGCAAGTTCCTGCAACTTTCCACAATCAAACTGGATCAAACGCCTATCGGGAAAGTAGACTTGACGGCGAACAATTGCAGGCCGTATAGGTGAGAGAATGGGTGAAAACTCATTCATGCATTTTTCTCTATATGCCGGCTCAATAAGAACAGGAGACTTCCCTTTGCTGCACCAGCAAACAGGGGTAGGAGCTCGTGCTGCAGGAATTGCAAATGTAAATGATTCAACAATATCGAGCATTTTCTGAAAGCGTTCCACGGCTGGAAGAACAAGATTTGCTAGGCTTGATGAATAATCCATGTGGCACAAAGGGTTATTTCTCTTCTCAAGAACATCATATACAGGATGCTTTACGGACAACACCTCTCTTACGTTTGTACCGTAGACAGGCCTCTTTTGACACCGCACCCTATTCCACCATGCAATGGAAGCTGCCCTCTCTCTGGATTCTTTGATTCTCTCCTCCCGCAGGGCTTTCTGAATATCTTCAAAAATATTTGTTAAATTACTTGCATTACGATCCTGTTTAGAGCAAGAAATTTCCAAGCTCCCAGAGATGATGCTTGGAGGGCAGGCAGCAAAGACCTCATCAACTTCCCAGGAAGTCATGCTAAACTCATTTTGAGTAAACACAAGATTCAGATCAGACAGGTCAACTTTAGAAAATGGACTCTTAGCCAGGAGCATGCAAACAGAATGGCTGAGTTGCATGTTAATGCCTGCCATGTCATATGAGCTTACTATCGGGCGACCTTCAAAAAGATCTGGATGGTTACAGACCTTTCTAAGTTGCATAATGATACTAATCATGCCAAAATAATTCCCACTTGACAGCGTTGCCTGTGTCTCTGAGCTAGCAATAAAATCTTCATATAAATTTCTCTGTCTTCTAGAGAGTCTGCAATATATGACATGCTCGTGCTTCTGTGGCAACTGTTTCTCAACATCACGTTTCAATCGACGCAATATAAATGGACGAAGGACATTGTGCAATCGATCTATAACTTCTTTATTTACTTTATCTTGGCCCTCCACCATTCCTGAAATTGGATTGCAGAACCAATCTTTGAACTCTTGGTGAGACTGAAATACATGAGGCATCAAAAAATGCATGAGAGACCAAAGTTCCATAAGGTCATTTTGCAAAGGAGTTCCAGTCAAAAGAATGCGTCGCTTGGAATTGAAATTAAGCAATGTCTGCCATCGCTGTGATTTCCAGTTCTTTATCAGATGGGCCTCATCAAGGATAAGATACTTCCATTTCTTTCGCTTAAATACTTTGGAGTCCTGTATAACAAGCCTGTATGTTGTGATGCATACATGGAAGTAATTTGGTTTCATCCAACCCTGGCGTTTCTGCTTTCTCTCCTTTGCACTTCCAAAATAAGTCAGAATCTTAAATGCCGGGCACCACTTGAGAAATTCAGTCTCCCAATTTAGCATCACACTGGTTGGCACAACAATAAGATGTGGACCCCATATCCCCTTCTCACATGCAAGGTGTGCCAGCAAGGAGATAGTCATGATTGTCTTCCCTAAGCCCATTTCATCTGCTAGAATTCCGTTAAGCCTCTTCTCGTACATAGCAACTAACCAATCAAGACCTATATGCTGGTATTCACGAAGTGAATGCTTAAGAAGGAACGGGAACTTTGTGCGCACTTTCGTTGTCAAGAAGGTGTTACCAGTTGGTTGTGCAGATCTAGCAGCAGCAGCCGCATCTGCAATTACATCATCACTCTTATCTCCATTCACCATCTTAACATCTGTAGCATCCACATCTGCTGCAGTTACATCATCACTCTTATCTCCATTCACCATCTTAACATCCGTGAGCTTATTCTCTTCCACAGAATCTTCTTTCACACAAAGATCTGATGCTGTTTCTGACTCCAGAGCCTTAGCACTCACATTATGCTCGTTTTCCAGCATGTCTGTGGATTGGTGATGCTCATATGTATCAGTTTTCACTTTCAAAATGTTTGCAGATTGACCATCCATGGGCATGTCAGTATTGACCTTTTCAACAAAATGAGGTGAATCCTCCGACTCTGTTGTCCCATGATCTGTATAGCCATCCTAGTACAAAGAAAAGGTATTAAGAATGGGAAACCGTAAACTATTCTGGTATTAAGAATGGGAAACCGTAAACTATTCTAAGAAAGCAAACAAAAACTCTAGCTATACCTTTTGGTACCTCGCAAGAAGTTCTTCTAGTGGGATCTCGCTTTCTTTCTGCAGTAACTTAACCTGCATCTCAAGGGAATAAGACCATATATTAGCAGAAATTTTCCAGGAAAATTGTTAATGTGAAGATGGATGTATTTCTAATAAACTAGGAGTTTATTTCGTATTGCTGATCATTGGTTAGTCTTAGTTCAAACTCTGAAACTCTTGTTCACACCATAAAAAAAAAGGCTACAACCAATTACGGATGAGGCAATGATGTACATTTTTGCGGCCACATTTTTGTACATTTTAAACCAATGTAAAATGAGTTTATATGACCACAGGTCATTGCAGGCACCCCACCAGAATGCTGTTCATTACAAAAATTAAACAGGCAAACTTCTGAAAAGCATATCATTAACCTTACACCGACTCTTGTTGTTGCAATGAAAATTGAACTAAAGCAGTTTAGCACGCAATACAAACAATTCAATAATAATACTTATTGATGTCTGAAATCACCTCATCCAGATGATCAGGATCTTCTTTCTTAGCCAACTCTTCCTCTTCAGACAAAGTTGTTTCGTCATCCTATCAAAGAGATGATAACAAAATGAAGATTCACGGGGAAAAGGAACTTAATGCACATAAAAGTTAATGGATGACTTAAGTTTCACTGTTTGTGTAACCTTCCATCCAACAGTATGATACTGCAAAACCACAGATGAAACAAGAAGGTGAAGAGGAAACAAGATGAGTACAGCGATGCTACCTTTCCTTCATCAGAAGCAACATAATCTTTGTCCTCCTGCATACAAAAGAATATCGCAGTTATCAATTGTAAGTTCAGTATACTAACCACCACACAATTCTCAAATATTACTAAAGAGGAACAGGGACTTTTTGACTACAATATTTAAACTGCGATCCAGCTCCCAGCATCAATTGAGCGTCACAAACCCAAAACTAAACAAGCCAAACCCTGACCACGATCACTGGAATCATTTGTAAGCAGTTTAGTGAACATGAAACCGATGAATTAGTTTCTTTGAGAAACTTACAATCCCCCTAATATTGAAAATTGCTCTCCTTCATTGCAAAGATGAAAGTGCATCTGTATTTTATTGGGAATTCTAGGATCATGACGGTGTGCACATTCAATATATAAGAAAGTGCAAACTGACAAGCAGCTCATTTGGTTAGTGCCTGGTGAGGCCTCCCGCCAGGGTTCAAATCCTGGTATTCACCAATTTGTGGAATTTAAAAAAACTCCCCTCGCTGGCAGCCTAAAATATAGTGGCGACGACACCAACTTTGGTGCCATGGATCCGGGCTGTGGGCTGGTTTGGGCTCTCCTACCTGGGGGTAGCAGCACGGTTAACGGTGTTCGTCCCCAAGTATCTGCGCCGTCCTATAGGATGATGCCGGGATTCAGAGTTTTCCAGACCGGAGAAGGTTGAGCTTCTCTATCAAAAGAAAGTTGTGGGGCCAGTCGAGTTTTTTTAATTCATATATGTAAGAAAGTGCATATTGCATTCATTTTCTCACTCATTGCAATAGTTCAGTAAAGCTGTAAGAGATTGAATTGCTAAAGTATATTGTCGAATATGGGATTTGTATTCTTGATATGATACCTCTCAGTCTACATAAAACCCTAAATTGATGTGATACTATCAAAATAACAACCCGTTCCTATTTCCCAGACAAAACAATTATACACCATCGGAATGACAGGCAGTTCCAATTTTGCGGCACAAAAGAATTATTACTGGAGAGTTCTCCTTTAGAGAGTGACAGCAAAAATATAGAATAAACAAAAAGAAATCATAAACAACAGCACAGACAGAACATACCTTCTCATCCATAGAAGCGATATTGCCGTTACTTTTTCCCTGCAAAGTTAAGCTCGCCATTAGAGAAGATTCTATGTGCAGGGTTTCATCCCCCAAAAAATATGAGGAATAAGCCCATCCCATGGTGCACAAGAAAGAAACAGAAAGCAAAGTGTACATGATTCTTCTTCACAAACTCAGCATAAGAATGACCATCGTCCACTTCCTCCGAAGAATCGTCTTCATCACTTGATGAGTGAGAAGGTTCATGATCACAGCCATTAGCCTGGTTCGACGCATCTGAAGTCAAACTTATCCACATCAATCACAAGGAAAGCAATAAAAAAGAGTTTGCAGTAAACAGCTAAATGATATGAATGTGTTTGTGTTATCTCACCTATAATCAAATTCTTCGAATCTAAGTTACTACTAATGCCTTTGCTGTCTGGACTACTTTCCCTGCTAACTGAGAAATATTCAATTGATCACATTATCATTTGGGTGCCAAGTAGCGTGTAGCATTGTTCCTATCTATACATGAAAGTGGGTAAACCAGAATCACTGTAGGAGATCACCTTTGGTTTCTTTTGCATACATCTTGAGAATATCATCCAACGGTAGGTTGGCTTCTGCTTCTAAAGCAGCTAACTCTTCATTGCGCTCAGCTTCTGTGATCAGAGCTTCATCCTCATCAATTGTTCGCTCATCATCTTCCTGCAGAAGGCACACATACCAATATGATTCATGTATTACTAAAAATTGAAAACAATTCCACAATTAAAACAAGCATGAAATTGTTAAACTGTTATGCAGCAAACAAAAAAAGAATTAGTTAACAGCAACCTCTTAATGCCATGTAACAGTTAAATATCAAAATTAGCAGAAAACTGAAGAAGAAGAAAACTAACAAAGATAGGGATGGTAATACTAATACCCCACAATGAAATGTCTTCACACATTCACAGAAACAATAATTTACCTCGATCTGTAGTACTCATAAAAGTTACTTTTACTAAGGAAATAAAAAAACGAACCAGGGAACTGAAATGGCTTACCGACTCTTCATCCAAGGAGCTCTCATAATCATCATCCGCTTCCATATTTTCTATATACAGAGAAATCGTTAAAGAGAAAACATTAAAACAGGGGAAAATAAAATAAGAGTTTTTTGCCTTCAAAGGTACTCACCAAGATCATCAGAATGGACGGGGGAGGCCACCGGAGGCCCTGCCTCTTGTTGAGGGGCTTCTGGAACCCCCTCGATTTGCGAGGCTCCTCGATTTGATGCATCAACGTTCTCTTCTGGTACTTCTGTATGGGATGACTGATTTGTCTGCAAAGTTCTGTTTTCTTGTTTTTGCGGATAGGGCATGTCCACAAGGTTTTCAGCCAACATAGTCGAATACCTGTTGAACATCATACCAAAAAAACAGAACGTCAATATAAGGAATAAATCAAAAAACTCGAGATCAGATTACAGAAAGAAACCATCGATAAATTGTAGTACCTCTCAGTCTGACCTATTAGAAAATCAAGTTGCTTATCAAGGGCCTTTTTTTTCTTTTCCTCAAGCTCCAGTTGATGCTTATAGACAACCTGATTTCCCCAAATCAAAACAATAATGTTCAATTTCTTGGGAGAGGGCTTTCAGTTACCACGGTAAGCCATAATATTTTGAGATTTTCAGCTATCTTTTGAAGAGAAGAAAAAAAACACTAAGAAGGATATTAAAATGAACTTGCCAGTTTTTCTATTTTGATCCAGAACTTCTTCACATCCTTAGAAATATTAAGTGCCACTTTTCTCATCCTATGCTCCTCCTCCTGTAGATGAGAAAAACATCAAATTGAATCGATTGAATAAGTTAAGTGCTGGCTGATTCATTATCTGCTTTCTTTTGAGAGTATTAAGCATCCTATGATCACTCAGTAGCATTTTGGAAAATAACCGTATGGTACACACCTCCTACTACATAAAATGAGATACATAATACACACAAATCAGACCTTCTGCTTTCTCTCGCCCCTTGTTGCTTGGTCAACTATGCTCTTATTGGCTCTTTGAGCGATCTTTTTAGCCATGGACAACTTCCATTTTCTCTCAGAATCAAACTCCTGCAGCATATACAACACAGAAGAATTACAGTTCCATGTTTTCATGCCACTTTCCCTTCAGCGGGAAAAAGGGAGTAAATTTTGCCAATCATATTAATAGCAAGTAACCTTTGAAAGCCAAAGCATCTCTGCGAGGACATGGTCCCAGTGAACTTTTGGCCTTCGAGGCTCCCTTGGAGCTTCAAGAGCCTGCGACAATGAGATAACATTTTCAGCTAATAAATTCAAAATAAGAGCAACTTGAGTATATATCATAGTATTTTTTACCGGAAGGAGTATGTAAAGTAAACCAGCAACAAATATGGAGACAAATGGAGCAATGGGCCCATGAACTGTCAAATCTGTGAGCTAACCTTTTGACGTCTAGCTCTTGTCTCATGATCTAGCTTTGACCGGGGACCTTTTGATGCCATGGTTCCGATCCCTTGCACAGGACTATTTCATGTCTTCAGTCATGTGCTGCTGGCATACAAACTATGCAGCTACTGTCACTGACTCAATACCTGAGAAATTCAAACCATTTTTAGTGAATAAACAAAAAAACAGCTGATATAAACTCAACATGTTAGGCAAAATCAGAGACATGGAAAGGATGCTACAAATAAAATGAAGGCATATGATGGAGATGTTTTTTATTGCTACAGTTAAAGAATGAATGCTAAAAGCATGTCTCTTGAAGCTATCACAGCATACGTTTAGGTTTTCTCTTTGTGAGTCCTATCATCAGTGGTAACCCCAAAAAGGAATTCTAGTGAACATTCATCTTTAGCTACAAGTTTTTTTCCCGGGTTATTCATCAGCTAATATATAGGAAGACAAGTTGTCAGGATGAAAGGAAGCATAAAAGCGTTATCATATCACTCTTTCAATATGAAACGCCAGAAGCGACTCAAAATTGTAACTATACTGAGTTATCATTCTAATAACAAAAGGGGAAAATTGGAGATGCAGTGATAAGGATTAAAGCAGAAGATGCCTCCGTAAACTGCAACCAAACAGCTTGTTCAGTTTAAATCCTAATTAACATTTAAAAATTAATTGAATAGTGAAGTCACATTATATGATCAAAGACTACTTTACAGGTTAGTCACAGAACTCAACAAGTACCTTGTGACAAAAGACGGAGTCATGATGTATTATCTCCGTCTACTACTACCACTGACATGGCTTATATATACACTGAGCTCACAAAACAAGTGGCACAGTCGCAGTGCCCAAAAAAAAAAAACAGAGAGAGTTTGTCACAATAGGGGAGTGGGGGAGCAAAGCCACTACAAGGGTATGATTTAGTCCAATTATCATGCAGGATAGCCCACATTATCATCATACAATTATAATCCCATGCCGCGTTACTACACGAATGAAATTTATCAATTCAACAGACTAGACCCTTATAAAACCCAAATATCACAAGCATTCACCCTGAACAACGAAAAAAAAACCTAAAATGCTAAAACCCTGGCCAGACAGCGCATAGCCGCAGACCAACAGCAAAAGCAGGAGTCGCAAAGTCCAAGACTATGGCTGACTTCATGTGGGACATGGAGGTTTACTTGAACCCAGAAGTTCGGAAAACAGGCCAAAACCACCTATACACGCAAAATTGGAAGGGTTCGAATGGAAACTAATATTTAGATTTCACAGCTCAAAGCAACGAAGTAAAAGAGATTATGTGAAACGTAACTAGCAATCCGTTCGAGCAAGCTAGCCATCCTACACCAACAAAAAACAAAAACAACTCAAGCTCGGATGGATCGGATCTCCACTCCGCGCCAATGGTGTCCAGCAATGACGGTTCCGGAAATGGAGCGAGTGTGACAAGCTACGGCTGCTACTAGGCTGCAGTTAGTAAACTATGTACCACAGTAAGGCTACCAACCTGCGGTGGCGGGGCAGGATCTGGGAGCCCGAAGGCCGAAGGCGGCAAGCACTGCCGCACTGGAGAGCGCCGTCCGGCGGCCTTGTAACACGTGCAGACGGCAGACGGCGTCAGCCTGGTGGTGCCCGGCGTCGCTCTCGCGTTGCGGGAGCCCAGGGCGCTTGTGGCCGCGCAGCCGCGGGGCGGAGACACCGGCGGCCGGCGTGTGGCGCTGGCGGCGGCGGCCGGCGGGAGAGGCGACGGGCCGGCGGCCGGGGCCCGGGGAGAGAGCAGCTAGGGTTTAGGCCTCTAGGGCGAATGGGGAACGGGGAGGCGCGGAGGCGAGTCGCGACTGCGAGGGGGGGCGTCGAAGCGACGCGACGGGCGGACGGGCGTCGGGGACAGAGCCGCAGGACGCATCGGGAGGATGGAAGATTGGGCTGAGGATCTGGGCCGGGTAGTAGGTGGGTAGTTACTGGTGGACCCGGTACATCCGTTGATCAGCAACCAGTGTTGGGCCCAGGCCCGCCCAATGAAAAATTGAAATATCACTTTAGGCCAAGGTAGACAATACCGTTTCACTTTCGCGAAAACCGGAAACATTGGTCGAAAACCGGATCAAAATTCGAAAAGCAAAATTTGAACCAAAATGCCCGAAATTTCCGGTAAACCGGACTGGTTTACCGATAAACCGGTCAAAATGTCCGGAAAACCGGTTTAGAGAGGAAAAATGAAAAAAAATGCAAAAAAAATAAAAGTTTGGAAAAATTGAAACAAAAATATGTAAAAAAACTAGATGCAATTTGAAGTACATTAGTGCAACAAAAACACGAAAATTCAATCATTTGCTTGGTTAAAAAATCGAAAGTTTTCAAGTTCAAAATGAGAAAAAAGAAATGGGGTTTTTCCTCTTTTTTTTTTCCTTTCTTTTTCAACCCAGAAAACTTGCATGATTTTTTTGACCCATCAAACGATCGAATTTTTGTGTTCTTGTTCTACCATTGCGCTGCAGATTTCATCTATTTTTTTACATATTTTTGTTTCAAATTTTCAAATTTTTTGAATTTTAAATTTGAAAACCGGACTTCCGGATAAACCGGACCAGACCGGTTTTTCCGGTTTCGCGAAAACCGATCTGGTTTACCGCGGTAACGCGATCCTTGCTTTAGGGACTCCTAACCCGCCAATACCATGATAGTGGCATATCAAGGATTTGTGTTTTCAGTTTAAAAAAAGATTTGTGTTTTATATTTGATGACACAAAAGGGATTATCTTTGAAAGGAAACTCCTTTGTTTGCCAGTAAGACTGCAAAAAAATCTTGAGCTAATGATAGAAGTATGTATACTGAAACCTTTTCAAAAACTTCAAAATATTTTCGATATGCCAAAAAAAATTGCAACTTGAATGTTTAATTTTGTCCTAAAGTTTCTGTTGGTATTATTGTAGTAGAATTGTTAGCGGGGAAGCTATGAGAGTTGTATAAAAACAAGATCCTGTTAATGTATTTTAGAAAGGGCATAAGTGGGGATGTGATCTGTATAGAACCGCCAGTAAAATAAACTGAGATCATAAATGAGTTATTACAAACAAGAGAGAACCGACCTCTAACCAAGTCTAAGACCACAAGTTCTATCCATTCCTTTAGACTAAGGGTGAAATTCATGATTTTTGGGGAGTTGAAGCTATGTCAAACATAACAGAACTAAGTCACAAACCTTTGTTCCATCCATAACTCCCGAGACTAACTCCAACAGCAGGATGCAAAGCCAAATATGCATCTCATTTCATACTGTGCATCATCAATTCTTGCTCCAACAGCATATGCAAAAGAGGAGGCAGTTTGCATTGCGAGGAGAGAGGCGATGTACTCCTCGAATGCATTCGCTGCGCGGGAGGAGGATGGGCCCGCGACGTCGATGCCGGCGGGGTCGGCGGGCGGGCGGAGTGCCGAGTGCCGAGGAGGAGGGCGAGGACGCCGGGTGCCGCCGCGACGGGCTGCGGAGCGGGGCAGATCGAGGCGAGGTGCGGTGCGTGGGCGAAGTCGAGGCCAATGCGCGGCTCGGTGGGCAGGCGCGCGGCGAGGCCTGGGGACTCGCAGCGCGGCGAAGCAGGTCGGGCGCATAGCGTCGCGGCGGCAGCAGAGGTGCGGCTCGGCGAGCAAGAGCGCGGCGGAGTCGAGGTCGAGCCATGGCGGCTCGACGAGCCATGTCGGCGTGTCCTTGGCCATCCGTAGTTGCGTGCGCATGCTGGCGTCGCGCGGCACGACGACGTCATGATTCGGGACGGGACAGGAGCAGGCCATGGCAGTGAGAGGCGAGGCGTCGCCGTGGCTCAGATCCGCGGCCGTGACAGAGGAGGCGTCGTCGGCTTAGCGAGACGAAGGGGACGGACGGGGCACCCAACACGGCGTGCCCGAACGCCCGATGCCGCCACACCACAGGCACCTCCCCCTGGCTCTCCCCTGCGTGCGGACCTGGGTGCCTCGGCCTCCGCCGCCGCCGGCCCGTTTAGCTGCCTCCCAGGCGCCCCCTCCCTCATGCTCTCCAGTTCGGCTCCCGAGCTTGGCCGCCATCTCGCCGCGGCGCTGCGTGCTCGTCCGCCTCAACGCCGGTCACTGCGCTGGCCGGGTTTGTGTGGAGCGTGCGCACGCGGGCGCTCGGGATGGCCCCCTCGCGGCAGAGCAAGCTGTTGTTGGTGGTGACAGGTGGCCGCAGTTCTCGTCGATGCCATCGTGCTCACAGCGCGTCGTGCGCGGCGGGGGAGCTGAAGCAGTCGCCGACGCGCCGTGCGGTCGGTTCGCAGCGCTGTTAGGCGGCGACGGACGAGTACATGCGGTCGGCGGTGGACTACTTCGAGGCGACGCGGCGCTGCCGGAGAAGGAGGTGGCGTTGTTCCTGTCGTGCGGGGAGGGCGGCAGAGCGCACGTCCTCTTGGGGCTGCCGCCCCCCGCCATGGCCGAGTTCGCGCGCCTCGTGGAGGAGGTGACCGCGTCCTGAACAATTAGACGCGCAGGGAGAGGAGCAGCAGCAGTGAGGATGCAAGCAAGACGAAGGAGAGGACTTGTGGGCGCGGTGGGCACCAGGGGCGGGTTGTGCGGAGAAGCCGGTGAAATGCAACTGCGCTGTTGGAGACATCGCGATGAGAAGGAATGGAAAATCACTGTGCATGCAAGGCAAAAGTCTATTTGCATCTCAAAATTGGCTCTCCTTGTTAGAGTCAGATGCATGTTTTTTTGGAGCTAGGTACGTATGATATGAGAAGTTCCAAAAGATTCATGTTTTGGGGAGTCGAAGCTATGCCAAACATAGGTAAATAAGATCAGGATCCAAAATGCCTACGTCACTGCCAGCACCAGAGCGACGCACACCCTTTTACCCACAGTGTGAAACAGCAATATATGAAGCTTTGCGGACATTATGAGGTCAATAACAGTCGTGGTCTCTTGTTACATTGGCCAAAAAATGTGAACAATGAACGATATAATTAAGTTAACACACGACAGACCACCGCACATATTTTAGCTGTCCTTATTCTTTAAACTTTAGTCACATCATCCTCCCGCCTTCCCTCTGTTCCCATGCTTGTCCTATCATCAATTGAAGACTCGATCATCACGCTAAATCATTTCCATCAAGAGCTGCGGTCTCCATCTCAAGGACTACTAACGGCACCCACCGCGCACGACACGATCGAGTCACGCGTACTCCGGCGATGCCACTTCTTCGTCATCATCGTTGCTCCTCCCGTCCACCTTGCCACTGCCGTAGCGGCTCGCGTAGACGAGGTACACCGCGAAGTCGGCGATGGCCAGCACGGCGAGCAGGAAGTAGAACTTGTCGAGGTGCCCCTCGTTGAGGTCGGCCGGGATCCAGCCGGGGCGCCCGCCCGTGGTGGTGACCTTGGTGACCGCGCTGACGATGACGTCGCTGAAGTAGTTCCCGAGCGACATGGACATCATGCAGAGCGCGCTGCCGAAGCTCTTGAGCCCGTCGGGCATCTCGCCGTTGAAGAACTCGAGCTGGCCGACGTACATCATCACCTCGGACAGGCCGATCAGCGCGTACTGCGGCGCCTGCCACATGATGTGCAGGTCGCTGCTCATGGCGGCGCCGGCGGCGGCCCTGTCCTTCCGGAAGAGCTCGACCGTCCCGGCCGTGGCCATGGCCATGGCGCCCACGAGGAGGCCGAAGCCCATCCGCTGCAGCTCGGTGGGGCCGGTCCGGCGGCCCGTGAACCGCGCCAGGAGCGGGCAGACGGCGCGCCGGTAGAGGAAGATGGTGGCGGCGACGGTGAGGATGTCGAAGGCCGACATGCTGGACGGCGGGACCGAGAAGCCGGCGAACGGGGTGGTGCGGCGCATCGCGGCGCCCTGGACGACGAAGAGCGAGGCCATCTGCGTGAATACGACGGAGTAGAGGATGGTGCAGAGCCAGATGGGGAGGAGCCGCAGGATGCTCTTCACCTCCTCCACCTGCGTCACCGTGCACAGCTTCCAGGGGTCGCGCTTGCCCTGCAGCTTGGAGTCCGTGTCCGCGTACGCCGCGCGGTCCAAGAAACTGTTGCACACAAAAAGTTCGGTTGGCATATCAGTACATAAATTCAAGCGTACGATACAGCGACGAGAAACAAAACATGATGTACTACATGCTTGCGAAAGTGGCAGTACGGACCTGAAGCCTTGTGTGTGCACAAGTTTCCTTCCACCAGAACAGTCGTCTTTCTCGTCGCCCTCGTAGAGGCACACCACTCCCGGCGACTCCCCGGCGTTCCGGTTCCTGCAGGCGGCGACGGCGACCTGGAACACCCTGCCGATCGGGTTCCCGCCGGGCTGCACGTGCCGGTACCGCATCGTCCCGCACAGGAACAGCAGCAGCGCGGTGGCGGCGGCGGCGGTGGATGCCCAGAAGCCGAGCGCCCAGCTGCCCTTGTCCTCGATGTAGCTGAGGAAGGTGTTGGAGAAGAGCGAGCCGAGGTTGAGCGCGAGGTAGAAGTAGCTGAAGAAGGAGACCTTGGAGTGCGCCTCGGCGGGGTCCTCCTCGTCGAACTGGTCGGCGCCGAAGGTGGCCACGTTGGGCTGGTACCCGCCGTTGCCGAACGCGATCATGTACAGCGCGATGTAGAAAATCCCCAGCTCCTTGCCGGAGTGCGGCCCGCACGGCGCGTGCTCCATGCCGCACCCGCCCGGCCGGATCAGGTAGAGGCGCGACGACACCGACAGCAGCGCGAGGCCCTGCACACAGTAGCGTCGTGACAGCCACAGGTCAGCCCAGCCGCGTACTGCGAGACAGCGACGCTTGTTTTTGGTCCGTCGATCGATCGGTCACCGCCACCGCGTACAAACAAGATGCAACTACAACTTTATGGACCGTCCACTTCGGATTAAATAACTTCGTTGCACGGATGAAACGGATGTAACTACGAACACTGATTAGGACACGGAACTAGAACTATTATCGCAGCAGCAAAGACAAAGAGCATGTGTTTGCTTGGACTTGTACATCAGGAAGACAGGAACCATTGATTCCTCTAGTTTCCAACAGTTCAGAGACTCATCATCAGACGGAAGTAGAGACTGGACCAGTATGCGTATGCCGTCGAGATCGCGCGGTTTGCCATGACTGGTAGACAGATATTTAGGTGTAGATCGAAGACGTGTACTTACGAGGACGAAGATGCCCTGGAATATGGCGCAGGTCTTGTAGCGGCCCCAGTAGGAGTCGCTGAGGAAGGCGCCGATGAGGGAGAACATGTACACCGTGCCCGTCCACTTGCTGACGTTGTTGGCCGCCTCGCCGTTGCCCTGCTGCAGCACCCGCGTCAGGAACAGCACCAGGTTCACGTTCACGCCGAAGAAGGCAAGCGTCGCCAGGCCCTGGTTCACTGCAGCCACAGAAAAGGATCAGCATAACGTGTCAAGGTCGATCAGATGGCTAATCACACATCAACGTACATGCACTTAGTACTAGCGAAAGCGATGATGCGTGATCGGCAGGGACACAAACAGTATGAGGAAAATCGCCTTTCGGCAGTTCCCCTTGAAAGCAATGCAGAGCCGGCTGAACAGCCAAAGGACATCGCTTTAGTTCCAGTAATTGGGCTGGTTATGGCAGCGCAATACGGTCCGACATCCTACGCCTCTAGATCATGGACCTCTAGATCGAATGAGATGTGGCATTCGTAACGCGTGCAAGGAGGCTTCCCCGTGACCAGGAACCGGCAGTTGCGGGCGTTGCATGGCCTATGTCACCTCGCATGCAGAACTCCGAATAAAAAGACCGGGCGCCTACCGCCACTTTCGAGCAGCGTCACTTCGGTGTGAGCCGTGCATTGATGGGTGATGGCGTTGTTGAGTTAACTGGAAATCACAGTCATCAAATCTTTCTCCTTTTCTCTTGCTAGCTTTTGCGCTAGAGGAGATGAACACCATTTTTTTAAAAAAAAAGAAAAAACAAAGAAAAGAAAACAAGGCAAGAAGGGAAGAAGAGCAGCTGAATAGTAGTACCAAGTATGAGGCCTCCGGCAATCCATCCGCCGGACCTCCCCTTCACCGCCGGGCGGCCTTTGATGTCGACGGAGCCGTCGAGAGTGTACTCGCAACACTTGTCCTCCTTCAGCGTCCGTGCGCTCATCTCCTCACCTTCCACGACGATCACCCTCATCTTGATGTCTTCTTCGGCCTGCAAGCATCAAGCTAAATACTGTTAGAGGGGCCAGCGTCACTCTACAATCTGTACATCCTCGGATGCTCATTTCTGGACTAACTGGCATACGGATAAAGAGAGTAAAAGGATGCTTAGAGGTGAAAGCAGAGACAAATAAAGGTACTGAATCGATCCTGGCAAGAAGAACTTGAGAAATTAAACAACTGAACACAGACTAACCATGTGTTCCCTCCTCGCACTCCTCACGAGCTAGTCGCCTCAGTCGATGTATGCAACGAGGAGCCGAGAGGCAGCTGTGTGAATGCGAGGAGGCCGGGCAAGGAAGAAGAGCACAATGACTGGTGTGGTGGTCGAGGGTGTGGTTCGTGTGCGATTTTATAGAGTACGAGCTCAGGAAGAGGCCGAGTAGGGGGTGGCTGACCCTGACCACCTATGCGCAGAGCAAAAGGAGCGCGACGAGCGAGTGCGTGCGTGTCCCGCTCACATGATGTCACTCGTGTAGGTATCTTAGGTAGATGATGCATCATCGAATGGAGATTGGAGACGTCGCGGTCGACGATGACTGTCCCGTCCCTCTCTCTTTCCTTCCTCCATCTTTTCTGGGTTCTTGCCAAGTTTTCAGAGCGCGCCCCGTTTTATCACGCAACGAACCTCGCCGCCTGTTCTTGGTAACTCCTGCAGGCTTTACCCTGCCCGCGTTTCGTTGGGTGGTGGTGCGGACGGATGGGCATGCTCTGTTTCGGTAACTCGCAGTGGATATAGCTGGTCACAAGCTGGAATCAGTATCGCCAAATGATTATTCTGGCGTCGCTAGCCCACATTTTTGGACGACGGATGGATGAGCTTTTGGCGCATTGGCGCAGCGAGCCGTTCTGCACCGGTCAGTTGCTTTCCGCGAGATGATCCGCTCTGTCCGCGAAACGTGGCAAGATGCACGCGTCAAAGGCGTGCCGCCGAGCCTGTTCCTCTCTCCGGCAATCCACGACAGGATCGGCGTTTGACATCAGGCGGCCGTGTTTAGTCATCGGTCAAGCAGGTGTTACTCCGTATAATCACAACTGATTGTCTTGATAAGTAAACGAAGTCCCGTCCAAGAAACTTCTGGTTACTTGCCCTTAAATGTGTTGCGGTTGCTGTTGCTCTTATCTGTGAATGGCGTGCACTGATTTGTTTTGGTCTAGGAAACAGTAACGACAGATGGTCCGGGCCGAAGTGATTCTCTACTGGGAATGATATCCACTCAATTTATCGATTATGTACTACCGACAACGGCACTAGACCACAGCCAATATAATGTCTAGGTAGCCTTTGGTACGATAAGAATTATTTAAGCACCTGATACTGGATTGGGAACTATTGCCATCAACAGTGGCCTCATGCACCGGATATATATCTGGTTCACGCTCATCAAGTGGTGCCTAATCCCTCAGGGTATCCATCAGGGATCATCCGAGGGAACAGAACCGAGAAGTTTTATTGTCCAAAATAATGGCCATTAGTTTGACAAAACTAATAGTCATTAGTTCAAAGGTAAATTTGTAATTGCACTATTAATTAAAAAATTTACGTTTTATGTCATGAAAGATAGCTGCCACGTCAATCCCAAAAAACCGATAATGATGAACAAATTATTTACTATATTAATACGTATTAGGGATTAATTAGATTTCGAATTTGACTTTATTTATAAAAATATAACTACTTATTACAAATCTTCCACTCTTATTTGTTCTGATTTTACCCTCAATTTGATAAAATAATGGTCATTAGTAGTGGATTGTCAAGACCAGATCTACACAGTCAGATCAAACTAATAGCCATTAGTTTTGATCAACTAATGGTCATTATTTTGGACAATAAAATTGCTCACAGAACCAAGTATCGCATGGGATTGATGCTTTCAGATTTGCAGGTCAAGGACTGTAGATCAACAATGAGCGATAACGTTTACTGCCGTCCATGAGTTAAACTTGTGTGGACGAGGGCGCGACGCTGCTCGGCCGCTCGGTGTCGGAGGTTGCGTCGACAGCCGTGGACTGGCGGCAGTGGCTGCCGATGCGCCACCGGTAACATTCTGAGCTCGTGCACTTGTCACTCTCGCGGCGCAGCCGCGAGCCACTGATTCGCCGGTGTTCGGGTCTGTGCCCGAGCCGCCGATCGATTTCAGCGAGCAGTCCGGGGATTGACGACCAGGGTTTCTTCACAGTGCCCGTGTGTTTTACAGCTCACCGTGGGCTCGGCGCCGCCACTGTGGGCCGGTGTGATCAGGTTGTCATGGCACACGAGCGCGCGGGGGATCATCAGCTTTGATGTGGCGCCTGTCCTGATCTGAATGTTAGTCGCCGTGCGCTGTCAAATCTTGGTCCTGTCTTCTGGTGGTGTCCAGTGATTAAGGCATCTGTTTGCGGCAAAGCGTTGCCGGGCAGAATTCTTCCGGGCGCGCCGAGACGGAAAGAAATTGCGTTGGCCACGCACGCCCACGCGGCAATAGTTTGCTTGCATGCATGAGCTTACTGGTATTCAAACTTTTGTTGTTCACAGCAAGTGGCTCGATCGGGCTGGGGCAACCCTGAGCTCGGTGGTAACCGGGTGTAAGCCCAGCCCTAACTCCGGCTTGGGCAGGGCCTGATTTTGATAGTTCTGGAGTGCTTGCGCTCCTCTCCTCTGCACAAGCCATTTCCAGTTTTTTGTGCTACATTTTCTTGACCTCCCTCGTGCCAAAGTGCCCTCTATCTAATTCAAAAGACGATATTGCGTTCTTTTTCGGACACAGAGAGAGCTTTGTTTATATTTTAGAAACATTGTTACAATCCATGACGGTAACGCACTCTTGACCAACTAAAACACTCACTCGGGACAGCAAAATACGATATCGTGTTAGTGCAGTTACTCATAGCTCTTAGCTGTAATAGGTTCAGTTAACCAATTTCCACGATCTGACAAAAACATCTTTACTTACCTTTTGCTTTCAGTATAAGCACGAAAATGACTCCGTCCGAGTAGATTTCACAAAAGCTAACTACTGAGCACTAGGGAGCGCAGAAAAGGGCAAGTACTGCACTTTTGGCAATGCCCAATAGTGTGACACTACAGATACGCTTTACCGGGACGCCTCTGAACTTCCCCTCCGGTCATCCGATCGCAGCGCGTTGGAGATGACGAACTCGGTGACCATTTCGAGTCCCAAAGGACGTGCATCGAGCAAAGTTTTACCGAGGGAACTAACACTCCAATCCTCTGGCGCCTTTAACGCATCTAAAAACCAGATCCTGTATCTGTCTCCAAGAACGATCATCCAACGCAGCCAAGAACGATCATCCAACGCAGCCTACCACGTACTCTATATGCACGCCGAATTTTATGGATGATCAAACTCCAACCAAGCCAAACATCTGCCCTCTTTTTTGCGACGACGCACTGTTAGGCCAAAAGCAGCGGGCTCATCCTCGACCCCAACCGACCAGTGCACGCCGAGCACTGTGTCGCCGAGGCGAACGCCGGCGGCCCACGTCGACAGCCGAATCACCACCCGCGATCTCCTCGCCGATCCGCCGGGCGCTTGCGTTGTGCGTTTTGCTCCTCCCTCGACTCGTCGTATAAGTGGAGGAGAGAGTATCAGGTCGCGCCGTGCGCCAGCTGCCCCCCGCGCGCACGCGGCCTGTGGTTGGCTTACCGCTGGCACGCGTGCCCGCTATCCGCCCCGTCACTCTCCACTTCTTCTCCGCCCTCTCGATCGCCAGCGCACGGCCGGACCCACCCGTCGACGGCGACCGTTCCGACGACGACACCGGCCGTCGCCGACCGCCCGATCGGCGCCTCGAACAGTCACGCCGCCGTCCCCGCCACTCGCCGGCAGACGTACGCGACCAGTGCATTCGAATAGCTTAGCTGTGCATGGCATGCAGCTGGCGCGCGCGCGGCGTGCCTTCTGCGTCCGACCGGCCGGTTAAAGCCGCCGGCACGGCTGGGCGCCGGGCTGTGCCCCGACAAGAAAACGTTGCGCCGACTGTTTCAGGTTCTGGTCACCTTATCTCCGATCGATCGAATCAAATGCCGGGCGCTCGATCAGCGAGTATTTCGGGGACTATGCAGTGCAACAGGGGCTTGCGCCACGCGCCACTGAGCAGTGGGTACAAGTGACTGAGTGGATGGCTGCTACGCTCGTGCCGAGCAACTTTCCTGCCAGATCCATCGATCGATCGGTCGACGCCGGCGTCTTTTAGTTCGACACGTGCAGCTTTCTTGCTGGAGTCCTGCTCCCGTAGACACTGGCATAGTTCGAGGGATTCCGACCTACCGTTCCTCTGCACAAGTCCCTTTAGCTCGACTAGAGCACGGCAGTGTGTTCCATGTCATTCCTGCTCTGCGGGCCTTTTCTTGTGGGGGCGTACCGTTGAATGTGCCCAAACGTTCTTGTCGGCAAGTCAGGTATGATGACAGGGAATGTAGACCACATAACAACATGTGTCAGATGGGTATATGTGTGCATCGACGAATCGTCGCCGCTTTTACCAGCACTGTTGAGCGTAAGGCGTTTTGCGAGCAATTAAGGTTCAGAATATTAAGAATATATACAGCATTGTGCTCTCCAGTCTATAAAGATCAAAAGAGTACTGTGAATTAGGTCATCTCTGTCGTTATACCGTCTCCCTTTTCCCTTTTCTCCCGCGCATTATGCATTATATTGCAGGCCTGCTATTGATTTAGCACGAAAGGGGAGCACTGCCTAACATATCAGATATGTCTGCATTTGCCAGGCACTATTTTTCAGATAAAATAAGTCACAGTCTGTTTTAGTGCGTGCATAAGCTGATGAGTACTGAGTGATGAATGAATAATTTAATTTTTTTGACAGTGATTGCTCGATCTCACAAACTGGAATCTGGACTTTCCAATCATTGCTTTTCTCTGTGAATCGCACCGATCGAATACATATACTACCTAGTATGACCACTAAACTTTCAGCATAAAGACATATATATAATATAACACACGCAGTACGCAGATACATTTTCAGATAACCAAGGAAAAGCTGGATAAGTGCATCCTGGAACGTCCGACAGAGGCTGCCCTTTTCTTTACAGTTGGGAAGAACAATTAATCTAATCGATGCATTAAGGCCTCCCTAACCTTTTTTCACTTTACTCCTAATCCTTGCATTCGTCATGGACCAACACACTTACAACGATCTTCCAGACCTCATCCCATCTGCCACAGCAGCTCGACCACCACACGACGAAGAACGCCTGCTGCTAATTTGGTAAGGCTAGCCTCCTAGCTAGGCATACCGGATTCTTGATGTAAACCGATATGACACTTGAATGACATACCTAATTCTCAGGCACTCTAGGTGGTTACGGAGATTTACAGGTTACATGACTCGCCAGTCTCGCCTCTCACCTGAAACCAACGTGACGTTCCTATCATTGCATTTGCCCGCCGTCGCCGTCGGATTGCGCCCCACTACCACCCCCGGCTTTGTCCACCACTCGCTCTCTCGGCCCGGCGCTGACGCCGAGAACGGACGGGTGCAGGGAGCTGTGGAAACTCCATGACAGCTTGAGCTGTCGCTGCATCGTCGTGGCTGCGGCGTCCGACGAAAGAGGTGCGGTCCAGACGACGACAAGGTGGTGGAGGAGGAGGAGATTGAGTACTGGTACGACGGATCACTTGTTGGAAATCGTCGTGCATGGAGCTGAAGTGGCATGTATACTCCTGAATTTCTGATGGCTACAGACAACTAACACACGCCTCACGGCCTGTTCCGTGGCCATGATCTTTGGGGGCTTCAGTGGCTGCCATGGGTTTCAGGTGATGAGATAAGCCTCCTGGTTCCTGCACTGCAGATAAGTGAGTGATCGATGTACCTGCGCTGTGGTAGGTTAGGTATTCGAACTACTTTTCTACTGAGATGTGAAATAGGCTGATGTTTTCCTCATACGCACAGAAAATGACATGCTTGTTTGTGTTATCAGCACCACACTGTTGCTGAACATAAGGAGGAGCTGACGGTTAAAATCTATCCATGCATTGTGCAGCTAGCCAGATGCAGCTACAGCATAGCTCAAGAATTTCCCACCACTTAACTCACGATCACTGCACCCTGTAATTAAAAACATCTGAACCTCACAAGAGATACAAGTCAAAAAAGTTTACTTCCTGCAGGAAGCAAATTCCTCGGTCCGGAATCTCTAGCGGAAAGGAAACCAAGAATGTGATAGCAATAGCCAATACTGAGGTAGGTATGCCCCCTGCCTTTTCTTCTTCTGATAACCCTTTTCTTTTACCAGGAACTGAAAGAAATAGCACATATACATTGTTCGAATAATTGAAGAAATGAAACGTTGTAATTTGTCACTTCGAATTATTTAGCGATGGTTTAAATATCATGATTGCTTTTGACAAAACATCCCAGACAAAAAAAAAAGTGCTTTTAGACTTTGAGTATTGTGACTCCACACGGGAGAGACAGTACAGTTGGAGATCTTCAATATCCCGTGGAAGCATAAGCTCCACAATTAGAGACCATTTTGTACAGGCAAAGTCGTATGATTTTTTTCTGCAAAAAACGTGCTGGATCAAGTTGTCAACAATATCCTAACCAGAATGGTACCACTGTGTTAGCTGCTTTTGATAGTTCTAGTCTATTGTTAACAGTTCTTGGCCATTCGAATTGAGGACCATATCCCACATGTCTTTTCATTTCACACCAACGTGGATTCACATAACATTTTTTTTTGAGCGATTCGGGGGGGGGGGGGGGGGGGGGGGGGGGGGGGTGGGAATTCCCCACCTACTTTTCCATTCGAAAGCGCAAGTGGCGCAAAATGAGTTCAATACAAGTGCTCTTCAAGCACCAGTTTACATCACCAAATCAAAAAAAAGTAGACAGTACAGGGGGGGTTTAGAAGCTGAAAAAATCCTGCTCGGTGAAGCACTGAAGCCCAACCTGAGGACCTATCTAGGCATGGTGGAGGAGGGAGTCACGCATGTGTGTGCACCATGCGTCAATGCTGCTGCGATCTCCAGGAGTTTTGTACCTATGGCGCCACAAACTGAGGTCGGAAATGGTGTGGCGGATGATCATCGTCGCGTCATCATCGATGGAGTTGAAGACTTTGTTGTTGCGGCCGTTCCAGATGCGCCACAGGAGCGCCAAGAGGACGTCCGGCCAGACGCCCTGGGGCAGGTGAGGGGGGGGGGGGGGGGGGGGGGGGGGGGGGCTGCGCCTGCCATGGGTTGCTGATGAACGCCGGCGGGATGGAGATGCCCAGAGCGGACCATGCTGCTGCAGCCGGGGAGCAAGTGCAGAAAAGGTGGTGACTATCTTCCGGCACGCCCACTCATCTAGGACAGTGGCTCTCCTCCGGCTTGATTATGTTCCTGTGAAGAAGATTCACCCTAGTGCTAAGCCTATCACTACAAAACACCCAAGCAAAGAATTTAATTTTAGTGGGCAGTTTGGTCGACCAAATGGAAACCTCATTGGAGTCTTCAGTCCCTGTCTCGGTGAGGCACCTGTACGCTGCACGAGAGGAAAACAAAGGTGATCCCCAAATAAAAATACGAACGTCCGGCTCATTATCAAGTGTAACCATTGCAATTTTGTCCCGCAAGGTGTTGTACTCGGTTTCGGCTGTTCGTGAAAGGCGTGGGCGAAGGGGTAGGTGAAACTCAGGGAGAAGGGTGGCTGCTACCGACATGTTTGTCCGGGTGACATGAGTGAAAAGTGCTGGGTACGCGTCTCGAAGCGGGCCGGTGTCTAGCCAATCGTCGAGCCAGAAGGAGGTGGACCTCCCGTCATGCACCTCTACACGAGTGAGAGAACGGTAGCGAGAGAGTTCAGACTCAACAATACGACTAAGGAAGGAATCTGTTGGGAGCCCACTACCTAGATCGTGTCGTAGGTCCCGCAGCAACCAGTTGCGCCAAGGAGTGTCGTTCCCGTTGAAGATCTTGTGGACGAACTTCATTAGGAGACAGTGATTTTGGGTTTCGAGGTCTTTAATTCCAAGCCCCCCTTCTATCTTGGCCAAGGTAACCCGGTCCCAAGCGACAAGACAACGTGCTCCCGAACATTTTTCCTCGCCAGTCCAAAGGAAGGCTCGTCGCCGACGTTCGATGGCAGCCACAATTGTCTTTGGGACAAGGGTTGAGCACATGTGGTAAATAGGGAGGCTGCTGAGGACCGCGTTTGTGAGTTGTAGGCGCCCGCCAGAGGAGAGAAGCCGTCCTTTCCACCCAGCTAGATACTTGTCCATTTTAGTAACCAGCGGCTGGAAGTCCGCAACGTGGAGCCGGGTGGGGGACAGGGGAAGTCCCAAGTAGGGTTGGGGAAAGGACGAGACGGCGCAACCGAGGTGATGGGCGAGCGTGGCTGCGAGCTCATCCTCGACGTGGAGAGTGACAAAGGTAGATTTGTGATAGTTGATAACGAGTCCGGTCGCCCTTGCGAAGTCATTGAGGAGGCGCCGTAGGAGTACTACCCCGGCCAAGTCGGCACGCATCAGGATTAGCGTGTCGTCTGCATACTGGAGGATGGGGCAAGGCAGGTTTTTGCATACGGGGTGTCGGAGAAGCTCGAGGTTGCTTGGGCTGTGGATGAGTCGCCGGAGGACATCCGCGACAATTATGAAAAGATAGGGGGAGAGAGGGTCGCCTTGTCGGAGGCCCTGGGCGCAGGAAAACCAACGTCCCGGAGTCCCATTCAGGAGGATGGCCGTTTTTCCGCTGGTGAGCAGGGCATTAACCCAGTACCGCCCAGGGCGGTACTGGATTCACATAACATTGTCAAAGATAAGAACAATTTTTGGGGAAAAGACTGTGAACCTGATGAAGTAGTTGAACACACTCAATGTTTGGATGTACTGTACATACAGCCAAAGTTTACTGTCCCAACGATTTTACCATGTAGACGAAATGAAGCAGTAAAGTTACAGACAAAGTCAAAATGAACGACACGTTCTTAATTTTCTTCACAAAAAGAAAAGAAAAACAATGACGCTATCGATGTGGCTAATTCTATATTTGTTTTCCTCATGCGATATTTGCAGATTTTTACAGCACATTTTGTTATATGATTATATCTAATATTGACCTAGAACAAGTATTATCCATACGAACATAACATTTGTTACATACAATTTTTCCCTATTAATCCATATTATAAACGGACATGCCCAAATTTAGCAATCCATACCACTCTCTGTTTATTTGATGTCAATTTTCTTTTTCCAACTGTATATGATCAAACCATATTGTTGTTAGATAAAAAATAAAGTTATGCTCCCACCATGTTAAATTGATGATTGTTCTAAAAAAAATGATGATGCTAGGACGGCACTTTTATTTTAAAAATGAACTAACGGTTGGACGGAGTATTACTTCCTTTTCTTTTTATATTATACGGATTTTTATTTTCCACTTTTGAATCTCCCCCCTAAAGTGATGTTGCGCTTTTGAATCAGACCATTTGTTTGTTATTTGAGATTTACATGCTTTCATTCTGGACACAGAAGAAACTTTGCTTATTCAGGGAAAAATTGTTTACTTTCGAGGTAGAACCGCTACTTCTTCTAAAGTAACAAAACTCGTTTTTTTTTGAGACACAAGTAACAAAACTCGTGACATTTGTTGGATCCAAAATATCTGAATGCGGCTGAAAAAGTCAAGTTCAGGTCAGATATCCGGCCCACTTCAAAACAGCATAAAGAGGCCCAACTGCAGACGGTACCGTGTATCGCGTGCAATGGGACAAGTCGAGTCACCCAAACATCTCCAATGTGCTTCGTAGTTCACGGTAGCCATCCAGTTGCAGTGAAGCTTGTATCTGCTGGTGTATCATCCTTGGAAATCACTTGGGTGCGTCGTACGAGACCGATAGACGCCGTTGAAATCAACGTTCCAATCCGGCCGTCCCTATTCGAGAAAACGACCTGAAATTCGGTCCACGGACCTGATGCATCCAAAAGCCGACCATTTTATGCTGACGACGTGGATACGCCATACGCGAGCGCTGCAGCGAAAAGGGGCTGTGAAAAATATTGTCCCGGGAACAACATGCCAAAGGCCAAGCAGTTCAATTTTGAGTCTGATTGTGGGAATATGACATGGAGTAGAGTAGAAACCTGATTGAATACGTGTCACTGTGTCAGCTAACCAACACTTGTTAAAAACAGATGAATTTTGATAGGGTCATTTGGAGTCTAGTATGTTTTACATTTGGTACGGTATTTGCTGCAATGCACTGACCACCTCATTTCCGGACCACGACCAACGCTACAAAACAGCGCAATTACCGCAGAAGATCCGAGCATCAATGTCAAATTTGTGGGAAGGCCCCGGCACGTTTTCTCTCCCGGTCCACCTACTCCGTTTTCTCAGCAACCCCCGAGCGGCGCCGGTCCAAACTGACCAAAAAAATCCTTTGCTTCCTCGTTCCCCTTCCTCTGACCAGCCGCGAAACACGCCGTAACGCACGCCTCCATGCCTCGTCCCGCCGAAGCCAAGCACGCCGCCGGCCTCCAAGGGATCCCACTCTAGTAGCCCGCCGCCATCGTGACCTCGTCGCCCTCTCCTCGTCTCCTCCACCGGTCGGTCGTGGCTTGAAGATCCGTCCAGTCCAAGCAGAGTTTGACTTCTTTGTTGGTAAGGAAGCCCTACCTCTGCTTTGATGGATTGTTCCGAGAGAGAGCTTTTTTCCGCAGTATTTTTCCTCTGCTCTGGGCTAGCGATCCTACCTAGATCTCATTTGCTGGGGTGCCGATTGGTCTGATCACCAGCAGCGAAAGGGCGTGTGAATCGGTTGTTAATTGGCTGTGAAACTCGTGTTGTGTTGTCTTCGACTCGTTGTAGGACTATCCATCTATCAATTTTTAGGCTGTGGCGTTCGTCCAAAAAAGGTCAACGGATGGTTGTTCAGGCTAACGAACTTTTGCTATTACTGGACCTGTTACGTGTGTTGGTTGCTAATCTAGTTAAAATATAAGGGGAAACGAAGATGTTTTGTCAAATATAGCCTAATATCGTCTAGTATTTATAAAGCTGATGGGAATCCTCCCCAGCTTGGAGGTTGTGGGAGGAACCAACCACTGTCTTGTTAGTGACCCATTAGTTCATTCAAGGAACTAACTCTAACGAGGCTAGGGGTTGGTTCTTCTAGCCAAATAGAGGCCAAACAGAAATTATCCGAAACGTCCGTTGCTATTTCTTGTCTCCTAGCATAGTCGTTTCAAGAATTTCAACCTCGTTCCGGGTAAGCCATTCTGCAGATTTTTAGCCTGGTTAGGACAGACCTAACGAAAATGGGCTGTACGCTTTTGTAATCTCACTTTATAGTTTGGATAGGGATTTTCCGGGTTGCACGAAAATCAGGTGGCCAGCTATGTTTTATTGATTTTGTTCTTAGACGAAAAAATTCAGCAAGATCACAGGAAGAATCATGTTCTTATCCATTGTCTGCTTTACCTTTATTTTCTTCCAGTCTCTGCAAATGCCCTTTTTCTCCAGAGGCATGTGAGGTGATACATATTATGCAGCTAGGAAGTTTTGCAAATACCTTTTCGCGATATATAGCACTTAGAAATTTGTTTGGCTTCTCTCGTCATCATCGGATATTTAAGTTTGAGACATTGGTCCACCTTCAGATAAAAAAATATAATTTCTCGAATGAGTAACCTATCATTTAAATCAATCGATCAAGTGAATTATAACCAATTACATCAACAGTGTCGCGTGCACGATATAAATTGAAAAGTGAAACACGTTTATGCATCACTCACTAAAATTCTGGCTCTCAAATTTGACCTCTGAATGCAAAGGATTTTTTTAGAAAAACTCCTAGACATAGTGGTAGTTCTCATGATTCAAAGAAATGCCACTAGTCAGAATCTCATGATCTTTATACGTAGTGGGCGTCAGAATCTCTTTCTGTGATGCTAATGCATGTAGTAAAAGCACTGCTAATTTCATGTAGGTGCAGAATCCTACTACTGTTTCAATAAATCCAGTTGTCTACATTACTAAATTCATGCTTTTGATTTCATGAAGTGTCAGTTTCCTTTTCTAACGCACTTCATGTTACTACCGGTGCAACAAGATAGTAATACTTGCCTCACTGATTGAAGCTACTTTAGGACTATTGCATTTCCACATTACAAGTACTGAGTAGAGACACTATTTATCTTGGATCTTCATCAAGTTCGCAATTACATATAACTGTTAGTTCTATGTGTTGGGGGGGGGGGGGCTGGACAGCAGCTTGCAAGTGAGAGGCTGAGGCTCTGAGGCTCTTCCATTACATTGCACACTAGGTGCTATTTATAGTACATAGGGGGGCTGGCTGGCTGCTTCTCCTAGCTTCCAGAATGTGGCACCTACAGTAGGCAGGTTTGCTACAGTACCTGCTACAGTACTACTACAGGTTTCCGGAACACACTCTACTAGACTCCGGAAACACAAGGATTACTTCTAACAATAACAGCTAACAACTGATCCGATTCAGAAGTTTCAGCTATCAACTTAGCCAATGATTTTCCTCTTCCATTGCATAAGTGCCGATTACTATGATTCAGAGCAATTGTTTTTTCCTCGCCCTAACCATTGGGGACTCTGTTACTGCAGAAGTTAGCATGTGTGCACTCTTCCTTGATTGTGTCACCTTTTTACCATGTCATGCATTATATTTGTCCTAGTTAGTCCTGTTAGAAGTCTTTAGAGTTCTGATGGCCCTCCTTCAAAACTTGAAATGCAGTCTTCGATTGATGGCCTCACCTTCAGCAGCTACCGAGTTCAGTCAGGAAACTGCTCGCAAGTCTCTGATCGCAATCTCCCAGTCCATTCCAGAGACGCCTTCACCACAGGAGTCCATTCCAGAGACGCCTTCACCACAGGAGGTGAAGACACCGATCTCCACTGCAGAGAATGGGAAGGTCGTTGATGCCGCTGACAAATACAGATCAAAACTGATGTCCATCACAGACCTGTCTTCTGACGCCCAACCTACGCAGTGCCCTCCTGAGAATGTTGCCACCTAACTGCGTGGTGCTTACTGCTCCCTATGTGGACATAATGTATCCGTGCTTTTGCTGATGTTCCTGAACATTTTGCTATTTGCATTGAATGCCTTTGATGTTTCTAGGTATTTCTTGGCAGTTGGTACCCGTGTTATGTAAACATTCAAACAGGAGGAAATATATTGTACAGTTGCCTGACTGTTGATAAGGAACATGTTAACATTAACATGCTGTCATGCTGGTTTCTCGTCTTCTTAAGGGCTTGTTAGTACAAGGTCGGAATTTTTCCAGATGCTCCTTTCTTTCTTAAACATATGAACTAAATTAGCTGTCCTGAACATCATATATTTAAGAACAGAGGTAAGGAGTAGTGTTTTGAATTGCAATGTTCTCCACTAATCCGAATTGATTTGGACTCCCTCTGGTTTTTAAATTTACTCGGGCCACACAGAGTTTCATTGTTAACTGTGATGCCTTCGGATTGAAGAAGCGCACGACCCGTGTTAGATGCTTTTTATTTCCTTCTCCTTTTCTTTAGCATTCTAATGCGTGATGGAAGAACTAGAAGCTCGTCACGATTGAAGCTACAAGTTCAGGGACAGAGTCAGACACAGTGTGAGAGGTGTGGTACAGATTGTGTTGGGAAAAAAGGCCCAATTAGCGCACAAAACGGTATACGCGTTGTCCCTTGATCTCCCTTCTGCATTCTGCGAAAACCGTGCCAAGCGCCCGAGCTCCTTCCAGCCACTTTAGCCCAATCGGTCTCTCACACACCCGATGCGAGCGGGCGGTGACGGCGAAGATGGCGTCGACTGCTGCAGGTCACTCGTCCTTCGTCGGTGGAAGACGGGGCATCAGAACAAGCAGCGCGGGATCGCCGTCATCCGCCCGGACCTCGGATCGGTAACGGGTCTCCTCTTCCTCTCACCCCACACCTCGGTGCTGGCGTGCTGCGCATTTTGGCATTTTTGTTGGGGGTTCGATCTGGGTCGGAGAATCGCCATTAGGGATTGCTCCGTGGTAATCGTAATCGCGTAGGTCTAGTTGATTCCGGGAGCTTTCTTCGACGGGAGATTCCTCTCTGTGGCTGGCTTGTCCGAATGGTAGCCCTTGTATTGGGTGGGTGGATTGGTATAACACTGGGAAATGGGAAATATGGCGGAGTGTTGCTGCCCGTGCTCGATGATGCAGCATGACGTCGTCGTGGAAGCGTGACGGCGCATATGTAATGCAGCAACTCCCTGTGTTCATAGAAGTGACTAGCTGATAGACTGAGGAGGTCCAACATTAGGGATTATTTTACTTTCCCGAACAAGTGAACAAGTTGTGTTACATTACCCAGAATTCGTAAGTAGATGATGGGATTCTCCTCATAGTGATTCAGTGGCAATAGTAGTTTGTAAGAATATTAATGAGTTCAAGGATGCCAGGAACTTTAGTTTGATTCTAGCATGTCACATGAGCATTGGTCTGGTTCAGATGGCTACTCTAATCCATGAATCTTGTCTGATTGGATCTTGTGCCGAGGCATCGTGGATTTTATCCAAAGCGTAATGATTATCCATTCCTAGGAATACAACTTCGCATAGCATTTGATTTAAGCAGATATCAATTTATATACTGAGCTTTTGCACTGAGACAGTTGACCCGGCTCATTTCTTGATGTGTACTTGTGTGATTTACTGATCGTGTAATGTTTACACTACTTTTTTGTTGGCTCAAAAAAAAAAAAAAAACTGTAGACTAGCAGATGGCAGAGTAATGGAACATATGTGAAGGTTTGGATATGTATCCATAGAATGGAGTAATGGACCAAACTCTGGACTTTTAACATGCCCAGGACTAGGAGTTCATATTCTTATGTTTTATGTGATCGACACTTGAAATATAACTAGGTATGATTGAGATTAAGGTCTTCATCCTTCTTGCAGGTGGTGCGGAGAGACTGATTGTTTATGTAGCATGCCAGTTCATGTCCATGGACAGAACGTTCATGTTTTTGCACCACACCATGACAGAACCCGGTGCTTAGAGGAGATTGTGTCTGGTAAGTTTCTGATCTCTAACTATTTTGTATATTCCTGGTACTTCCTGAGTACTTTATCTTGTTGTCCTGTGGATTGCGGAATGTGCGAGACGAGAATTACCCCAAAATAGGTTCATGAGCACTGAGAAGTAGCAATTGTGACCCGTTAAATGGATTTTAGTGGCTTAGGTTAGTCTCTAAATGCCATCAGTATCTATCAGAAGTCTCTCCAAGGTCCATGTTTTTGGTTTGGACATGGCCGAGCCTGAAGCTTTATTTTCTGTTTTATTGGTGATTCTTACCAAATATGTTCTCTGCTTTGCAATATTCATAAGCTACCATGGTCAGTAAGCCATCATTAACCGCTAATTATCAATATAACTTTATTTCCACGCTATTTCTACTGTAACTCTATGTCCACATAGACTTGGCATTCTATTTTACAGATTATTTCTTGTATTAGTATATTACCAATCAATGTGATTAACGTTGACCTATGTTTATGTGTTTCATTAGTATTCTTGACCTATTGTCTTCTGTAATAAACGTTGGTCAATTTCCAGTTACCGTTGTGGGGATATCGTTTTTCTGTTGTCTGTGCATATCTTTGATGTATTTCCATTGCATTGTGTGTGCTAATGTGTTGGCTTTCATTCGACATCATATAGCAGGCCAGGTTTCTTTTTTGCTTTGACATCCTAAGATCCTTGCCGTCAACCTTTTGGAAACATTCACCATTATCATGTTAAAATACAATTGAGAGTGGCCATGAAGATTATGTGACTAGATTTGACTTTGAAAATTCTCCCATAAAAGTAGTTTATTGGTATTGTGGTGCATTTTTTTTTTTGACGTGGAGGTATTGTGGTACATAGAAATGAGTAGTGGTTAATGTCCCGTCTTAGGGACCACAAAAATGTCAAAAAGAATCAGATAAAAAAGAAGCAAGGCAGCATTTTTTAAAATAAAATATTTGATTTAATTTAATTTCAGTGTTGTGATGTGTGTGGTTGTCTCTTTCTCATCTGTGCCTTAATAGTGTGCTGTTGTTACTCCTTTCGTGATGAACAATTATTATTGCTCGTCCGAATGAAATAAATTCAGTTGGGGGTGCTTTCCCCCTCAGTGACCGTAAAAAAAAAATCAGGTGTTCATTGGATGCTACTTTTGTGCACCCTTTGGGATTGCATTGTATTGCCATTTCCCTGATTTGTTGCTTGCGAAGCATACTTTTGTTCTTCAAAATTATACCGCAAGCCCGTTGATATGATTGAAGAAATCATGACTGGTCCTACTGATCTGTTATTCATCTACCATTGTGTAGCCTGAATTTCCTTTCAATCAACCGATTTAAAAGATAAAAGAACCATGATCTACATGAATCAACTTTGACAGTTGATGGTGTTTTTTTCTATCTCATTTTTTTCTTTCCAATTTATAGTTTCTTATTGATTATGAATTATATGGATTTACCTAAATGCAAGCTATCTATTATTTTTGCCTAAGATTTTGTTACATAAGCTGGTTAGGATAATTGTGCTAATAAAATGTCGAATACTTTGAGGAGCTGAGAAGTTGGCTGTGACTGAAGAGGTGTTTCATGTTGCTACATTTATTACATTTTGCTCAACATTCGAAAGAAATGAACCTCTTCCTAACTGCCTCTGCGTCTTGTACCCCGTGAAGGTATCATAGAGATTTGCTTTTACATTATTTCAGCTGGCTCGAACTATATCTTTTTACTATTGCATTTGGGCATTGTTCCTCTAGAAGCTAGGCAGCAAGAATACTGTAATTGCATGCGATAGTGATGGTCCAGTTGAGACAATTATTAATGGATCGACAGGTTTTTTTGTGTGTTCCCGTCCCGGTTGAATTCTCGAAAGGAATGTCTACATTGGTGAGTGATCATAATCTCGCCATTAGGATGGGTAAAGCACCACCGAACCATGTGGTGCAGTTGTCGACAAGGACATTTAGTGACCTCGACTGCTACATTCTGAGTGTCCACCATCAGAAGTATAGAAATTGGTATTGACAGTGTTATATGGAAGAGTTTTTTAGGTTAGGCATTGTGTTAACTGGTGTAGTTCGTTTGCTTGTTTCTGAGTTATCTGTACTTATTGTAACAAAATAATTACATTCACCTCACGGTTGCACCTGTTCCTTCTAAAAACTCGGCCAGCGAGGGAAAGACCGCCCCTACGGTTTTCATTTATAAAGAGAGCTCAGCAGGTCAGTTCGGCTCGTGTGCATGACCAGGGGAACCAATGAGTGACCATTTTTACCCCAGCCTGAAAGTCGCTCCCACAGGGGGACCTTGGGGGTGCTACTAAGAGTCTTAACCACTAGGCTAAGACTGCTTTCGCACACCTGTTCCTTTTGTTTGCATGTCCTTTTTAGCTCTTCATGGTTTACTTATTTTGCTGTCATTACACATTGAGATATCCGAATTCTCTTGTGTTGAACACAATTATTTGTACCATATATATTACTTGTCACACCCTCTCTTTTCATCATGGTTTTTACCTTAACCCTTGGGTCTTTTATCTTTTCACCCCCTTCTTTCTCTTTTTACGATGTTTTTGTTGTTCTTTATTCTTTTTGGTTTGCCTCTCTTGTTGGTTCCTGCAGGTTTCATCTCTACCCTACCCAACTTGCTTGGGGTAAAAAGACTTTGTTGTTGTTGTACACAGCCGCTCCAGTTCCTTGCTTGCATGCTATGCACATGCCTGGTTGCTGAAAGGCTGGACAAGTGTTGCAAAATCTAATGCCGTGTGCTTAGTATCACTTTACAATTTTCTGCGTAACTGGAAGTTCTGTTATGTAATTTCTTTACCTTTTTTCTGCGAACCATGTAATTTCTTTACCTTTTTTGCGAACCATGTAATTTCTTTACCGTGTGACTTTTCCATTATTAACAGTGTTCGAGCCTTTATTTCCAAGCAGCTACTGAACCATCTATAGCACCGGCTTTTGTTCCTTTTTGACTAACGAAGTTTTCTCACTTGATCTATGCAGCAATATCCTGAAGTTTGAGCTGTGTTAGAGGAAAATGATTGCTTGTATTCCTCCAAACCCTAGAAGGGTGGGTAATATACTCCTATACATGGGCCTCTAGGTGGGCCTCTAATATGGGCCAGACATATACACTAACACCCCCCCGCAGTCTGAACTTACCGACGCAGCGGAGTTCAAGACTTCAAGACTGGACAAGAAAGAAATACACACAAGTATACACACCCCCCCGCAGTCACAACTAGCCACCGACGATGTTGAGACTGGACCGAAACTTCGAGAAAGTCGAGGAGGGGAGACCCTTGGTGAAGATGTCCGCAAACTGGGAGGTGATCGGGACATGGAGAACCCGAACCTGGCCCACCGCAACTCGGTCCCGAACAAAGTGCAGATCGATCTCCACGTGCTTCGTCCGCTGATGCTGAACCAGGTTGGAGGAGAGGTACACGGCGCTGACGTTGTCGCAGTACACGAGGGTGCTCTTGAGGAGCGGGCTGTGGAGCTCCGCCAAGAGCTGCCGAAGCCAGTACGCCTTAGCCACGCCGTTAGCTACAGGCCGGTACTCCGCCTCAGCACTGGAGCGGGAGACAACCGGCTGCCGCTTGAACGACCAGGAGACAAGGTTGCCGCCGAGGAAGACCGCGTAGCCTGAGGTGGAGCGGCGAGTGTCCGGACAGCCAGCCCAGTCGGCGTCAGTGTAGACGACGAGCTCAGTGGAGGGAGACCTGTGAAGAGCCTGCCCGTAGTCAACCGTGCCACGGATGTAGCGCAGGAGCCGCTTCAGAGCAGCGAGGTGTGACTCCCGGGGATCATGCATATGAAGACAGACCTGCTGTATGGCATATGTGATGTCCGGCCTGGTGAAAGTGAGATACTGCAAGGCACCAGCAAGACTACGGTAGGCAGTCGGGTCAGCCACAGGAGCCCCCACGTCGGCAGATAGCTTGCCCTGAGTGTCGACAGGAGTGGAACACGGCTTGCAGTCAGTCATCCCTGCCCGGTCCAGAATATCAAGAGCATACTGTCGCTGGTGAAGGAAGAGGCTGGAAGGACGAGGCTCGACAGTGACACCCAAGAAGTGATGGAGCACACCCAGATCCTTCATAGCAAACTCCTGCTGTAAACACTGAATGATGTTCTGGAGCAAGGTCTGACTGGACGCAGTAAGAATGATGTCGTCGACATACAGCAGCAGATATGCAGTCTCAGAGCCACGGCGGTAGACAAACAGTAAGGTATCCGACTTGCACTCAGTGAATCCCCGAGAGACCAAGAACGTGGCAAACCTGGAGTACCAAGCGCGAGGAACCTGCTTCAGACCATAGAGGGACTTGTTGAGGCGGCACACCATGTCAGGACGACTGGAATCCACAAACCCCGCTGGCTGGCTGCAGTAGACTGTCTCAGACAAGGTGCCGTGCAGGAACGCATTCTTCACATCCAGCTGATGCACAGGCCAAGACTGAGAGAGAGCAATGGAGAGCACTGTGCGAACTGTGGCCGGCTTCACCACCGGACTGAAGGTCTCATCATAGTCCATACCAGGCCGCTGGGTGAAACCCCGGAGAACCCAGCGAGCCTTGTACCTGTCCAGGGAGCCGTCAGCACGACGCTTATGCGTCCAGATCCACTTACCCGTGACCACATTGCCACCAGACGGACGCGGCACGAGGTCCCACGTCTGGTTGGCAAGGAGGGCCGCGTACTCCTCCTGTATCGCCGACGCCAGTGAGGATCCGCCAGGGCCTCACGGATAGAGGAGGGTAGCGGAGAGACCCCCGGCTCGACCGCTGCGGCGGAGAGGGTCGGAGACGGTCGCGCCGCCCGCCGTGTCACCATGGGATGTATGTGGCCAGGATCCCGATGGATGACCGGCGGGTGGTACACCTCCGGGTCGAGCCGAGAGCGAGCCCGAGGTACCTGGGGCGTGGGCACCTCCGGTGGTGGTGGAGGTGGAGGCGCTGGGGCCGCCGGGTCTGGGGCCGGCACCGCACGGCGCCGGTAGACCAGCACCAGCTGGGCGTAGCGTGCTGGGGCCGCGCGTGGCGTGGAAGAAGGCTCCGTGGCCGCGCGTGGCGCGGGAGGAGGCGCCGGGGCCGCGCGTGGCGCGGCTGAAGGCACCGGGAGCGGTGCCAGTGTGCTCCGAAGACCTGCAGGTAGAGGGTACACTGATACGGGTGGCTGAACCACCGGGTCAGTCGGAAACACGACCTCGAGCTCGGGATCAAGAGAGGGAGTGGTGGTGGTGGAGTAGGGGAAATCGGACTCGTCAAACACGACGTGCCGGGAGATGAGCATCCGGCGAGAGGTAAGGTCAAAGCAGCGATACCCCTTGTGGTCAGGGGAGTAGCCAAGGAAAACACACCTAGTCGAGCGGGGCGCCAGCTTGTGAGGAGCGGTGGCGGAGGTGTTAGGGTAGCAGGCGCACCCGAAGACACGGAGGTGATCGTACTGAGGTGGGGTGTCAAAAAGAGCGTGGTGGGGAGTAGGAGCAGTAATGGCACTGGAAGGAAGGCGGTTGCGTAGGTGGCTGTGTGGAGTCCCTCGGCCCAGAAGCGAGCAGGAAGGGAGGCCTGGAAAAGAAGGGTGCGCACAACATCATTCGTGATGCGAATCATCCGCTCAGTGATGGCACTCCACCGACGGTGTCAACTGCATGGTGCTGAAGGACTGGGCCAGCGCCGTCTGGTCCCACCCCCCCGGCCAGGTCGACGGCTAGCTGGGCTGAGCGTGTGGAGTCCACCCCCCGGCCAGGACGGAGGCTGGCTAGCCGGAGCGGGAGGAGTCCAGGGCACCTGGGAAGCAGGGCCAGCGAACATGGCGACGGGCCGGTGCGGAGGACGAGCCCCGCCTCCTGGAGGCTGGAACGGCCACATCGAGATACGCCCTGACCATGGGTTGGTGAAGGATGGCCAGGGAGTACCGCCAGGAGCAGGAGTCGCTGCGGGGGTGCCACGGCCGCCCCCACGGCCCCCACCAGACCCACCACCACGCCCACCTCGGCGACGGCGGTTACGCCCCCCCCCCCCCCCCCCCCCCCCCACCCCGCTCGGCCCGGGGGAAGGAGTGGTGAGGAGTGAAGCGGCAGGCGGGGCTGCAGGAGCCGGCGGAGCGGTCACGAGGGCGGTGGTGGTGGAGGAGCCAGGCGCGAGGCCCCTGTTGATCTCGTCGAAGCGTAGGTCATCCGGTCGGTCACCGGGCAGCCAAGGTCACCGAGGGCATCCGCCATGCCCTTCATCCGCCGGCAGTACTCCTCGACGGAAAGATCCCCCTGCTCGAAGGTGCGGAACGACGCGTCGAGCCGAAGAGCCCGGGCCTCGGCGTTGTCGAGGAACTGGCCCTCGAGAGCCAGCCAGGCCTGGCGCGCGGTGTCGCCGGGAGTCCGGATGAGGTCCTGTAGCTCTGGTGAGACGGTCCCGAAGATCCAGGACACGACGATGCTGTCGAGGCGCAGCCAGATCCCATCCCGCGCCTGAACGGGGGTGTCGGTGAGGACGTGGCCGTCGAGGGCGTAGCGGCGGAGGGCAAGGATGACCTGATCGCGCCAGCGGCCGTAGGAGGTAGACGAGGGGTCGAGGACGACGGAGACCAGCGCGCGGAGGTTCTGGACGCCGACGGCCTGGAGGTGGAGCTGGGCGACCATCGGATCGCTGGCGTCGAGGCGGGGACCGGTACCTTCGGGCAGTGGCGGGCGGGAAGACGAGGCGGCAGTGTCGGCGACGGGGACGATAGGCTGCTGACCGGCAGAGAGTAGCATGAAGTGCTCCGCCTCAGCAACCCGGCGTGCGATGGCATCCGCCTCAGCTCGCTCACGCTCTCAGGCGAGAGCGGCGGCGTGGACCCGCTCCTGGGCCGCCAAAGCCTCAGACTTGGCCGCGAGGAGGGCAGCAGCGAGGGCGGCGTCCGCTGAAGCAGCTCGCTCGGAGAGGATCGGTGGGCCCGTCGTGTGGTACGTAGTCGGTGGAGCGACGGCGACGAGGTCCGACGGCATGCCCAAGCCGGTGTAGGAGAACCCCGGCGGCAGGCCCAGCCGAGCGAACGCGGAGGAGGCGGCCACGGCGGCGGGAGAAGCCAGGGCGCGGCCCGCGGCGGCGCCCGCGCGGCCTGGCCCGGCCCCGCGGCGGCCTGGCCCAGCGCCACAGCCTGGCCCAGCGCCAAAGCGTGGCCTGGTGCAGCGGTGGCTTGGGCCGGTGCGATGGCCTGGCCCATCAGCACGGCTTGGTCCGCTCCCGGGGCGAAGACATGGGCCAGCGCGGCGCCTGGAGTGGCGGGTGCGGCACCTGGAGCGGCGGCGGCGGCGGCCTCGCCCGCCGCGGGGGCCTGCTCGCCCTCGGCGGCGGCCACGCCGCGGCGGGGCCCGCGCGCCCGCGGCGGCGGCGGCCCGTTTCGCGGCAGAGGCAGTGAGGGCGGCGGCGTAGGAAGAGGGGAGGGGAGGAAAAGAGGAAGGGGAAGGGCAGAGCGGCGGCCGGCGGCGGCTGGAGGAGGGAGGGAGGGAAGGAAAACCTAGCCTGATACCATGTTAGAGGAAAATGATTGCTTGTATTCCTCCAAACCCTAGAAAGGTGGGTAATATACTCCTATACATGGGCCTCTAGGTGGGCCTCAAATATAGGCCAGACATATACACTAACAAGCTGGTATCATCCATCTGCCATATCATTCTGCTGTACCTTGTCTGTACCGGTTTCTGTTGCCAGCAGCTTTTTTTTTTGATACTTAAGTGTACTCATGTATTAATCCATTGAGAGCAAGTACAGAGGAAAGGGATAGCATCCCTTTTGATTACATTGAACCCCTAAGAGTGCGATGATGCTCATAAGGAGCAGGGACACATCTACATTACAAGCAGATGATGGGCTGACTACCCTTGAACTACCGAGAAGGCCTCGCTGCAATAGCGTAGGTTGATCGAGGGCCACACTGCCGGCATGAAGTTGAATCGTCGGCGAAAATTGATGTGTATGAAATTCACCAGGACGCAGATGAAAGACAAAGGTGGCACCTCTGGGTGGCAGAACATCGGGAGGCAGACGTACTGGAACCGAGTCACTGCAACAAGAGCACCCGTGGCGGTCGTCGTCCTGTAGGACTCGAGCACGGAGTGTCGTCGAGGACGTCGAGGAACCAGGTACCATCGGAGAGTGCCTGTGCTGTGGATGCTGCTTTCCTGCAAGAAATAAGCCAGGAGCACCACACACTCTAGATACACAAAGCAGCCAGCGAATCAACTGATGGCATGGCATGGCTGGCATGTGCACTCCGTAACCAAACAGCACTCGGCAACGATGGCGGTGCCGATGATCTTGCCGTGTGAAGCCAGGGCGCTGGGGATGAAGACCCGCTTTGAAAATCATCGCCAGCAACTCGGTGCCGGCGTGTAGTGGATTGAGGTCCTCACCTCCAAAGATGGGCGGCAAGGTCAGAGCCTGCTGGTGCGGCGATGGGGTGGGCGTCAGCTCGTTGGGGACGGCACGAAGGCGGCGGCGGCCGATGGAGTCCTTCGGCGTCAGGATGTAGTGGGAGCCGAGCCGACGATGGTGAAAGGCGACGGCCAGGCGACCTTCAGTGGGCTCGCCGCCGGATCCGGCGCACGGAGGCGCGGGGATCTTGAAGGCGACGTCGTCGGATGCCGACGTTGATGTGGACGAAGGGTCGCTCGGGCCTGCGCCGGGCGAGGCGGAGGCGAAGCCGGAGCCACCAGATCCGGGCGTTGTTCCGCCGGATCTAACACGGAGCGGCGCAGATCTGGGCGGAGACGAATCGACAGCTGCGGCGGCGATGGAGGACGGGGTGGATGGGGGAAAACCTAAAGCTACTTTATTCGGGCTCACACCCGGCACCAAGCTAACACCATGGACATCGCCGCCGGCGAGGAGAACGACGACGAGCGCGGCCATGGTGACTTGAAGGCGGGAGGAGGCAAGGCGGCACATGGCCCACCGGAACAAACTGGGAAACAACAAGAGCTATCTAGGCTACAGAGGAAGGGCTTCCCTCTCCTTCCGCCGCCGGCGAGAACGCCGGAGGGAGAGGAGGGGGCCCCGGCGGCGGTGGCGGCGTGGAACCCTAGCGGTGAGGGAGGCAGTAACGCCTACAGCCACTCAGGGCGACTTTTTCTGTTGCCAGCAGCTTTACTATTCATGGTTCAAGATAGGCGGTATTATCCACTTTTTGAGCGAATGAAACTGTAAAGAGCTGGTTAATACACTGGTAAGTAATCAGTGCAATATATGTTCTCTCCATGTAGGTTGCACAAGAGCATAGGATTATGTGGTTTCTGAGCACAAGGTGTGAAGTCCAAGTGTCGCTTGAGGATAACAGTTTTCTTTGATAATTCTCCTAGGTGCTTTTATGGGTACTTCGTTGGACCAGTTACTCCCATAATAGCGGATTTGGTCTCCTGGGTCCTGCTCCCTGCAGCTAAGCAGCTTTCTTGACGACACCACATGACCACAATAGATATGCTGGCTTTTGGCCGTCAAAAGGGGTAGTAGAAGGCTTAGCTTCGTAATATTTGATTTGTTTGATCTTTGGTCTCAAAACAAAGGGTCATGGTCTGTGCTGCAAAAGGTGCATCGGTTTTTCCTTTACTTCGCTATCGATGTCATAGTTCTCTAGGGCCCATAGTTCTACACATTTGTAATTTTTCAGTCCATCACGCTTCAGTCCGGCCATAGCCCTGGCCCCTGGGCCTAGGCTCTATCCACTAGTATCCTATCTGCCTGCCTTGGACTTTTAAAATATGGACTGTTATCTCTGAACAATGAACATTTGCCCCTATTCCCATGCTGCTCTATTCTAATCTATCTATTGGTATCCTAATGCAGGGAGACTAACAGAAGTCCAAGATTCCTTTCTTCCGGATGGATGGAAGCGACAAACCTCACAAGACCCTTTTTTTCATCGAAATGGTTACACCTGAAAATAAATTTGTAACCTGCTAATTCTCTAGTCGCCTAATTTGAAGTACAGGAAAGTCTATTCCTTACCATTGGAGCAGAGATTGTGTATATCACTTGCTCACTGATGGTTGACTGCAGCATTTGTCGACCATCAGCACTCGCAGTCGGTGGTTGATTTGAACTGTTCATTGCATCTTAGGTTGTGTCGAAACGTTTACTATTGCCAGTCTAACAGTGGTAAATTCTGACTGGCATTAGTAGTACTATATGGGATTTTGTGGTTTATGTGACCCTGGGATCGTTTTTCTCCTTCGGTTTCCCGGGGATCCCCGAGTCACACAGCATGGTCAACCCATCTGGCTCAGTGCTGCCACGTGGGGTCCCAACCTACTTGCCTTCCGACTGATAGCGGAGTATGTCGTCCTCAAAGACTTAACCACTGACTTTGTTTACTGCAAGTATTAGGGGGTGCTTGGTTCACCGCCTCAGTTTGCCACCGCCGAAGGTTTGGCGGCCATGAAAAAGCACGGCGCTGCTTGGTTCCTTGCCGAACTGGTGGTCGCCACAGCTTTTCCAGTGCAAATCCACGCCGCGGCTGTGGCGCCGATTTCTGGCGCCGCAACGTTGGCGCCGCCGCAGGTTCGGCGTGGCGACCTGCGGCGGTGAACCAAGCAGGCCCTTAGTTTGTTTTCCCCATGGACCCCCCATGGATAGGTGGGTTAGAACATTTTTGCTTCCATGTGATAGTGAGAGAGTGTTGGAACTGCAGGATTAGAGTCTGCTACCCCTGCCTCTTTGCTCACTGTAGCCCGTGGTCACAACGGGTATCGAGAATAACTAATTGAAACTTGGTAGCCTTCACACCAATGGGCGTGTTCGTTTCCAGAGGTCTAAATTTTAGAGGAGTCACATCAAAAAGAATCTTACTATTTATATGTACTAAATAAAATTAAATTATAAAACTAACTTCAGAACCCCTCATCTAATTCACGAGACGAATCTAACGAGAGTAATTAAGTGGTGATTAGAAGATGGTTACTGTAGTATTACTGTAGCAAAATATGGATTAGTTAGGCTCATTAGACTCGAAAAGAGCACTCATATGTGAAAAAGGTTTTGTCATTAAACTAATCAAAATATTTTTAAATATGAAAATTCTTTTTGATGTGACGGGTCTAAATTTTAGAGGGGAGGAAACGAACAGGTACCATTAGTTTCGTAGTCCGCGATTTTAGCTGAAAGGACTCCCAGAATACTTTGCATTTTAGCCATATCAAGTTTTCTCAAAATACTTAACATTTTTACTTTTTGAGACATTTTTCTCTCTTTTTAATACATCACTATCTCTCTCTCGCTTCTTTGTTTTCTGAGCACTCACCTTTTTCCACCTCTTTTTAATCTTTGTTTTCAAAGCCAAAGTGTCATCTATATCGAGACATATAGTAAGTATACATATAACGAGCTGTAACTGTTGGAACTTGGGAAGACCTGCCGGTCCTTGACATCAGATGTTTTTTTTAGATTATTTCACTTCGGATATTAACAAGCTGTGTCGTCAAAAGATCAATTTTTTTCGTCTTGGCACAGGTGAAGTCTCTGATTTTTTCCAATCAACTTTTTGATCTCATACATTTGTCTGTTGCCTGCCGAGAGATTTCAGACCAGGACGGGGGACAAAGTACGCGGCAGAAAACAACGGGAACGCAGTTCGGCACATAGGGTCCGTCAGACAACTGTGAATTTTGACTTGCCAGGTACCTTGAGGATCCAATGCCCCCTCCTCTCGCTATCTTCCCGCCCTCTCGCTATCTTCCCGCTGCTCTTGTCACGTGAATCACCCTGCAAAACTCTTTTGTTCCTTCATTTTGTCCATATCTTTTTCCTCCTGTTTGATTGTGCAACTTAAATCTGCTGAGCGTAGAAATATATAATACTCCATAACAGTTCAGTCGACGATGCAAATAGCATTGTGAAAAGTCGTGTTCAAACTGCAAATATCCATCGAGTTATTGTTTTCTTTTTGAATAACTGAGTTTATTGTTTATACATGCTACTAAAATTCGCTTAGTCCCTGAAAAAAAACGCTTAGTCAATTTACATGGGATACTTCCACCTTCCATTTATTCTTTCTGCCATCCACCTCGTGTTAAGAAACTTCTTTACTTTTTCGAGCTTTACGAAACTTTAACTTTGCAAAACATCATGCTCCACTAACCAAGTCAGAGTGTATTTTATGTGTAGTGTGAAACTGAGGAGCCCACCAGCCAGCCGGCCACCAAGTTCGAGTTTCCTGCGCTCTAGCTGGCCCGCCAAAGCCATCCAATTTGCCATCAGAATTTACGCTTCTGCCCCTGGGTGGAGTCCCATCCGCCGTAATTTGGCCTGAGTGCGGATGGCAATCTCGAGGCTGAACGTTGACTCCTCTGCCCTCTCCATCTCTCCACGTCAACACAGCACCGCCACGTCACTCCTTCCCCGCTCTGCGGCGTGAGGAGAGCGGGTGCGGACAAAACGGCCACCCACCATACCAGTTCCACCTGGCGCGCTGCATTTCAACCCTTCAGTTAAGTATATTCTACATCTAAGTACTCCCACCACCGCAATGGCTAAGGACTTGTGTCTTCCGGCTTTTGCATATAAACCCTTGGAGGAAACTAGTTTCCGAAACAGATCCCTCGCTGCCCGCGCCTCCTCCTCGGCCAGTGCGCCGTACTGGTAAAAAAGGGTGCTCGGAGGGAGTAGCGGGCTAGCGCTTCACATCGTCGCATCCCCCGCCGCCGGAGACGGGGACGAAGCTGAGCGTAGGATGCCATGGGCAGCGGCGCGTCGCGGCTGCTCACCGCGTGCGCGTGCTCGCGGCCGGCGCCGGCGCCCGCTGACGACGGGCCATGCCTGGATGACGCGCTCGGCCACTCCTTCTGCTACGTCTCCTCCGTTCCCGCCGCTGCCCACTCTTCCTCCTTCCGCCACGCCATCTCCGGCGCGGCGCTCTCCGCCAACTCCGTGCCCGTGCCGATCTACCACTCCTCGTCCGCCGGCGCCGGGGTGCCGCCGCACTACTCCTCGGCGTTCCACACCTCGTCATCGTTCTCCTCCGCGCCGCTGCAGCTCTCCAACCTCTCCTCAGGGCCCCTCTTCCTCTCCGGGCCCATCGACCGCGGCGCCCAGCTCTCGGGCCCTCTCGACCAGGCCGTGCCCTTCTCCGGCCCGCTCCCCGCGAAGCCCAACAAGCCCGCTCCCTCCTCCTCGTCGTCGCGAGGCTTCTCGAGGAGGTTCCGGAAGCCGTCGTTCGGCAGCCTGCGGCGGAGCGTATCGGAGAAGAACCGCCCGTGCGTCGTGCCGCTCCGCCGCGAGGATGGCGTGCAGTGGGCGCACGGACGCGCCGGGGAGGACCGCGTCCACGTGGTGGTCTCCGAGGACCAGCGGTGGCTCTTTGTCGGCATCTACGACGGCTTCAACGGCCCCGAGGCCCCCGACTTCCTCGTCGCCAACCTCTACCGCTTCCTGCTGCGCGAGCTCCGTGGGATCTTCTACGAAGAGGCCAACGCGGAATCCAAGCGGCTGTGGCAGTTCCTCGCGGATGGGGATGATGAGGACAGCGAGCTCGATTTCTCAGGCTCTGGCCGGTTCGCGCTCTCGCTCGCCAGGCTCAAGGAGAGACGGAATCCCATGTGGGCTCACGCAGCGGCTATGGGCGACAATGAAAAGGAGTGGAGCACCAGAAGGTTGACGGCGGCGCCGGCGGTGACAGACCACAAGGAGGTGCTGGGCGCCCTCACCCGGGCTCTGGCGGCGTCAGAGGCGGCGTACCTGGACATGACCAACCAATCGATGGAATCCCACCCGGAGCTGGCTGTGACCGGGGCGTGCTTGCTCGTGGCGTTGTTGAGGGATGATGACGTGTATGTAATGAACCTTGGGGACAGCCGTGCCGTTGTGGCACAGCGGCGGGATGACGACGATGATTGCGTGATTGGAACCATGAGGGTGGAGGACATTGGCGTGGGCTTGGAGACCGAGACAAGGCCCCCTGGGCATGCCATGATGGGATTTGAGGCATTGCAGTTGTCGACTGATCATAGCACAAGCATTGAAGAGGTAACATTTTAGCAGACATTACCGAATCGATGTATTTGTGCATCTCTGACTTAGCGGAAAACATGAATCTGCACTTTTCGGCTTATTTGAATGTTTATGCCCAGTCGCTCTCTGTACTTCTTGTTGAACCCGCTCTCTGGTGCAGCAATACATGTGCCATTATGTGTGAGCGCTGTAGGGGCTTCTGTGAATACATGTGCGTTTTGCAGTATGCAAGTTGTCCCTTTCAGTAGCATGGCTTTATAATTGGCAGATCGTTGTTCTTTTCGGTATATCATAGGACTAGTAATGAATATGGCTGGAGGAAGCATCTTGATCATTTGCCAAAAGTTGAAAGTCAGTGACACTAACATATCATCGATGCCATAGTCAAAGAACACATTTTGTAGTTTATGCCATATTTTCAATTTATCATTCCCTTTGTTTCATCAGTTGATCATTTGCATTGGATTTCTCCAGGCATTTTGTTGTTTAAATGTGCTCTGGAAAGGCATGTGTTTGTTGTAGCCTATGGATTTCCCTGCATTTGAAATCATGTTTTTTTCTGTTGGTGTGCAGGAAGTGCAGCGGATCAAGCGCGAACATCCAGATGATGACCAATGTATTGTAAATGACCGAGTTAAGGGTCGTCTAAAAGTTACTCGTGCGTTTGGTGCAGGGTATCTCAAACAGGTAATGGAGAGACTTTCAGTTGATTGTTATGATAAGTCCAATGGTAATGATTAATCAAAGGTCTATTCGTGTCTGTACAGGCAAAATTGAATGACGGACTGCTCGAGATGTTCCGCAACGAGTATATAGGTGATACACCATATATATCATGCACACCTTCTCTGTGTCATCATAAGCTCTCGGCAAGGGACCAGTTTCTGGTTCTTTCTTCTGATGGTTTATATCAATATCTGAGCAACGAGGAGGTAGTTTTGCATGTTGAGAATTTCATGGAGAGGTTTCCAGATGGTGATCCTGCACAGAGTTTAATTGAGGAGCTGCTCTCTCGTGCAGCAAAGAAAGCTGGTGAGTTTCTGAGTGACCCTATTTTTTCCATACCAGATGCTGAGATGTGCATGCATTTCACATCTTAATCGATTTGGATGTGACAGTCTCTTGATGCACTTAGCACTGCACTTGTTACTGTCATGTGTGCAAATGTTTATGTGCTTGCACATTTACGCTTACTAAATCTTTCGGACATTACTAGTAGTAAGCAAAAGTCCAGAAGTAAAATGACATAGCTGTCTTTATGCCAGTCCATAACATACAACACACCTTGTCCTGCTGTGTTATTTATATTTCATATGGACACCTGTCTATCAAAATGTCCTGTTCCTTATTCCCTTTTGTATTTCTTTGGGTCTATTTTATCCAGATCTGATCTTAGTCAAGGTATATGGTAGTTTTGCATATAGAAAGTTTTCTGGTGCCCTATACACTGACTAACCAAAGCCCTCCTCTTATATAAGTTCTTTCTACTTGTGATTGGGTCACACTGACACCTAAAGTTTCTGTCATAGAAAATTCCACTTAATTTCTTGTCAACATGTGGCCTGATCTCATCTGCAGTGAGACATCCAGTGGCATTTCTTACAGTTGAACTAAAAGCTTTATAGAGCTGTAGTGTTCCAGTGATGTTTTATCCTGGAATGATAAGATGCAAATTGGTTCGTGAGTGGAATGATATAGGTTTGCCAGGGGTGATCATAAGAGTTTCTATTTTTACCGAACTGTCAACTTCAAAAGCCCAACAGAACTCCTTGAGACGCTTGGAAATTTGGCACGCAAGTGTAACCTAACTTCATTTGATCATTCCATTCTTTAATAGGACATTCACATTGATACAAGCTAATAGAATTGCCTGTGCAATTGCACGCTCACTATTACAACTCCAAAATCTGTGGTTGACCCTTTACTAGCAGCAATTAGGCGAGGATATGGCTAACCCCAAACTGATGCACATTCATTCATTTATATGTTGGATTTTTTTTCTTTTGTTTTCGAAAACGTGAGATGCGTCTACCTTTTTTCCCTAGCTTCTTCAAGAGCATTTATCAAGTATTAACAGGCTTTTGTTCCTAGGTATGGACTTCTTTGAGCTATTAGATATACCTCAAGGGGATCGAAGAAAATACCATGATGATGTCACCATCATGGTTATTTCTCTTGAAGGAAGAATCTGGAAATCCTCTGGACCATATGTGTGATGTTCAGTTGATACTTTCAGTGTCAGTATTATTCTGATACAATGTTCAGCTGATATGATCTTCACGCGCTCCTGGGCAATCGCATATGTGCTCGCCAGTAGAGGCATCTCCACAAGACGGCGGTCAGATATGAATATGGTACACTTGTCAAAGCCAAATCCTCCAGTAGGAAATCATCGTGATCCTGATATCAGCATCGGCACAGAACATGTCCACTCTGGGATACAAATAGCCAGAGAAATGACTGCTAGGTGGGTAGGGATTCCTGGGCAAAGTAGACCAAATTTGCTTTATGCCTCCACAACTTTGATTGATCAGTCTCACAGCTGAGATTTTTTTTCCCCAACTCATTCAGCTTACAGAGGTCGGTGCTTTTTTCATCTTGAATGAAGAGCTTTTTGTGTACATGCAGTTTTCTCATTCATGTGAGAAATGAGCCTGTATTATATTGGAAAGTGGAATTGATCGTGGCAAAGAAATTGAGGATTCGCACCTCGTTTTCTTCTGAATATTGCTCGCCTTTGAGTCTTGATTTTTCCTGTTTTGTGACTTTTGAGTGCGGATTTATACATGACATTATTCCGTTGTGGCCTCCATGAAAGACGATTCCGGGCATCTCCTCGCCCAGCTAAGCTTTGCAACTGTTGTAAGGTTCATTGGTTCGGCATCTGTTTATTAGCTGTGAGATTTATTTATTTATTTGTTGCGGCTTATTAGCTGAAAGATTAAACTTGCCAACTAGTTGAAGAACTGAAGGAAAGAAGGGACTGTTGAAGCTTAAAGTATGTAATTTCTATAAACAGTGCAATCCTTACAGCACTGCAGGGCTGGTTTTTTCTTTTAGACCGTATCTTACCCACCTGGAGCGAACACAAGAAATATAGGTGCAGCGGTTAGTCATGTCCAGACTGTGATATCCAAATTTCTCTTGCCGTGTAAGAATACTACTTCGTAGAGAGATCTCGGTGGATCATCCTTCGTGGGCCTGACTTGCTGTGCCAGTTTGTTCTCAAGCTGCGAACACGTCTGTTGATTCCGTCAAATACCTTGAACATCAGACAGGCTAATTTCTTTCATTTGTTCTTGCAATGCGCAAAACACGAGTTCAACTGAAAAAGGCTGGGCAGCTGAATTCAGAACAAAGCTCCGAAGCAAGATTTCTCCACAAATCAGAGAATTCCTGAAACTGTATACATGTCGCTACTGGTTTTCCAGTTTACTCGTGCATACGATCTGAAATGGGCAGCTGAAATCGAATTACCGAACTTCATAAGCTAGATTTACAATTTGCTGTTATGAGTGCTCCAGAAGGGAAGAACTGGATTCCAGGCTCAAAGTCGTTCACAAATGCGATCAGGTAAACTCTGCCTGCAGGCTGCAGCTGGGGGAAATCCCGAGATGAAAATAGAATCACTGAGATACGCTTTACTTATGATTGGCCCGTAAGGAAAAAAGAAATACAGAGAACAAAACCACTTGTACGACCTTCACGATCTCGCAGCAGATTAGTCACAAAGTATCCAATGTTATTGTAATGTCATGAGGGTGCCGATAATTCTCCGACTGATTATTCTATGTGGGTTGGTCAACTTTGAGGATGATTCTTTTGTGATCATGAGCCGCGTACAGCAGTTTCAAATCAAATAAAGAAAGGGAACGATGGAATTTATTGTCCTGCCTCAGTAATGCAACTTTGTCAAATTGCACTGTCGCAGGTTAACAGTTTGTAATTTTCAAATAGTGATTAGAAATGTTTCGAGCTTATCAGATAGAATTGTAGAGCCGCTGAGTTGCTGAAAACTATGGTCTCAAAAAAAAAAATCGCTGAAAACTGGAAATAGTTGCGCACATCAGGAGTCAGGACAGAGGCAAAATGAAGTTTGATCTGGTCAAATGAGCGTTAGCCTGATTTCAGTTGTGCAGCAGCACTAACTTTCAGCTGTGAAGCAAGACATGAACATGATTAAACTGGCAATGCTTGGCATTCTCCTCAGGCAACCAATCCGCCTATTCTTAGCAAGGAATAGCCATTGGCAGCACTGTAAATATCAATCTTTACTCGAGTAGGAGACCAAGTTTGAATGTTAGAACGTCGGCATTTGACTTGGAGGCACAAATCCCATTTGTTTACTCTGAAAAACAGAGAATGCATCTCACATTGGCGACAGGAAATAGGGGACGAAACATCATCGCCCAACCGCTCAACTGAAGTAGCATTGATATGACCAAGACTTCAGCATTAACAGCCCATGATCTCCATGTCGTCCGCCAACTCTTGCTACCATCTCCACTGAAACTTGAAAAGTGCATTCACATTTTGAAACGTCATTTTTCTTTTCTTTTTTCGGCTCGCAATGCTCACATCAAGCCTCACTTGGCGAAATTTCCACAGTAGCTTACGTCATGTTGTCTGAATTTGCATAAATTTTGGCAGGCTAACATCATGTGAATGAATTCTCATTTTCCTAACCAGTTTATAACAAATGGCCATGCTTCCATAACCTCCTCACCACTAATTGTGTATACTTAATTTGTTTATTGGTGCAAGCATCTCTTACCATTCTGCTTCCTCTGACTATTGACTTGCACCATTGCCATGCCAACCCATCATCACGCTGCTTGTATATAAGCCTCGTCACATCACAGGCTTGCCTAGCCAGCGCAGTTGCATCGCGATCTGCGGCGGTGACAGTTGGTGCGCCATGGAGGAGCCTCCTCACCTGTTCCTGTGCCCCATCTCCATGGAGCTCATGGACGACCCCGTCACGGTGTCCACCGGCGTCACCTACGATCGCCGCAGCATCGAGCGGTGGCTGCTCGAGTACGGCAGGGCCACGTGCCCGGCCACCATGCAGCCGCTGGCCAGCCTCGACCTCACCCCCAACCACACCCTCAAGCGCGTCATCGATTCATGGAGCGACCGCGGCTCACCGTCGACGTCGGCTTCGTCGTCGCCGTCGACCTCGTCCTTGTCGAGCCCGGCGCACGAGCTAGCCACGCCTCTGTCACGGATGCTGGAGGCGGAGCGGCTGCGGTCGGCGCTGGCCGACCTCGAGGAGACTCCGTTCAAGGTCACCGCGCTCAGGAACATGAGGGCGCGTATCGCCGGCGACGTGGCCATGCAGTGCGAGTTCGTGGCCTCCGGCGGCATCCAGGTGGTCGGCCGGGTGATGGCGCAGGCGCTCGCGGAGTGCGGCACCGGCGGCGACTTCTCCGCGTTCACGGTCTGCGAGGAGTCCGCCGCAGTGCTCGCCGTGCTCCCGCTCTCGGACCCGGCGTCGGTGGGGTTCGTTCTCGCGCCGGAGTGCATGAGGCCGGTGATGGCATTGCTCCAGCGCGGCGGCGCCGAGGCGAGGCTGCACGCCATGGACATCCTCACCAAGATCTCCAACGCAGGCGCGAGCGACTGGATCGCCGGCGTCGACATCGACGACGTGGTCAAGTCCCTCCTCGAGCTCCTCTCCGACGAGGGCCTCACGAGGCTCAGCTCCCGCGCGCTCGACGTGCTCCTGGTCGTCGTGGAGCTGTCCCAGTGCGGGCCGGCCAAGGCGGTGGAGGTCGGCGCCGTGCACGTCCTCGTCGAACTCCTCGCCGACGCCGACGACCGCCGCGACGCCGAGCGGATACTGCTGCTCCTCAAGCGCCTGTGCAAGTGCCCCGAGGGCCGCCTGGCCTTCGCGGACCACGGCCTTTCGGTGGCGGCCGTGGCGAAGACGATGATGCGGGTGTCGGAGCTGGCCACCCAGCTCGCCGTGAAGGTGCTGTGGCTCGTGTCCGTGGTGGCGCCCTCTGAGAAGGTTCTGGAGGACATGGTGCTCACCGGCGCAGTGGCGAAGCTGCTGGGGCTGCTTCACGTCGAGATCCCGCCGGCGACGAAGCAGAAGACGGTGAGGATGGTGCGGATCAACGGCGGGTTCTGGCGGCAGTACTCCTGCTTCCCCACCGATCTCAGGGATTACCTCAGGCTGCTCGACTGATTTGTTCGTTACTTGTTTGATCGGTTTGACCAGACTGTATGTAATTAAGAAAAAACTAAAAAGGAAGAATTGTGTATTTATACGGAGAAGAGAGAACTTCAGAATTCAGAAACTGATGCACGTTGAGTAACATCTTGTCTTTTTCCATCCGTGGGCGCCCGCGCCTCCCTGTCTCCCACCATTGCACAAAACAGGAAGAGAAAAAATGAAGAAAAAAAAACGTGAACAAACTTTGGAGGGGACGAATTTAGCTATTTTCATTCTTGATGGGGATAAACAAAAAAAATGTGAACAAACTTTGGAAGGAAGAATTTAGCTATTTTCATTCTGGACAAAGAGTTTTTAAAAAGTGACTAGAGGGATAATTTACCTAGTACTAATAGCCAGAAGAATTATTAGTAGAACTGTAGAAGCCAGGAGGTAACGGAATGGTGACTCTCTACAGTTCTACTTGTGAAAAATCATATGTATCTATATTCTTTGGAATAAACAATAAAATTCTTCCAAGACTCTATTCAGACCTTCTCAGAGGGAACCAACTATAGCGCACGGTGTGTAAAAAGTTAAGGTATTTATAAGCGAGGAAAAAAACGTTTATGCAAACAAAAATGTTCAATCTGGTCCAAAAAAGGATGTTCTAAGTGCATTAAATGCTTCTATGTTTTAAAAAAAATTATTATCCTACAACAAACTCCTATCTTTATACATATGCTCAGAAGGCAAGCATTAATCGACGTGTTCGCCGCAGCAGTTGCGGGCACAAGAAACACACAAGAACAATGGTCATCAATAGGCGTCATCGAGTCGTCATCATCGCAAATGTTCACATGTGCCAAGTAGGAAGGCTCTTATTGATATTGCGCAGCTTGTTGCGGACGTGCTACAACGCCATCTTGTTCCCATGCTTAACAGTGGAGGAAGGCGCATGATCACCCGCAGAAATGACTACAGCTTCACCAACTGCTATGAAGAGGAGGTAGCCAAAAACACAACCAATACCTATTCAGTTGAATGAAATTCAATAAAGGTATTTTCTAAGAATCAAATGGAAGCTTTATACCTATTGATCAGAATGCACTATAGCTCTATACATATATCGAGCGGAGCCTTTTCTTTTGATTCTTCATTTTTCTAATACAATACTAATTTGTGTTTATTCAAGTTTGTTTGTTATTTGTTTTGTTTTAGCCTTCCAAAATTTATTCATTAGAGTTTATTTGATGATGGCATGCGTCCTTTAAATTTCGATATCTTGCTAGTGCAAGTTGTATGTTTGTTACAATAAATTTCTTGATAAAGATTTTCTTCCCATTTTTAAATATAGTACAAATAACATGTTCCTCGAAATCTTTATTTGCTACCAAGAGAATATGGTTCATTCAAGTATTACACAAATAGACGTGACCGTACGAGGAACTACGCACCACACTACAAAAGGAGAGACACGATGGGCGAGAGGATGAAAACTGTAGTTGCAATGCATGTTAAATAGGCATCTCTTGTCACATAATAATATCCTGGTTAGATCTTTGGCTTTGTGAGATGTAGGGGCTCCAGACTTTTTTTTTCAGTTAGACCAAATATAACTATTTTTTGGGTTTACTTAGCAAATTGAAACTTTGAAGAATAGAACTCAAAAGTGTTTTTAATTATTTTTCTGATGGTCCTGTTTTCCATGGTGAAAAAAAAATCCCAGTACTAACCAGCTGAACTGGAAAGTTGGTACTCCGTGGGCCCAATTCCACGTCACCAACTGACCTATGGAGTACTACGAGTGCCAAGGTGGTGTTTGGATACTGGGAAATGAGAGGTGGGTTAGGGATTGAAAAATAATACATGAAGAAATGAAGAGTTGAGATTTAATATGATGAAGAAACGAAGAGTCTTGATTTGTTGTTCCATTTCCATATCCCTATCCCGATTCTTATATCCCAGTTGCCAAACGCCCCCAAGCAAATACGCCATCTAGAAAGGTCTACTCTGAAAAAATAGCACACCGAAAGTTCCCGGCCGGGAAGACTTGTGCCCGTGCTCTGCCGCGAGATCTAACCAAACCCCGCGTTCCCCTCACCGTCCGGCGAACCCCGGACCCGGCATATACCTCGCCCCGAGTGACATCCGGCGCCGCGCCGTGGAATCTCCGTGAGCTAAAGGCGGCGCCAGACGCTCGCGCCGCGAGCGGGCGGGCGACGATGCCGGTGGCGGCGTCGGCTATCTACTTCCTCAACCTCCGAGGGGACGTCCTCATCAACCGCCTCTACCGCGACGATGTCGGGTATGTTGCGCCGTTCTGGGCTTGGAGTGATAGATCTGGGTTCCCTGTGAGAGATCGATTAGTTACCTTTCCAGCTCTGAGCTGCGCAGATTGCGAGAGGGCTTGGGCATAGCTCGCAGAATTCCATCCAGTTATTTTTGTGATACTGGTAGAGCTCCGCTCGGAGGAGCTGAAATGGGAACCAGGTTTCGCTGATTTTACTCGTTGGGTGCTAAAATCTGGCCATGCCGCCATTCGTGATGCCATGCGGTTGTAATTGGGAAATGACCTTTTGTTTTCAGGCTAGCGATTGTATAGTTACTAGATTTCCAGAATCGAGCAAAGGAGTTAAGCTGAGGCTTCACATTAAGACGTGATTGTGTACTAGTTTATCATATTTCAAACTTGCAATTGTGACTAGTGCATTGCAGACAAGCTCTACATAGTTCATTTGATCATCCCCTGTGGGTTTTGACCGTTGGTAGCCATTTTTGCTGTGAAATTTTGAGAGGTGGACCCTATATCTCTCAGCTGCAAAGCTTTATACTCTGTCAGTATAGAGAGTTTCATATTCCCCTACAAGGCATTTTCTTAATAACATCAAGATTATTTTCTTGGGCACTGACAAATGAAAAGTCTAGTGGCGATAACACCGCAATCTGACTCAGATCATCTATTCCCTTATCACAGATTTTTTATGTTTCATTCTTTTTAAATCATGTGTAAGGGATCTGTTACTCGGTTGACGTACTTTTAGTGACTAAAGCTTACCATTATGTGCTGATTATGCAGGGGAAATATGGTTGATGCGTTCAGGATGCATATTATGCAAACAAAAGAACTTGGGACATGCCCTGTTCGGCAAATAGGAGGCTGTTCCTTCCTATACATGAGGATCAGTAATGTTTATATTGTGATTGTGGTTAGCAGCAATGCTAATGTTGCTTGTGCGTTCAAATTTGTTGTTGAGGTATGCAACTCATTGTCCTATAGCTACTTTTGGAATCAAATTTATTAAGCCCATAAAGACACATTACAATGTCAATTACTTAGGAGTTCGAAATTTTTATCATTGATATGGCTATGACAGCATTGCTGAATCCTCCATAGGATTGATAAGTGCATCCTTCCTAACAGTTTCTCGTATTGATGTTGGCAGCCAAAAAGTGTTAATTTATCCACTTAGAAGCTGTTGAATTTTAGGAGCCACTGATTAAAAATTGTTGATATTTCAATAGCGTAAAAGATGGATCCATGAACGTGGACCGATATACCATTAATAACTTCAGTGTGAGGGTTGTCTGTATTTGGCAAATATAATATTTTATTGCTGAGTGCTGATGATTCTTTAGTGTCACTAAACATGACGAGAAGGTCTTCAAGTGGACCCACTGATGTTCCTTTTATGTTAACATTGGAAATAATATAATATGATTAATGCAACCGTAGTCTAATTTTGGATTATTTCCTAAGGTCTTGTACTCTTGTTTGATGAAATCCCAGCTCTAGCATATGAACAGTACAGTTTCACATGAACCTTAAATAGAGCTTCACCTATTAATTCGATGGAGTTTGCAAGCTATCCATTTTTTTCTGTATGGAATTCACAATGCTATATCCCATGCTACATTAATTTCAACTTTTATTCTGCAATTATCAGGCAGTGGCTCTCTTCAAGTCCTACTTCGGTGGAAATTTTGATGAAGATGCCATCAGGAATAACTTTGTTTTGATATATGAACTTCTTGATGGTAAGGCAGCATCATTTTTGTTGGAGTTTGCTTCCTACTTTGATCTCTGTGTTAATACAGTCTTGGATAAGTATGCAGAGATAATGGACTTTGGTTATCCTCAAAATCTGTCACCTGAAATCTTGAAGTTATATATAACTCAGGAAGGAGTCCGGTCACCATTTTCCTCCAAGGTCAGAAAATGTGACTTTGATGTCCTATTGGGCAAGAAATTATCTATAGCTGTTTGGTCATGGTTCGTTTTCTATGATCAAACCATCTGAACAGTAGTTTATTTCATTTCTTAACTGATAGCCCTCGGATAAACCTGTTCCAAATGCGACCCTTCAAGTCACTGGTGCTGTTGGTTGGAGAAGAGAGGGTCTTGTATACAAGAAAAATGAGGTGTTTGATCTTTCTCTCTCTGCATATATGAATTTTTTTTCTTGCTCTCTAGCAATGATACCTGTTCCAGAACAGCATTGAGCACTAGCAATGCTTGTATCCCACATTTGTTACAAAGTATGTTTCAGTTATTATATTCCTGTGCTTGCATTGTTATGCGCTGATTTGCTTTTTCGAAAATGGCCCATGCTCCCCTCCACTTTCTTTTATTTGTCCTCTTTCCTTTACTGTTTCTAACTTTCCTTTAGTTTATCCAGTTGCACTAGTGGAGTAATCTTCTCTTGTTTCAGGTTTTCTTGGACATAGTTGAGAGTGTAAACCTTCTTATGTCCTCCAAAGGTACTTATGGAGCCATTTAATGTTGAAGTGCACATTTGTCTTCCCTGTTGTATTTACTGACGTTACTTATGCACATGAATATGCAATTCCTGCAGGAAGTGTTTTACGGTGTGATGTGACAGGAAAGATTCTTATGAAGTGCTTCCTTTCTGGAATGCCTGATCTGAAACTGGGATTAAATGATAAGATTGGACTTGAAAAGGAAGCGCAACTGAAGTCGAGGCCTACAAAGAGGTAATGACCTTGATTATCATAAAATGGATTCAAGAGTTGCGGGCATCTTTGTTGTTTTGCTGGTTAATATTATTTATTAGTAGCTTCAGCTCCCTTTTGTTGTTATCTTTGCTGAATTTTCAATGGTTGTATTCTCTGTTTCCTTACAGTGGGAAGACCATAGAACTTGACGATGTCACATTCCACCAGTGTGTCAACTTAACAAGATTTAATTCAGAAAAGACAGTCAGCTTCGTGCCTCCAGATGGCGAATTTGAGTTGATGAAGTAATGTTTTCATTCCTTTAATGCTTGTATTTTCCCTTCCGCTAATGGATATCTATTAGCTACTCACTGTCTGACTTTTGATGGAACATTATTTTGCAGGTACCGAATCACGGAGGGCGTAAACCTTCCATTCCGTGTCCTACCGACAATTAAGGAATTGGGCAGAACACGTATGGAGATTAATGTGAAAGTAAGTGAGGCATATATACATAGGTAGGTTGGGGTTATAATTAGGCTTACTGACATGATGAACCTTGATGTAATAGGTCAAGAGTGTTTTTGGTGCTAAGATGTTTGCGCTTGGTGTCGTTGTCAAAGTCCCAGTTCCAAAGCAGACAGCAAAGACTAGTTTCCAAACAACTTCAGGCAAAGCAAAATATAATGCCTCGATTGACTCACTGGTGTGGAAGTAAGTGCAACTTACCTTGTCTAACACACATTGGCTGTTTTAACCTTTAAGAAATTATTACTCTCAGCTATTTCGAATCCTCAAAATATTTTAACTCATGACACACTTCTAAAACTACAGGATCAGGAAATTCCCTGGACAGACCGAGGCAACTATGAGTGCAGAGGTTGAGCTGATCTCTACCATGGGTGAAAAGAAGTCATGGAACAGGCCACCCATTCAGATGGAATTCCAGGTAACACTTTTACTGTTAAAAATCTCTTATTTACTTTGTGATCTGTAATTCATTGTGTCGGTTGTTCTACTTAAATGCAATGTATCAGAGAGCTTAAATATCTTCTCTGGAAATTAACTGAGCCTGCCTGCACAAGAATTTGAATTTGTTAGGTTTTTTCTTGGGGTGTGTGTGTGTGAATAAGAAAATTATCTTCTCTTGCTTGGTTGGTCTGATAGAACATGCGACCAAATAGATCATATGGTTATGTTCTTTAACTGCTTTCTCAACACTATCTTCAATGCTCTATCTGATATTTGATTCCTGTAGGTTCCAATGTTCACTGCTTCTGGTTTACGTGTTCGGTTCCTTAAGGTATGTGCAAAATGTGGTGATACCCAACCTTGTAATTTCTGATATGACAAATCTCATCATGTGACACATTTTCCAGGTTTGGGAGAAGAGTGGTTATAACACTGTTGAGTGGGTTCGCTACATCACGAGAGCTGGCTCATACGAGATAAGGTGTTAGTGACAAGAAAGGATTATCGAGCTCTTTCAAGAATTATTTCGGGGGATCCACTGAGGTCTTTATACGGCGTCATGGATGATCACAAAGTTGTTTATCTGTACATATGACGCTACTCTCCGAAACCTTGTACTTCAGCAGAGGGCAGGGCAGGGAAGACCAGACAATTTTCCTGATACTCCTACTTTCTTTCTAGTCTGGGTTCTGTTCTTCCCTCCATGTAATGCTTGTGCGGTAGGGAGTATTTTTGTTTGTATATTTGGCAGTAGCATTGGTTCTTGTTGATCAATACACCCGTTTCAAGGTTGTACCGTTTCCCTTTTTAATGGATGAGTGGATTCACTTGCATAACAATGTATAAATACTTGCTCCCTGATATAATCTTATTATATTTGTTGTGTTTGGCATGAAGAGGATATCGGCTAGCAGATTTGTAAGGACAGTGATTGCTCCATTTAGATCTCAAGTGACATTATAAATTCCCAGTTTTAACGATGTTGTTTCCATCGACAACGTGGCGTCAGTGATGATTTCGTCAATCTTAATAATTTGTCGGCTCAGTTTCAAGAGGTGAATGTGCAATTTGTCGGCTCAGTTTCAAGCGGTGAATGTGCATGCGTCGTGAATGTATGACTTGTATGTAATCGGGGCACTGAAGTAATGTCTGACTTGTAGGGCACTGCCGCACTGGAGTCCGGATACGGTACGACATCTCCGTGCCGGCGTCTGTTGTTGACGTGCATACACGGCATAGCTGCCCGTCGTCTCCCTGAAATCTATTGTTGCTCTCCCAGTGGCCCACGCGCAGAAACTTGCTTCTAGGAGTACTCAACTCAGTTCGCCGCCGCCCAAAAGTCTCAGATGGCATCTCCGGCGCTCAAGGACGCCGTCGGCGGCCTCCACCGCGAGCCCTTCGTCGCCCTCCTCGGGAAGCTCATCGGCGAGTCCGCGCGCCTGCAGAACGATCCGCCGAACCATGTCCCGCAGGAGGACCTCGTGGCGCAGCACGTCGTCGACGCGCTCCGCCCGGTGTCCACTGACACCGGGGGCGGCCCGCTCGTCGTGCGGAAGGTGAGCTACGCCGAGGGCAGGAGCAACGTCATCGTCGAGTACCCCGGTACCGTCCCCGGCCGCGTCGTCTCCTTCGTCGGCATGCACATGGACGTCGTCCCGGCTAACCCCAGCGAGTGGGTACGTTGCGAAAACCTCCGTTTCAAGGATTCGAGTGCTTGATTGATGTTGTAGCCGTGTCTGTGGGGATAGTTGCTTAGTCCGTTTATCTCCGTTCTAGGTTTATCGATTTCTTGATATTTTCTATTTCGTTGATCGGCGTCAAAAATACACTTTTTTGCTCGATTTGTTTTCGGTTTCTAGATTGTCTTACTGCCGATTTCAGTGATCTAATTGTTCCGTTAAAGGTTTTTTGTCGGGTAATTAGTAGCAATATGCACGGTTCTCAGTTTTGTGTACCGGTAGATTTGATTCGATCATCCATTGATGTAATTTCTGCATTTTGCCACCCTTTTGAGAGAGAGTATATACTTTGCTCGCGATCAATTTAGTTGTTTACTTTGCTGTTCCTATTACTTGACTTATCAGTAGTCAGGGCTCTTCTAAATTTCCTTTTTGTTCTAATTGCTGAAGCTGAGGACTGTGCTCATCTGAATTTCTGCAGGACTTCGATCCTTTCTCGCTAACTTTTGACAGTGAGGACAAGGAGAAGCTTCAGGGACGCGGGACAACCGATTGCCTCGGCCATGTGGCACTGGTGACTCAGCTGATGAAGAGGCTTGGTGAGGTCAAGCCGGCTTTGAAACATTCAGTCATCGCTGTGTTCATTTGCAATGAGGAGAACTCATCGGTCACTGGCATTGGCGTTGATGGCCTTGTGAAGGATGGACTGCTTGATAAGCTCAAGACTGGACCTTTGTAAGTGTTAGCCCTTCAAGCTATAATGTACTGTTTCTGGGGTTTCCTTGGGGATTATGTGTTGATATATTTTCATGTGTTGTGTGGTCCAAACTCAAAAGGTTTTGGATAGATACAGCTGATAAGCAGCCGTGCATTGGTACTGGTGGGATGATTCCGTGGCATCTTAAGGCAACAGGGAAGCTATTCCACAGTGGCCTTGCTCATAAGGTATCTGATTTAAACTTGTCAGAAAGCTATAGTCAGGTCATGTGTTCCATCGTTCTAGCCTAATTAGCCGCTCATTTTGCTTGGCTGGGTTTGAAATAATTTTAATTATACAAGTCTTGTGCTATTGAAAATATAGATGGATCTTATACATCTGTAACAAATACGGTATCGTTAAGGACAAATTCATTATCAGCCATCCATAAAAGTTTGAGTTCCTTATTACCCACTCAAAATTTTGAATTTCCTTATCAGCCACCGATATTATCTTTTGTTCCTTACTGCCTTACATTTTATGACTTAACGGTGTTAAATAGAAGTGGAAAATACTCATTTGCCCTTGGTTGTAAATTTATACTAAAGTTTACTTATCAGCCATTTCAGTGGAGATGGAGTCAGTTTGCACAGCTAAAATTTGGACAAAAAAACATGGTTGTGCAACAGCAATAATATTGGTATTTTTTTAAATAGTTAAACAAGGAGCATATAATTTGCATAAAAAGCACCGAAAGGGCTACATTAACTTAGCAAAAGCATACATATGAGTATAGTATTATGTGTCTTGTCAATATCGCAGGCACCTATCTCTTCTTGCCTAGGACGCGCGCGCAGGCTCACCCCATCTTGGTCAGTCTCCAGCCGAGCTGCGCCGCGCCTTCACCGGTCTCGAGCCGTCTTTCCCGTTCGCCAGCCGCGGCCACGCCCACGCCCCGCCTTCCCCAGTCGCCGCGCGCCTCGCTTACCAGCTGCGTCGCGCGTGTTCGAGTCTAGCCCGCCATCGAAATTGGCCCAGATGGCGCCATGCGTAGGGTTTGCCGGCGCAAAATTTTCGGAGAAAATGAGGAGTCCGTGGCGATGGACGCGGGCACGATTGAATTGGGTCTGTTCGGGGAGAGGCATAATCGTCAAGTCGATAATGTTTCAACCAAAATTGCAAACGGCATTCACGGAAGTAACGATAGTGGTTGATTAGGAACAAAAGATAAGACCGGTGGCTGATAAGGAAATTCGAAATTGAGTGGGTAATAAGGAAGTCAAACTTTTCTGGATGGCTGATAAGGAATTTGCCCTATCATTAATCTACACCGTCTTATCTAAGCCTCAACAGAGCATTCCATTTCTAGCCATTGAAACATAGGTCTTATTTAGATTTATTACATACAGTTCTATTAATTACAAATCTAACAGTTCATCTCTTATTACCTTTTTCCTTCATGAGCCCTCCTATTAGCTTTAAAACATCCGCCATTAGCTTTTATTTTATAATTTCATATTGTTTAAGATGGCATAGTGCATCATTGCTTTCAAAGTATGTTGACCTTATTGTTTATCTTGTCTTTTCTTCAGGCTATAAATGCAATGGAGTTGAACATGGAAGCCCTAAAAGAAATCCAAAAGAGGTTTTACATCGACTTCCCTGCACACGAGAAAGAGAAGGTCTATAAGTTTGCTACTCCATCTACAATGAAGCCAACTAAGTGGAGCTGTAAGTCCAGCTTCAACCTTTACTTATTGTTTATCTCCATAAAAATAAAATACACACAAAAATAACTGTGTTCTGATGTCTAGCTCCTAACTAATGACACTTTTCAGATCCTGGTGGGGGCCTCAATCAAATTCCTGGCGAATGTACAATTTCAGGGGATATAAGGTCCAACTTTGGCACTATTGTTTCTTTGGCGCCCTTTAATTGCCGTAGAAATCAAATGGACGAAATAAATTTGCATGATGTAGTCTATGTATGCTGGCATGAGACCTGTGGGGACACATAGAGCCCTGCGGAAATTTAATACTATCTTTATAAGTTGATTATTATGTTGTTGCTGTCTCTAGAGTAAAATAAAATATCACATCTGACGAAGAATGGTGCCACCCTAATATCTGTGTATCCAGCGGATTCATTAGGCTAATAGATTTCGGCCACCATTGTTTTCTCAAAATTCAAGAAAGGACTTTCCCCCGCTTCTGTTGTCGCTTTCTTTTTATTATTGACATACCTAAATTTGTAGCCATGACTGACCTTAATTATTTTGACGTATTACAGGTTGACCCCTTTCTATAGGTAAGCCCATTTCTTATCTATTCCTGAATGTGCTTCTACTGCTTGAGATGGTGAGTTGAACTGGCTTTTGCAATTATCATGCAGCACTTCTTCTGTGGTGAAGAAGTTAAAGGATTATGTACAGGATATAAATGAGAACATTGAGTCACTTGATACTCGTGGTCCTGTGTCCAAATATGTTCTTCCTGATGAAAATCTGCGAGGAAGGTGAAGCATCTGACGTTTTGAGACTGCTATCATTCAGAAGTGGAGGGATGATTGTCATTACTTATTGATTTTCTTTCCCTAGGCTTGAAATCACTTTTGATGGAGATGTGATGAATGGGGTTGCTTGCAATCTGGAGTCTCGAGGCTTTCAAGCATTATGCAAAGCAACTGAGGAAATCGTCGGTTATGTGGAGCCATATTCCATCACTGGAAGCTTGCCTCTGATTCGGGAATTACAGGTTTGTGAGAAACAATGTTCTTTAAGTTTCCAAACCCAATCAGCGTGAACTAAATCAAATTCTTTACACTTTTACAGGATGAAGGCTTTGATGTTCAAACTGCTGGATATGGTAAATGATGTTTGGCATTTCTTGATTGTATTTGTATCACCAATAGCTGTTACACTCACTTAGTTGACAGCATAGATTGAACTATGTTAACTATTAGCCTTCATTTCCTCTTGTGAACCTGCATCTTCTTTTTTTCAGTTATTACTGTTTACACGAGCCTGCACAGTATATAAAGTTGCTTCTGGTTTGTCGCAGGCTTACTGAAGACATACCATGCGAAGAACGAGTATTGTCTGTTTTCTGATATGGCCCAGGGCTTCCAAGTGTTTGTAAGCATCATTTCACAGCTGGAAGCAGAGGCATGAACCTTATCGTTGGGAGGGGGAAAAAAGACGTGATTGAAACTTATTGGTGTTATTAGTGACATTCCCCCTTTTTATGATAGGCTGTTACAGTGAGACCTAATAATAACATAGTTAAGCTCTTGCACTTGCATGTAAAGCATCGCTTCGCTAGCTTGCTGCGACTCTAAGAAGTACTGAAGTTTGTTACAAAAAATACATTGAGCTCAAGTCTGCATTGTTGCATTGGAGAATGCGTTTATATTTGAATGCGCGTGTCAATATTAAGGATTAATGGCGAGGGGAAAACAATTTTGTTACTGTCAACAAGCGCGCGAATAGTGCAGCGAGGCTATGCTTGGAATGTGCCCGATATGTACAGTTGACCTTTTTGCTTAGGATGATGTGATGCCATTTTGGCCCGCGAGACTGATGCTGTGACTCCAACCGCAGGCGGGTAAAGGGGGCCTCCAGCCCTCCATTTTACCGATGCGACGAGTACCGGCCTTCTGACCGAACTTTCAGGCCGGCGGATGGGATGCAACAGTAGGATGTCACGCTTTAGCTTCGCCGCAACAGGCAACGTAGAGCGGACGGAGCCGCATTTCCCCTCCCCTCTCTCCAACTCTCTCGTGCTACAGTTGAGAGGAGGCGAAAAAGGATTTTCGGTCGCCGCCGGAGGCGGCCGTCTGTGTCGCCTCCGATGCCCCTCGGGGGATCGGGAGGTGGCGGAGTTGGCTGTCCCTTTGCCGGCTGGTGGTTTTAGTCCTAGTCTAGGGGTCCTTAGGTCTAGGGTTAGGGTTCGGTGGCCATCGACGAGACGCCAGCGTCGATGGCTAATCCGATTTTGTCCTCTCGAGCTCCGCCGCGTCCTGCCGGCGCTCCGCTCCGTCGCCGGCGGTGAGCTCGTGGAGGTGGGGCTCCCGGTGCGGAGCCCTTGTACAGGAGCCCATGGCGCGGTCGCCATCCGTCTCGGCGAGGCGGGGTGGTGGCTGGCTGTTTTGCGCTCAAGGATCAGAGGAGGCTGCGGGATCAGCGACAAGTGGAAGGTGGTCCGGGCTCGGCTTCCCCGTGGTGGTCGTCATCGTCGGCGAGCTTTGAGCCAGGGCTAAGGTGAGCTTAGGGCACTGCCCCGGCCGATTGGGCGTCGGCTCTTGCTCATCTTACCCGTGGCGGCGAGTGTCTTCTCCAGCTCTTCAAAGCGTTTGCGACGGAGCCGTTTGGCTCCGGGAAGCTCGCCTTGGTCTTCGGAATGCGGCGGCCGGTCCTGGTGCTGCGCGGCGGCGATGGCGACTGGCTTGGATGTGCAAAGGTCTTAAGGGACCTCCTTGTTTTTTCGTTGTTTGTCAGGGGCCTTTGTGCAAATTGGAAAGGACAGCTGTCCTCTTTACCCTGTATCGTACCTGTAGCTCTTCGGTATTGTGTACGTTTCCTTAGGTGGTGTTTGGCAAACGGGAAATGAGGGATGGGTTAGGGATTAGGAAATGCTCCTTTAAGAAATGAATGGTTGAGATTTAATATGATGACTAAATGAACGTTCTAGATTTCTCATCTTATTTCTCTATCCCTATCCCAATGCCCATTTCCCAATTGCCAAACAGCACCTTAACTTTTAATACATGTATGGTTTGATAAAAAAAAAATGGAGCGGACGGCATGCCACGGCACGCGCGGTGCGCGGGGTCGGGGACCTAACAAGAACCGATGGTGCGTACTGTACCTCGTACCTAGCTTTTCGGTGCCGCGCACGGCGAGCGACCATCGAGGAACAGGAACCCAGTGGCGCGGCGGAACCCACACACAAATGCAAGCAGGCCGCGTACGTGCGACGACCTCGCTGCTCGGGCGCCGGTGGACGGCGACGGACGGGCCGCGCGTGCTTGTGTTAGGTAGAGCCGAGCTGAGCTGAGCAGGCTCTCTGTTCCCGACCCGACTGCAGCGCGCGCAGGGGCCGGGGCAGGGCGCGCGTATCCCTGGCACCCGTACGTGCGCTCGCAGACGCCGCAGCTCCTGCCGTTTCGCTTCTTTTGATGCGCCATTGGACCGCGTACGAAAGCGCGCGCCGCAGCTTTTGTACCACCTAATCAGCGCCCGGCGCGCGCAGCCGAGGCGAAGCGCCGCAGTATGAGTAATCGGTGCAACGCATGGACCCGACCCTCTCGTCGGAGGAGGTCACGCCGCGCGCCGTGCATATATGGCCGGCTGGCCGGCCGGTCCCCAGCTCGGCGGCGCCAGACCAGCGTACCATCATATGCGGTTGTATCGGGCCGGAAGCAGGCAGGCAGGCATGCGCGCGCGGCGGGTACGTTCAGCTGCATGGTCCTCTCTCTCGGCCGCAGTGACCTGTCGCCCTTTGTTTCTTTGCTTAATTGGACGCACTCTGTCTGTCATTCATTCACCATCCGAAGACCAGCAGGCGTGCCGGCCCCAACGCCTCGCCGCCTCGGGTGCGGCCTAACCAGAGCAGTGCGCTACATGGCGTTCGGACCGTTTCGTTTGCCACGCGCCCCGTGTTGTAACGTACCGTTGTGGGGGTACGTACGTCCAACCAACTCATAGCTAGTAGGGCGTGGCACCGGTGCTAGTCGTCGCATAGACTCTCGCAGCATGACAGGAGACTCTTGCAGGCATGACGGCGCCAGCTTTTGCTGCTGCCAGCCACACAGCTCGGCGCGGCGCGCCCACAGAGCTGATGATGATCCTCGCTCTGTCAGTCCGGATCTGCTGTTGCTATACCAAGCCACGCACGCATGCCTGCTCGTACAAAGCATGTGTATGTATGTAGGGCGCCCTCGAGCCGACGGCAGTGTACAGTCGCGTTTACGTACGGCGAGATGCTGCCGACGACAATGTGTCATTCCGAGCTCGTCCTAGCGGCCGCCCCGCCGGCATGGGAAGCCGATATCCGATCCATCGATCGAGTGGTGTTGAATCAGAGAGATGACGCGCGGGGGGGGCACCACATGGATCGACATAGACCGGTGGCACCTCTGTCCTTCCAACGTAGAGTAGGAATGCATGCACCCATGCTGGTCTATCGATCGATCTCCCCCAACACGCTACGGATCGAGTCCATTTTGTGGTGAATTCGACGCGCACGTTGCGTGGCTCGGCACCTCACCGAAGCCATATGCTGACAATTGTCTTCTCCTTTGTTTTCAGTACGTATCGAACACAGTCACTGTTGACAATTCAATGCCCCCTTCATGTGTGACCATTGAGGATTGTTGTAGAAGTGGTACTGTTGTTCGTGCCGCGGGGCTCCACCGTTGTTAAAGTAAGATCATCTGACCTGCAAGGTGATGCGTGCGGCACGTCCTCCAGGCACACATATGTGGAGTCACTTGACCTGCAGGAAAATAATGCGTACAGTTGCTTGACTTGCATGACTGTAAAGTAAGGTAAAGTAAGGTTTTACTTGGAGTATATATGTCTTTCACTACTCCGGTGTGTACGAAAAAAGTCTTCTACGAATAAGGCCGTTGCCGCCATCCTCGACACCGGACCACCACGTGATGAGAGCAACAGTTCTCCGACATGGGAATTAAGCGAGACGTGGCGCATGGGACCGTATCCGTGGCGCGCCGAAGGGGTTTTCCTCTCGACATCGCCCATACCACAATACGGCGCGTAGCGGCCCGAAAGGAAAGGGCCGAATCGGAACGGCAAAACGTCTCCATCCTTTTCCTCGTCCATCGGTCAAAGCGCGAGCGCATGGACACGGAGGCGCTGGCGCATGGCACCAAAATGGCTTTACCCACCGCCGCATGCAACATGCCGGCAATGCAAGCAGAGCGATGGCCCCTGCACCGGCGCCCCGCGCGCGTCTCGGCCTCCTCTCCCCCGCGCCCGCAAGCCGCCACCCGCGTCGCACCAAAGCGCATTCATTCCGCGCGTCGTCGCGCGCGTGCACCGGGCCGCGCCGTGGTGAGGCCGCGCGCCAGCAGAGAGAGCGTCGACATCGGCGTCCGTCCCAGAAGCGGCCGGCACGGCGCGCAGCAAGCGGCACATGCCACTGTGCCTGCCTGCGCGGCCGGCCTCTGCGGCTGCGGCGCGTGAGCTCGGCAGAGAGGGCAACAGCGCCATACATATACATATGTCTGCTTGCATGGCGCCATGGCGGCCGGAAACGGTCGAAAAGCCCGTGGCCGGCGCGCTGGAGCGTGCAGCGCGGCGGCCACGTTTCGGACGGCCATGCATGGTCGCCGACACGTTTCTCGGCAAACCATACTGATGCCAAATTACAAATAAAGCGGTATCCTGAAATCACCGGGTTTGGAGTTACATGAAACCGAAAGCAATGCCGGTCTGCCTGGCTCGACATGTGTATCGCCATGCATGGTGGGCCGGATCCAGCTCAGACAACAGCGCAGGCCATTCCATTTCACGGTATGGTCTAGGTTAGGTTTCAACCAGCGCGTGTTCGAGCTCGGCGAGCCTTATTTGTTGGCCGGACCACATGAACACGGACCAACTTGTCTCGGCGGCAATCCATGTGACGGCTGGGCAACGATCGATCTCCCGATGATCTCCTCGAGAACCGCGTCACCGCGTGGCAGCGATGGATACAACAAATCTCGCGCAGCACAGACACGAACAAACTTGCGAGCGTCGCTGTGCGAGACTGAGAGTGATGCCGTACTGGCATGCACGCTGCAGTCGCCTTTTGGGACGGCTCAGTCTAGTCTCGCCCAGACTTTCTACTGCGCGGTATTGCTCTCTCTCGGAACGAACGTTCCACAATCATACCGTATCGTGCAATTCTCCAAGATATCTACAGGAGTTACGTTAGAGGAGCCATTGGTATTTTTTCTGCGCCTGCCTATGTAGATACAATCGGTTGCCGACAATTTCAATATTTTTTTAGATAAAGGAAGCTTTTATTTCGAGGTGAAATAATGTTCCGGCCTCTGCACAACGAAGGTACATTTAGCCTTACATGTCAAACACCCAGGTGAGCTGCTACACAACAGCCTATAACACCTAAAAACAAATAGAAAACTATCATCTAGCTCAGCACCTCTAAAATCCTATGGCGTCGTCTAATCACTGTTGTTGCAGCCTTATCTCTTGTAGCTGCTTAAACAACTCTTGATCATACATCCGAACTTCAGACTAGGTCGTGCGGAGGTGAAGCACCTTCCCGCGCACAAGCGCGACACTTTCGTTGCACATTTTGTCATCATGCTAAAGGATGTCAGTCCGAATGCGAAGATGAAACATCTCCCCGCGCACCGCGTGACGCTTTCGCTGCACCATTGCCAACATTTAGTGACCTTCCTAGCCGATGAATTGAAACCTTGCCTGAAATCTTGCGTAACAACGACGACGAGTTTGACATAACCAACAAACAACCATGGCCATGGCTATATTGGCCTCTCCCGAACAAAGCGAGATTTAGCCACCATAGGTCGTCGTCGCTGCAAGCTCAATCAAACATGCTTCCTCAACGCCATCTTGTCGATCACCAAACTGATTCGTACATGAGCAGATGATAGACCATGAAGACCTCGCACAAAATTAATCCTCCGAGATTGTTGAACAACCAGGATCTCCAACCTAGAGCAGCCTTGATTTGATGCACTGCATCCAGCCATCCACCTTGAAGGCATGAAATCCTTGGTGAAGGACTGCTACCCAAACTGTCACGCCATCATCCGAACTGGACTACACGAGCTCCCTACCTTCACTCCACTTCCATGAAGCCGCCCCTCCACCCCAACGATGCAGATTGGGGCGGCCTGATCCGCGCCGCCGCCGCACGGCCATCCGCTCCTCCACCGCAATGCATCAGGAGGCCCGGCCTGCGATGGCGCCGCCGCACGACCATGGTCACCACGGACGCATTCGTGCTCGCGACCACGCCGATGAAGCGCTGCCACCACACACGCAGTGGAGGCGATGGCCGCTCCACCCTCCTGCCATGCTCGTCGACCATGAGATCCGGGCGCCCACCATGAGATCCCGCCACCATTGGGGGAAAGACCCCGCCGCCGCCATCCTTGCCCGCTGCCCGGGTTGTTCCGGTAGCCAGGCTCCGGCGGCGGCCGGGATTGGAGAGGGAAAGGGAGGACGGAGTTGGACGGGGTAGGGGCGCCGCCCGAATCGCCCTTGAGGACGACGCGAGGGCGATCCGTTTTTCACGGGCGAGCCTTTCTTCGTGTCTGTGTGTGTGTGTGTGTGTGTGTGTGTGTGTGTGTGTTCGATCTTAAAGCATCCAAAACAAAGTTGCAAACACCATTGCCTAGTGCAACACTATTACAAACCAGAACAAACAATTATATATATATATATTGCCTCCAATACAAATATTATATCCATATATTTTTAGTAAAGTTTTTACTTGTTCACCGTGCATGTTCTCTACTTCAATCTGTGATTACAGCTTTACTAAAGCATGAATCTTAGAATAGTGTGCCCGACCCGACATGATTTCCGTTTCCAAATTGAAGAACTTCCAAGTACATGGTGTGCGCATACTGCACGCTTATAAAACATGTACAAAGGGCAAACTTGTTCAAAAAAAAGGGTGATACTGGCTTGCGAGCTAATGGAAAATGGAAGAAGTAAGGGAATCTGGAATAGAGATGATTGATTCAGATAGTTGTAAAGTGATATTTGATTGTGCCAAATTTGTGTAAGCATTTTGAAGGAAGCTCCTTATAGCCATTTCGTCGAGGGTCTTGTAAGAAAAAGTCGTGGGAGGGTGAGTAAAGAAGAGTAACACGAACATGCACTTCGAGTATGCCACACAACTATTATTTGTCCTGGTTTGTAGTTGGCGGCAAATATATATCATCTGTAGGGAACACAAACCATTTTACTCTTCGTCACGATAGTGTCAAATAATTTTCGCTGCATATTGCCTTGGTTTAGTTTAGTCTGTGCAAACGTGCAAGAGATGACTGAGTTACAGCTTCCGTCTTTCCAATGATTGTTTGAGGCCTTAATTTCATGGGATGAATCAGGCATCGGACTCCAAAAAGGAAGAAACCTGTTTTAGGCAGCCAATCTTAGCTGAAAAGCTGGTTAGATTCTTGGAGTAGATTATACTAATCTGATATACAGTCGTCTGGGATTCTGCACAAGCTGTGTCCTCTAGTTGCCAGCTCGATCTTTTTACCATGTGTGTTTGCATTCATCCTCAAGGTAGTACTCCTACACACCTTGTGAGTCGTAAACAAAGGATTCACCTCCGTAATAAACATCTCATCTTTCATGGCAGCTATTGATACCGAAAAGCTAACACGGCACATACCGTGACGTCCTTTGAGTACTGAGTATACCGATCTGCAGACAAGGATTATTCAATTCGTGAAGCAACCTGTTCAGGTACTACGGTCCCGCGTCCCTACTGTGCATCGTGTTAGAAGTATTTACAACAGGGTAGGGTATGAATCCCTACTGTGCACTACAGTAAAATTATAGAGTAGGGTATGAATCGGTGTCGACAAACAGGGCGTGCTAGAAGTTCAGTTCAGTTGGAGTCTGAATTTCTGGGTTGAGGGCCGACGATGATTGATTGCTCTAGGCCTTACGGCCATTGCTCCTCGGAGCACAGAAGTAGCCTAGCTCACGTTGGTATTACGTTACTCGTGGCCTGCTTGTCTGATTGTCATTCCCTCCACTGTTAATCCATGTGGCCTTGGTACTTGCCACTGTCTGTCTGTCTCCAATTCCATCTTGTGATTCCCCTTTCTTGTGCACCTCTCGTGCTCAAGAGCGTCGGAGGAAGCAAAGCTCCTTGTACTTGCTGGCATCTCAGAACGCTTTTAATAAATCGCTACGCAGATCATTAAATCTGGTGCTAATTGTCGTTGAACACCATTGGAATGAGCTGCTAACACTCCACTGACTTTTCAGCCACTGCTCCGCTCTGAGCTCTTCTGGGCCGCTCACCCAACACGGCGCACATAAAAAGAATGCAGCTTTTGATCATCTGATACTACTAGCTGTTGCATCGGGAGGCTGCATGCGGCACTGTGCCACTGCCGAAGCCACAGCTCTTCTTTACCTGCCTGCAGGCTGCAGCATCTACTGTTCCTCGGCTACTCGGCGTACGCTGTATGCCTGCGGCCGAAACCTTATCCTTTTCCCCGTATACCCACAGCCCACCACTAGCGAGAAAGAAACATACGCATGCCACCAACGCGAAGAGCTCAGAACCTCAGATACGCTTGCACAGCGCCAAAGCTGCAAAGAGTTCGATAAGTAGAGGGCGATGTGGTGGTGGTCGGAAGCAAGTAAACGTAACCGCGCGTTGCCAAAAGCTTAGCGACACCGAGAAGCAGCCACACAAGCAAAGCGAGAGAGCGAGAGCTTAGCTAGTGAGTGACATCGGCCATGTCGGCACTAGTGGACGCGCTGTGCGCGCCCAGCAGCGACGCCGCGCTCATCTACGACACCTTCAACGCCGCGTCCGCGGCGAGCTTCCTCTTCGACAATGCCGCGGCGGCGTTCTGCGATGCCATCCGCCCGGCGCCCGTGCAGAACGCGGCCGAGGCGCCGATGGTGGCCGCGGCCGCGGCCGTGGCGACGGCGCCGGGGGACGTTGACGTGACGTCGTCGGCGCCGAGGAGGAAGCGGCGAAGGCGGGCGCGGGTCTGCAAGTCCAAGGAGGAGGCCGAGAGCCAGCGGATGACGCACATCGCGGTGGAGCGCAACCGCCGGCGCCAGATGAACGAGTACCTGGCCATGCTCCGGTCGCTCATGCCGGAGACCTACGTCCAGAGGGTACGTACGTACACGCCCCGCCGCCGCGCGCCTCTCCCGTTCTCAAGCTCTAGCAAACTGACACCGCTTCGTGTCAAGCGTGTTGCTTTCTTCTTCTGCTCGTCAAAGATGAAGAAAGCGACGCCGGAGCAACTAGGTCGAATCATGTCGAAAGAATGTCTGTTTTGCTGAGAGAGACCCACCACCATTACTATTCATGGATTGAGCGGGCAGTTCATGCAATGCGTTTCTCCTTTTCCAGGTCAAACGTGACTAATGCAGCTAAACCATACGCTAGCTTTTCTTCACTGTTCGAAGTTCTTTGCAATGTTCAGGAGGTGTATGTGTATCCAGTCATTTATGTGTCAGGCACCCACAAAAACCAAGCATTTATGTGTCCCCGTGGTCATTAACTTTTCTCTAGTTCTCGCAGAGAATTAATTGAATGCTCCTTGACCAGCCACTGGTTCACTTCCCTGTCCGAATCCTCCTGACAAAATTAATGCTCCAAAATCCTGCAGGGTGACCAAGCTTCCATTGTTGGAGGGGCGATAGAGTTCGTGAAGGAGCTCGAGCAGCAGCTGCAGTCACTCGAGGCGCAGAAGCGAACACTGGTTCACCAGAACAAGGCGAGATCGGACGCGATGATGCCAATGCAAACCAGCTGCACCAATGCCTCCATCCCGACCTGTGTGGACTCCTCTACGACAACGACGACGAGCAACTGCAGCAGCAGCGTCACGGAGGACGCGTCGGACGCGCCACCGTTCGGGGGGTTCTTCACGTACCCGCAGTACGTGTGGTGCCACTCGCCGCGCGACTCGATGCTCCCGACCGAGGGCGGCGGCGGCGGCGGCCGGTCCGGCGTCGCCGACATCGAGGTGAGCCTGGTGGAGACGCACGCCAGCGTCCGCGTCATGACGCGGCGGCGGCCGGGGCAGCTGCTCAGGATGGTCACCGGGCTGCAGGCGCTCCGGCTCACCGTGCTGCACCTCACCGTCACCACGCTGGACGCCCTGGCTCTCTACTCCCTCAGCGTCAAGGTGCGCATACTTCTTCTCCGCTGCACTGATTTCAGTTGGTTTGTTTTCTCAGTACGTCCTTCGTTTTGGTAGGACAATTATTCGCCGTGAACACATTCCGATGCAGTTAGATCAACTACTACAGGGCTCTTGCACGTTCGGATGCAGTTTAGAGGGCTCTAAAGTGAGCCTCTAAAAATTTGTGTCAGATGTGCCATCAACTTTAGAGGGCTGCAGTTTAGAGGGGGTGTTTGGTTCCACTGCAGCACCCCTCTAAAGTTGCAGAAAATGACAAATTATCAGCCCTTTTCCATGCACACATGCAAGCACACTTCATTTGACATGCATTCTTCCATAACAGCCAGCAGTCGCATGGCAACATCTCAAGTACTAGTTAACAACATCTCAAGTAACAGAATCAAGGACTAGTTAATAGAATCAAGGACTAGTTAACAACATCTCAAGTACTAGCAGTCTTCCATAATCCATTTCCATCGAAACATCTCCAGCCATAAGGCGATCATCACAAACATGATTCCAACATTACATACGACTTGCCAATACCATGTAACAGCCAGCAGTTGCATGGCAATGCCAATGACATATACCATACTTGTCACTACTGACAACAACTACCACACGAAGCCAGCATTTGCATATGCATAGTCCGAAGGATTACTACTAACGAGACAGAGGAAATTAGAAGAAGCATTGTCCAACATACAACATGCAAGCACAAATGACACGAAATGGGCAACAGAGAACATTGAAGAACATACAACATGGATGAACCAACCGGCCGGAAGGACAAAGCAGCGGAGAAATTACCAATTCTGGAACAGTCCATGTGCAATGTGGTCACGGATTGCGCCCATGTCCGCATCATCCTCGTCATCAGAAGAGGAAGAAGCGTAGCCGTCGTTAGCGCCCGCTGCTGCCTCATCATCCAAACCCCCCAGGTTCTCATTGAACTCGTCGCCACCATGCTCTCTAATAAAATTGTGAAGTGCCATACATGCAACAATAATCTTGCTTTGTTTCTTCAATGGATAAGTTGGAACTCCATTGCGCAGCATGCGGAACTTGCCCTTTAAAACTCCAAATGCCCTCTCAACCACATTCCTAAGTGATGAATGTGAGTAGTTGAATGTCTCTTTCATACCTGTAGGGGGTCCTCCTTGCCTGTACTCAGGAATATGGTACTTTGTCCCCTTGTATGGAGCCAAATAGCCCGTTCTGTTCGGGTATCCTGAGTCCACGAGGTAGTACTTCCCTGCATCAAGGAAAAGTACAATTTGAATTCCCTTGCACGTGGCAGTATGAACTAGGCATATATGTTTGTTATTATGTTGGCAGGTTGATTATCCGGGGGTGGTGCTGGATATTTGCCCGCATAAGTTGTCAAGGCATCATTGAAAACCCTCATGTCATGAGCAGACCCCGGCCAACCGGCCAGCACAAAGGTGAACCTCATGTTGAAGTCCACTACTGCCATCACATTTTGTGATGTTTTACCCTTCCGGTTTAGGTATTGAACCACCTTCTTGGTTGGAACTTCAACCTCTACATGCGTGCCATCAATAGCACCAATGCAATTGTTGAAAAGCCCCCTGAACCTAGGCTCTAGCAACCTTGGGTGTATGGAGCTAAAGGATGGGTCCTCTGGCTTAATATTGTCTACTGCAAGCCTCAAAACCGACTCCAATACCTTGTAAAAATTTCGATGGACAGTATCTAGGGACCTCCCAAAAATGGTTTCGGCCTGCCTTTGTGGTTGTGGACTAGTAACCATCCAAAGAAACATCCCTAATGCCTCAATGCTAGAAGTCTTGGTGCTGGACTGTAGGCCATAAGAATGAACTAATGTATTGTGCAGATGATGAAACAAGTGTGGGCTCATTTTAAACATGTTGGAGCTATAGGCTGGATGTGAAAGGCACCGCATGACCATGTCTAGTGCAGTTTCAGAGCTTCTCTGCCTAGGGGTTTTACAAAAATGGAGCTCGTTGTAGATCATACCATATAGCATCACCGGCTCCATCTGCTGTTCTGCATCGAACCCGTTGTCTTCATCATCCGAATCATCGTCTTCATCATCGGTCCCATCGGTGTCGTCGTCATCATCACCGGCCGTGTAGCCGAAGGAGGCCTCGTCATCCTGCAAGCACAAATGACAAGTCACAAGTCAGGTCCACAATTAAAGCAATCAAAGCATGAACCGGGATAAGAAAAGCAGGCATTCTACAGCAGACACTAAGCAGCAGATTACGAACACACTTTTGCGACGACTAAAACACACAACAACACAACATGCAGCAGTCAATTTATTACAACAAATTGTCCAACAACGACTAGGGAAAAAAAATTGTCCAACAACGAATAGGGGAGACATACAACAACACAACAGCCAGCAGTCCAGTTCTACATTATTCAACAGGAAACTAATCCATATTGTTCATGCGCATGTAGGACTGGATGAATTTTAGGCGGTGCGCGGGCTCCTGGCAGCCGTAGTAGCTGGCCTTCATCACAGGGTCCTGAAATATATATGTCACCGCCATGTACTCAATGCTTCCAGGCTCTACTCCATCTGCAACCGCCTGCCTTAGCATAGCATCAAGTTCTTGTTGAGCAGCCGCCTTCTCTTCCAACTTCCGTATCCTCGCCGCTTCCCTTGCTTGCCTCTCCGCTTCCCTTGCTCTCCTCTCCTCTAGCTTGGCCCTCTGCAGCTCAGCTTTCCTCATGTTGTCCTCCCTCATCAGCTCTAGCCTTGCAACATTGTCGTCCCTCATCTGCTCGAACACCCGCACCATCGGGGGAACTCTCTTCTTAGACGGGCTTGCTCCGGTGGTGTTGGTGCTGCTAGTCCTTTTGTTGCTCGAGGTGGTCGTCGGGCTGGAGTAATCGAACGGAAAGGCATCATTGGTGTCGTCGTCCTCATCGTACTCGTCGTCTTCATCTGCATCTCCAGCACAGTACCGGGCGGTTTCATCGATAACAACGTCATGGAACACGTCACGCAGCAGCTCCATGTACGGTGGCGGTCCTGTCTCCAACATTTTGATCTCCTTATGCTTCGCTCCCTGCAAAATGACATGCTGGATGTAAGTAAACGGTTACGCATACATCAAAGCCTTCACTGAACTCAATCATACATGTTCCTTACCTTAAGAGTGTCTTTCCACCATTCAGGAGTAGCATCTGGCCACCCGTCCTCTCTCCTACCAATCCCCGTCTTGTCCTGCAGTCTCTTAATGAAGGAGTAGAGGCTCTTCAACCGGGTGATCCTATTGCGTATCTGAGTCTGGTCGTGGCGCTTGTTGGTCTTAGCCTCAAATTTCTGGGCTACCAGCGGATAACACCGCGCTTTCATGTTCCCAGCTACATAATTACCATTGTTCTTCTCCTCGAGAAGAACTTCTAGCAGAGCGGTGGTGTTATTCTCGTTCCAATTGCATCTATCGGTAGACTACAGAGCAAAGAAACGAAGAATCGGCTACCGTTTTGACGGAGGAATGCGACTAGAGGGAACGGGGGAAGGCGGAATCATACCTCATCAGTTGCGGCATCGGGTTCTTCGTCGTCTCCACTGTCCACGTCCACCACGGCGCCCTGTCCTCTGCGAGAGGAGCTGGATCCGCCACGGCCGCGTCCTCCACGCCGACCACGGCCACCTCGGCCACGCGCACCACCTCCCCTTCCACGACCGCGACCACCTCCAGCAGCACTGCCACCGCCACCTGCACGGCCACCACGGACAGGGAGCTGGGTCGGCGGCGGAGGCGGCATCGCAGCGTACGGAGGGTACCCGCCGCTCGGCCCTCCGTAAGGAGGGTAGCCGCCGCTGGCCGCTCCGTACGGGGGAGGGTAGGCGGCGGCAGCCGGTCCGTAGTGAAGCCCGTACGCGGCCGGCGGGGGAACGAATGGCGGACAGTACGGGCCGGGGTTGGCCACGAAAGGGGGAGCGTAGGCCGCCGCCGCCTGTGCTGCGGCTGCCGCCTGTGCTGCGGCACCGGAAGCGGCTGCGGATGTGGCGCCGGATGTGCCTCCGGAATAGCCACGCAGGCCGCCCGCCAGCAACGCCGCGAACGACGCGTCGCCGTCCGGCCCGTCGTCGTTGAGCGCGAGGCCGTCGAAGTCGAGGCGCGATGCCCTGCTGCTGGATCCGGCGGAACGCCGGCCGGCGTCGGCGGGGACGAAGCCGTGGGCAGGCGAGTACGGATCCGGGACGCCGAAGAAGTCCCGGGTACCGTCCCCTCGCTCCCCGCCTGCACCGGAGCCCGACATGTTGGACGACGAGCTGCTGTCGAGGAGATCCGGCCGCGGCGGCCCCGGATTCGGTCGACGCGAGATCCGGCGGCGACGACTTCCTTTGCTGGGCTTGTTCGGGACGCGCGGCTTGACGGCCTGCAGGCGGCGGAGCTCTAGCGGTCGGGGGAGGAAGGGGGGGCTGCGCGGCACGCGTCGCCTGCGCCTTGGCGCCAGATCTGCGGCGGCCGCGGCGGGCAAGGAGGCGGCGAACCCTAGCGCGGGGGAGGCGAGCGGATAGGGACTGCGCGAGGGCGAGGGCGACGGCGAGGCTGCGCGAGGGCCGGCACTTTAGAGGCCTCTTCTACCGACTCACTTTAGAGGCCCCGTTCGGTTCGATGGCCTCTAAAAATTTTAGAGCCTGGGCCTTTAGAGGGCCTCTAAACGCATCCGAACGGGGCCTTAGATCAACTACTACAGGGCTCTTGCACGTTAGGCTCACGAATCGAGTGATACCAGCACGAAAGTTTGCGTGTGTCGCTACACATCATTTAGGAATCATGAGGTCACTCTCTGCGAGAAGCAAACATTATAAAAAATTTTTTTTGAGACGAACTACGGTAGACCCGAAGGTCTACCTGAACTTTATAGAAGGCATTAAGAGTTTACATGGCGGGATCGGAATACAAATTTTGAGCAGAAAAAGAAGAGAGACACCGACTACATATTGGAAACTAAATTACTGCTCCAAGTTCGAAGCCGCTGAGCGGCACTAGAAGCAAACATTATAAAAAAATCAATTAGCAGAATAGCAGCACTGTCCTCCATTGATTCGGCACCAATCCTTCTGAAAAGAAAACGTGCCAGATATTCTCCTGCCATTGGATGGAAAGACCAAACATCCAGGGGAATCACATCGACGCAGTCGAGCATGCATGTCATGTCCTCTCATTTGCAAGCTGTTACAAGTGCGTGCATATTGTTCGTAGCGAATCTAAATTTCTTTTTTCTTTTTTTTTAAGAAAAGAGGAAGAGAAGGAGAATCATTTTATTTTTAAAAGAAATAAAAAATGATCAGAATCCGATGGAACTGACAAGAACACTGGGCACCTGGGTCTTTTCTTGCTCCCTCCCGGTAGGACTGAATGCTACAGAAGGGGCGCTGCTTGCTTTTGACCGGAGTTGGAGCAAGGGGGGCCCTGCCGCGGCGAGCTGGACGCAGCTCTCCGGACTTGTCAATGTCGACATGCATGTCTGCCTCCATGGCCTGATGGCCATGGAACTGGTACTGTGCAGAGCTAAAACTAGTAGCGTGCAGAATCTGCATCTGCGTAGCGTACTGTCGTCGTAAAGAAAGCACACTGGCAGGGAGATTCTTTCCGCTGAACCTGTTGCTGTGCAGATTGAGATCGAGATTGGCGTCGAGAAATGGGCAGAAAAAGGCTAGGCCTAGGCGAGGCAGCGTACATGTTGCTGCGCTCTCCTTGTGTTATTTTAGCCATGGCACTCAGTGTAGGAGTAGATAGTTTATATGACTAGTTGGAGTATTAGCAGATTCCATACTTGTTCCGTCCTGATGCGGTGGCATCCGGGCATTGCACATGCGCCGTCTTCAGATGTTTCATTCTAGTACTATAGTGCTTAATCGTGTCGTGCGTGCCGCAGGTGGAGGACGAGTGCGGCTTGACGACGGTGGAGGACATCGCCGCGGCGGTGCACCACGTGCTCTGCATCATCGACGCCGAGGCGACCGCGCAGCAGCTTCTCGCCATGGGGCAATAGCCGGCGGCGACGGCCCCGGCGGTTCGAGGTGGGAAGCGGGTGTACTGAAGATGGCTGGCGCCGCGAATGACGGTGATCATGTGCGCGGCCGCTTCGTTTTTGAGCTAAGGCACAGGCACTTGGGCTTCTTGGTCAATCTGCGCTGAACTGGCCTGCCTCGCGTCGCGCGCTGGCACAGCAGGTTTGCACCTGACCTTTTGTTGGGTGAAAGTGGAACGTCTCCGTCTAATTGTGTAGCTTTTTTTTGGTTTGTTTTTTTTCTTTCTCATAGATGTGTAAGCGTGATGTTGGCATGTGTGGTTGCAATGTTTCGTTTACCACCAGATGTGTGAATGTGTGATGGTTGGCTCTCATGATCTGTGTCGTTACTATTACATCATAGAACTCGCTTGTTCCTCTCTTACATGTGGCGTATTGTTATACTACTACCTTCCGAGTCTCAAAGAGGAACCTTCTTCAAAAAAAAAAAAAAGGGTTAACCGTGGGGTTTATGAACATACAGCAGGTAAAGGTACTTGCGACCTCGTTGTGGTTTAGAAAAGTCGCGGGCTATAAATGTCGTAGTGGGCTAAAACATCAACATGGGCTTCCCTTCTTTGTGCAGTCTGCCAGACGGCCTTCTTGGCAAAGTGGGCCGAGAGCCTACGTGGTCGATATCTAGCCCGTGGACGACGACAAACGCAATACCTCACTGTGTCAATGCTAGAACTCCCATTCAACATCAGCCCCCCCCCAAAAAAAAAACCCCCCAATATCAGCCGAAAAATGGGAGCCCAAGGAATGAGTATGACCGGCAACCGGTCAGCCACCGTTAAGGCCGTCAATGCCGATCTTATAATGGCCAGTGCCACTGTGTTACCTCAACGAACCGACAGCTGGTCCCCGAATAATTTGTGATACAAGTACGAGAGGCATGTTGCGATGCAAACTTGTAGTAGTACGGAGTATTAATTAACTCGATGCAGGATTCCTGCTGTCCACGAAAGGGACCTCTAAACTGTATGTAACGTAAGCACGCTCGCGGCCGGAGGGCAGCACGTCACAAACCTCGCATAAATTTATAGCCCAATATCCTCACAAGAAAAATACAAATTTGTATGGGCATCTTTAACACTATCGAGTACTCCTATCAAGCATGAACACGAAATCTTTTGTGTCTCTTCCCACTGGGTGCCATGTGAATCCTGACTTTCATGGACCGCCCCGCCGATCGTCAATATGCTTCGGGCTCACTCATGCCGCGCGTGTTCCGACGCCGCTGATATTAATACGGCTTCAGCGTTTATCTAGAGCACTCAAAACATTCCGGGCACTGGTGACAAGGCATCTTTATCATTCTACAAGGCTCCAAACTTGCAATAACCAGACAGATCAAGTGCATGATGGAAGCCAAAAAGAAAGTCGCACTAAGCAGGTCATGATTTGCGCACACCTAACGCTTTTCAGTAACAAAGGCTCCACCGACGTCCTAGAAAAAGTAGAGGCCAAAACGTTGCGTGAATTCCACCGCATCAGTACACTCAGAACATAGGACCTAAGCCAACTTTCCAAGCATCTGTACTGACAGTAGCTAGACAGGTTCGTTTAACACACCAAGCTAGAGAAAAATGTTGGATGCCAATTGAGAATCACGCAAAAAATCGACGAGGCATGTTTGCAGAAACGTCTGGAGGTAAAATTCCCAGCACGAGACAAGATGATGTACATGTTATGTGTTTGGGATCCCTGGATTGTTGTGCTGAGTGCAAGGTTCATACATGAGCGCTGCGGCTCCAGCCTCTGTATGAACCTAAAACCAACGGAGAAATTGACTTGTGAAATAATACATACTTGCGACTGTCAATACCAGTGCCCACCCACATTGTTGCCCGTAAACAATCTGAACGAACGGGTGTGTCGCCCAGTGTCAATCGGCGGCATTATGGGTAGCAAGGCACTGGTCACCTAACGAGACCAAACAATACATGTGCAGACCAGAGCAAGTCAGAATATAATTGAGCTAGAACCGAGCATGAATCACGCTGAATTTTCTGCAGTTTCTTTTTCAGGACACACATCAGCAAATGAGTGTTGTACCTTGACAGCTAGAAAGACAATCGCAAATGCTGACACTGAATCACTTATCATCAGGATGAATGATTTTGCCTAGGACTCAACTCACTAATCCAAGGAGAAATCTCTGGAGCAGAATCTAATCGCTTAGAGAACAAGATGGAAGCAAGAAAAAAGGAAAATCAACAAAAACTTCTCAAGCCCCTATACAATTATCCAGTAGAAACACCAAGCAGGTGCAGGAGATATTACCGGTCACCCAAGGTTGCAGAGGAAGAAGGGTTTCTGCAGTCTGGCACCATAATTCAGAACTGATCAAAGCCGGACGAAAACTCCAAATTCTGGTGCTGGGCACAACCAAAAGTATCATGTCATGTATCCTAGTTAGAAGAACCGCTGAGACACAGTTGACTGCATCACATTGGAAGATCTGAATCCTTTCCCCTGCCACTCCTGCTGCTGAAACAGGACCTTCCAACCGCCGGCAACCTCTTCGTCTGCGTGGGGTTTGCAGCATCCGGCAATGCCCGTCCGCCGCGGCCGCTTTCCTTGCTCTGTTCCCCGTGACATCGTCGTGAGGACCCCGATGAGCCAGCCAGCAGGCCGCTCTCCCGGGCCATGATCAGCTCATCTTCTAGGCTGGCCTGCAGCACGTCGGCGATGGACATGCGACCGTCACGGTGCGTGTCCGACAATGATGACGAAGCCCTCACCGGCGGCGCCCCATCATCCTTGATCTCGACAATGCTGCTGGCCTCCTCTGATCTCCCTGGACCATCTTTCGGTGCCTCCTGCCCGTCACCGCCGTCGCCACTCGCCGCATTCTGATTCTGCGGCTCCTCACGCGTCTGCTCCGAGTAGTCGTCGATGGTCAGAACCAGCTCCCGGTTGTCTCTCCTGTCCTCCCGCGCGGCGCGGCGCTCCGGCTCCGGCGACACCACCCCGACGGTGACGAACGCGATGTTGCAGCGGCAGAGCGGGCAGTTGGAGTGCGACTTGAGCCACGTGTCGATGCACGGCAGGTGGAAGGCGTGGCTGCACTTGGGCAGCAGCCGGAGGCTCTCGCCGTCCCGGAACTCGCCGAGGCAGACGGAGCAGTCGGTGCTGTCCACGAACCCGTCGCCGCGCTTGTACTTGCACACCGTGATCTTGTTGATCAGCGTCTCGTCCAGCCCGTCCGGCGGCACGGCTTCCCACAGCTCCTGGTTCCGTGCACCGCCATGCCCGTCGCCGTGGCCGTGACCGTGGCCATGGCGGCCGCCGCCCCTGCGGGAGCCGAAAAGCCAGTTCCACAGGGAGGTGAAGGTGCCGCAGTACTTGGAGATGATGGTGTAGTAGCTGACGAGGAGGAAGGCGCTGGCGAGCACGCCGATGATGGCGATGACGAGGGGCGAGAAGGTGGGGCCCGAGGAGTCGTCGTCGCCGCTGGGACCGGCGATGTCGAAGGCCGGTGGCGGCGGCGGGAAGACGAAGTAGCACCACTGCGGGCAGTACATGCTGCACAGGCCCTGGGAGCAATCCCTGGTTGGCTCAAGCGGCACCCACGTCGGCTGCGGCCCGACAATTGCAGGAGGAGAAGGAGACATCACTGCCGCCATGGAAGACAGGCGCAGTGACCACACCGACGAACCAAAGAAACAAGAAGGAATGGATGCAGAGGAGCCCCAAGCCGAGAACTCTCGACTACCTCAGACAACCCTCCTCACTCCCCGCGAAACTCTAGGAGCAGACTAGAGCAGAGGATCGTCATGAGCTTCTGGTCCAAAACTCAAATTATTGTGGCAAGATGGTGGAAGAAGCAAGAGAGTTGGGAGCCTGTGCTTGGAAAATGTGAGGAGAGAACGAAGAGATGGATCAAGACCACGCGATGGTGCTACCGTGAGGTATGTTTGAGCCAATCGTTGCTACAGAACACTGAGAGGACTCAGAGAAGTGAGAACCAGACTCTGAATGTGCTTGCCTGAAAAGCAAAGTATTTCGTGAATGGAAGGGGCTGAGATGGAGAGGGAAGGAGATGGTGGTGGTTGGGGACCTGGGGCCTACGGTGCCGCTCTGCTTTCATTTTCTTTTCCTCGCTATGCTAGTGCCGTCCATGGCTCTCCTTTACCTAGTTTGTCTCCTTTGGCAGATAAGAGAAAGGAGACGCTTGGATGATAAGATGGCAGAAGCAGAAGTGAGTGAATCCGGACGCTTACTTCCCGAAAAATGAAATTGTACTGCTGCACCCTTGCACATGGAGAAAACAGAGTCATTCATTCATAATTTCAATCTTGGTACGGGTGATTCAAGAAAGTCTGCAACCAACCATTCCTCCTTATTTTCCCTTCAAGTTAGCAGCAAGTCAGTACTGTGCTTTTAACTAATCTGATGCCCTATGACTAAGGCCGTATCCTGTATCAGACCAAACTTATTTGTCAATTGCAAGGTACTTTGGTTCTTCGTTTTCAATTGCGACAATGTCATTTTTCGAAAATAAATAAATAAATAAAATGCGCCATTGTCAGCCAAACTCGGGTAAACAGAGATTTATCGTCACATATCTCAGGTATACTGAAAGGTTGCAGACCATATAATTAACATGGAACTATATTACTGACTACCACAGGACTAGGTTTCCTGAAAGCAGGCTATGATAGGTCATCTAACGTCCACTTCTATCAAGTAGGAGTATCATCAATCACTATGCTGGTATAGCGACTGCGAATCTTGAAATCACTCTCACATCAATCTGAATTTTTCTAGCTGACAACGGCGGCTAGTCTGCCACACCAGCTTCTTTCTTAATATTTACTTCTCCAGTTTTCGATACCTATACCTATCCTTCGTTCTGTCAGATAAGTCGCTAATCTCTTTGCATTGGTGCAACTACATGCAAGCCTGCTCACCTAACATTACAAAATTTCAGGACCAAATTGACCCGCCTAATTTCAGGTCAAGTCTAGCTAGATTCAGGACCCAAGCATATACTAAAATGCATGTTCATCCCCGCATGTAGGTCACTCGTGAATGAAGCCAGTGAAAGCAAGAGCCAAATTATATTCGTAGACGGGGCTGGTGAATTTTATTGAACTGGCACACAAGGAAAGATAATATGGGGTCAGCAGTAACTGACAGCAACAGGAATAAAGGATATATATGAAGGTGACATAAACAAAATGGGTACATGCAGACGTAACGAAGATGTGCATACTCACTCATTTGAAAGATAAAGAGCAACTAATTTGGGCGCTCTGATTTTGGAAGGTAGACGACAGAAGAAAGCCGAATGACGCTCAATCTTTTCAAAAATTGAGTAACCATGGAACCTCAACTAAGAAAGCATGGACCTGCATTAAGATCCAAGGTGAAGAATTTCATTGAAGGTAAACTGGAAAATATGTTCTCGGAAAAAGGAAAGAGGGGAGAAGACAGTCACCAGCATGTTAAACAAAATGAACCTGATCGTATTAAACCAGATGGCTGACGATTAAGCAAAGCATACTAGCAGGTGATTTATACTCTATGGTAACAACTGGGTAAAAACAAAACGAATCAGGTAAAGCGTGTGAACATATCTTTTAGTGGATTGTCTGCTTCTCTTATTCCATACATACCATTTTATTCCTTAGACTCTTTTCTTGATGTTCATTTCGAGAACACGCAACTTATATATAGTCGGTAGTGCTCAAATGCATAGTCTTCGAGATAAATTAGCAGAATAGTCGAGCTCAACCAAATTCAAGTTCCGACAAAACGAAACTCGCAAGTGCAGTAAATGAATGTTATTCCATTTATTTTCTTACAAAAACTAGAAACACATGATACATTGCCTCTCGTTTTTTATTCTGATTTGCAGGTCTTTTTGGATGTGTAACAAAAATGAGTTATTGGACGATTTGCTGCAAGAAAAATAGCAGACTTGGAGGCAACAAGAAACTTGAGGCACCTGGTCATCATCCTGCCTTCTTTTTTCAAAAGCATTACTCGCACTAATAAGGAACATTTACAATCTTGATGTTTTAGTGGTTAAAAACGAAGGGAACAAAGACTAACCTCATGTTTTCATTTTGGTACTCTGGGTTTCAGATTTGCTTCAGACCAACCCGATCCAATCTGCCTGCTCTGACAAAGCAGTTAGAGATGGTGTCCACTCATGCCTTTCTTATTAATTTCTTAAGAACTGCACCGCGAAAAATAAGCAGTAACAGTGAATACACACACGCACTGGTCTATTGATATTTCACTGTCTATGAATGATAAGTACTCTCTTTATAGGCCCCATATGAAAAATGCACACTTCAGATCCAGTATATAAGTGCATAAACTTCCATAATTATTGAATACTACAAAATTTCGTTTTAGAAAATAATACCGGCCCAGATCACAAAAGCACACAATCATGACTTCAGCCTTTCATTAGAATATCAAGTTTGGTCCTGGTGCATTTATAACGTCTGAAAAGAAAAGCACAGAAGCTGCGATAAATCCATTTATTTCACATGAAACGAATATAACTAGTTAATTCCAGCCGGACATTAGAAATGTAGTCTGACTCGCAGATATCCTTTGAAACATAGGAATTTGGTAGAAATTGGAGTTTGAGATGTCCAAATGAAAGGTAAAATCTCATTTCACACATATCAGAAAGATTAATTTTTATGTAGAAGTAAATGTGGGCCGATCCTGATAGTTTATATAGGGTAAATCAATAGTGTCATGGTACCGTAAGGATGAAAAGTAGTGATCAGATCCGCACAGAGCGAATAGTTAAATCATTGCTTTGCTGGAAAAGTGTGGACAAGGGCAACCAAATTCAAGCTTTGCATAGCTTTGATGGGGTGGAAAAGGACAGAACCCACTTGTTGGACCTCACTTTAGGCAATAAAATAATGCTGTACACTATGAAGAGACAATGTGGAGCTATGTGGCAGCCAGACATGGAAAAACGATTCAGCAACTATCAGGCCCATCTAACAGTTTCCTAGAAAAACAGGATAATGCATGTGACACGAGTGCTAGTAAGTGACAACAGGAATCTATAGATGGCGTGATGCTCAGAAAATGTACAATTTCAACTGAAAGCAACATGGCAGTACATTAGAAGCAAAGGTACAATAATTACAGCAAGGGGGGGTAACTATAGCAAAAACCGGCACTACGATTGGATTTGATCTAAAGGTAAAGCTGCAAAGCACAAACTTGAGCTGGGATTTCCTACATATGGGGAGCTGGCAGCCTTTCTTGGGCTTGCTGACCAAGCCACCGAGTTCTGGAATTCAATCTGGCAGGTGGCAGCATCATTTTCATTTTGCAAGCATCAGCTTTCTCAGCGTGCACTTGTTTTCCTACCAATTCCTATCAATATGTAACTTGTCAGAAAACAGTATAGAAGCCCACTTCCGCAATCTAATGCTCCAGCAAAGCAGAGGAAGTTGTCACCCCGGCATCCATAGTCTTAAAAGATATTGGGAACAAAAGCTACCTAGAATCAATTCTTCAGCCATATGGAGCATAATGAAGCCACATGAAAGTTATGCGTATGGTAAAGCCGAGTATATGCGGCTACCATTTGTCTACCTGTCCACCATCTTTCCTAGATTTTGGTTTGAATTTTTCTACCTGATAATGCTGAAGCTTTTTCTTTTTCGTTCCTTTCAGTATCTCAGTGACGGTCGGCACAGATATTAAGTTTCTGTTAGTTCTGATCGTGTAGCAAGCACCCTAGATCTTTATATGCCTGCACCATGTGTCTATCAATGTAACCGGTCGAGTTCTCGAAACAATTAGGCTAACTGTCATTTCTCAAGGTATCCTGATGGCTTCCCATGACAACAACACACCACCAACAGGCAACAGGTGTTGTAAGTGGCCCCTAACCATCCCACGGCGAGCAATCGAACGAAAGCTCGGCACCGCCACGCCATTTGAACAAGCGGATACACGTCCTACCTACGCCGTCGAACGCACCACCGCACCGATACAAAATTCACACTGGATGGGGTTTGGCCTCTCACCTCAATCGGCGCTAGATGATATTTCGACGAGGCGTTGGGCAAAGCGGCGCGTTGCCCAGAGCAGTGCAGATTCGGCCGCGCTCCCCTCGTAGACACCCGCCGGGGCTTCCTTAAGCTGCAACGCGGCCGTAGGAGGCATGCGACGGCGCCGCCGCCGGGAGCGACGAAGCCTGTAACCGCCGCGGCCGCCTGGCTTCTCTGTCGCGCACTCGCTCTGAAACAAATGGGCCGAAGAGGCTCAGGAGGCATGGCCCAGGGAGAATAGGCCGCCAGGCCTAACACGTTCATGGGCTTCATTAAGCAACGCAAGTGTTCATGGTTGGGCCAGGGCGTTAACATAAAAATTGTTCCGCAGCATGTTGTTGACTGTTCGTCATGCGGCCGAAGTATGATAAAAATTGGAGGCTTGGTGCTAAATGTTCGAAGTTTAGCTTCTAGATGGAGGCTCAATGATGTAGCGCGCTCACCTCCTCCTCTAGACACCTTTTCTGTAGAAGTCCACTTTCAAGGCGGAACAAAATGTCTCGAGTCAACGTGTGGGCGGGCGAGTTTGTTACGGCATCAATTGCCTGATTTCTTCTGAGTCTGGTACTGTGGAACCTGGCTGACCCACGTATCTTGCCGTCGTTGACGGGAGCTGTCCTACGTCGCCAAAGTGCACTTTATAAAGGCGAGCTTTAAAATGCAAATTCAAGGATGTGCAAGTTGCAATTCTGGGCCCTGGTTTGGCCTGTGCGTCCTGTAACGTGGTCTTCTGTCGTCGGTCTCACCAAGCGGCAGGACTCGGGAGGGACCAAAGAAAAATCTGAGTTCGAGCTTGCCTTTGTGGCTGGTTGCTCCTGCTCCACACCGGATATCAAACCAGGTTTTCTTCTCACGCAGTCTCTTCCCTCATGAAACGCGTTTATGGGTCTGAATGAAGAAGCAAATTAGTGAAAACGAAAGAAAAAACTCACAGAGAGATGTCAGGTGTTTCTATCTACCCTACAATAAATAGCTCGCTCCTTTTCCTCGAGTGTCGAGTGGAACTGTTTCTTCTCGCGTTCAACTCCCCAGCCAGTGCAAACGTTCCTAGCATCCTGGAAGCCCGTCTCATTTTCCTTTTTAAGCGCCTGCCGATCAAAGAGTTGCCATTACGAGATAATGGGATATTTGTCCGGTCCCTCACACGGCAAAGAGGCAAATCAGCCGTTCAGTCCGTGATCCCCAGACCCCCAGCATAAGACAAGAATAAACCCCCAGTCCAAAACGAGAGAAAATAGAAATATCGCATGACGATCCACCATGAACCCCACCTCCCACCGTCTCGCAACGCTGATGATGTGCAAGTACAATGAATCCCCGTCGCTTTCCTTATCCCGAGCGCACGAGCCGTGCACGACGCGAACAATCCAAATCCCCAGGATGGGCGATGATGGCCTAACGGCCCAATGCAATGCACTGTCACAGCACACTCTCGGGGCGGAGGACCTGGCCACAACGGGAGTGTAAACTAAACAGAAAGCTCGCCGGCCAATCAACGAAACGCCGACAAAAACGGCCGTCCGATTCGTCGAGCGCGACGCGACGACCCACACGCGCGCACGATGCGTCACGCTTGGCTCCATCCAGCCAGCGGCGCGAGTCGCATGGCCCTGGCCCGCGACCTGGGACACGGTCACACGGGACGGCGCTACGGCGGCGAGGTCGGTCTGCCCGGTCCATGTCACGGCGGCGACTGATCGATCGTCCAAAGCGCGCGGGGGGCCACGGCGACGTCACCGGTTAGGAAAAACTGGCAAAAAGGGCCGCGGAAAAGTGGCGCTCAGTTGGGGTTGGGCGTTGGATGGTGGGTGGGTGGGTGCTTGCAACGTCAAACAAGTCGTGGTGGCGAACCGGTGGAGTCATCGTCCGTCTCCCGGCCTTCAATGGGAGGCAGGCCATCGGCGTGCCGGCGTGCGCACGAAGTTGTGTCGATGGAGGCCGGGGCCTATCGAGCCTGTAGTACGTCTGTTTACGAACGGGACATTGTGTTGCCATTTAAGGCGGAGACGACGACTCGATCCGTGCGAGCTGCGGCAAAGGACGGAGACAATTGCACGGACGCACCTGGCCCGCCCGCCAGAGGCCGGCGTGCCGCGTGGCCCCACTTACAGTCACCAGCGGCAGAAGCTGCCGCCGGCGTTGCACGTCGTCGGCCTCGCGAAAAAATCGCGCCGCTGGACCGCTGGTGCAGCGCCAGAGAGCCGTGGGAACCCGGACTGTTCGCCGTGCTACGCCGCACCGATAAATGCGCGACGTTGATCGGAGCCGCGGCTTCTTCTGGACGGACGGAAGGACGGGACCGGGTGCGTGGGAAAGTGAAGTTAAAGGCGCGGTCGACGACGGCCGGGCCGGGCCGCGCCGCGCCACGAAGGCGGCATCCACGTCGGCCCCCGCCGCTTTCGCGGGACAAATGGCGGGTCAAGCAAGTTAGGCGGCGTCGCACGGCACGGACCCCGGCATCCAGCGTCCACGTACGCTGCGGCGGATGGTGCCGAGGCCGCCCACCGCCTCATGGCTCCAGAACATACCGAACCCTCGCCGAGCGGCGCTTTCACGCGGCCGGCAGCGTCCAAAACACGTGCCCCCGATCCCGAGGCCCTCCAATCTTCTGGTGCACGGCCGCAGAGCAGAGGGCTCTCCAGACCCGGCCGGCAGGCGTGTCGCCACTCGCGCCTCGCGGCGGCAGTGCGACGCATGTGCGCTCGTTCGGCGAACCGCTTGCTTTGGCTTTGCTTTGGACGTGCGGTTCAAGTGTCCGTCCGTGGGCTGCGGTATCATACTATCAGCGGCCACGCACGCAGGCGCAAGCAATGCCGCGGCGGCATCTGGACTTGGGGGACACGCCGCGGAATGTCCTCGGTTCACGGAATCAGCGGCCACGCAGGGGCAATGCCGCGGCGGCACCTGGAACGCGGGCACGCCACACAGAATGTCAGATGCTGCGGGTGAGTGACGACGCGCGGGCACTGCTCCGAAGGATGTGCCACGCTAGCAAACCAATCTTATCCTCCTCCTGCTGCTGCTGCGCAAGATTTGGGATAGCCAACAAACAGGGGGCCGTTTCGGCACACTAATTAGGAGCAGCATTTCCTTCTTATTTCTATTACATAGCTGATGCACTCTTTCAGTGAGTACCTCACCCACATTGTGGTAGTACATATCTATATATACATCTACCATATTGATTGAGAGTACTGCTAGTAGGAGTATATTACAATGTACAAAGCTGCAAAACTTAGTTGCGGTCACGAGGCTGTAGGTAGCAGCTACCTTACTGGTATACTACTGCTGGTAACTAGCAACTGTAAACTGAAACCTGGAAGAAGCCAACTATAGTAGCAGTGTGCTACGCGTGTTCTTACAGCCCTTGCCCTTCGCCGGCATTGCGCCACCGTCGGTGCATGCGGCTATTCCCTTCTGGGCGATGTCATATACACAGTAGTAGTACGGAGAGTGCAGTGTCGACGTGTCGACCAGGACGGACACCGTTACCGTGTCGTGTCCTAGAGCTCGACGATGAGGCTGCCGAAGGGGGACCGGTGCGGGACGCCCTTGCGGCGCTTGTTCCAGGGGCGGCAGCTGGTCGGCGGCGGGGTCGACGGCGAGAAGCTCTGCCCGAAGCTGCTCTTGTCGCTGCTGCCGCCGCCGCTGGTGCTCAGGCACGAGTCCTCCGAGTCCGACCGCACCTCCTTGAGCGCCGCCCTCTTCTTCTTGCTGCCGCCGGACACCACGACGAGCTTCTTCTTGGGGCGGTACCCACGGGACGTGCCGACGATCTGCGCAGGAAAGGCGGCATGTTAGGATCAGCCCAGAAACGCAATGCAACAGAGTGAGTGTGGGCGTATTCACAACGCAACGCACCTTGCATCCGAGGGAGCAGAAGCGGAAGCAGTCGAGGAGGCTGCGCTCGCAGACGTCGCAGGTGTTGGTGACGCCCTTGCCGGGGCGGGGCTGCGGCCGCTCGTTCAGGAACACCACGCGCGCGCTGTTGATGATGTACGTCTGCACGCCGGTGATGTCCAGCACCTTCTGTATCTCCGACACCCGGATCACGTCGTGGTACGAGGACCGCCGTATCTGCAGCACAAATCCAACATTCAAGCGTGAGCCACCCAAAGGAAAGGAATCGATGGAACAGTGGAGAAGAACATATGCAGCAGAGACATTGGAAAGTGCAGAGCGCAGACGGGTTCAATCACATCAGCCTAGTACTGACCTGGATGGCGTGGTGGTTGCGGTGGTGGGCGAGGCAGAGGGAGCAGAGCGCGCCGTTCATGCAGTCGAGGCAGTACATGTTGCACTCGCTCTTGTGCGCGTCGGCGTGGACCCTGCATTGCACGAAGAAGCTCGTCGACAGCAGCGGCTTCAGCCACGGCGGCCACCGCTGGTTCTCCACCTCGTCGTCGCACTCACCCCCTCCCTGCACGCACGGCACACAGCACATTCAAAATCCAACATCGCCACTGATTTAAACAGCAATCAAGAACCAAGAAACAGAACAAAGAACAACGGCAATCCAATCAGAGCATTACCATGGCGCATCTGCTCTTCAGTCCGAGCGGGGACGCGTGATCTATTGCCATGGCGGCGCTGGCCAACCGAGAAGAATGTGTGTGGAAGAGAGAGGATGAGGAGGAGGAAGGAGAAGCCTTTGCCGCGAAGCAGACTGCCGTGGTTACGAGTGCGAAGTCTTTGTAGACCGGGGAAAAGACGAACCGGCTTGGAACAGAGGCGGTAAGTAAACAAATAGGGAGGACGGAGACTTGAGGTGCTTGATACCAGCAGTTGATAGGGAGCTCTGGGTCGTTCTTATCAACTCCGTCGCGGGTCGGGTTGTGTCGGAACCCGGTAAGCTTGCATATGTAACATGTGGGACGAATAAATCTACGCGACAGTTGAAATTCAGCACAGTTCATTTTGTCTTCTACTGACTCGTCTTGTCGTATGAAGCTTATATATATCTCAAGTGCGATCTAATCACCCACAGCAATGTGATTATTTTTCGCCGCCGTGCTATGGTCCTAAGTCCTAATTGGGGTCTGGATCCAAATCCAATCTAGCTAGAGTACTAAACAAAATATCCTCTCTCTTTTTTCCCCCTCTAGATAGAAACAAATATCCTCATGACATAGAAGTATTATACTACTATTTCTTCTTAGTCGTGGAAGAAATGCACGCCCTTTCCACTTTGTTTTTCGTTCATTCACCATCAGATCCGTTTATTTATTCCTAGTGCTCAGTGTTGTTTTCTCCGTCACATGCTCCATCAACTTTCCTCTAGGAGATTCTATCGCACACATATGTTTCAGCTCCCCAAAAACGGTGCGAAACAGTTGCCCCACGTTTTCTCCTCACAAAAGTAAAAAAGACCACAAAACAGGGCCAAAAATAAAGTCGAACGCCACTAAAGCCATTACCGCGGTAATGTGTGTCGCCATTGGCACCCATTAGCGTCCCCAGTGGATCAAAAGAGGATCAGATGCATCCTTAGCCGCGCGTTCATGCACCGCCATAAACTATGCTCTGCTTTTTTTGACGGAACAGAACGCGCCGCCGAGCTGAGCCTGAGATGCCTGGCGTTCTGGAAGCAGGGATGCGCCTTTTTCCCAGTGGCCTAGCCTAACTCGTTTTTTCCCCGGCGCTGATTCATGACCACGACCGGTGCCGAGCCCCCATTTGCTCGCTTAGAGCAGATCGTTTGCCGATCCGCACCTAACCCGATCGATCAATCTGCCGTCCCTTCTCGTGATTGTTCTCGCAGACATGCTGCAGGTTTATTTTTTTTTCTGGCCGGCGTCGTACTGTGGCCGGTAGCAGTTCGGCCACCTGCTCCGGCCACGTCCCAACCATCTTTGCTGTTGCCAAGCCATGCGATCCCTCCTGGTTGGTGCAGTGCCGTGGACACTCGAACTCGTACCGTTATGGCATTGGTATCTGATCGCACGTCTGTGCATTGCGTTTTCTCTCGTGCGTGTAGTCACTTCAGATTCCACGGGAAAAAGGTTTTGTAAAATCGTGTGCGACTGATCAACGACAGGTTACATGAAAAGTCAAAACACCGTCTCCAAGCGGTTATACGTCGCGTCACCTCGTGGTGCCAGCCGTAATTTAGCTCTTGGGGGATACTCTACTGACGAACAAGACAATTACATCGACAGACCAATGAGGTGATAGGTTAGTAAACAAAGATTGAGGAACAATTGGGGCCCCAGGGATGGAAAGACGAACAAGCAAACGTTGACATGATAGCTTTGTTTCAGTCATCAAGACAGTAATTGGTGCTCATACGGTTCACACGATTCTGTTTCCTTGGACTCGAGGTTCGCCTGGAGCATCACGGCACCAGGAAAATCGCGGTTTTGTGGGCTTAAAGGTGCGAAAATGTGTCTCGTTGAACTGCCGCTAAAGTTTAGACCCCTCTAAAAAAAGAGAATCTTACTATTTAAATTTTTTTTATTCATTTAATGACAAAACCTATGTCACGACCCCCCTCTAAATCGCGAGACGAATCTAATGAGCCTAATTAATCTATGTTTTGCTACAGTGATGCTACAGTAACTATCTTCTAATCACGCCTTAATTACCCTCATTAGATTCGTCTCGCGAATTCGAGCGGAGTCCTGAAATTAGTTTCGTAATTAAACTTTATTTGTAATCACAATATTCGTTGGAAAAACCCTCTAAAATTTAGACCCCCTGCGCCAGGAAAATCGCGGTTTTGTGGGCTTAAAGGTGCGAAAATGTGTCTCGAGATTTTGACCAAATGGGTCACCATTGTCCAGGAACCTGATCAAGCAATCCCATTCCTGGAACCAACAAGCAGTTACCCGTTGAGCTACATCTCCACTGAGCCTGCATGCATAGTGCAGGATCAGAGAGACCATCATCCAGTGCTGCTGTTTATTTGATTTCAGTGCGGTGCCGCATTGGCATATCCGCTTCTGGAGACACCTCAAAAGCGGGGCTCCCGCGCACGAAAGGGCCACTCAAAAGCTGTGCACGCACCGCATACGCATTATGCTTGTGGCTTCATCAGTTTCTGATTCCTCCGCTGCTAAGTCATTCCCCAATCATCTAGAGACGAGAAAGGTGCTGTATTCTCCGGCATTGTATCAGTTCCACTGCTCTGTCCTGCACCTACCCTTCCTCTGGACAGACCCGGGAGGATCCGTCTAGAAAGCCGGGCCTTTCAGGACTCTCCTGTAGTCTGTGGTGCTGCGTCAGTTCGATGTGGACGCTCATTGCAAGTTTCAGTAAGATGCTGTTCCGTTTCAGTCATATTCAGGGCATGTATCCCGGTTCCTGCCATTTCCGCATAGCACCATCAGCTCGCGATATCAGTAAGCAACAAAGCCCGGCTAAACTATTATACAACTCCTAATCAACATCATATATTTTGTAGGCATTGCGTGCCGCTGCTTTCCCTGGCGGCTGCGGAACCGGTCGCGCACGGACGACGAAAAATCGCGGCATTGTTTACGCAGCCCAGATCGTTGCGTTGTGCAAGTTGCCCAGTATTTTAGGGACGCTAATCCTAGCGCCCGTCGCACGCGTGGATGCGACGGCCTTCAAAGGCGTCGGACCTGAACCGTTTTTAATTGCCGGCGGCTGCTGTAGATGGCTGAGACTGACGCGAAGATAAGCGGGAACAGGCCAACAATGTGACGGCACCCGTATGATTGATCACCGAAATGGCAATATATTAAACAGTGGTTCTGTCAGCGTTTGACACGTTAGTGGCCAGGTTTCGCTGATGATCTTGTTGGCCTGGGTGTGCGCGCGTTGCGATGCCTCTTTCCAAATCTTTCGGTTTCTTAAAGCAGGGTGTGGGATGTGCGTGGCGGACTCTGGGTGACGCGGACGGCGGCACTAGAGACGCGAGTCTTCCTCTTGGCGTCATGTCGCTTGCTGTGCGAACGTTGCCGTTTCGGTGGCGCTGTCTTTTCTACTGTCCGGTGAATCGGTGATGATATACACAGCACTTGGGCACCGTGATTTTAACAACACAGAAGCCTCCTTAATCCAAAAGAAAAAAAATAAACGCAGAAGCTTCGTCAGAGCAGCATTGAGTTAGCTCGTCGCCGAATTTTGCTCCTGTTTCGGCCGACGAATTGACACATCTGTTCTCGGGTCCCTTCGGCCGACGAGCCAGAATGGCAGATGCCATGGGGCCTCGGGTCTCCTTTCACCAATCCCGACGCCACCCTCCGCGCTTGTTTTTTTCTTTCTCGAGGTTACATGTGGAGATAGTATCACAAACATGTCACGTCAAGAACAGAGATCGGCTGTTAGGCGTTGATTGCGATGAGGTCACGAAGGGATTGGACCGTGCGCGGATAAGTCGTGCCCAGCCGTGGACGTGCAGAAACTTGTCAGCTTCCTAAGCGGCGAGCTACTCCAATCTCAGTGGGTGTTCGTTTCTTTGGGCCTAATTTTAAGTCTGCTAGAATCTTATCATTTAGAGGTATTAAGTAAAGTCTAATTAAAAAACTAACTGCAGAACCTCATAGTAATTCGGGAGACGAATCTAATGAGGATAATTAAGCCGTGATTAGACAATGGTTACTGTAGCATCACTGTAGCGAAACGTAGATTAATTAGGCTCATTAGATTCGTCTCGCAAATTCGCGCACATCTGTAAAAAGGTTTTGTAATTAGACTTATTTAAGACGCTTAAATAACAAGATTAGTTTTGATGTGACCTTTTTTAGGCCTAAAGATACGAGCACGCCCTTAATGAATAGGAAATGATGCTGGAAGTTTCACCACTATGCTATTTTTACTATCGCTCAACACTACAGAGCAGCATTGTACAACCTCGGATTTTACTTTGCGGCATTTGGATTGTTTTCCCTATTTTCAAGCAAAGCATGTGATGTCATTTAGTATATCAAACGTGGAGAAGTATAAACAAAAATGCATATAGCCAGTGGCACATGCAAATGCAATGTACTCTACCTTTTGGCTTTTGCAAAGGATGAAAGGATATGCTTCGTAGAACAAAAAGGTTAATCTTTATTGCTTTCTGGGCTTTACTAATCTGAGAATATGGGCCTTAAGGAGAGCTACTTTGGACGAGATAACCGTGAGTCCGTTAGTCATTGATGAACTTCGTCCATGGATTCATGGGCCAGGTACACAAGTGATTAACCTCCTAGCGTAAAGACGCCGATTGGGCTGGAAAGTACACTCGTGATTCATGGGCCGTATCAACCCCATGAGACACTCGTGATCCAGTTCGAATTTGGAGACACTCCGTCTCCGGCCAGCTGTTGTATTGAAAAACTCAGAGCATCTGCAACAGCTGGTTTCTGGGGTTCCTTCTGGGAAAATTAGAACACATATTCCTGGGCCTCCTGACCAGTGACAAATTAGGCTACGTCCAGCTCTCCTAAGCACACAATGGCAAACTTTTTAGTTCGACAGCGACCTGTTGCGAAGGAGAAATCAAATGAGGCTCCACTGCTTCCAAATGAAGCTGATCACGATTGACAACCTCCTTGTCACTGAGCTTTACATCGTGTCTGCCGATCCAGGTCATTCCCTTTTCTGCTACAATGCCACACTTCCTCCATTACTGTATTTTCTCCCCCACTGTATTTGACGAGCTGGATGCCACGAACAGCTCAATCATACCTACCTTATCGCGAAATGGGTGAGGCATAGGTACAGTGGATTGTTACGCATCCATGAGAATAGATGATGCCATGACCCAGCGTCCAAGTTGCTGTTGGGCACTGCTCGACAGGTTTCCATTTCCGGGTCCAGTACTTCATGGTTTTTAAATTGCATGTTTTATATTTGCCGTGGTTATTTACCTTTCAGCGATGGACGAAAGGATTAACGGAATGTTCCCAGAAGTTCCACTCAACTTTGCACAGTCATCCGAGCTCTGAAGTCAATTTGCGTAACAGGTGCGGTTTTGGAACGGGCATGCTCAGTTATAACAACCGATCTCTTTCATGGCTTTTGCTTCTTGATGGTGATAAAGCAGGCGAGAAAATGTAGTAGTACTACATTTTCTATTCCTGCATTTTGTCAGTGAAACGTTGCAAAATTGCCTCTGATCCGAGTAACGGCATATTTCCTGTTTCTCTGCAAAATCGTGTAGTAGATCAGCATTTGCATGTCCACGATCTTTGCTGAGCTAAGAGCCACTGGCCGCACCAAGATCTGCGCCCAATCTCTCCTACAGAAAGGGCACAAGCTGACACCTGCCAGGTAACATGATCTAGCCACCCTTAAGAATGATTTCGCGCATCAAAAATGAAATGCAGTTTCTCCACCTAACCATCCAGTGCCGTTAGTATCAGTTAAGCAACTAAACCACGCGAGCATAATCAACGCTGAGCAACGTGACGACGAGTTTAAGGGCTTCATTAGGAAGAACTGGGCGTGCCGGGATTAGAGTAATCGAGCCCCGTCGTCTCGCGGGGATACTGCTTGACGCCGACCGCGCCAGCCGCCCGGGCGTTGCGCCGTCTCGCGATAGAATACAACACAGGGCCGGGGGCCGGGGGGGTTGGCCGTCGCCCATGTGCCGCCCCGCCGCGCGGCGCGGCACCTACCGCGGGCGTGGAGGGCGGGGCCCGTACGTGCCCCTGTGGTGTGCCGCCGCGGCGCGCCACCACCCACCAGCGACGAGATCGTGCCGTGGTTTTAACGCGCATCGCTGACGCCGCTGCATTGTGTTGTGTTTGTCCGCTTTCTGCAGCTCGGGTTCAGTGCCAGGGTGGTTGCGCGTGTTGTGCCCATCAGCGGTAGTGCTAAGCAGTATCTCCCCATCAGATCCTGTGATTTACTAGGAGCTAATAATAACCGTTAGGAGGAGATGATTGTGCCCAGAGACTGACTTTCGTGCTGCCGACATTCAGTAACTGTGGATCGAACATTCGAAATCGCTAAGGTGTTTACTACTACTTAAAACTATTCCTGATTGATACGTGGAGCAAGTTTAGGCACTGGTCTCTTTCGGAACAAATAGGAGTATGAGACGGTACAGGATCCAATCATGACGCGCACGTTGATAGTTGAATCGAGGGCAACGAGATGTTCTGCTCACTCCCACATAAACAGAAGTGTGGGACCGAAGAGCTGGGCCGCTGGAGTAGAGTACTCTTCCTCTTGGTCACGGAATCTGTACTAACTTTGGTACTTAGTGCCATTTTAGAGCCACACAATGGTCACTTAAGAGCGCCACATTTGTCTGCACGCGAGTCTTGAATATCCTGCGAGAACACAGTTACGTGTACTGTTGTTACGGACGTGCACGGTCCTGCACGAGACGTGTGTGTGTGTGCACGCATGCCCGCCGCAGCCGCCGAAAGAGGCTCCGATGTTGTCATAGCTTGACGCCATCAAACCAGTACTGCCTCCGCCTCCAGTATGCTTTTATCAATGGCAAAGGTTTTAAGAAGAGTCATCAAAAAATTAACCTCCGGTATGCTTTTATCAACACAAGTTAAACCCCTCAAAAAAAAAAACAGAACCCATTTTTGACTCGCCGAAATGCCCGGCCCACATAGGTCGTGCGGTGAGAGAACCGTCAACCACACGTGCGGTGCACCCATTGACAGTTCGTGGCACCGCACCGCGCACGCCAAACACTCGAAAGCGTATAACGCGCGTGTCGGTGCAGACGCCTTCGAGGCGGCTGCCGAGGAAACAAGTGAGCGTTCTGCTCTGTACGTCTGCACCACCTGCAGCAGTCCACACGGGCAGCATAAAAGAAGGAAAGGAAAAAGAAGCAGGCGTCTCGGTCACGGCGTATAAAGACCGACATGCGGGACCCACGTTACTGACCCCGGCACGGCTCGTTCCCGGCCCGCACGTGCGGCCGCAGCCTTATCTTTCGAAACCGCGCTGGGATCCTCTGTAACTTTACAACAGTGCACCTTCAAATAACCAGGACGAGGACTCGGCTGAACGTGATTCCTTTGGTTCTCGCTGAACTGGTGATTCCTTTGGTTCTCGTTGGTTTTTTCTGCAATTCTTGTACTGCAGCACGTAAGAATGGAGGAAAAGAAACGAGTCTGAGCGCTGACTATTCGGAATGAACCGTCAGTCAAACAACCATGGACGGTTTGTACAGTTGCTGCACAAACCGCAGAAGATCCCTTCGGCAACCACTATCCAGCTCTCCACAATGGCATTGTCGTAAATACTGCGAGGTCCCTACCCCTTTTCCTTGCTTCGTGTTCGGAAACCACACGCCGTTAGCCCCTTCTTATGGACTCCGTTCCGTTCGCGCTCTCTTTTTCTACAGCGACACCGCGAGTTCGTAACGCGCCCGTTCCTTCAGAACAAACGCGCAGAGAGAAACAGAGAGAGAGAGAGAGGAGAGCAACCGCACCGAGTGGCAGAGATGAAGGCGGAGAAGGCAGTGGTGGCCGTGGCCGTGGCCGCCGGCGTCGGCGGCGAAGAGTGGCAGTGCCGGAAGCACCCGGGCCCGAGATCCGGCGGTGGGGTGTGCCCGTACTGCCTGCGGGACCGGCTCCTCCGCCTCTGCCCCAACTGCGCGCACGTGCGGCCCTGCGCCTGCACGTCGACGTGCGCGTCCCCGTCCTCCTCCTCCTCGGCCTCCGGCGACGCGGTCGGCCGCGTCCACAGCCTCATCGAGCGGGAGTACCGCGTCGCGCGCTCGCGGTCCGTCGCCGCGGGCTCCTCCGCGGCGTTCGCTGTCCCAGCCGCCGCGGCGTCCGCCCTCCCCGGAGGCGGGAAGCGGAAGGCGAGGGTGTGGGGGTGGCCGGCGCCGTTCTGGAAGTCCGCCGCGCGGGAGGGCTATACGGGGGAGCCGGACGAGGAGGAGAGGCTGGGGCTGCCGCGGTCGAGCTCCGTGTCCGCGACGGCCGTGGAATCGAAGACGGTCGCGGCGGCGTTGGCGGCGAGGGCGGCGCGGTGGGGGTGGCACTTCCCGAGCCCGCTCAAGGCGTTCCGGCACCGGAGGTCGTCGGCGAGCGTCGCCGGCCGGGCGTGAGAGAGGTACTGCTACCCCGACGCGACATGGCCGGAAAGTGGTGGTGAATCAGTGCGGTGCATGTGGTCGGGATAATTAACTAGTATCGGTTTATTGTTACTACTAATTAACTAAGGCGGTGGATTAGAGGGGAGCTTCCTTTTGCCTTTTGTGGTCGCGTGCCGCTAATTACATGATTAAGTTAGATCGAACTCGACAGCCTCTGATTTGGGCGTAACTTGTGCATATATGCTCGTGGGTCGCTCCCCTCGCTTTTGTAGCAGTGTGCTTGTGCTCCACTTTGTAACACCAGATTGGATATTTTAAGATCTCCAATTTGATCTTTTGATGTAATGCTGCATTGCCCCCGTGACTTCATGAGTACGAGTCTGTTTGTCTTGCGTTTCGCTCGTTCTTTGATTGTTTGTTTCGCCGTGAGTTCTCAGATGATTTTACTGACAGAACAGTGATTACTTGAGGGAGCGCACGCTCGACTGACTGACAGATCGACCGTGCGTGCCATGACAGTTGGCAGCAAATGCACGGTTAATGCAAATTTAGCTGCCGCTTTTTTTTCCCCCTGTCAATGCGGAGTTACTCCTATTAGCTTGAAAGAAAGAAATGGCATTATTAGCCAAGCGTGGGGTTCCTTCAGGCGTCGTGCTCGTGCTGTTTTGCAGAGGCCAGGAATAGGCGCTTCCTCTCGCTGACTGGTGAGCCCATGAGACGAGTCAGCCTAATCTCCCCGCCGATGTTACGCTGCTGCGCTGCTCGAGGCCAGGCCTCTGCCGAGCTGCGGCGCTGCCCTGTCGCCCGCCGCTGCGTCTGCTTCCACAGCAGACGAAGGCGGCAGGTGACGCAGCAGCGAGCATTGAACAGTCGCCCGTGCCTTCAGATTTGCTTTTCCCCTCTTCCAAGCTCCACCCTGGTTCACCTTCGCGGTTCGATCCTTACCGGAATCGTGCTCACTGTTGGCACTGATGGACTGATGATTCACCCACCACAGCGCAGCGCAGGCTTCTCTGGTTTTTCGGTCTGTTCGGCAGCCTGTTTTACTGTAGCCGCTGCACTGTTTTTCTGAGAGAAAACACTGTAGCCGCTGGCAGCAGCACTATAGCTATGTGAGTGGGCTGCAGCCGCAGCCGGCTGCAAAGTGGGCAGTCGAATCCTTTGGAAGATCATGCGGTGAGTTCACCGCTGGAGCACGAGTATCTTTAGCTTGTGATGCAAGTTTGCGCCATGTCATTTGCAGATACTTTTTCATAGAAAAACGGAGCAGGAAACGTCCATCCCTAGGAAAACTCTGGACACCGAGAGCAGAGCAGCAGAGGTCACGTCCGCCGCGCTGCGCGAGCGGTTGGGGTGTGGGGGGGCGCCGCGCGGTAGGCGCGCCGTCCTCGTCTCGTCCCCTCGGCCGTGGATTGGATTCGCGCTGATGCGCCTTGCGCCGAGACGAATAATATTATCGTGATGTTCCGTGCCGGGCGGCCCGGATCCGCGCGGAGAGAGCTGCATCCCTCGCGTCATGCGGCGAGGCGCCACCACGCCCAGCTGCCTTTCCTGTCATTTCACGGGAAACAGATGGTTCCACTGACGAACAATAGTCCGGCGAGGTTAACGCCTGGTCCACTCGGCAAGATTACTTGACCGGCTCAAGAAAATCCAGCTCCAAGCACACCCCCCAAGCATGCCGGCACCACTTCGATAAGAAACCATGCAAAGAACGAACGAACACATGATCTGAATTTTGGTGCACCTAGTAGGTGATCAAGCATTCAAGTGTCCACGGTAGATGCATCGAGTGCAAGCGCTGACCGCAGCTCTGACAGCCGCCTGAATGGTCCAGGATGGCCGAAGAGGCGAAGAGCAAAATGAACCAGAGCAGCTTTTGTCCGCCGACCAGTCACCACCACCCAACCGGAGCGAAGAAACGAAACAAGAAGAAAGAAAGAGGGACAACGCCATCTGACACCAACATGATAGTGCCTTGCTTGCTCATCAAGCCTGCCGTACGGCGCGAGCCCACGGCGCACCGTCCGATCCTATCGCCCGTCCGCCTCCACTCGATTCCGAGGCCCTACGGCTACGGAAACCATGGGCCATGGAGGAGCTGGTACCGAAGCTGGTACCGATTGCTTGCCAACTTGTGATCTGGAATCAAATCCGTGCCACAGCCCACAGGCTACTACGCGCAACAGTGAGGCTATGCTATCGCAAATTGATGATCGCGCTTGTGTGTGGTTAGCCAGACAAAACCTGAAACAGGATGCCAGATTTCGACACACTTTACAGGTCAACAGACTGCTTGCAGATTAGGGCCCGTTAATTCAGAAGCAATCAGTACTCGTAGGTCAGGCTCGGGTAGCAACTTGGTCGTTCCATGGAAGAATTTTTGTCTGAAGAAAAGGTTTTTCAGAGACAACAAAACCTACAACTTGGCCTGGCTGAAAAGAACTAAGAACATCGCAACCTAAATCCATAATCAGTACGAGATTCTGCTGATTATTTAGGTGATATACAAATACTCCTACTTCTGTGTTTAAGTACAATTGATTGATTTTGATTCATAATTTCGGCTGATTATGCATTTTCTTTGTTAGGTCTTTACAAAAGTTTCATAACAAGTGTTCTTTTAAATCATCTTGAGCAGGACTTAGGCCCCCTTTGTTTGTGCTTATAATTTTAAGAATCCAGTTTTTGGATTGTGATTTTCAGAATCCAGATTTTAAGAATCAAAAGCTGAAGCTTTTTGTTTCCTTGGATTGTGACTCTATGGATTCCTGCCTCAGGAAGAGAAAAGTCTGGAATCCCTTTATTGCATTGCATGTCATGTTTGTTTAATTAAACACACATTATAGTAACAGAGTCGCTTTGGAGCAATTAAAAAGTTACAAAAAATTCAGAATAATTAAGAATACATAATGTCAGTACAAATATCCTCTCATAAAAAATGCTCACTCCTAGCATACAAAGCACTAGCAATGTTGTCACGTAATTTATTCATGTTAACTTCATCTCCTAACACTGCGATGGGCACGTTGGTCATTTGGCGTAGCAAAATCCATCAAAAGCTCATCTGAAACAGATTGTGAGATTGTGAAATCTGGCCTCCCAGATTCCACAATCTGAGCCCAGAATCCAACCCTTTGTTTCAGCTTTTGATTCTACAATCTGAAGCGATAAAGATTCTAAGAATCCAGATTTTGGATTGTGATTTTCAAAATTTGAGATTGTGGAATCTGTATGACAAAATCTGGAAGGTGTTTGTTTGTCTGGATTCCACAATCCAGCTTATAGATCATTTCAGTCACTTACAGTGGGGTCACAATGGCAAATAGGTAAATATATGTGCCACAATCCAGCAAAAACTAGTCCAGAACCGATTGTATATTCTGTCTCGGATTCTGAACCAGATTAGAATCCAGACTCAAAATCGAACCCTTCGTTCCAGCTTCTGCTTTTAGAATCCAGAATCCAGAATCAAAAGCTGGAACAAATGAGGTCTTACTAACACAATGTGGGGTTTCCTGGAATGGAGACAAACCCCTTTCTTTACTTCTTTTGAGCTCTCATTCACGACAAGAAAATTCTCAATTGGTGGCCAGTCAGTCAGTCAGCAACACATAAACCTAAAAACTGCGTGCATTTATCTTGTGGCAGAAAACTGCCATTGTATGATATAATCCATTGTGATCTTACAAAACAGTAGATATTCAATCAGCATCAGCGATGGTTCCCAAATATCTAACGCACAAACAGTCAGTTAATGTAGATCAATGAGGCTCCAGTTCCCTCAAATGTTGGACCCTGGAAATGACAAATAATATAATTAAACAGTCAGAACCCCAACATACATGTGGTGTCAACAATATTCAAGTCAAAGGAATGCAAAAAAGTCCTGAATTCAACAGAACTATACTTACCATTTTGAAGTCTGGTCCATGCCAAGGCCATTGCAAGTAAGTATCATGCCCTTAAATCTAGTAAGGTACTCCTGGATAGGTGACAGGACAGGGACATCAAAAGGGGTTATGAAAAGAATAATGTTTAACATTTGCAGTCAAGTTAACAAGAAACAATATCTTACTCGCAAAGTATATCGGTTGATCTCATAACAGCCAGAAAAGTCATATTCTAGTCGCTTAATTGGATCACTTAAAACTGAACATGAAGAGAACAAAATACATAAATTAGTGAAGTATTTGTCAGCAGAATCATGATTTATACATGAGCCCTGTTACGGCACCCATTTGACCTCTTGAGAGGTAAAAGGTTAAATAAAATCTGAACCGTTGATTTATAGAATAGAAAAGAAAGAAAATGAAAATTCGGAGAAGAAACCGGCGCTTATTTTGGGAAGGAGCAAATCTCTTATCTTATCTATTCCTCCACTGATGCCTACCACCGGTTCTTCCGGAACGGAATTGCCAACCTCAAATTTCTTAATTAGTTATATACACTAATTGGTAATTAATGCCCGTTAACACTTACGCTATGTATGTAAGTTTTATCACGCATATTCTGGCTTTCAACTCTTGCGTGCAATTCAACTTCTCAAATCGTTACTTCCTTTACATGCATGCAAATCACAAAGCCTTCCGATCGACCCACAGATTCATGTGCATCCGCGAATAATTAAGTTGTGCGTTAATGTTCACTTGATTTGCTTGTTGTGATGGTAAACACCCATTATGCTTCCATGTCTAAAAAAAAAATAGAAACACTTGCGAGTTTCACGTCGCCACGGATCTCCTCCTGATCTTTTACCACATTAGTGAGTTTCATCACCACGTTCTGATTTTTAATCTCAAATCAAAAAAAAAAGGCAACGTTTCTATTTTCTTTTTAAGTAAAATAAAATGAGCAACAATCTTGGAAACAAATCTTCCTACAATCATGGAGGTCCTTTTACCTCCTAGGAGGTAAGAGGTCATCAATCTAACTAAAATGGACGGTCCATATTTATTGAGGTATTGTAAAAACGGCCTTATACATTTGTAGTGTTGTTTCTAGTAACTAAGGAGTACCTGTATATGCTTCATTAATCTCTTGGAATTTAGCCGTGACATCATTATCACCCTTATGCTTATCTGGATGCCACATCTATAAAACATGGGTGCATTGAGTCAAGACTTTCCTTGCACCATACATAATAGAAGCTTAATAACAATGGTTCTACAGCACTTACCAAGGCTAGTCTTCTATAATTCAGTTTGATAGTGTCATCAGATGCATCATAGTCAACCTCCAGAACTTTGTAATAGTCCTGTGATCACAATGAAGTTATGAAATAAACATAGAGGACAGGCCAGTGAATAAATCGAAAATCACTAAAGCTACACCAGTACAGCGAACAGAGTAATTAAGAATGCTTATATAAAGCTACAGTACACTACATCTCAAAGAAAGTGTATAGGACTATTGTAATCAACGCTCCTGCAAACATCGATGTCATAATAGCCCATGTACTACAGTACATCTTGAAGAAAGTGTATAGGAACCGCATGATGAACAGAGCAACAAAGAAAATTTTATATAGAGCAACACAATACTCATGAAAGCCAATAATTAGGTTGAATACTATGATTGCACTCAGGTCGTCCCTAACCTACACTTAAAGTATTTGCATAAAATTATATTATCAATTATATACCAATTTGTTTTAAAACCTTTGACCATCCATAAGCATTAGCAAACATGAACAATTCATGAAAAAGGTACACATTAATACCGCCTATCCACTTCAAGCAAGTCAGACAAAAGTCTTGAAGCGGAACGGCATACAACGTTCAAACTAAGAAAATTATTTGGGTAAAGTAAACACCATCAATCAGCTTCTACTGTAATCAGAACAAGTTCTTACTTGATCAATTTCATAAAAAATGAATATTACGCACTCCAGAGGATCAATGTAAATAACACTCAATGCAGGCATTGTAACAGGAGCCCATAAATGTCACTTCAACAAGAGTGTTGTTGACAGTGGCAGGTTAAGGGCAAAAGAATCAAAGACCATTCAGAGGATAAGATAACTCTACTGCTAGCGGATAGCAAAGCCCACACTGCAGCTAACCATAGATTTGTTCCCCGGGGAAGAAGCAATTTGCGTAGACATTATGCTATTGCGCTTCATATCACATTGAGTACGCCACTCAACTATAATTCTGAAACTGAAAGCTATAACTGGTACGCTACAAATCAGAAAGCTAAAGAAGTCCCTTGCCATAGATGACTAAGCCTAACTTTGGCCATTTCCAGATCCTCGCCATCAGCTAGGCCTCTGACAAAGCAAATAATGCAGTAGGGCCAAAACAATCTGTACGCATCACGCACACGGTGAACGCAAAAGCATCACCAACTCAAACCGGCAACAACATCGTATATTCCATCCGCGTTTCCCGGTCAACCGACACCACGATTATCTACTTCGCTCTCCAGCGCTTCCAAGTTCTAATAGTAGGAGGAGCGGCCGCCGACGCAAAGCCCAATTATTCCTTCCTAAACAGGCGGTGTTAATCCAAATCAAGCTACAGATCCGCGAACGGAAGCCAAAGCACGCGATCTTTCGAAACAAACCGGGGATTGAACTGTAATCGCGTGGCGGTACCTTGTGGAGAGGCTCGTCGCTTGCTCCGTCCATAAACCGTAACAATTCATCACCGAGCTCGCCTCGCGTCGCCCGCTTCCCTTCTTCCGCTCGTGCTTGGGGTTCTTCAGAATCGATTCAGCTGATTCGGTAGGGAATCAGGATGATCGATAGGCGGCGGGTGGGATCGGAGTTTGTCCTTCCCCCACCTTTTTATTTTTCTTCTGTTTTTTATTTTGCGTGATGGATATAGGATAATAGGGATTGCTGATGACGTGGATCCGACCCGGACACCTGTTGTTTCGTGTCCCACAGGGCTCCTTCGCCCGTGACCGCAGCATTTTAGTGCTTCCTGACTGGGCCGGTCGGCGCAAAAACTCAGAGCTTTGTAGAATTTGGGCGTGCTCTCGAGGGGAAAATAGGTTGTGCTGAGATACATCCAGTATTGAAGTTTCCAATTTATTTTCTTCTCCTTTGGTTTCAATGAATAAACAAAGTTTTAGAAACAATAATATTCGCATAACAGAAAACCGATCTCTTGAAACTATATAAGAATTACAGGGCTCTGTAGTTGGTATCAGTCTGTCGATTCTCACTGTCTAATCTAATTCGTTAGAAATATTATACTTGGTATATATTACCACAGCTGTCTTGCTATTGAGGTAAATATATTCCTATAGGTGTCGGCATATTGTTGTTAGATTGTCCAAAAAAACTTTTGAGTGAGAAGTCGGTATCCCAGTATGAACTGTGTCAATCCTCAAATTAAACGGCCGGCATACTGTGCTCGAGGGTACTTTTGCTGCAGCTGCGGCCATTGCACGAAAAACTGATCAGCTAGCCGCAGCTTGTATAATAGCAGACCGCTCAAGGAAAGCTTTTGCACTCTCGCAATGCTTTCAATGTAGAAAATGGAGGACCATCTGAAACCAAACACCTACATAAAGAAAGCAATTAAAAAAAATCAGAAGAATAGATAGTATTAGTGTATTCCACTAACAAGAAACTGGAACAAAAAGTTTCAAGTATAAAAGTTAGATTGATAGCAATATTCATCCCCTAGAGTCTGTCTTATACTGCACCAAATCAGTCAGTATAAAAGCTAAGGCTGTGAAGCTACCTTAAGAACGAAAGCAGAGATGCACAGAGGAATGCATGTCCCTGGACCATTGCAAAATACCTGCAAGGGCATATAACAGCCTTTATTATCTTGAGCTCATGCCGCACATTATGTGCAAAGTAATATGAAAAGGGTACACACCACTTGTGGTCTGATTCTTATTACTACCCACATAGCATGCAATATAGCTACCAATGTTGTTGCAATGGAGGTAATGTAAGATTGGCCTACTTCACGACTGCGGTATATCTGCAAGAAATGGGCATCCTCAATGGTCTTCCCTCCATCACTCTGAAAAGGCACAGGTAAAATCACATTCCAAACGACTTAACAAAGCTCAAGCATATCGTAACTCAATACAGCATGATAAATGACGACCTGAATCAGTGACTGCTCATAGACCTGTGCCTTCTGAAGACTCATGTTGTCTGTAAGTGCAGCTACATAGAATCGTGGCGTGAACCTATCCTTTTGAAGGGATGTTATAATATTCATCATTTCTGCAGTATGCCCTCCTATCAAACTTAAAATTAGTAGATGTTCCATGTTCCATATTATCTTGAGACTTGTGGAAACTTAAAAATAGTAACTTCACATTGTTCCTCAAGAGCGTGTGAAAAGGTCCAATTAAATAGCACTGAGCCACTGATGTTTACAAATTAATGGATGTTCTATCATGCTAAATTATCTTATGAAAACTTAAAATCAGTGACTACGGTGTTCAAGAGCGAGCAAAATGGTCCAGTTAAATAGCAATGATGTTTGACAAAACAGCATTTTCAGAAGTGACATAAAGCTGACAACAGATATGCACTACCTAATCCTTATTCAGAAATATACAAGAGTGCATTGAGAGATCTAAATAATATTAGCACTAGAACAAAATATTAGCCGGTGTAGCGTGCACACTACATATAGGGATAGAATGGAACAGAAATACAGAAAGGCAAGGCATCTTGACAGTGGCATAATGGCATGGACAACAACATATTTGTCCACAGAAAGAAAAGACTTAAAAGCCTGCCAAATCAACCCAAGTGCAAATTACCGATGAAAAAAGGTAAAAAGATAGGGCCTGTGCATATACAATCTGGAGCTAGAAAGACTCCAGTCCAAGGCTCAAGGCTAAGTCAATGAGTGAGCTCCTAAGTAAGTCATGGTTAACCAACAGAACATTGGATGGTGTGCTCATCCTTGTTCAGCGCACAATAATCCTTGGTCCAATGTTAAAGAACTTAATTGAATCAGCCACGCTGGAAGTGAAAAGACAAAAGGAGACAGAAGATAATTTTTTACGACCTAAAACATCAGTTGCAGCTGCTTAGTTGCTCAAAATCAGTATTGTCCTTTTAGAGGTAATGATGAGACACCTCGGTCAAGGAATAGAGATAACTTTCTTGAAATGGTGAACCTTCTTGCAGAATTCAAAATAGAACATATTCGTGTACGAAGCCACATGAAATTTTAACTGTTGGCCGTATTATGTTCTCTACAAAAGTCCGCCTTGAAGACTAAGATCTAATGAAAGATGGGAAAATATTATATCAGGGTTATGTAGGTTCTATTTTACCATTGCATTGAGATTCCAACCGTGCATGAAATTTGCATTAGCATGTTGGTCATGCTCATTGTCAGGACGTCAGCCTAATCAGCTTACTTAAGAGGTTTAGCTTGCTGATACGCACTGAGGGTCAAGTTGCAGATAAGTATAGCTATGAAGATATAATGAAGGAAATCAAAACGAAAAGTGTCGAAGAGCAGATCTGTAGTGCTATCAGACTAAGACTGTGGCTAGTTGTAATTGTGTTATATGTTTTGATAAATATACAGTGCTGCCTTTTATAGCTGTTTCTATGTATTATAGTATGTTAATAAACCTCACCAGAAAGTGTATTGTGAATCCAGAAACAAGAAATCTCGATATGAATGGAGAAGGTCCATCACTGAAGACATCACATTTAAGCTACTGCAAGTTGACAAACAATCTTGGGTCCTTCGGAATTCGGGCGTTTTATTGCATTATCTATCTTATCAAAGAGACACATGGTAATCTATATATTACGTTTGCATATCCTTTACGAATTATGTTTTAAATTTACTACGATGCAACAAATAACCAAATATACTCGTGAAGGAGCTACGTATGATGTGACACGATATTTGGTAACAACAGACATCGTGCTCTGAGCTTGCTGTGGTAACTAATTTCAGAAAGCAGTACTGCTGCATCACAAATGTCATGGTGAACTAGGGTATGGAGCTATGCTGTTCGACTAAGATTTTGACCTACCATAAAAAAAAAGGATCTGGCTGTCGAAGTGTCAGTTGTGGATAATTGGATTATGACAAAGCCAGTGACAAAGTAATTTAAGTAATTCCCATATGAACTTGCAGCTGCCTGCCTACCCTCGTATGTCGGAACTCATGGCATGAGCTTTCGATATTGTTTCCCGTGCCAGAACAAATATGTCGTGTAATTGATGCAGAGCTATTTGGCCGGTAGGGCTTACTCACCGGAACCCAGGACGATGAGACACCGCACTCGAGCGACGTCCGGCGTCGGCAGCGGCTGGCCGCTGCGCCACAGCACGTAGACGACGCGTATGGCGAGCAAGGATACTAATAGCGGAATGGCGCAGCAGGCGGATGCCAGGGCGTCGAGAGCCATCCGAATCCCAGCCAACGAAGGCCGAGTACGAGATCCGGGAAGCCGAGGGCGGTGCTGAGAGTGGGATCCGGTAAGGAGATGGCTCCCTGCGCTACGAGCCCTCCAAGGCAGATGGCTGGGCCGCAGGGGCGAGCGGCTAACCAGCGAAGAGCCGGAGACGGCAGGACTGCGGCGCCGGCGTCGGGTTTGGCTCGTCGGGCCGGCAGGGGAAGGGAGAACAGAGCCGCACTACTGAACACAAACGCCTGATTACTATCGACAATTTCTAGCCGGCCGTCAGATCTGGATCAGACGATCCAGCTATCGTCTTCTTTCTTTTTTAACTCAAAGATTATATGCTCTCCGTCCACAAATACTATCTCCATTTCAAATTACATGACGTGTTTGACTTTTCAAAAATTTACGCAAATATCATTGATCTTGTTATGGTTTATTTTATCATTAAAAATATTTTAAACATGATTTATTATTTTTATACATGCATAAATTTTTTGAATAAAACGAGCGGTCAAACGTGATTTTCAAAAGTAAAAAACATCATGTAATTTAAAATAGAGGTAGGATATTGCTTTTTTACTTTTGTCTTAAATCAAACTTTGAAAATCAATTATAAAAATTTATAAATATTGAAAAAAACTCATTTAGTTTGAAACAATACATATTTTTATATATTGTTGGTCAAAGTTTAAAAAATTTGTCCAGCATCAAAAAAGAGAAACGCAAGGCGACGCACAAGCAAAAAGAGGAGGCGACTCAGGAGGCCAAATTGCAGGTCACTTCCGTCGACCGAGTAGCGAGACCCGGTATCCGAGCTTCCGCTTTCGCCACTCATAGGTTTAGATAGTTCGGCTTTGTGCGGTGGCTTGTTAGGGCTAAGGTTTCTTGTCGCAAATTTCACCATCTAAGATCACCATCCTAGATGAATATGCCACCATCTATACCATCGTCTTGTGTCAATGACATGTAAAATATGCCCTCACAAACATTGACTAGCTTGATGATACAGATAAACTCCTTCCAAAATGATGATATGAATTTGAATAGCCCTCAAACAACTAACATCAGATCCCTACCGAGCGTCATCGTTGAATTTATCGACCCTATTTTAGGGAAGATGAAAAAAATAATTATAATAAAGAAATCAAATTTGACTCAGATTAAAGTTGTGAACATCCAATACCATTTACTAGAATCTAGTGAAAGGAAGATAAAAAATAATTCTTCTCTCCAAATCTTAGGAATTACATGGTTTTCCATGGAAGGCTATCAGATATATTTTGGAATGTAACTGAATCACTTGACGTCCATGGTAAAGGTGGCCAAAGACAAGTTGCGGTTGCCAATTGCAAAACTATGATGATATCTTTGTTAGCTATACTTTTCCCCATAAAATCTGGGGCAAAGGATTTTTTCACCCCGGCTTCAATCATACCAACCAAAAACATTTACAACATTCCAGGATGACCGGTTCCCGCAACTTTTCATCATTTTAAATCATCCGTTCCAAATGTGTACCCCCCCTCGGTGCATTGAAAACCAGAAACAACAAAACATCACCGGGGGTCCACACACCACTCGAGCGGAAGCTCTGACTTTGACCCACAGGTCGGTTCGAGGCGGGCGGGCAACGCGCGCCGCGGCGAAAAAATCCCGCGCCCACCAGGGCCAGCCACCACGCGCTCCGAGCGGGAAACGCGAAAACCACGAGGCCGCCCTCGTCGGCTCGTGGTAGCCTAGCTAGCCGCCCTTCGCCTGTTCCGTTTTCCCGTTCCCCGCAGCCGCAGCGGCAGTTTCACGCGCCTCCATCCGTTTCAAACCCGAAATTCAGCCTCCCCAAAAATTATTTCCCTCCCATCGTCTCCTCCCAACCCAACAAATCAGCTCTCCCGCCGCTTCGATTAGTCTTCCGCCAATCCCCCAACCAATCCAACCTTCCCCTCACCCAAAATCGCGCAGCTCCCCGCACCAACCGGCGGGCCACCTACCCCTGCGCGAAACCCTAGCCGGCGGCCGCCGCCTCCCTCTTCATCCCCATGGCGGAGCAGGACGGCGCCGCGGTGGAGAGCCAGCCCGACTCCATTCCGGTGAGATTCGCCTTCCTGGATGGCTGCTGCCTTGTTCATCATCTATAGCTTGATTTGAAGTTTCGGAGGTTCTAGGTCCCACCGGACTTGGCTGCTTGTGTGGTACGCTTGGAGTTGGGGTTTCGGGTTTCACCAACTCCTGACCTGACGGGGTTTCTAGGGCTGTGGGGTGGTTGCGTCTTGGGTTTGACGACTTAATAAGGGTGCTCCGTTTAGGTTACCGTGGAGGTTTTTATCTCGAATTTTAACTTGAGGAAAATGTTAGTTCGGGGATGAATACCGTGATCTGGTTACTGTAGTGACTGTTACTACCGTTTCCGTAACTGAAATGGGCTGTGGTGAGGTGATCGTTCTGTTTCCTTAAAACTTCTAGAACTTTTGATTCAACGGTAGGTATGCCCATGTTTTAACTAAAAAAAATAAATTCCGATCCAACTGTGAATTGAACCTTATGCTTTGCACAAATTGTGGTAACCTGGAAATGCCTACCGTAGATGGCAAATCCTCTCTAATTCTTGTACCGTAAACTTATGGATCTCGTCTTGTGGACTGTTTTTGTTAGGAGGTCGGTGCCGAAAACAGGGATGAGAAAGCTGAGCAGCTTCAGCCATTTTTCTCCATGTGCCAACCTCTTCGCTCTGTGGTAAGCTGCAACATCATACTTATGCTCCTATTCAAATTTACTGTGTTGATGTATTATTATGCACAAGTTCCTAATTTGCCTCATTGGATTGCTGCTCGTGCTTCCAGAGCTATTCAAACTCGTGGGAAGGAGTTTGTTCTTCTGCTGCCAATAATCCAGTCACTTTGGCAAGCAAGTCGTGGTCGCAACTTTCAATTGACAAGGAAACCGATTTGGTGCAAGATGAAATGGACATGGAACAATCAAAGGTATACAGCTTTAATCTTCCTTATTAAAACTGTGATCAAGCTCAGGGACTAACTGTACACCATATTTATCTTCTTTTGTCTTATATGAAAATTGTGCACTATACTCACCCAAGGACCTCCCTCTTGCATACATACCATGAACTATTATTATTTACTGATGAACCTAAACCTTAGCTTGCCGTTTAAGCTAAGGTTAATAAACCTTAGCCTGTCGTTATTAATTTGTGCACTAGAACTTTGTTTAGTTTAGTCGTGTGCAGAATTTAAACCTCTTAATGTCTGAGTACCATCCATTTTACAGCAAACTGACCTGCAATTATAATTCCATATATGATATCCCTGTATAGTGTTCTGCGTCTAAAAGATATCTGATTCTTGTCTTTGGGTTCTTCTGGTTGCCATGGTAGGATGACTTTGATGTGCCAGATGGGGAATCAAATCAGCAGCCAGAGTCCCTTAACACAGAGCAGCCCAGTCCAAATGTAAGTAACTCCCGCTAGATCTGTATTACTACTTCAACCCCTTTTGGTGGCATGTAATCCAATTTATGTTATCTTGGTAGTACACACAATCAACATTGGACCTAGAAACAACCCAATTATTCTGTAGGAACTTCATTTTTTTATATCTTACAAATCAATCTCCTTTTCATTTCCATGCTTGCACACCAATTTACACATACTGCATACACACTGGGGAAAGTTCTTTCTGTCTAAGGTTTCTATTTTTTTATAATATTTTTGTTGGATTGTAGCAGAATGAATGGGATTCATGGCCTGGTGAAACTAACCAGCAACTGTTACCCCTTAACAGCAACCAGCCCAGCTGCAATGTAAGTGTCTTATTGTCATTGTCGTAAACATATGATTGCGTGTGAAATTTCAGATTGATCCTAACTTACACTGAGACATCTGTATTGATGGGCCTTATTTGATAGATTGGTATTGCATCTTGTGACACGGAAGCCAAGCAATTTTTGTTCCCCTTTTCTTATAGAAGGCAACCCAAACATGTGGTATGTTATATTTTCTGCACTAAGTTTTTGATACGTTATTCTTTTTGAGGGTTAGTTTTTGATACGTTATTCACATGCTTTGGGGCTTATTTGACGCTTCATTATTTTGCAATATTTTGTGGTGTGCAGGGAGCTGGTCTTAGCAATATGGGGAACACATGCTTCCTAAATTCAACTCTTCAGTGCATCACTCATACAGTGCCCCTCATTCTCAAGCTTCGCTCAATTGATCATTCCACTCCATGCTCATGTATGAATTGTTGATAATTGTTCAGTATTTTCTGTTTTGATACTTTCCCATTTTAGTTTGCATAATTAGGATTGTTGGTGAACCTGTGAAATGCAGATGACGAAGATGGGTTCTGTTCTTTCTGTGCCCTTAAAGAACATGTTGATGAAGCAATTCGAAGGTCTGGATCTGTTATACTGCCAGTGAAGTTCAGAGACAACTTAAGAAGTATCCTTTCCTAACCATGAGGATTGCTTTTTGCGTACATGTTGCTTTATTAGTTGAATTTGCTAATCAATGCATGTCAGTGTTTGGCGATTTCGTAATTAACTTTGCATTGATTCACATCCTTTTTCTTCCTCATTCACTCAATTCATGTTGACTCGTACTGTCGCACGTTGAGCTAACTGTTGTCAACTTGTTATAATCCTTTTGCATTAAATTCTGTGAAGTGAATCAAGTGAGTTTCCTCAACAATATTTCCAGAGTTATCTTCCGATTTTAGACCAGGACAGCAAGAGGACGCGCATGAATTCTTAAGTTGCTTGCTTGATAATTTACATAAGTGCACCATTGATCCTGGGTCAAAGGGCAAGGGTTCATCTTTTGATGAAGAAAGTATGGTCAAGCAGGTTTTTGGTGGCCAACTGAAAAGCCAGGTAATTTTTTCTCATCAATTATTTGTTTTCTTGGCACTTACCTTGCAATTAATGTTATTCTTTGTATTCAGTTGTCTTGCTGCGAGTGTGGTCACAACTCAGAGACATTTGAGCCATTCGTGGATCTAAGCTTGGAGATTAATCAGGTTGACAATCTTGTACATGCCTTGGAATCTTTTACCAAGGTAGAACAGATTGGGGACTCTGAAGAAAAGCTTACCTGTGAGCATTGCAAGGCTAAAGTTTGTAAGAACAAGCAGCTTACACTTGATAAAGCACCTGATGTCCTTGCATTTCACCTCAAGCGTTTCACCACCACTGACAATTCCATTGAGAAGATTGACAAGCATGTGGCATATCCTCCAGAGCTTGATTTGAAACCGTTCCATAGCAACCCAGACACTGCGGTGAGTTCTATACCAAGTTCCTGTATTAATTAAGTGGGTAACCGCTCCAGGAATTTTGGGCCAAAGATTTGGATCCCACTCTTTTCCATACAGGCGTAACAGTTTTTCCATTAAAATGTATTTTGACGTTTTGTAATACTTTCATATGCAGGGGGAGCTGAAATATGATCTTTATGGTGTTGTTGAACATTCTGGATTATTACCTAACTATGGCCATTATGTGTGCACCATTCGTTCATCACCAAGCACTTGGTACATGATGAACGACTCTCATGTACGTGTGAAAAGTTAGTTGCTATTGTTATAATGACATGGGTCTTTCACCCTTATTATAATCACTTCTGTTTTCAGGTTGATTCTATTTCTGATGTAAGCGCATTAAACCAGGAAGCATACATTCTTTTCTATGTCAGACAGGGCAAATTTCCGTGGTTCTTAAGTTTGTTAGATGGAAAAGATGCCCAACCTGATGACACTTCTCGTGGTGCATCTCCTGTATCAGTTTTGGAGAATATAGATCCAAATTGTTCAACATCTACTGGAGAAGGAGCCAGCAGTAGTTCTGATGATATTTTGATGAAAAATGAAACGAGGCATTGCGAGGAGCTAGAGAAAGATGAAACCAGTCAATGTAGATCGTCATTCAATCCTGGGGAGGCATCTAAGGGAAGTGGTGCTCCAAATAGTAGCATGGAAGATGAAATCAGCCCATGCAGAGCATCTGTCCAAGATAGTACCTCTGTTCGATACCCCTGTGCCATGGAAGCTGCTAATCTGGATAGACCATCTACTCCTCCACGCTCCAAGCGGCTGTTCCCTGCTACTGATTTTAGTATGTTTGAATTCGAGGACTTTGGTAAGAGTGCAATTTGTTATGAGCATGTGGTTTTGTTTTGCAGTGCATCTATCTTATTTTCTTTAATAGAAGTTCCTTATTTATGTTTATGATTCATTGATGCGGAATCCTGGACAAAGTGATTCTAATGCCATCATTCTGATCCAGACATCAAACTTACTGTTTGATTATAGTTAGTTTACAAACTACATGATAAATTTCCAAAGCTCCTGCCCACGTTACATGTTACACTGCTCACCATGGGAAGGCTCACGTTTCTGTTTGTCTCATTTTCAGATGATGATGAGAAGACTCCTTTGCTTCCGGAACTGAAATTTAAACCGAAGGCAAAGAAAACTAAGGCTGCTTCTGCATCTAAAGCAATTAGGGGCTCTTGTGTTGATCAGAATGCAACACGTCTGATGAGGAACATGCCACTCTCACGAAGAAAAGGTCTCCTGGAGTGCATGCCCCCACAGCACAATGCAAAGCAGGAGTCTCGCAGGTGCCCTGCAAGTGACCCTCTGGATAAAAAGAAAAGGAAGATGGTTTACTAGGTATTTCCTAGTATAGTTGACTCAACTTGAGTCACTTGAGTGCCGACAATCTTGTATTGCTGTATATCCTTTTCTTTGTAGCAGTTAGTATCCATGCCGTCTTCGTTTCCTACTAATCTAATCTGGCTGCCATAGCCTTTTATGGCTGGCTAGGTTTGCAAGGTACATTAGAGCTTAAGAGTTAGTTAATCTATCTTTTCACATCCTTTTGATGTATCAAGATGCCATATAGTATATGGGATTTGCACGTGGGGTCCATTTTGTTTAGTAGGTAGCACTACTTGGACAGAACAGTGCATTTCCTGTATAGAGAAACAAGGGAAAAGAAATCAGATCACTATTTATGTTTAATCTTGTACATGTCTCTTTTGTCCACTCGTGAATCCGAACGACAAGTTGTTATCGATGTCTCCGTCGCCTACGGTGTCGACGAGTCAACTGTTTTTGCTGATATTTGTCTTTCCTGCGTGAGTATACCCAGCTTATAAAGGTTCTCACGGAAGGGTTTTTTTTTTTGAGCTCCAGTTCTCACGGAAGTGACATACTAACAGGTGAGTAACATGCTAGAGAAGCCCAAGCACCACAGATCTTAGACATCTCAAACATCGTTGGGACGTATTACTACGGACTGCAAGTGATTAGATATTGAATCAATACTTTAAATAATTTATTGCTACAAAACAATGATGCTTCACCATGGGGTGGTGGCGCAGTTGGCTAGCGCGTAGGTCTCATAGCTAATTGAGTTATCCTGAGGTCGAGAGTTCGAGCCTCTCTCACCCCAATTTTTTTTCCTTCGTACCGGAATCGTTCGCCAGAGTCCAGCCAGATAGTAAGAAAGTTTTAGACCAGGTCTCTCGCCCAAAATTTTCTACCATTATCGGAGCCCTATTCCCAAAATTCCCCCGCTGGCTCATTCAATCATATATAACGCTGCCGCAGATCCAGGTGAAGCCCCGGTTCTTCACCGATTGGATCGTGGATTGATCTATCGGAGGCCATGGCCAGCCCCGACCAAGATATTCCAAGATGCGTCCTTCTCAAGCACAGGGCCGCCGACGACGGCACAGCCAACGCCACCACCGCCGGGTCGAAGACGAGCACCGGCCTGCCCATCGCGGCGACCTTCTGCGCCGCACCTCCGCCAGCCCTCTCCTACATCTCCGTCCATTGCCCTGGTATAATCCGTCGTAATGAAGACGAGGAATCGATCCTGACTCCCATCGTCGTCAGCGAGGATGCCGACCTCGTCGTCCTCCGCGTCCCCCGCGATCGCTATTCCATGGTAGACACCTTCTACAGCGACTACTTCGTCTACAGGGTGAACCCTCAACGCCCGGAACTGGACCTGCTCCCAAACCCGTCTCCGGAGACCTTGGGAGACAACGAGATCGCCGTAGTGAGCAGCGGCGACGACAAGTACGTTGTGGCCGCTCTCCAATTCGTGCTCGGTCTCAAACCGACCTTCAAGCTTCACCTGTACCGGTCCACCGGCGGCCGCAAGCAAGGGACCTGGACCTCGCAGCGGTTGTACGTGGAGGAGCCTTTGCGGGACAAGGTGTGCCCCATCCCGGATTCAGCACGGAGGCAGATGTACCATACGACGACGAAGGTGATCGTGCTTGGTGGTGAAAAAGGGACAGTAGGCTGGGTCGACCTCTGGCGAGGCATCATTCTCTGCGACGTGCTCTCGGAGCGTCCCACGCTCCAGGATATGCCGTTGCCCTTGCCGGCCGAGGGAAATTTGGATCGCTTCCTCAATTGGGGCCCAAGCTATTTTCGCGATATCGCCGTCAACGAGAGCAAAGACACTATCAAGTACGTTGAGATGGAGATCACTCCGCCAATGCAGGTGTTCGACGTCCCGCCAGGATATGGTTTTTATTGGTGGTCCAACTACAGGAAACCGGACTACATTGAGCTTGGTAGCTGGACAACCACCACATGGACAATGCCCATCCCGGTCGCTTCTTGGGACGACTGGAGCCTTGACTGCTCCGTCAGTTTGGATGACCTCAGCCTCGGCAGCCGGAGGGTTTACAAGATACTGCATGGGCTGTTGAGCACCGATGACGACGAGGAGAGCAACGATGACGACGAGGAGAGCAACCGTGACGACGAGGAGAGTATCGATGACGACGAGGAGAGCAACAAAGAGGAAGAGGAGAGCACCGATGACGCCGAGGAGAGCACCGATGACGACGAGGAGCAGGAGGTCACAAGAGGAACCTTGCCCCTAGGATACCTAAGCATGGCTCACCCCACCTTGACCATCCTCGACGACGATGTTGTTTACTTCTGGTCCAAGAGCATGTTAAAGGATAACATTGAATTGCTGATCACTGTTGATGTGGGGGAAGAGATTCTGCAAGGAGTGGAAGTGCTTGGTAACGAGAGACGTATTGTGCCCGGCTTCCGTGGGAGTGGGATTAGGGATGGCAATGGGTCGGGTTCGGGTCGGGTGGAGCAAAAACCCACCCATGACGAAAACAACATCGGGTGAAAAATGACACCCACACCCACGCCCATGGGTGAAAATTGACACCCACGCCCACACCCATCGGGTTTCGGGTGGGTGTCGGGTGCCCATCGGGTGTAGCACAAAAATTCATAAAACGCATGTACAAAATCAAAAATCAATAAATATAGAGATGTTTATCATCTCGCGACATGAAAATTCGGCAAATAGATATTATAAAGTCACATTCTTAGTCACAATACATCTCCAACAACAATTAAATAGAAGTTTATCATCATCTTAAACTCACTAGAGTGGGAGACGAGGTGGTGGCGTCGCGTTTGAGAGTGGGGAGGCGCGGATGGACTATAATCGGGTCACCCATGGGTGACCCATGGGTGAAAAACGACACCCATCTTTCACCCATGTCTGAGTCGGGTCGGGTGCGGGTGGCACCCATGGGCGCGAAATGGCACCCACGCCCACGCCCATCGGGTCGGGTACCCATCGGGTGCCCGCACCCATGGGTAAAGTTGCCATCCCTACGTGGGATCTCCCGATTTTTCGAGCAGGGCCGGCTTAGACTATCCACAATAGAAGCGGTGCTGAAATCCAATTTCCTCTGACACATAACCTCGGTGCTGAGAATTTGTTACAAGCCGCAATGGCCAGCACCGGTGCCCACAATATGTGGGGCCAATTTCGTCAGAGCCTCACGTTCCGCAATCTCTCAGCTCCGGGTCCTTTCTCGCAACTGCCAGCCGCAAGAAAATTTCCCAACTCCCGATCTCTCCGGCCAGGCGAAAAAAAAAAATTCTCCTCCCGATCGATCTCGCCGCTCGTGTTTCCGGTCCTGGCGCGCCGCCTCTCGCTCGGCCTCCTCCGCCGCTGCGCGCTCCACTTCTTCCGCCTCCACCTTGGTGCGCGGCTCCGGCTCCTGCTCTCGTTGACCGCCGCCGTCGCGAGGAGGAAGACGAAGAAGAGGACCCGCGCGGCACAGCAACAAGGCTGGGTGGGCGCGGCATGGCTCGAGGAAGAGCGGCGCGGCGCGGCGCGCGCGGAGCTTTGTCTTGTGCCGCGGCGAGGAGGGAGGATGAGCGAGGAAGGAGGTAGACGGCGGAGAAACGAGTCGCTCATGCTCCAGCTCCCAACCCGCTCGTCCGTTTATTCATTTTTTATTACTCAGCACCGATGCTTGTACATGATCCGGGGGATGGAAATTTGGCTTCGGCATCGCCTCCCACAGCAGTCAGCATCGGTGCTGAAAGAAGAGCGAGAAGGTTTCAGCACCGGTTTTTCCCACCACTGTGGGTAGTCTAGGGACGGTGCGGGCGAGGCGACCACCCAGGGCCCCCGGAACTCAAGGCGCCCTCGCTCGGAGGCAAGAGCAGTTCGCGCTGCAGGACACAGAAAACAGGGGAAGGAGAAAGGAAAACTGTTATTTGGGCCATTGATCCTTCTCATTTGCTTCGGCTGCTTTTCCTGGGTAATCCATGGCCTGTGGAGGAGATGGATTGGAGCAAGCCTAGGCCTGTGGAGAGAAGATCTGTAGCCACTCTTGGCCAGTGAGCAGGTGGCTCCAACTCTGCCTGGGTTAGTCCTGGGACATGCAAATGTTCCACCTCTCAAAGTATCCAAAATCTGTCCTCGTTTCATAGTTTGATAAAGCTTTTATCGTCTAGCAAATCTTTTCCCGAATATTCTACAATTCGAAGTCTTCTGTGTCCTGCTCCACGTACGACGGACGTAGACTGCCTAACCAAGCATTGGATGCACGAGTCGCCCTGGGCTGCGCATCGCATAGCGTATATCTAATCTAGGCTGCTAAACCCTTAAAGAACCAGTTGAAAGAAATACACTTTATACCTGCCAGATTGTACCCACCTGTATATTAGTCATTGATCTAAAAGGTCATCTTTAATATCTACCATCAGATCTTGCCATGCTGGGCCCGGGCCCGCGCAAGGATGGACATTGGACATGGACAAATGTCCAAATTAGTTCATTTTCGGATGACGATCCTAATTTTTTTCACACCCACGGTGCCTCCACCCACAGCCTCACCTCACACCTCATTTAATTCCGTCCAAAATCAATGCTTTCCTTTAGGAAGTTTTCTTTAATTTGAAGTTTTCTTTAGGAAGTTTTCTCCACCCGTGTATTTCCTTTAGGAAGTTTTCTTTAGGAAGTTTTCTTCCCTGATGAACAAAGGCACGATAGAATTCTTTAGGAAGTTTTCTTCCCATAGAATTCTTTAGGAAGTTTTCTTCCCTGATGAACAAAGGCACGATAGAATTCTTTAGGAAGTTTTCTTCCCTGATGAACAAAGGCACGGGAGTTCTTCCCTGATGAACAAAGACAAGGGTTCCCCATTAAGATTTCTCCCCATCGGGTCAGTGCAGGGACGGCAAGTGTCGTCGTCGTCGCGGCCGTCATCGTCTCGGCCGTCGTCGTCATCCAGCCATCAGGGGAGAAAATCTTTCCAACTACGGGATCCCCTGGAACTTTTCTTCCCAACGGCATCGCTGCAGGGACGGCAAGTGCCGTAGCCGCCGTCGTCGCGGCCGTCGTCGTCATCCAGGATCAGGGAAGAAACAGGTACCCGGCGCTAATATAAACATTGTATTCTCTGTCGGCTGGGCAGATGCGTTAATTATTTTCTACAACTGCATTACAGTAAACCATGAAAATTTGACCTGTAGTTTTCCTTGTTAATGCGTTTGATTTTCCTGCTACTTTAATTTTTTCCGCTGCTACCTTCAGCCATTTGAACATATTATTAAACCTTCCAAATAATTAATGCGTTAATTGTTTTCCTGCTACTTTAATCCTGGTCAGTCCTCGTTAATTATTTTCTACAACTGCATTACAGTAAACCATGAAAATTTGACCTGTAGTTTTCCTTGTTAATGCGTTTGATTTTCCTGCTACTTTAATTTTTTCCGCTGCTACCTTCAGCCATTTGAACATATTATTAAACCTTCCAAATAATTAATGCGTTAATTGTTTTCCTGCTACTTTAATCCTGGTCAGTCCTGCTACCTTTGGCGATTTGAACATATTATTAAACCATGAAAATTTGACCTGAAAGTTTTGTATGCCGTTATGATTTCAATAAAATTTTGTGAACATGGTTCCTTTATACAGTCAATATGGCCAAGCGTAAAGCTGGTGCTTTGGATGCTGAATGCCCTACACTTGGAGATTGTACTAACATCGACGAAAATGGTCAGTTGTGTAAAAGTGATATTGTGCTCTGCAACTGTCCACCTACTATTTGTATGACAAAATGGTGCCGGGCTTTGTCGATTGATTTCAGGTACTCGTAGAGGCATGCGTGAAGTAGGTGTTGCTACTTCTGGAAAGTCTGCTAAGAAACCATGCATGCGTCAACCTCTTGCTGATTGCACAAATGTCCTTTCGAATGGTTGGTAACATATAATTTCCAGGGATGGCGGCATTATTTTGTTTTCCATTGTTTAAAGTCTTTAGTTGGTCTCCGGCATGTGTTTTTTATTTTTGTAGACCCACAAAAAGGCCAGGTGGGTGAAGAACTGGCTGCGAAACGTAGATTGGCGGCTGAAAAGAAGCGTCAGTATCGCGCACGGAAAAAAGAAGAATTGGAGAATTCTTTTCCCACTCCAGTTCGTCAATCGTGAATGACAAATGTACCAGGTACCATTTTCCCCCTTTTTTTATTGTATATTGGTTCATTGCACATATTCCTGAAGGTGTGTTGCTGTTTTTTAGGGAACAAATTTCATTATATATGTCAGATTGAATAAAAAATTATATGTCAAGCTAATTATTCAATTTTGATTAGGTCTCACTAAGCTGTCTGCTAGTATGAACCCAACATTGGGTTTAGGTTCCAGTACCAGGGGTGTGTCACGAAAGACAACTAGGGTCCTCGCCAAACCTAATAAATTATTGGATCCTGCGGTGAAAAGCACGAAGAACATTGTATACAGGGATGTCCTAGACTCTTGATTATTGTATATTTGGACACTAATGATGTCTGATTGTAAGACTTAATTTTGGTGGTGCTTCCTGTGTTTTTGTAAGTTCGGTTGCCTGTGTAACACTCTATGGTTGTCTATGAGCCGAATAATCCATTGAGTATCTGGATTTGTCTCTCATCTGACGAATTTTTTTTGTATGATAAAGTCCTGCCAAGTAATGTCATTTGGACAGACACGTGCGTGGCGCACGTGCATTTTTACTAGTAGCGTAGAATTAATCTAGGCTGCTAATTGGTTGAACTCCAAAATCAAGCGGCTCTGACGACGCCAACCCGACACAATTACAAGCAACAGTTTTCGGATTGGCTTGTCTTGTGCAGTTGTACTAAACCATACAAGCATAAACACACGATCAGTGTCAGTACTGCCAACTGGGAAAAGATAAAAAATGTATCGATTTTTTTTTTTTGCGAAGAAAAACTGTATCGATTGATTGATCAGTGGCATCGTGTGATCGTGCTGTAGAAACAGGAACTAATTTCTCATAGCCACCGCCCGACCGCCGTCCGTCGGGCCCTGTCTTTTTCATGCCAACTAATATCCAGTTCATGAGCTGGGGCTAAAAAAGAATCCGGCTGGGGATCGCGGATTCAAAGATTTTAGTTTTTTCTTTGACTTTATAACAGCAAGAGATTGAGCGTGAATCATGATGACCCGGAAAGGAATATTGTATGTGCGAGTAGGACCCGCCGTTACAATTTAGCGTTCTTCTGGAGCTCAATTTTTGGTTTGTCTCGTGCGTGCATTTTTGTTCCGGCACTTTGTTTCCTCCGCATGTTTCATTTGTTTCTTGTAGCTATGTGATTTGCACTTCTCGATCTGATAGGCAAGCTTTGTAGGTATCGTAAAGAATACTGTATTTTTCTAGGGGAAAAGGAGAAAGCAGCCGTCTTCTTTTCGCCCTCTTTTGTAGTGTACTGGCTTATCTTTTCCAATTATCGCGCGTCGGTGAAAGGAATTTGCTCGTACGTTGACGTCTCATCTTCTCAGCTAGCTACCGCCACATCGATAAAAGCCATTGGGGAAAAAGAGAGTCAATTATCCCGGCAACCATTGCCGATAGTGAAACGGCAGTTTGGTTTTCATTATGCACCAGGGGCATAAAAAGAATCTATCACCTTCGATCACTTTACGGTCGTCCAGTCTCACGTTTCATTGCTACTGATGGTAAAATTCACATAAACAGAGGCTAGTTTGCTCATGCTTGGTGTAGTGCTACATGATATTAAAATGCTTTTCTGATTTACATGAGATTCCTGTGAAATAACACGGTAGTCCAGAGCCCAATTTTACACATGTTATTACACTTCTAAGTTCTGAAGGAGATAATGCAAGGAAAATAGAACCCCAAGAATCAATCACTAGACGGCTAAGAACTGATAATGTTGAACCACTGTAAACAATAAGAAACCTCATTTCTAGAAAAAAAAAGTTCCAGCTACTGTCCCATCAGGCATTGAAAAGATAAACAAAACCTTTTCTTCTACTCATCATTTGATAATGGGGTACTGTACTAAAAAAACTTCAAAGGGTAATACTCTCATAGGAGCATTATATTTTAAGTGGCTGCGCCGCTAGTGCGTGCACGCTGGCCACATTCGTTCAGTCGGTGCAAAATGTACGCCTAGTAATTAACGAGGTTTTAGGACGACGACACTGATCCGCTTTGCCTTGACCGGCATGTTTTACTGCTTTTTTGACCACTTGGGTCTCGGGTCTCCTGGACAGCATCGCTGCATGTGATACTGGCACTGCTAGTACAGCACTTTTGTCGACGTTTCACAGCGCTACGGCCTCTGCATAATTGCCGGATTCCGATGCCTATTCACTGTGTGCGTCCTTGTCCTTTGCCTATTCACTGTAGTCCTCTCGAGCATGTTGGGCTCGTTAATGCACTTCTAGAACCAATTAATCTGATCAGCATTAACCTCAAATGCCGGCTCGTCTCGTGTGCACAGCTCGTCCCCCGGGAGACAGAGATGGAAGACACCGGCGCATGTTATGGCCGGATCACGTTGCTCGGATGAAAATGACAATGTTTATGATGTGGCCATGATGTTTATGCTTGATACTCCAATCAAGTACCTACTATGCCGTGGAAGCTTCCGCTGCTAAATAAATCCTCGTCTCGAATGCATCACGCAGGAAAATGACTGAATCGTTTCTATTATCCCGCGCAATTCATATGAAACTGAAGAGTAACACGCTGTAAAGTATCGAAATCATTAGAGTTTCTTATCAAAATCACCTGGCCTTTTGCCTTTGTTTCCCCTCTTCCTGCTATTCACATGAGACACCGGCGTACTACTCTGTAAAAGCCAGTTGGGAGCGAGAAAGAGTGGAAAAGAAGCAAGCAGGCGATGTCTTTTTCTGCGGTCACTCTCTCTGTCTGCTTGCACGTAGAGCCAGCGGTGGTTGGACGGGAAACAGCTGCAAGCTCAAGTAAAGTGTGCTCTGTAACCATGCCACACAATGTGATCTTATTCTCTCTCCTGTCTCTCTAATAAAGCGCTACTACTAATCTAAGGCTTAAACAGGCTCCAAGCACTGCCTTTCACTCGCCTTTACACTTCACCTCACATCTCAATCACTGCCATTCTCCTCTCCCTCCCTCTCTCTCCTCGGGCTAATAATGTGAGATCCGTATGCAAATCAACATCGTATACATTTGAGCTGTTCATGACGCCAATGCTGGTGATCAGATTCTATTCCCCTTTCCCCTAGCTACCGCCACGGCTGCGCTGTTGCTGCTCACAGCGGCCAACACCGACACACCGACTGCCCCTCCCTGCTACAAACTTGCGCGGAAGCCACCATCCCCGCGTGCAGGCAAGGAGAGCTAGCGGGAGCGGCAACCGTAGCAATGCTCGGCGCCAGACCCAGGTAAGCGCCTGTCAGTTCCTCCGATTATTTGTAGAATTCTTTGGTTTAGATGCAGATCCTGGTAGTCAGTTCTTGATTTGAGCAAAAAAATTGGTTCTTGGACGCAGATCTGCCACGGCTGAGGCCAAGAGTGGCAAGAGCACGCCACCGACGCCCAAAGGGAGCAGGGCGGGCAAGCCGGCCCCCGCGAAGTCTGCCAATGGCACCCCGCCGCAAGCGCCGCGAAGCGCCGACAGGTCCCCCGGGTCGGCCGACAAACCGCCGTCGGGTGACCGCCGCGCGCCCAAGGTTTTCGCCCGGCTCAGCACGCCCCCGGCCGAGGTACGGTTTCTTTGATTCTTCAGAGGGTCACGTGATCTTTGCTGCGCCTCGAGGTATTCGATCGTGAGTGATTCTGTTGGAATGGATGCAGAAGCAAAGCAGCGCCGTGAAGCTGTCTCAGGAGGTGCAGGCGCAGCTCGCCGCAGTGCAGGAGGAGCTCAAGAAGGCCAAGGAGCAGTTGGTAGAGAAGGAGAAAGAGAAGAGCAAGGTCCTCGAGGAGCTGGAAGATGCCAAGCGGCTGGCTGACGAGGCCAATGCAAACCTCCGTGATGCACTTGCGGCACGGAAGAAGGCGGAGGAGGTCTCTGAGACCGAGATGTTCCGTGCAGTCGAGTTGGAGCAGACGAGCATGGAGTCGATGCAGAGGAAGGAGGAGGAGCTGCAGAGGAAGCTGGAGAGTATGCGGACCCAGCAGGAGTCAGATGCAATTGCGCTGCGGTCCACGGTGGAACAGCTCGAGAAGGCGAGGTATGAGCTGGCCGATGCGATTGACGCCAAGAATTTGGCGCTCAATCAGGCTGATGACGCGACCAGGCTCAGCGAAGTGAATGCTCACAAGGTGGAGCTTCTCAATGCAGAGGTTGCTCGCCTGAAGGAGTTACTTGAGAGTGAGCTAGTGATCAAAGAGAAAGAAGGCGCTGAGCAAATCATTAGGCTTGAGGCGGAGGTCTCAGCTCTGAAGATCGAGCTTCAGAAAGCAAAGGATGCTGAAGAGAAGGCAGCTGAGCTGGGTGGCGTTATTGAAGGACTTAGAGTTGATGTTGACAATGCTATGAAAGCTAAAACAGAGGCAGAGGAGAGAGCCAATGAATGGAAGCAAAAGGCTGATTCACTGGAAATCAAATTGGATGAAGCGAACCAGTCTTACATGTTGAAGGTTGATTCCTTGAATTCTGTGATGAAAGAACTGGATGCAGCAAATGCCTTGCTCATGGAGAAAGAATCTGAACTTTCTGATCTTCAGAACAAGTTGCAATCCTTGGAAGACGAGGTAGCTAGGCAGAATGAGGATATTAATGTGTCAAATGAGCGTCTTGGTATTGCTGAGAAAGAAACATTTGACTTGAGGGCAGAACTCGAGGAGCTTCAGTCAAAGCTCCAAGCTTTGGAGGAAGAGAAGATGAATGCAATTAACAATGAGAACAATGCAAGTTCACAAGTTGACTCCATATGTGAAGAGAAGGAGAAGCTGGCTAAGGAACTAGAAGCTAGCAAAGATGAATATGAGAAAGTTAAGAAGGCTATGGAAGACCTGGCGTCTGCATTGCATGAAATGTCAAGTGAAGCAAGAGAGTCCCGGGAGAGGTACCTCAACAAACAGGAAGAAATTGAGCGGGCCAGGGCACAGATTGAGGAGCTCAACATGAATCTCAAGAACACCCAGGAGAATTATGAGGTGATGCTTGATGAAGCAAACTACGAGAGAGTCTGCTTGAAGAAGACAGTAGAACGGATGGAAGCAGAAGCGAAGAACGCATCTGAGGAGTGGCAATCCAAAGAGGTCAGTTTTATGAGCTCTATCAAAAAGTCAGAAGAAGAAATCAGTGCAATGAGGGCTGAGATGGATAAGGCAGCAGAGACGACAAAAGACTGGGAGAGTCGAAATGCTGAACTGGAGGAGAAGCTAAAGGCCCTGGAAGCTCAGGTAGAGGAAGCCAACAAAGCGAAGGATGAAGCTAAAGCTGAAGCAGTGGGCTGGAAAGAAAAGCTACTAGATAAAGAGAATGAGCTGCAGAATGTAAAACAGGAGAATGATGATCTACAGCTCAAAGAATCTACAGCTTCAGAGAAACTCAAGCGACTATCTTCCATGCTTGGAAATGCAAAAGACAGAGTGCTAAATGGCACAGGTCAAAAAGATGAGAGCGACAAGGGAAATACCAAGGAAGATGATCCTGTAGTGGTAGTCGCAAAAATGTGGGAGAACGGCAAGGTCACCGACTACGACTTATCCACGGAGAAGGAGAAAGAAGGTGAATCAGAACTTGATTTGGAGTCCAGCAAAGGAGACAATGCCTCTGATGGCCACCGGTTGTCAATAGACCAGGGGAACAACAACACAAAGCTAGCAATCAAGCAGCAGCAACAAAAGAGGCCTTTGATGAAGAAATTTGGTGGTTTGCTGAAGAAGAAAAGCCAGCACTAAAACAGATCACACCATCTCGAAGGAAATGGATTGATGTCTGCCATGGATAACTATTTTTCTAGTTTCATCTCTACTTTGGTCATGCAGAGTTCGCATAAAGATAATAGTGCGAGTTTCAGAAGAAACAGAAGGGTGATGTATTTGCTTCCCTTATTCTGTTGAATATCTTGTATTGTGTATGTGTATGTTTGAGGAGAGCATTCATACTCTTGATCTATGTATTCCTTCGTCTGCTGGGGTAATATGTTAATGTAAAGGGATGTGAGGTTTCAATTCATTTGTTCAGAAACACATTTCACAATCGTCGAGTATATAATATTCTGAGTAGAATTTTGATCGAACTGCACCTTTTGTTGCTGATTGTGTCTAAGCTCGGTGTGACAAGGTTCTGGATAAGACCAGGGCAATAAACATGTATGGCAACGTACTTGAGCTCTTTTATTCCGTTTGCGCCGCATCTCTCCGACCTCCTGATTGAAAGGTCAGTACAACCAGCAACATGCAGTATCACTGCATGTGCGTCAATGATGGTCATGTGCATCACATGTACTACGACCATGGCAATGCAAACCCTTCGGTTACCTGAGGTCAGGCCTGTGAGGTTTTCTTGGAACTGCAATTCATTGCTGCCTCCAGAATCCAAGATGGCTTGATGGCAGCACATGAACAGGTTGTTGATGATGAAGAGAGGAGAGGATAGCAGATGCAGGTGCGCGCATTATTTTCAGTGGAAACATGTGGATCTCGGACGCCTCTGAACGGTGGAAGTTGTTGTGGGGTTGAACGCGCGTGCGTGGCATGTCTCAGATTAGCAGTCTTGCAGGGCCAGCGACCTAAGAAAATGCTATGACCCTTGTCCCCATCACCCACGACGTGTGTTGCGACGTGATCAGTCCAGTCCCCTGTGGACAGTCCATGAAGAAAACACTGAATCGTGCCACTGAAACTTCAGATCTGTGCTTCTGTTAACTTTGTTAGACAAAAGTGCTTCTGTTAACTTCACTGAAATGCATCACTATGGAGCCCAGCTTATCTACTGCTCAGATGTTCAGTGGGTGTTTTGGTTGTGATCAGAAGACGCGGGGTTCCACTTGCAGTTGAATGTATGCAAAAGGGTACGAAGAACATTAATCTTCAGAGACTAATGTGTCAAAGACAGGGAATCAGCAGCACCGGACTGACAGACAAACGGCCGCGAAGGACAGGCAATTGCCCGGCCACGACGACAAAACCGTGATGCCAAGAAAGATCCCTGAAGCACGTGCATGAGTAAAGAATTTGCGAGGCCAAGCCGGTTATATTATGCAATGCGGGACTGTCTCACTGTCGCGTACCTGTGATAGAGTACTACGACGAGGATCACCGTCCTAGCAAGGAAGCGAGAGGTGGCAACCTGACCTGGAGGTAGATCCCGCACCGACGTGCAGGTGCAGGGCGGCCGTGCGCCGGACGACAGCAGCATGTGGAGAGCGGGGAAAGGGAAAGGCCCAAACCGGCGCAGCACAGAAGCTTCGCACACCGGCGCAGCACAGAAGCTTCGCACCCAGCGCGTCGCGGCACGGCGCACGTGGAGAGCGCCGCGGCGGAAGAGGCTCTGCAGTCTGCACCGCGTTTCGTTTCCGCGGCCGACGGCACGGCGCACGCGTCGGCGGCGGGAGGTGGTTTGGTTTCAGATCGTTGCTCGGGCCGTGGGGGCGCGCCCCGGACAGGCCCATGTTGAGGCAATGGCGCGTCGCGTTTAACGGAGGCGACGGCCGCCTGCTGTTCCTAGGGTTCCGGCCCAGCTTCTGCTTGGACGCAATGGTTGTTCATGGGCCAAATCTGAGGCGCCGCCCCCATGCTTTTCAAATTCATCATGGGACACAACAGACATTTTTTTCTACGAAAAATCTAACAACGCAATTATTCACGGCCTCACCTTTAGGTTTTCTTTGCAATTGGATGTCAAGGAGTATGGTTTTGGTAGGTAGTGCATGTACTCCATGTTTTATGCTGCCTTTCTCTTTGCTGGGACCTATTTGAGCCGTGCAATGGTGTGGATGGTGCTTACGGTTGGGTGGACCACATGCTCGGCCACGGTTGTTGGCGCCTCGAAGCTGACTAGGCATCCAACGACCAACCCTTCTTCCTATCCCAGAAAGGGAGGCTGTGAACGAAAAAACGCTTTGGTTGGTGGCAGAGCGCCACTTGTCTGCGGTCGAGTGGCGCACCGGGCATGGCGAGGAATCTCAGTCGAGTCGAACAAGCACAGCCGTATAGGTCGGAACGTGTATCACGGTCGAGACTTTACATGTCTGACGTTTCTCACTGCCTTCCTTCTCTGTTGCGGTTGTGGTTGCTATGTAGTAGTAGGATTTGGAAGCTTTTGAGCAGAACTGTTGTATATCGAGCTGCGAACTAAGACGATCTCGTTTATAAATGGGACAGAAAAAAATGTACATGCACTACCTACCAAAACCATACTCCTTGACATCCAATTGCAAAGAAAACCATCATTCACAACGTGCTGAGAATTCCTCTCTCCAGGTAAAGGAAACTATGATTACGAATTATACGAAATAAACAGGAGAATGACAGGCCACTTGCATCCTGCAATGCGTTCCAACAAAAAATATCGTCTCCACAGACCACACGTACGCACCAGATAGACTCAATAGAAAGATTTCAACAACGCAGCAGATTGCCACGGCTCACTGAATCAGCTGTATTGAATCTGGTTAACTTGTACACAGATACAATCAGTTTCCCATTCCATCTAAACAATGTCAAACGGAACAAGCAAAAGCAGTTTGTTCTGACGCCCGTTTTGCTTCCCAGAATCATAATCTGGTGACCACTAAATGTTCCAAAGGCTTTCAGACGTGGAGACACACTGGGACCATCTCGCAATATTGTGTGGCCGGCTGCAGGATCCATTCTATTGAAAGTCTTGGAGCCACCAAATGCTGAATTTTAATATGTACATAGTTGGGGTGGCGTGTAAGTGATCAGTTAGCGCTGGCTGCCATATCGGATGCCTTGGCTTGTGTCTCGTTCTTACTCAACAATGTTGGCGTCACCGAAACAATCCCGATGAAGAACAGCAGCGCTATAGACTGGGGATCATACAGGTCATTCAAAGATCTCAAGTCGCTCAAAGCAATTCCAGCCTGGGAGTCCAGAAATGAAAATATCCGACTATTAGGACATAGAGTCACAAAAAATGCACTTGAAACAATAGTATAGAAAGTCTGATGTCTGAAGAAAGAAATGTACCCTGACAGTTACATATGCAGCTGGGATGAGACCAACTGCTGTCGCCAAGAAGAAGATATGGTAGGGCACATCCACTATAGGTGAAGCAAAATTGATGAAAGTATTGGGCAAGGTAGGAGTGACTCTCAGGAAAAGCATGTAATTCAGCAGCTTCTCTCTTCTTTTTGCAACCTGAAAAGATAAACAACAGTTACGCGCATCAATTTGTGTGAGCATCCACAAAGTCATTCTAAGTCCTTAGATAACTAACATAAACATGAAGCGACTAAAGATTCCAAGGACATCAAATCAAGATGTAGCTATGTAATTTGCAACGAATTGAGCATAGCGGAATGCAGTTTCAGACTTACCTGCTTTTGGAAGAAACTGAGCTTGTCAGGCCACAATGAGAACACCAATGGTTTCCCCACCAACTTGGATAGGAAGTAGCAGGAAGAAGCGCCGGCAGTAGCAGCAAAGACCACCAGGGCTAGGCCACCAAGCTGCCCAAAGAGGGCACCAGCAAGCAGGGACATGAATATGGTCCCTGGGATCATGAACGTCTGCATGAATATGTACACTGCGCAATAGCCCACCAGCACCTGAAGAGTGTAGTCGCTGGAGTAATCCTCCAGATGGTCTCTGCAAGGGAAGGATCCAACAGTGAGAAACTTGAAGCATAAATCCTAAAATAACATATTGACATCACCCTGAAATCAAACTGAGTAACGAATGGTGCGTTCCAGTACACCAACTGGAGGATTTACAAAAACGAAGGAAATGTTTTGAACATTTACTGTTGAAAACTTACAAATATCTGCAAATCAGCAGCTGTTAACCTACAAGTGCCGACAGCGAAAAAGTGATCACATGCATCGACCAGATGAAAACGTGTTTTGCATAGTGAACAAAAATGCACTACCATGAAACACGCTCGGAGCAGTAAACAAGGTCCAAGAGGTACGACAATTACAGCTGGACAGAAAGCAAGTACCGAAAAGAAAGGATTGCATACTCAACCGACCCGAAAACTACGGGATTAATTACAATTTTCAATGAGTTAAGGGGACCACAGGCCGTAAAGTGCATGAGCATAGTTGGGTTTGGATATATTGTAGTATTTGCTAAATATTTTACTCCCTTCGTCTCAGATTTATCTGGGTGTATTTTTTGTGTGTCTAGATTCAGAATGTTCAATAATCTTGGACAGACTGTTTGTTCACGTTCAGAAAACATTCACTGAACTTGGTACAAAGCGACAAGTAATTTGGGACACGAGTAGTTAGCTATTCAAACAAGACAGAGCACCGGCAGCATAGAAGTGGAACAAAAAAAAAACAATACTGTTGTTCAAATAAACATTTGCAGCCTGGTGCTTTATAATCCCCCTAAAACAAGAGACGTTTATGTAGTATATAAACAGGAATTGTTTCAAAAGAACCACTGAAATCCTATTCAGACTTCCCTGTAGAAATATCATCTCCGGATCAGCAGGGATTCACATAAATAGCAACATAGAACAAAAATGTTCCAGCTTCACTATCAATGAATAAGAACAAAATTAATTTTTGACTCAAGAACACTCCAACATTCCCAAATCAGACAATGCGACCCAACAGAAGGAACAGCTTGAACTTGAAAATAACATTGTCATCTGTCACCAAACAGCTAAGGCAAACAGAATATTTCTGAATGGAACAGATTATCTCAAGCTTTTACCAGCACGGTTTATTTTAATTCGAACCATGGAGGTACGATTTGTGCCCTTGTTATGCTCTAAATCGCAAGAATCAGACGAAAAAAAAAATTCATCCTAAATGGACAGTATTGATATGGAGCAACAGGATAAGCAAGTAGAAACGGCGAGGATTGGATTACGTGAGGACTTGGAGCTCCTGAAGGTTGCGGGGCAGCTTGAGGAAGCTGTAGTCGGAGGGGGGCATGGAGACGTAGACGCCGACGAGCCCCGCGGCGAAGACGGCCGCCGCACCGGCGAGCAACGCCGCCTCCCACAAGGGGAACCTGTCCTCCTTCGCCATCGCGTCCTCCCCCTCCTCTTCCACCCTTCCACCTGCAGGCTCTTCTTGGGTTTGGCCCGTTTGGGCGAGCGCGTGATTTGAGCGTGCGGGGAACAAACGAGAGGAGGCAGAAGGCAACGAAGAGGGGACAACCGGCAGCGTTGTAGGACTGGACTTCGGTTTCTCTTCTTCTCCCTGTCTGGTTGCTTTTAGGAAACGGAGCGATATTGGAATATTTCCTCTTTCTGTTTTATGATTTCCAGAGAATTGTTTCTCTGGCCGAATTCGGCAAAGGTTCCAACGGTAGCGATTTTTATAGTACTGTATTATCTTAGTTTTCTTTTTCTTTTTTTTTCACGAATAAAGCTTTTTAGGTGTCTTTTGTTTTTTCTATCCCCCGGTTTGAAGTCCCTAGTTTTTAGTTCAGCTTCACCATATAAAAAGGCACCGAGATGTGTTAGTAGCAGGTGAAATGGGACTTTACCCTAGTGGTTTCAAGAGTCTCAGTAGCACCTGAGATCTTGGGTTCGACTCTCCATAGGATTTCTAGGATTTAACGGCGTTGTGCGTTCAACGGGAGGCGACGTGGCCGTCGACAGCGAGGTGTCAGTCTTTGAAGATGCTCATAAAGATAAAGTTTGCGTATGTGCGTTCATATGGGTGACTGTGCGCGCGTTATGAGTGTCTGAGTTGAACTAAAAAAACAAGTGAATTTGAACTAAGAAATAGAAGTTGTTACCTTATACGTACCACCTTCTCACACGAGCTAGATTAGGCGCCTTTATGTTATTTGTCTTGAAACAAAAAAGTTTGCTCCTTAAAATTCAACTGCGAGACTCAAAAGTGGTGTTCTATTTTCGGAAGGGATATCACATGCATTTGAAAATATCGCGGTTGAGACCACTTTTTCGTGGCATCATGAAAATTCTCTCATAAAACATGTTTAAAGCATGAGTAGTGAACATGTATTTACCTTGGAACATGCATGTAATCCTAATCTTCGATAAAAGGAGAGTTACGGATTTGAGCTTGCTGCATTATTTGAAGTATGTGAAATTCGGAATGCTGATTATATAAAAGGTAAAGATATATTCTTCATATGAATTTGAGCCAAAATACTAAAAAAATACTACATAACATATATAACCCATAGATAATTAAAATTCATATCAAAATATAAGAAAGCAGGGTCTATATCACATACAAAATAAAAAGAACAGGGAACTCCTATGTTTTATTATCATCATCTACACAATGTTTTTGTAAATCGCTAACTGTGCAACTATTCCACGGGCTGGTAAGCGAGTTTCTTTTCTTCTTCGAATTTCTCACACTCGGATGTATTCGAAACCATCGGAGCAAGAAACTTCCCCAGCTGACTACGAATTCTGGTTCCAAGAGGCGGCTCCAAAGCTCTAAGTGCTTGCCTCATGGGTCTCCAGTACTCAGATTACTGGCTCAAAGCGCTTGCTTAGTGGGCTCAAAGTTACTCCTTACATTATCCTGGCTCAAAGAGCTCCGAAAAAGAGCACGAAATTTGAAGTTTAGTAGACGCGTGTTGTCATCGAAGAAAGGTTTGACTCATCGATTGCTGATGCTATGTGCTGGGACCTGAGCGCCGGCCAAAAACGCTGCATATGCTTTCGTGTGCAGACGTTGGGTTGGGTGAGTCACGACGAAATGCTGCTATATATCTCCGGCGCATAGTTGCCTAGGATTCCCTGATGAGTGATTTGTAGCGCTGTTACACGACATGGATTAAGTCGTGCGTTTTCGTTTGTCCCTAAACGAGGTTCGTTATTCCAAACCAGGCATCTCAGACCATACCGACCAAAAAGAGCACCCCCTTTTGAGTTCAACTTGCTATTTAATTTGATCTTACAAAAGGACAGATGGAGAGGGTGCTTTCAGAGTTTCAGGTTTTTCAGCCATTTTCACGAAGAGGCTCACATCGCAAGGCTGCTGCGTTAGCATCAGCTTTGACCTCTTTGTAGATGTCGCGCTGATCGTTATTGAGTATTGACCCATCCTTGCCTCGGTCATTTTTTTTTTCTTTTGAGCACATTGCCTTTTTTTTTTAGCATGTTTTGAGCACATTGCCTCGGTCAATTGCTTTGGAGCATTGCATTCAGTTTGGACGGGCCAGTCCAAAGTGATCAACATATCAAGCCCAGCCCAATTTCACCTTAAAATCAGTTATAGTACTGCTTGCTGACCGGGTCAACCGATGTGTCCCCACTAAAAACCAGAAATATAATATCTCAGAACAAAAAACAAATACAATATCTTATTTTCTCAATGAAAAGTCTATATTGTGACTATAATGAGTGCAAGAGGCAGACTATAAAAAACAAGCGAGATGAAGGGCTTCAACATAAGCATCCAAGGAAGCAGCATAACAATGCACGAGTATGAACATCTTTTATCATAGAGTGAAGGTCCTGCCTCCAGGAGGCGCAGACACATGACTCCGGAAATTCAGCTATGATCTAGTACAAAGGAATAACAAATCAGTAATACTTTATCCTGTAATTCTGAACACACTCGGTTTCAGAAACAAAAAGAAAACAGTAGTAGTACATGCTTTTACACTCCATTCCGTAACTAAAATCCCAAGAACGGCAGAGCACGATCCGACCACAAGCGACGTGTTCTCTCATGCGTTCTGCTGCCTCTGCATCTCTTGCTGCTGCCGCTGCTGCAAGCTGACGAGCTTGTGGTAGGCGCCGCTCTTGTTCTCGATGAGCTGCTGGTGCGCCCCCTGCTCGATGATCTTGCCGTCCTGCAGCACGGAGATGACGTCGGCGTTCTTGATGGTGGACAGCCGGTGCGCGACCATCACGGTGGTCCGGTTCTTCATCACCCGGTCCAGCGCCTGCTGCACGACGCGCTCCGACTCCACGTCCAGCGCGCTCGTGGCCTCGTCCAGGAGCAGGATGGCCGGGTCCTTGACGATGGCGCGCGCGATGGCGATGCGCTGCTTCTGCCCGCCGGAGAGCTGCACGCCGCGCTCCCCGACCTTGGTCCGGTACCCCTCCGGCAGCGAGCTGATGAACGAGTGCGCGTTCGCCAGCTTCGCCGCCTCGACGACCTCGGCCTCCGTCGCGCCGTCCTTGCCGTACAGGATGTTGTCGTAGATGGTCGTCGCGAACAGAGCCGGCTCCTGCTGGACCAGGCCGATGTGCTTCCTCAGCGACTTCAGCTTCAGCTTCTTCACGTCCTTGCCTGCAAATTGCATCATAAGTCGACTATCAGCAGAACAGTTTTATCGGGAGCTATTAGTTATCTCTAAGCAGCAGGAGGTACGTACCGTCGATCAAAACTTTCCCGGCAATCGGGTCGTAGAACCGGAGGATGAGCGACAGCACGGTGCTCTTCCCGGAGCCGCTCATCCCGACCAGCGCCATGCTCCTGCCGGCCTTCATCAGGAGGTCAAGCCCTTTGAACACGGTCACCTCCGGCCTCGACGGGTAGCGGAACTCCACGCCGCGCAGCTCGATCAGGCCTTCCACCTTCTTGATGTCGTCGCCAGAGTCGATCCGGACGTCGGTCTTGCGGTCAAGGATCTCGAACACCGAGGACACCATCTGGTTGCCTTTGATTATGTCCGGCGCCATTGCCAGTGTCTCGCCCATGGCCAAAGCCGTTACGATGAGCACCATGAAGGACTTCATCACGGACTTGAAGCTGGCCAGCTCCCTGCTCATCAGATACGAACCGTACCTGAAATTTGCAACATTTTTAATTTTTTCTTTCCCGAGTAATTAAACACAGACTGAGTATAGTGTGCTCCTCCAGCCAATACGTAGCACTTACCACAACGCCAGAGCGTAAGATGAGAAGAGGAAAAACTGGGAGACTCCGTAAAAGAGGCCGGCGCCCTGGCCTCGGCGGAAGGACCTCTTCGAGGGCTCCTTCAGCTCGTCTGCGTAGAGCTTGATCACCTTCTCCTCAGAGCAGAACGCGGCCACGGTTCGGATGTTGCTCACGGCCTCCGCGGCAAGCATGTTGGCTTTGAGGTACGACTTGCCGAGGTTGCCGCCGTAGCCCTTCATGAACATTTTCTGTTTCATCCGTCATGGCAACATGATACCGTGAGTCGTGGACCGAGTTGTTAATTTGCTACAGAGGACGGTGAAGAAGAGTCGTTGTGTTGAGAGTTCAAACCTCGCTGATGTGGCCGCTGACCATGAGTGGATAGGTGGCGAGGACGACGAGCGTGATCCGCCAGTTGAGTATGAAGGCGATGACGAGCGACGTGACGATCATACCGACGTTCTGCAAGAGGATGGTGGAGCGGTCGACGACGATGGTGCGCACGAGCGTGGCGTCCGCCTCGAGCCGCGACGACAGCATGGCGCTGGTGTTGCTGGTGTCGTCGAACCAGGCGATCTCGTTGCGCAGGATCGCCGCGAACATGCGCTCCCGGACCCGCAGCGTGAGGCGCTCCCCCATGATGCCGAAGCTGAGGTGCTCGACCACGTGGAACGCCACAGTCAGCACGGCGCCGCCGCAGAAGAGCACCGCGATCTTGCGCACCTCGCGCTTGGTGGTCTCCCACCCCATGTAGTAGGACACCAGCGCCTGCGTCACGCCCAGCGCGAACAGCGGCATCTGGGACCCCGCCACGAACGCGCTGATGGTGCCCGACACGCCGAAGAACCAGTCGGGACGCACCATGGAGTAGAGCTTCTTCATGGAGACGGGCTTCCCCTTGCGCCCTTCGTCGTGCGCCTCGCCGGCGCCGTACCGGCTGATGGAGTCCTTGTCGGAGCGGAAGCTGGCGCCCATGCTCGTCCTCCCGGACAACTCCCTTGAGTACTTGAAGCTACAAGCAAAACATAGTATAAGATCGTCGGCTCATATATAGTGGCCAGATTGTCAATCTCCAGTACGTACCTTAGTGGCCTGGTGATGCTCGCACTGTCCGAGAAGGACGGCTTGTGCTGAAGCTGCGCGGCCTCCTGCAGCTGGATCAACGAGGCGTACGCGCTGCTCGGGTTCGCCACCAGCTGCTCGTGGGTGCCGGTCTCGACGATCCTGCCGCCGTCCACGACGGCGATGGTGTCGGCGTTCCGGATGGTGGACAGGCGGTGCGCGATCACCACGGTGGTGCGGCCGACCATGACGCGGTCCAGCGCCTCCTGCACGCTCTTCTCCGACTCGGCGTCCAGCGCGCTGGTGGCCTCGTCGAGGAGCAGCACGGAGGGGTTCTTCAGGATCGCCCTGGAGATGGCGATGCGCTGCTTCTGGCCGCCGGAGAGCTGGATCCCGCGCTCGCCGACCTGCGTCTCGTAGCGCTCGGGGAGGTGGTTGATGAAGGTCGCGGCCTCCGACAGCTTCGCCGCGTGGTCGATCTCCTCCGCGGTGGCGTCGCCCTTGCCGTAGAGGATGTTCTCCCGGATGCTGGTCGCGAACAGCGCCGGCTCCTGGTTCACCAGCCCGATCTGCCGGCGCAGCCACTTGACGTCGAGCTCCCTGATGTCGTGCCCGTCGAGCAGGACCGCGCCGGACAGCGGCTCGTAGAAGCGCTCAATCAGCGACACCACGGTGCTCTTGCCGGACCCGCTCCCGCCCACGAGCGCCACGACCTTGCCGGCGGGGAAGTCCAGGCTGAACCTGTCGAGGATCACCACGTCCGGACGGGATGGGTAGCTGAAGCACACGTTGCGGAACTGGATGTGGCCGTCCACCGCGGCCAGGGTGCGGCCGGTCTTGGAGCTCGCCTTGTTCACGGATTTCCTCTCGATCATCTGGAAGATGGGATACGCCGCCGTCCTCGCCCGGAGGAACGTCGATATGTTCGGCGCTGCCTGCCCCAGCGACCTGCCCAGTCACACGCACATTATCCCGGTTACTTACCAACCGATGACTTAGGACAATACGATTTGCAAGGAAGGATGTGATGCACTCACAGGCCGGCGATGACGACGTTGAGCATGGTGGTGAAGGACTCGCCGCCGTTGGAGATCCGCTTGTGGACGACGATGCTGGTGAACCAGACGAGCAGCGCCCAGGACAGGAAGAGCACCGAGTGCATGGACCCGAGGCCGAGGCCCTTGGCGAGGCCGCCCCTCTTGCCGTACTTGTACGTCTTCAGCAGCGCCTCCCGGTACGTCCGCACCGCCTTCTCCTCGCCGACGAACGCCTGCACCGTCCGTACGTTGCCGATCACCTGCACGTGAGTCACGAACCTACGACAGCGTCAGTACTTACGGCCTCAATCAATCACGAGCTATGCACATGTACTTATGTATCCAGAACAGGGCTAATTTGATCGACCTCCTCGGCGATCTCGCCGGCCTTGACGTAGGACTTGCGGACGCGGGCCATGAGGCCGATGGTGACGTAGGCGTAGAGGCCGCCGGCGATGGCGATCAGCGGGACGATGGCGAGGGTGACGAGGCTGATCTGCCACACGCGCGAGAAGCCGATGGCGAAGCCGGCCAGGAACCGGCTGATGTAGTGCATGAAGTTGCCCACCTGCAGAGAGCCATGGAATGAATTACCAAACGTGAGCTCGTCAAGACGCATCGTGCGCGCCTGGGCGCGCGCACACAACACTTGACACAGCAGGACAACTTTTGCTAGCGTTCAGGCGGTTTGACCAGTTCAAGAGTCACTAGCGTTCAGGCGTCAAGAATGTGGGCTGGATTCGTTGTAACTAGGGATGATGGGACGATGCGTGCGAGAGACAGTTCAAGAAAGAGAGCAGTACAATGGCTCGGCCTGTTAGCTACACTAGGCCCAATAACATTCTCGGCCCATAAAACAGAGATTTATCAATTTCGTTTTGTACACGAGTTATGAAGTTTTCATTTTGTGAAAGGGGTCTTGGCCTAGTGGTTAAGATATCTGAGTAACACATCTCAGGTCCTGGGTTCGACTCCCCGTGAGAGCGAATTTTCAAGGATTTAACGGCATTTGTGCTTTCAGTGGTAGGCGACGCTCCCGTCGACAGCCTCAGTGATGACTTCGTATATCTAGATTTGCCGGCTCAGTCTTCGAAGATGCTCATAGGGGTAGGGTTTGCGTACGTGTGTTCATAGGGGTGAGTGTACGTGCGTTGTGAGTGTCTGAGGTGTTCTGTGTAATCTCAAAAAAAAAATGAAGTTTTCAACCTTCCCTCAAAAAATGATGTATACTTGGTACGATCAGGATGGATGAACTACTCTACAGCTGTTGCGACGTTCCAACTTCCATGTGAACCCCGCATCAATATTGCAGTACAGTTTGTCCTTGTTTTAGCAAGCCGAGGTTGGCACGAATAAGGAAAGGAGCTTTCAAGATCAAGGTAGCAGAGACCAACGCCAACCAACCGAGCTATCAAAACCTCCGCCACCGTCAGCACTTATGTTCAGAGTACGCGCGCTTACTCGAGCAAGGAAAGGATCGCCCAGATCAGGATGCATCACCAACCACACACCCTGATTGAGCTAACCGGGCATTGATCCTCTGGGAATGGTTAGAGAGGCAACCTAAAAAAATGCCCACAACTGATCACGGTAACAAGATCAAATGGTCGGCAGAACTGAAATCTTTTCCCTCTAAAAGCGTGTTTTTAAAAATTTAGGAGTCGCATAAGACATCAAAATTTATGCCTCTCCGCAGGAATGTGATCCCCCTGGAAAATAATTTAAATAGGAGGGCAAGCCGCTCATGACTTGGACATGGACAGTAGGGGATTGAGGGACGTATGCAAGAACACGAAGTGGATCACAGGATGTCGTCATGACTCATGAGCATTGTGCATTGACACCTACTCCCTCCAAATTTTATAATTGCTGAAGTTTTTTTTCCCGCTGCAATGGGGGCAGCAAAATTTAGTTTATTTTTAGACTAAAAAGTTGTTCTGACGGCATCAATTAAAAACCGAAGGGACTAACTATACGGCGAAAAAAATAGCCCGTGCACAGCAATACCTATCTGAAAGGTGTACTGGCGTGTGTAGAAACGCTTGGCAAATGTACCTACAGTTAGGTAAGGTTTAAAGTGGATTCGTACAATATTATTGGATACTACGGAGTACTGGTGTGATGGCCCATGGCCATATAAGTAGAGGAACCGAGGATCATCGTAAACTGGAGGTCATGGAAACCGATTGAGTAGCGCCACCAGTCCATAATCACTGGCCACTAGCTCAGTCACATTTTCGGTCACTACGGTGTGCAAAACCGATGCGGCAATTTCAAACTTTCCGCATTCAGTACTTTTCCCGATTAATACAAAACTCTCTAAAATGCGAAATCATATTGATAGTGATTGTTTCCTTAGAAAAAATATTGATAGTGATTGGTAGCCCAAGTTATGGTGGACTGTTGCTGTGAGCGCGATCAACATTGACCGCGGTGCACGAGCCGTACCAACACGTTCCTGAAAAAGCCACACATAGCACGGGAATAGTGCACAACTGCCCATCCATGATGCTGGGTGCTCGTACGCTCTACTACTATCTAAATGGACGGTGCATAATGGCAGTATTGATTGTGGTTTATGTGTCAATCTCAGAGAGGTAATGATCATGAATGCTGACTTTGCTAGAATGAAACGAGACCTCTTCATGAAAGTAGTGTCGTTTTGAGCTATACACAAATCAACTTTTCAGCTTTTGCAGTTACAACTAACTTTGTTACTAGGCAGGTTTCAAAATAAGAGTAATACTATTACCAAGAAATCAGGCGATCAAACTTGCAATTTAGAGCCTAGACGAGTAAAGTTTTTTAACTATTCATGTACTCCGTTCTTGTAAAAACTTGCACTACCACATTGTACTGCTAGTATCCGCGTCTCACCAATTGACACGTGAACACACGTTCTCCGATCCACGGGACTCACGGACATTGTGTGGACTTCCGCCGACGCGTTGCACGAATTCAAACTGGGCAAGGTTATGAGATGAAAAGCAGTGAGAGAAGCCGCAGTTTTTCCAGCAGATTAATTGGAGGAGTACTTTGCAAACTGGATCAGCAATGAGCAGCTGCTGCGGGCTCCAGCACCCGCCACGCCTTCAATGCGCTTCAACAACCCTAGTAACTGCTCGCAGCATGCCCCCCCCGTGGAATGGATCGGCCGGCGACTGGCGCGCTGCTCGCCTGCCGCCGCGCCGTTAATTTCTCTAGTCCCTTTCCCCATTTCGCCTCGCCCGATGAGCTTGCAGGCCGGCCGGCGCGCGCCACAGCGAGAAGAGAATGGCAACGCGCGCGCGCAGGTGAAGCTTAATTACGGGCTGGATGGCGGTGTACGTACCTTCTCGGAGATGGCGTCCTGGACGACGAGGATGTCGCTGGTGATGGCGTTGATGACCTCGCCGGTGGACGCCTCTGTGTCGAAGACGGCGATGTCCTGGTCCAGCATCGCGCGCAGGTAGGCCAGCCGCATCTTCGCCGCCTGCCGCTCGCCCGTGTGCATCCAGCACGCCACCTCTGCAACACGACACGGCATGTTATACGCGCGAGCGAGCGAACGAACACCGCTGCTGGCTGGCTGGCCACGCATTGCTTGGTGTTAGTGGTTGCACGCACCGGTCCACGACGAGAAGAGGATGACGATGCCGAGGTACACGAAGTCCAGCGAGTACTGCACGCACAAGGGAAACAAATCAACACACGCAAGTAGTACGTCGTTGTCGCCGGATTCTCGCCGAGCTGAATGAAGCTGAGCTCCTGGGAGGGATCTCCGAGACTGCAGGAGATGCCAAATTTTTACCTTGGCGACGCGGCCGGAGACGGTGGTGGGGAAGAGGTAGGCGAGCCCGATGATGTTGATGAGCTTGCCGAAGAAGATGAAGAAGACGGGCACGGAGGCGCCGTGCGCGCACGCGCCAAGCGACCCCACCGCCATCAGCACGTAGTCCCACCGGTCGGCGAACGAGAAGAGCTTCATGAACGGCACCTTGGCCGCCTCCTGGTCAGCCGCCTTCTTCTTCTTCTCCCCGCCCTCTCCCGCGGCGCCGCCGCCGTCCTGGCCGGCGCCATGCACCGATGACGAGCTCATGGCGCTCGTCTCGGACGCGGAGATCGCGGCGTGAGGCCCGCGTCTGCGCTCGTGTCTGGGGAGTGACGATGGTGTCTGTGCCTGTGCCTGTGCCTGTGCGGCGCTTTAAGGAGTCGTGTGCGGTGGTTTGGTCCGGGGCAGGGTGCGCTACGAAGCTGCACTGTTCGTTCACCCGCTGCTGAAGTTGCCGTGGTAGGGGCAGTGAACTTGCCAGCGTTTGTCCCGCGCGCGCATGGCTGGCTTCGCGACCTCCCGTGGTACGAGAGCATAGCATAGCAGAGCAGAGGCAGAGTTAACCGACTCGTTAATGGCGATCGAAGGAGGTGACAGGTTTGACTTGGGTAGGGCCGGAGCGTCCCTCAGCTGGCCATGGCTGCTGCCTATCGCCGATTAGGAGAAGTAATTGGGGGGCAGGGCAAAGAGTAGGTGTAGGGAGTGAAGAGGATTTGTCTGAAATCTTGATTAATTTTGTATGATGATGTTGGAGTCGACAGATAAATGTGTATAGCTACTTTGACAGCTTATTTTCTACTAGTGGGGAAATATAATAAAGAAACTACACATCTGCGCACTAATGTGAAGTCCAACGTTTTTTTTATTTGAAAATTTGAAAGCTGATGTTTATGGTTGGTTGGCGAAGGATGTACTACTGTGTACGTGCATGGAATGATCGATTCCAGAGGCTCTCAGCGTCAATCAATGTCAACGAATAAATTTTGTACTAGGCAGGCTCTACGTAGATGCGCTTTAGAAAATTGAGTGGATAATATATGATGAATTGTTTGTCTATTCTTCAATTCGGTCAGTAGTGGTAGGCACTTGGGACTTGGGAGTTGTAATGTCATAATTAAGTCAATTTTTTGTTTATATTAAATTTGTTTTGCCTCTTAATGAGGTTAGAAGCACATGTACAGTCACGCAATAAAGGATGTACAGTGCAGTACAGTGCAGTACAGTGTAGGTATTTTCCCGTAGCCAATTGGAGTACTTTTGCAGCTGTCTGCTCTACTAACCTCAACGTCCGTTTACGAGTTACTAAGTACACTATACAAGGATTATTAGGAGTGCCACTTAAGCTTTGAGTACTAATGAAGCCAGACACAAATTTCATTCTAACACAGTAACACCACTTGTTCCTAAACGTGCAGTACCAGCACCATGCTCGCAAGCAGGGCCCACACCGAAAACTTGACATGATTTGACAGTGCGGCCTCATCAGCCGTTTAGTTCCCAGACCCGGAGTACTAAATGTACTGTGTGAGTGCCAAAATGGTGAATGAAGAAAAAGGAGAGATTGAATGAGGGAAGGAAAATACGGTTGGGGACGAGATAGGTGACATAGGTCACTGCTCACACGAGACAGATGTGCCGCGCCGAGGTGGGCTCGCGCGCCGCGCCGGTGACGCGCCCAACTTCCCTGGAGAGGCTCACGACGCGCGGTTTATGGCTACGGCGACTTAGAGCTTCTCCAGCAATGGATCTTAAAATAAGGTTTTTATTTTTGTTTTTCAGACCGGCATAGAAAAATAAGGACTTAAAATTTAGCTTCAACTCTAGCAGTAAACTAACTTAAGACCTTATTTTATGTGAGATCTAGTAAAAAAATAGTAGACCTATGAATGAGAAGGAGGATTAGAGGACCCTAGAAATGGAGGCTTGGAAATAGAGTTTGAGAGGGCATACAAAATGAGAGCCTAAGAGCATCTCCAGCAGGCCGTGTAAAACAAAGCCCCTAAAAAGACATTTAGGGGCTGACTTGCAAAATAAAGACCCTGATTTTTGACTGTAACTCCAGCAGTGGCCTTTAAATCTGAGCCCCTATTTAGATGGGACCCATTGTCATTGGCTCAACTACAATCTTTATCTTCTCCTTCTCTCTCCAGCAGCGCCTCCCGCCCTCCCCGCGCCGCGCCACCACCTCCCTCTCTCCCCGCAGCCTCCCTCCCTCCCCGCGCTGTGGCCTCCCTCCCTCCCCGCGCCGCCGCCCCCCCTCCCTCCCCGCGCCACCGCCTCCCTTCCTCCTCGCGTCGCGCCGCCCCCTCCCTTCTCTCCGCGCGGCGCCGCCTTCCTCTCTCCCCGCGGTGCCGGCTCCCTTTCTCCCCGTGGCGCAGGCAGGCGGGGCTTGCGCTCGGGTGGGCGGGGCGCTGGCAGGCCAGGCCATGGCGGGGCCGGCGTGCTGCAGGCGAGCGCAGCGGGCGAGCGAGGTACGACGAGGCTGGCGTGCTGCAGGCAGCAGGCGGGCGGGCGAGGCGCGGCGGAGCTGGCGTGCTGCAGACTGGCGCGGCGGGCGGGCTCGATGTGGTGGCGCGTCCTTGGCCGCCGTGGCTGGCCGGGGGCGGCGCGACCATGGGAGAGGGCGGTGGCGGAGAGCCATGGCGGCGTCACCGTGCGGAGTTCGCGCGCATCGAACTGGGCGACGGCGTGCGCGCGTCGGGCTAGGCGGCAGGGCGGCGCGCTGCTCAGATCCGCGGCGGCGTGACGTGGCGTTGCGGATGGCCGGAGCAGCCGCTCACAGAAGAGAAGGGGAGGGGCGGGGCGGCGTCGCGGATGGCCGGAGAGGCGGCGGCGTCGCATCCCGACGGCGGCGGGAATGCGCGGGAAGAGCGAGGGAGAGGGAGGGAAGGCGCGGGAGGAGGAAAAAGCTGTAGGACCCACGCCAGCTGTGAGATAGGGGGCTGAAGCACGGGCATGTAAATATCAGGCCGGAGAGGTGGATTTGAGGGCCTGCACAAAATAAGACTCCTTTTAGGGGCCCTGCTGGAGATGGATATTTGGCTTAGGCATGTAAATATGGGATAGGGCCCTGTTTAGGGGGTCTGCTGGATATGCTCTAAGTAGGGTCTCTACTGGAGTTGATTTTTTGACTCAATCTCCTAAATAATAGAGTAGAGATCCAACTAGAGGCCTTGCTGGAGATGCTCTTACGATTTAGAGGGGTCCCCTTCGTTTCATTCGCTTCTTCTGCAGAAGCGATTCCGGCAGGTACTCGTTCGAGGCGCGCGCATGCTCCGGCTTGAAAGTTGATTGTTGCGGAAAGTCGTGGATCCGTATGCTATTTCGTCGCGAATAGGGCTGGACTACCGAGCCAGCTCGGCTCGGCTCGGCTCGGCTCGAGCTAGAATGCTGGCTTGGCTCGGCTCGTTACGAGCTCGAGCTGGCTCGCGAGCCAACTCGTTAAGCTCGCCTCCAGCACTCTCGTCACGACCTGAGGAAGAAGACAACAACCACGTCGTCTGGTACATCTTTACGCTCTTGAATATGATTGCGCATTGGGCGGGTAGGCGGAGGTCGACGTCGCGGAGGTGGTCGCGGCCAGGAGAGGAGAGGGCCGGTGACGTGGAGAAACGGCGGAGGGGGAGCCGGCGCCACCGTGTGAGGGGAGGAGGTGGAGGAGCGGCACCACCGCATGATGTGGAGAAGGTTGTCATCGTCCGGCTCGAGCTGCTGTCTGCTGCGGGTCGCGTCGCCTATCCGTGGCTTAGATCTTGACTCGGTCCTCTTCTGCTGTCGCCATCGTCATAGGAAGAGCGGTGAGGACAACGAGCTCGTGCTCGCCATGAGCTTTGGCATTGATGGCTGTAATGTCTGCGACGAGGAAAGAAAGCACCGACAACATCACGGAGCTCTACAGGGCAAGCCTCTCCCATTTCCTGATGGGCTCGTTTAGCTCGCGAGCGGCAGCTCGAGCTAGCTCGTTAAACATAACGAGCTAGAAATATGGCTCAGCTCGCTAGAAAAAGTGAACGAGCCGAGCCGAGTCGAGCCGAGCCAGTTGCGAGCCGAGCCGAGCTAACGAGCCACGAGCTTTTCGTCCAGCCCAAGTCGCGAAACACGCTCTGCGCTGCAAAGGCGTTGATGCAGAGGCGAAGTAGCCCTCCTCTCTCTCAGCGTGCGGAGAAACTGTCCGCATGCAATCTGCCATTACGTATGCGTGTTGTTGATCGGTCACGGCATCGTTTAACTGAAGCAACAGGATTTGGCAAATGGGCTGTTGCTTCATGGGAGTACCCATGAGAAGAGTACTAGTACAATCGGTGTACGTATGTCACAAGTCACAACAGCCACTGGCAGGGGCACGTTCGCTTTCGGCTGAATGGAATCTCCTTGCGGCTGTAAAGAAGCCAGCTTTCGTTCATACAACTACAGAAGAAACGATTACTAGAAACAAGAAGATAAATCAAGAAAAGTTATTACGGTAGAAGTTCATCTCTAGCCTACGAGTCGGCTAGCAGCAGAGCACAACAGTAAAATGCTCGAGCTGAAACAATACGAAGCCGGCGAGCAGCCTTTTCCCGATACTGAACAAGCAAACATCACTTGTCTCCCTGAACAAGGATGGGTACGATTCTGAATATATGATCACATGGAACACCAGCCAACACGAGAATCAGATCTCTACAACATCCAGTCGTGACTTTCAATAGCAATCAACAGGTTGTGCGAACAAGCAAGCAAAAGGTGCTCCATGGGACCAACTGTTCGTGCGAACAAGCCAAATGTTAGATCTGAAAGGTACCAATGGCGACATCAATGTCTTCCTACAGAAGAATTTAGCTGGCGAGGGGGTCATTGCCAACGACAAATGTGGTTGGTTCATGAGCAAGGGAGCATTGAACAAAGGTTAATTGAGCAGGTCCATGGGGCGAGGTGGTACATCAATACTGTCTGATTCTGATCTTGCCGATTACTGTTACTCGGGGTAACATGGTTCAGAGAGGGGGGGGGGGGGGGGGGGGGGGGGGGGGGGGGGGGGGGGGGGTGGTGTTGGATGGAGCAGCATGACAGTGATTGGCAGGCAGGCAAATGTTAAGCTCTATATCAGATTGTCAGCTCTAGGCTTGGCAAGTGTAGAAGTCAAAGCAAAAATTTCGGCCAAATTTGATCAGAGTTTTGTTTCTTCTGATAAAAGAAATCCAGGGTGATCTCAGAACTCTGAGCAAGATGTTAGTGCTGCAGGTTTTTCTCGAACACGCAGGAGAACTGCACGTCTTTGTATTAAGAAGGAGCAAAACGAAGTACAAAAGGACACGCCCAACACAAACACAAAACTCACTCCCTAAAACTAGTTGGTTTCAACATAACATTTGCGCCATTGACTAAGGGGACTCCCACAACTCATATAAGTGAATGGCTGGATGATTTCTGAGCTCATTCAAGGAGACAATGTTGTAGGTCAGGACAATCTTTTCCACCTAAAAAACGAAAGGACTCAAAGGTCAGGACAGAATTCAGAAGAATAGATGAGAAAACAACGCGTCGACTGAGCCAGACTCTGAGTTCGTACGAGCAACAACAAACCTTTCCTGCTGGCCATCTCAACCAACCTTATGGGATATTCCAAGCCTCTAGAGGGGTGCAAAAAGTTTAATAAGACCGAATAGAAGTTATTTCAAGAAGACTACAACAAATTATAAGGTTCAGTATGTAAACCATCAAGAAATAACACAATGCTTAAACCTTTGGTCAGAGATGGTAAGTGTTCAATGTTTCAAAAGTGTATCATAGAACAGAAGAGAACCCACGCAAGCCATTCAGCCACATTCAGCTGTAGGGTTCAGTGCATGAACTGCACAATAGCATGTACACTGGATAGCTGTATCATTATTAAGAGTCGCATGACCTATCTGGACATATTGTTATATGAAGGTTCTGCTATAGCAATAACTCAACAGTTTGGATGAACTTTTTCCTGCTGAGTTTATAAGACTACCACTAATAAAGATAATAAACTGAAAGCAAAACCAAACCTATGTTCACAGGTCATGGCTGCAAACAGCTGTTCCACTTCTCTAGCAAGATTACGCATTACATTTTTCTTTAAAATACGATTAATTTCAGGAACCTTGTAAAGAAACTCATGAAACCAGTAAGAACCCAGCTCTTATCATTAGTTCCTAAGAAGTCTAGGGAGGACACGGTACAAGGTAAGCCAGAGCTCTAAAAGTTCACAAAAATAGTGGTTCTCAAATGGCCTGTAAGAAGAATCACAACGTGTTTGACTGTCATTCAGAAAAAAAAAGGGGGAAATGAATAAATTATAAATAGTCTGAATAAGTTTTAGCTTTTAGAGGTAGTTTGAATTAGGGAAACCTTGGTAGAATCAAAAATCACAATGAACAAGCTGATATTGGTGCACAATGCCCATCTCAAAATCTGATATCACTTGGGGGAATCAGGTAATGTTATAAATGGCGACCAAGGTGTAAATTATCAAATGAAGTCTGAATGTGAATCCAAACATTGGGCCATACAGCTAGCTTTAGGTTCCCCTTCGACATAGTAATGGTCAGTGGTGGCTTCCTGAGATTATTATTGTTACTCACCTAATTACCTCTCTCTCTCTTGAAACGCTCACCTAATTACTTGGTAGCAGGTTACATGTTATGTGTAACAGGTATTCTAGAGCAACAAGTCTGTTTGTTGGGTAACAGGGTTATGTAGCCCAAAAGAAACTCAGCTGTTGTGTTGCCGTATAACTCTTAACTATACTAAACAGACCCGAAGAGTGTGCACAAACTATTATTTCTATAGCTTTCAAGGGAATTTATAACAGTATTATTATCTTAGAATTAGCATCCAACAAAGCCAGACCACATTTTCAGTAAAATTTGCCTAGAGTTGAATAAAATATTGTAATCAAATCTGTTACTATTTACAAGTTAAAATCATCCAGAACAAGAGGGGGAGAAACCTCATGGACTGTAGCAAAGTGATTTCTTCCTTCCAGGACTGCAACATGGTGCTTTGGTAATGGGCTACAGTCACACATACTCATCTCATCATCCAGTAGTGGAAAACCGGATGCTGGCATTCCGAGAGGTCTTTCTGAGCTTCAACACCCTGCGCCTAAACATGGCCTGCTCAAGACCGTCCATGGAAGGCACAATTGTCATCATCTCCAATGCCGGTGCATTCTTGAGCAGGACCTTAACTAGTTCAAATCCACTTTTGCTTTCATCAATGTATTCCATCCTAATTCCCCTGAGATGCTTCATTGTCGCCCCTTTACGACCCAGCACACGATGGAACTCTCCATCATCACTACATCGTCTGCGTTTGCACTGCGTTGGCTGCAAAAACAAATAGCATAATATCGTTAAAATTGAACAGGGTTAGTAGAGAAGTGAGCCAAAAGAGCATATCTCACCACAACAGACACAGATAGCTCTTCCACATTTGGGCAGTTTGAGAGCAACGGTGCAACAGATAAAGCACTTTCTTCTCTCCTCTCTATGATGCACGCTAACTGCCTCACCTTGCCTAGCTGCACCTTTGACCACTCTTCAGGACGAGCAAATTGCTTCAAAAACAATCACAGCTCACTAAATAGATTTACCAGGCAAAATCACATCATCACATAAAGAGTACGAGCTATACTAACCTCAATGCACCAGGGTGAAAGCAAGAGGCTCCGTACATTCCCGACCAAACTAATAAGCTCTCTGAGAGTATCGTCGCGGGGCTTGACCTGTGGCTTCTCTATGGCAAGACGGACTTCGTTCAAAGAGATGTCTCCATCGACAATGTGCCTGGTTGCCACTTCACCAGAGTAGCGGAGGGTGCGCAGCTCCGGCATCTCGGAGACGGCAACAGATGATTCCTGCGTCCATGAACAGTCCTTGATGACAAGGGAGCAAAGCCGCGATGGACCGGCAAGGTGGAGCGCACCAATGTGGCATTGCTCAAGGATTAGGCAGCGAAGCTCGGTGCAGTCCGCGATGAGGTCCCCGAAGTCACCGTTTCCAGTGAGCGAAAAAGAGGAGAGGTGTAGGCGGGTCAGGCGGGTGAGTGGGGAGAGCGAAGGGAGCGGAATTGCGTAGTGGTCGAGGCGGAGGGTCATGGACGTGAGGCTGGTGCAGGCGAGGAGTGAGGGCGGGAGGACGGCGTGGCGGGAGCGCGGGAGGTGGAGCTCCAGCCGCTCGACGCCGCGCGCCGCCGCCGCGGCGAGCCACGACGCGAGGTGATCGGCCGCGGAGGCGGCGAACGCCTGGTCGAAGAGGCCCTCGAGGGCGAGGCGGAGGCGGCGGAGCGGCGAGGAGCCCGCGAGCGCGGCGGTGGCGGCGGCCGCGAACGCCGCCCTGCGGCGCGGCGCTTCCGGGAACGCGGCGGCGAAGTCGAGGTCGAGCGCGGGCGCGGCGGCCAGCGCGCCGCGCCACCGGCGCGAGACGGCGGAGGCGGCCACCGCGGACCGGAAGGGCAGCTTCGACACGATCAGCCCCAGCACCTCCGCGGGGAACCCCTCGAACGGGTCGCGGCCGCCGCCATCGTCGTCGCCACCGCGGCCGTAGTCCTCGCGCCGGGCGAAGTAGGCGTGCGCGTAGGTAAGCCCCGCGGCCTGGTTGGGGATGAGGTGCTTGGTGCGCATGGCTCCTCCCCACGCTCCTCGATCGGAGCACCTCGGAAGTAGAAGTACGGCGCAAGCAGGGGAACCGAAGCGGCGGCGGGCCCGGGGCCGCTGACGATCTACGCTTTTATGGCTCGCCAACCCAATGCCTTTCCGCGGCGCACGCAGGTGCTTGGATTCGCTCGCGTGGGAGGCGGCGGCACCCGGCACTGGGTTGGAGTTGGCCGCAATGCTGTGGGCGGCGGGGGACCGGTGGTGACGCCGCGCCGGCGGATCGCTGGATTTTTGGGACCCTTTTCCTGTGATGCGGGCGAACGTAGCGCGCGGGTGATTTGGATCGGCGTGGTGGTAACTGATCCGGCGAGCGCGTGCGGAACGTGCAAACGTGCCGCGTGCGGGTCGGGGAGGCAGGAGGGAGGGGTTTGGATTTGGAGCTTTCGTCGGTTTCTAGACGCGGTTTTGGCTTGGTGTAGTATACATCGGATCGCATTACTTTCGTGAGTTAGAGTAGGATTGCTCTATAATCTTGCTGTTCTTTTTTTTTTTGAAGGGATAATCTCGCTGTTCAACCACCATACTCACCATGCAATGCATATTCTGAAGGGAAGCAACAATTTCATTAAGTTTCTTTTAAGTTTCATCTTTTATACTCTATCTGTTTTAAAATATATGCAGTTCTGACTATATTTTTAGGTGTCCAGATTCATCGAAAGATTCATTCTATGAATCTGGTACAAAGCCAAAACTGCATATATATTTTGAAACGGAAGGAGTAGTCATATAATGTTCTATGAATCTGAACATATAATTATCCAGATTCAGAGAATGTTTAATGAACTTAGTACAAAACCAAAACTGTATATATTTTGAAAGGGAGGAAGTAGTTAAAGACAGTGGACAGTTGTAGGTTGAGCAAACCCTGTGAAGCTGTGACAGTCGAGCGGAAGATTCGGCATATTGTTTCAGTCAATTTGGTGCCACACGCGTAAAACGTGCGGCTGCTTGCGGTACATGCATTGACGCCTCTTGTTCAATGGTCATGTCTTGCAGTTTTTTCAGCCTCCCCTCCAGCACTAAACACTTTGGTCTCCAGATCAGATGTTTGGGGTGCCATGGCTCGAGCTTCCCCAACGGCTAACGATGGCGCTTGGGTGAATAGGGGACTGACAGCTCTCGAGGCATGAGAGGAAGGGTTTGATAAGAGCCAGCAGCCGGCTCTATCCTTGAGCACGGCCTAAGAATCCTCCACATCAATGTATATAATCTTTCCATTCAGAATTATAGCGTTTTAGCTCTGAGCACAGAGATTAAAGAGAGGTGAAAAAAATGAGTGCGTAGAAAACAAGGAGGAGAGAGATACAAATAAAGATGTAAAGAAAAGAGAGAAAGATGCATCCGAAAGTGAAAACATCTTATAATTTGAGAAAAGTTAAGAAGGCTAAGTGACTTGTAATTTGGAACCGAGTGAGTATCTTTTTTCTGTTCATGTCAATTGGTGAAATTTTACTTCAAATACTGTGGTTGGAAGCTGTGTTGCTAAAAGGAAGCAAGGACTCCTTTTGAAACAGAAAAAGAGCCAGTATTGATGTGGCAGATATGCATTATACAGTAAAAAAAAACACAAGATTGGTCCGTTCAACATAACATTTCAAGTACTTCACATCATACTATCCAACATTGCAACAAAAGTACTTCACATTACTATCCAACATTGCAACCAACAGGTGTTGTTTTGTTTCTCCTCCCCTCTCTTTACAATGAATGTAACTATAACTATCGAGAAATTATATACCTGTACCAGCCGAGTACAACATCGCAAGCGAAAGCTTTCAAGGAACCGTGGTTCCCATAATAACAAGAGAAAGTATCATCACTGCACCTACAATTAGACGTGACATCTGCTATCATCACCACCGATGATCCGCTTATTGCTCTGTGGTACCAAGAGGGTGGTTGATTCCTTACATCTGGACCATCTCGGGGTACCGGTCTCCTCGTTGCTCCAGAACTTGGCAACCAGCATCTTTACGAAAGCCCTGAAGTCAACAACAAATGAAGTTACAATCTCCCTGCACAACATGGCCATGCGTCATTAACAGTGCTATTATCATTTGATAGCAATATACTTTGCCTAGAACCATGACATAATTTAGCATCATTAAGAATATGCAAACATAAAACATCGTAACATTCAAAATTAGACTGAAAGCTTAAACACTGTTTTTTGGATCAAAAGTTGTGGAAGCATCACATTTTGTTATAATAGGTTGTATCATAGTTTTCATTTGTGCAGCGAATCCAACAAAATCAATGCTCTTTTATGCAGTGAATATGTAAAGTAGGAATTCATGACCAGAAGGGATGCTAGCAAACATTTAGCATAACATAAAGAAACTTCTGCAAACATCTTGAAAACTCAATTGCTAAAGAACATCAGAGTAAATAGCTATGGCAAAGTTGCAAGCCACAACAAACAGAGGCCAGAGTTATCGAATGATCATTTTGCTAAGCCAGTTTTATCAACATCAGCCATTGAACTATCTTGTTTTATGCCAATTAGCTAGTCATCTTCAGGCGTGTAATGAGACTTTAAAATACCTTATGTTCTCACAATGACACCCATGCTGCTACAACTTTAAGCTACAGCGTACCAACTACTGTTGAACAGTTCACATCAGTCTATATGCATATTATTGCAGATTAGTGTGGGAACTGGAAGCTTTTGGACATTAAAATTTCCAAAATAGAAAATAACTTAAGTTAATCTTGCATGTCATAATTATTTGACTCAAGTTTGGATCATGCTTCTCATTCATTTGGAAGTTACGAAATTAGTGGTCTCTCACTAAGAGTCTGATGTCCTTAAAAATAAGGATACAGCCAAGAAAGCATTCATGAGAATTCGGTCAGAAAACAACACTGCACAAAGAAGCGAAATTCTTCAAGTCAAGCAAATGCTGAAATAAAGTGTTCGTCAGTAGTTCAGTCAGAATAAGAGCATTAAGGCAAGACAACACAAGGTTCTAGCATTATCTATTTCTACATTATGTTACTCTAGGCAAAGCCTTGAAAAATACAGTTTTCTACACAATCAAGAGCTGCAGCCTTCTGAATTTACCACTGCAGTAATCCCCTCTTTTATAGTTTATTAGTAAAAGTAGACCAGTGACAAGGAACATGGAAGGAAAACCATAATGAAACATTGCAAGCTGTTAAATAAAAAGATTTTAGGAGAGGAGCAACATCTACAGACTCTTCCATTTGGACAAGTTCAGGTCCCTAGGTGCCCATGGACATGGTCAGGCTAGATATTTACAGTTCTAAAGCTAGAGACAAAATCAGACACGCTTCACGCAGTAGAGTTCATGCACTTTATGCAGTAGCTGCCAAAAAAATTATGAAGCACTCGAGTTTGCACAAAGTAGCAGGAATTGAACATTGCAGACAGAAAAATAAAAGCATGAGGCATAACAATGGGTAATTACTCAACACGAAAGTGCATTAGTTCTCAGACAAATCGAAGGATACTTACAGTGGTGAACATGGTGAACGACCCCCATTGACATAGTACACAAACAAGTATGAGTCATAATGTTGTCCTCTTATGTAGTAAAACATCGGAAGTCTTCTGACTAGCTTAAATAGCATCTTCTTGTAAAAGCTGATAGCAGGCTGGTTATATGAAATGACATGCAGGTACACACCCCTGCAATTCGATATACTTGCTGCATATTTAATCACCTCTCGAACCAACGAAGATGCTGCAAGTGAGAATTCTTGAGAGGGTCAGCATAATTCACGAGCAATAAACTATACATAAGATGATGAGACAAGGTATCAAACCTATGCCGAGGTTTCTGTAGCGATCCACTACACCGAGTGTCAAGATATACACAAGTGTCAAATCCTTGCGTGAACTGTTATACCTAAACAAGTCCTCAATCTGAAAATTCAAATCATTAGCTCCACCGAGCTCACCGTCTACATAATGGCATTTTCAGAAACACATGTATGGTATACCTCGCTATCTTTTGCCGCAATCATCCGTGTGGTTACAAAACCTATTATCTCGCCCCTGCCTTCATCCGATCTGCTGGTGTCCACAGCTCCCCAGGAAACAATACCATGGCCGTTGACAACATTCAAGAAGAACTCCCTCTCGTACCTGAACGAAAATGAAACAGGAATTAGATGACCAAATGGTCCAGCATAAACAAAATAACATGATCAAATGATTCAGAATTGGTAATTCATTCGGCAACATGTCGCAAAACTGGTAAGAGTAAGTAAACTCGTTGTCAAAAGCGGTGTACAGCAACATAAGCAAGAACAACGAGCATAAGAAGCATTCGCCTCAAGCATCTACCTAATGGGAAAGAGAGCGAGATGAATCTTCTCAAGAGCTTCGAGGTCTGAGGGCTGGATAGGGCGATACTCTATGGTGGGGTAGATTTCGGATCTCGGGTCCAACATGAGCAGCTCCGGCAGCGGCGGCGGCGACCGACTAGGTTGTTCGCCGGAAGGCTCAGGACGCGTCGCGGGAGGCCAAAAAATTTCCCCGCTTCGTGGCGTGTTTTCGCGTCCGCGCGCGTCAGCCGCGCCACGACGAATCGCAGCGGGCTCCGCGGTGGCACCCCCGCGAGGAAATAGGGGGGGGAAAGGGCGGCGCGGCGCCGGAGGCTGATCGGTGAGCTGGATAGATACACGGATGGCACAGAAGTGGAAGCGAAAGGGGCCGGATCGCGAGGCGGGAGGGAGCGATGAGTTGGTGCACGAGCGGCGGCGACCTGGACGTGAAGGAAGGACCGAGGAAGGGAGGAAGGTGGAGGCTGATCGGCGGGTTTGGGTGTCATTAGCTGAAGCTAAACTGTTGCTGGGTTTGTAATCCAAACAGGTACTCTTTCTTTTTCGTTCGCTCAGCCCTGTTCTCTAGAAAATTCGCTTCATCCGTCCAATTTACCTTTGAGATTCCGGAGTATGAATTTAATTCTTGTGGATTTCAAATCCAAATTATAATGTCAAAGAACTAATGGTCTAATCTAATTTTAGTAAATTGGAGATCCAAGGGAGGGTGGCAAGAGAAAGTTTAAGATAGAAGTTCATGATACATCTTTCGCAGAAAAAAAAAGTAAAAGTTCATGATACATGACACTGGTAACTACATATATTACAACATAATCATAGCATAGGTAAGACATGCCTCGAAGAGATAAGTTCCCCTACGGACTACTCTTAAGCGTCGAGTCCACAGGTATACAAATTGAACCATCACATGGTCTACTCCTCATCTGGCATGGTGCTACCCGCATCGGAGAGAACGTCCTCATCCATATAGGACGATGGTGTCTCAAACTCCAAACCCGACGCGCTTTGAACGGCAACCTCATCATCTACGGCAAGGGGTTGTGGGTTATGATGCTCCATATGGATTTGTATCAGCTGCTCGAAGTCATTATGAGCATCGTCAACTTCAGCTTGGAGTAGATGAATCAAGCGTTTGATGGATCAAGCGTTCAGCTTGGCCAAGATTGTCTTGGGCTGCATATTATGAAAGAAATTTGGTACAATTTTGCAGCTAGTAACACAAAGTCTACTAGAAAACACATCAAAACTAGGGGCCATGGCCCCCTTTAGCCTACGTGAAGCTCCATTTATGCTTCCTTTATGACCTCTTTGGTTCTTGCCACGCTCTGGCTTTCACGTTGCGACGCGAAATGACCAACAAGCTGGTGGCGGTCATAGATTTTTACGGTGAACTGAATTGTGCCAGGTTTGATAGCTGCCGAACATTCTGTGAAGGCGAGTAATGGCTGAAAAGCAAATACAGTTAAGTATATATTAATTGTTTACTGAACCCATTTAGTCAAAAACATATCATTTGCTTTCAATGGGTGGCGCAGTAGGCTCATTCCATTCCGATGCATCACTTAAGATACAAAATATTATACTTCATCCGTCCACAAATTAATATAGTGCATTTTAGATTTCATATAATTCAAACTTTGACTCACAATAGTAAAAAAATATTAACTATCATAACTCTTTTTAATTAATAATTTATTTTTCTAGATATTGTTGCTTAAAGTTTAAAAAATGGCTTAGGAGAAACCCAGAAAGTGCTATATTTGTGAACAAAGGGAGCACGTAAAATGCATCTCATCACGTATTGTCATGTGAATTTGAAATACAACACTAACTTTTGTACAAGGTGAATATGAGAGAAGAGAGAAACCAACATATAAATAGCAAATATATGTGGTCTGAAACAAGGAGTACACGAGAGAAGAGAGAAACCAACATACTAATCAATTTTCTTGCGTTACGTTTTGTAAACAAAAAAATGTTTGATCTCAAAATTTGTAAGGTTGTACTTTGGGGGACACATTTTTTGTAAGATTGTAGCTGACAACATGATTAAGAACCACCTATAGTTTCTTTTTGGGGTTTCCCGCACCTTTTTGATATATTTTGTGCCTGGAGTTATCGGTATCTCTTGTGCTTGAGTATTGTGTCATGTTTGTATGATGTTGGTGCTTCGTTCACATGCTAATCAGTCGCAAAATAAGAGTAAGATCAGCTGGTTGTCTATTGTAATGCAACCAATCCATTTCGATTCAAGTCGTCTCCCCGTACAGCAGGTCGACGCTTGCCCGGTTGCCCCAGCTATCCAACGTCGCGTTTTGTAAGCAATGAGTAAGATTGTGTGGCAAGCTAGCTTGCTAGACATGGCAAGTGTAAAGTTTGCCCGGGGTAGACTCAATTTCTTGTAAGGATACGTATGCTTTTACTGTGTTTCGAAAAAAATAGCTAAACCAGTTACCGGACACATGATAATTGATAAGTTACGGATCGTCATGGTCGTTTGCATTTTTGTACACCAACAATTTTTCTGTGCAATTAAATTTATGAATTTCACCCTTTGCAAAAAAAGAAAAAATTTCACAGTTGGGCCGTGAACCGAGCCTCAATCAATCGGCCGGTTCCACCAATTTTGCCTTGGACCTTGGGCTTCGCTTTTTAGGCTTTGTCACAGTCTCTCTTCTTCTGGAAAAAATCAGTCTCTCTTCTTCGCCAACTCTCCCTACGAATCCGAAAACAATACTCGCCGGGATTCCCTAGAAAGCAAAAAAAGAAAAGAAAACTGGTCAGAATACTCCAATGTCAAGCGGGTGTTCGTCTTCGTCCCCGCCATCGGCGGCGGAGGTTGGGGAAGGATACTGGGAGGCGCGGGATGAGGCGGTGGCACGGCTGGGGGCGATGGCCGCGAGGGGTGGGGAGGTCGAGCTCTCGGCGGAGCAGTTGGAAACCAATAACCAGCTCCAGGAGGACGAGGTAATGTATCACCTGCCTCAACAGCTTATTCGTCGGTCTGCTTCACAAGAGCGCCCCGAGAAACTTGTTAGTACCGGATAAGACCATAAGGTTGAGTTCGATTAGTACCGGGAAGAATGGTGAAAATCTGGTGCTGCAAAAATTATTTTGAGCGAGGTTCTATACAAGTACTTTGTAATTGTCTCGCCTACTGTTCTGGAATCTCGATCTATTAGCGGAATTGCGCTCCTATAACATGAAGATTAGCTTTTCGTTTGTTAAAGTATCTAGGTTTTCATGTCTTGCGTGGCTTTCAGTTTCAGCTATAATTTAGGATGGTAACTTTTTGTTCAGCACCAAGGAAAATTGTATTGTTAAATTGATAAGTAGTTACTGTGTTGACCCAATTGCCATGTAAAGTACTGTTCTTATAAAGGCAATTGCATGAAATGATGTTCAGGTTCTGGCACTGCAAGCCATTTATGGGGATGACATGGTGATCTTGGAGGATAAAGCCGGTAGTCGTTCATTTCAGGTTTGTTCCAGAGCTTTCGAGCCTCATGAATTATCTCATTCTACAAGAGAGTGATGTTCATGTCTTTTCCCCCAGGTTTTTGTGCGGTATCCACTTCCTAGCGGCACTCAGGTGTTCTTGAATCTTCATCCAGAAGGAGCTATGGTTGAAAATGAAAATGACATGGGACGAGATGGTGGTCAACTCATTTGTGCTTGCAGCCTAAAGCATTTGCCACCTGTGGTGGTAACATGTTTGCTGCCGCGGTCATACCCCAGTACATGTGCTCCTTATTTTACCATCTCAGCCAAATGGTTGGACGAACCAAAAGTTTCATACATCTGTACCATGTTTGATGAGATTTGGACTGAGTTGCCCGGACAAGAGGTAGTGTATAGATGGGTGGACTGGCTGAATAGCTCTTCGTGGGCTTGCATTTCTTTGAAGGACAACATCGTATTTGCTCCAGATAAAGTTTCAGATGCCGCAGATGAGCGTGCTATTGCAAGGAGATTTCTTGTTGATTCTACTATTCCTCTGATGCAAAGTTACAATGAGAAGAGACATCATGAAATATTTCTGCAAAGCCTCCATGAATGCAGAGTTTGTCTCAGTGAAAATACAGGTAAATTTCTAATAAATTATTGTATGTGTTTTTTGATGACTTATATACCTTTTTCTTAAAGTGATACTACTCCTCTCTGCCCTATTTTGTACATGATGTAACACTCAACAAAAATAATTACCTCAAACCCATCATAACTTTTTTTAGTAATAAAATTAAGAACTGGGTGAGAAAAATATTTTTTCATAAAACAGCAGTGTCAGGATCAGTGAAACTAATTTAGACGGGTTCGATGCTCACTTAGCTACCTTCCCTTTATCTCCCAAAAAGGAAAACATGCGTACCATGGCATCTTTTAAGTGATTGATGCTTGAAGCTTATCTATTAGTATTTGACTCTATTTTCCTCTCTTCATTTTTTTACTCTACCAGGTAGAAATTTTATCAAGCTCCCATGTCACCATTTGTTTTGCTTGAAGTGTATGGAGTCACACTGTAAAATTCATGTGAAAGAAGGGAATTTAACCAAGCTCACATGCCCTGATACAACTTGCCGCAGCCTGCTTCCACCATCGACATTGAAAAGTATTCTGGGAGATGAAGGCTATGCGCAATGGGAATCATTTGCGTTACATAAACTCTTAGATACAATGCCTGATCTAGTCTATTGCCCCAGGTGTCGTGCTGCTTGCTTGGAAGTTGACAATGATGCTCAATGTCCAGAGTGTTTTTTCACTTTCTGTTCTTTGTGTAAAGAACGCCGCCATGTAGGAACAGCTTGTGTTACTCCAGCCGAAAAGATACGCATTTTGAGGGTAAAACTTCTTAATCTGTTTAGAAATTAATTTTGTTTTGTTTGGGTGAAATCTTGTGTGCAATTAGCAGCATCTGGTTGTGTTGGTGATTAATTAATATATGAAGTTAAATTATTGGTATTGTGCTTTTCAAAAATAGTTTGAGGTATTGTGTTTTCCTTTGCCTAGTGTTTGTCCACATCTATGCTGTGCATGAACTTAATAGTCCCTCTAGCAAAATCAAGTAACCCTTTTTGGTACCATGTAAAACTTTTTAAACCAAGCTTAATACAAGTACAAAAGATATACCAGCCCTGCAAAGTTAGGTTTTAGGGGCTGTGTCATTGTCCATAACATCACTTGGTGGTGACTGGAGGGATTATTGTTGTAGACACATAATTCTACAGCAACTATGTTCTTGTGTGACAGATTGAAGAACGAAATGATATGATTTATTTGATCAAATGAGCATGTGTATTTTGCAATGTTTAATGTATATAAATGGTTCATTTGAGATTTATTCTGTATGATGTTGTTCTTCTATACTATGCATTCACATTGTCATCACGCAATACACTCTTTAACAGGAACGGCATCAGAAATATTCCCTGCCAGAAGAACAATTGTTGAGAGAACAGAGGGAAATAGATGAATTGCTAAATGTTTGTGCAGCGCTTCGTGATTCTAAGCAATGCCCCTCATGTAAGATGGCTATCTCGAAAACTCAAGGCTGCAACAAGATGACGTGTGGGAACTGTGGAAAATTCTTCTGCTATCGTTGTAACCAGGCAATTAGTGGATATGACCATTTCTGGTAATGTTTGTATCATGTGCAAACATTTCATGTTGAAGTTTTTCTCAGAACCTAAAATATTGTTACTACTCCAGGGGAGGAAATTGTGTGCTGTTTGAAATCCTCAACCCAGGGAGAATGTATGGACTGTTTGAAGAACGGGATGACAATGAGGACTCTGACGACGATCCTGAGGAGCTAGAGCCTGAACTGGTATGGCTTTATCCTTGTCCCATCTGTGGCCGAAATAATGGAAAGGTAGGTAACAGTCTCTATTCTCTATTCTCTTTGCATCTGGATCATGATAACTTTCATCAAAATCTGCTTAGTGTCCCAGAATGCGATATGCATTTATTTATGTTTTCTGCTTTGCTACACTAAAGCAATGTTCATGCAACTCGTGTTTGTTTAGTGTGTATTCTCTCATGTCTGTTGATCTTTTTATTTTTCCTTTGATATGCATATTGTTATGGTATATTGTTTCAATTTACTCTTGTTATAATATTGTGTGAGTTGTGACTCATTGGTTCGAAAAAAAATAATATTGTGTGACTTCCAAAGATGTGCAGATAGTTTCTATATGTATTTCTTTCTGTGTGAAAAGTTCAATGGATCCTGCTGCATATTCTCGCTTAGTCACTTATGAATCATAGCCACTTACAAGAGCACTGAAAAAACATATAAATAAGTGTATGGTTTACTAACGTCTCACTGCAATGTTGTTTCTTATTAACAGTGGGGCACCAACAATCATATATTGTGCATGGGATGCCGAGGCCACTACTGTGCATTATGTAGGAAGCGGGTCTTGAAGAGCTCTCAACACTATGGACCAAGAGGCTGTCAGCAACACACAGATGATCCAGATCCTAATTAGAGATTTCAATGGTGATGTGCAGAATCTCCTTTGTACAGAGCATGTGGCCACGTCTGTTGCCACATCGGCATTTTACTCTAATCGAAAGGCTTCTTGCAGCGGAGTCATTGTAATTTTTCTGTTGAGGTTCCATATAATTTCGCAATGTTGATGTCGAGAGCAGAAAGTTCCCCTTGTAAAACAGGGAATTGCACTGATTATGTAGAGTGAAGATGGAGCTGTTTGTGTTCACAATTTTTGTATTGACCCCGCGGGGAATTGCCAGCACAAACCTTTTGATTGATATGCGAGTGAAGCATTACATGACTTTTGTATTCGAAATTTCACACCAGTTATTGTGAAGCCTCAAAGTTCCATGGGTAAACTCTCAGATGATACCTCGCCTACTATATTTACCTGAATATTCGAGAGGACCAAAGGTAGCGTTCGTTCGGACTCATGAGCTTGAATATCGCCTCAGAAAACACAGTCAAGAATATATAAACCGTGTACCAATTGATCTTCTAATCCCACCCGTATTTCCAAATGCTCATCGGCCAGAAGTTCTGGCGAAACGGGAGTCTGGGAGCCACGTGCTATGTAAGCTGCAGCAGTTCGCATTATACACGGTGACTGCCAGCTTGTTTTCGAGAATTTTTGACATATAACCTACAAGCATATGGTGCGTGAGGCAATGGGCTAATTCACCCGAGCCTTTGCGCAAGACGGACACCAGGTGAGACCACAGTACCGCGGCGAAATAAAACTTACCATGTCCGGGGAATCATCGTCCTCTGCGCCGGCCGACGAGTTCAGTGCCGGGTTCTGGGTGGCAGGGGATGAGGCCGCGGCGCGGCTGAAGGCAATGGCCGCCGAGGCTCGTGTTGAGGGCGAGGTCTCGGAGGAGCAGTTTCAGGTTAACAACCAGATACAGGAAGATGAGGTAACAGTATGCATGCTGCGATCGCTTTGAACTGTCTTTGAACCGTGTAGTGCGATCCTAAAATAGTTGGATTTTTTTTTTGAAAAAAGAAAAAGGACTCCTCAACATTGGAGTGTATATTTTTGCAAGTGTTTCGTGGTCACCATGCGTGTGTGCAATCCTAATTTGAACTGCTATTGCTACTAAAAACAGCGTTTAATGTGCAGGTGCTGGCACTGCAAGCCATCTACGGAGATGACATGGTCATCTTTGACAACATGGAAGGCCTTCGGTTTTTCCAGGTAACTGAACCGCATCAGAAGCACTCTGTCATCCTTAATCTCGTGCAATTTGTGCTAAAACATAATGTACATAATTGTTTCCCCTTCCATCAGATTTCCCTACACTATCAACTTCAAGGCGAGATTAAAGTGTACCTGAATGTCTGCCCCAACGAAGCTACCGAAGCCAGCGACGAAGAAGACGACAACGACCGGCTCTTGTACGCCTGCAACCTGCAGCATTTGCCACCCGTGGTGCTGACCTGCCTGCTACCGCGACGGTATCCAAGCACCTGTCCACCCTGCTTCGTGGTCGCGGCGAAGTGGCTGGACGAGCCAGAGGTCTCAAGATTCTGCACTGTTCTTGATGAGATCTGGACAGAGCTGCCTGGGCAGAGGTGGTGTACAGATGGGCGGACTGGCTGTGCAGCTCCTCCTGGTCCTGCATCGCTTCGGATGATCAGTTGGTGCTAGGTCCAGACGCGAACTCAAGTGGCGGCGATGAACGCGCGATCGAGAGAAGCCGTAGCCTTGATTCCACCATCCCTCGGATGCGCGACTACAGCGAGGAGAGAGCAGTCCAAGTATTCGATCGAAGCATCCATGAGTGCGGAGTCTGTTTCGGTGAAAATGCTGGTGAGAGTTGCTCTCTTGAATCCATTGATGACTGATCAGATTCAGATCAGTGTTTAAACCGATGACATTTTACAGGCAGCAACTTCATGAAGCTCCCTTGCGACCATTCGTTCTGCGTCAAGTGCATGGAGTCCTACTGCAGCATCCACGTGAAGGAAGGCAGCGTGACGAGGCTGACGTGCCCGGACACGTCGTGCCGCAGCCCGCTGCCGCCGTCCGCGCTGCGGCGCCTCCTCGGCGAGGACGGGTACGCGCGGTGGGAGTCGCTGGCGCTGCGGAGGACGCTCGACACCATGCCCGACGTGGCCTACTGCCCCCGGTGCAACGCCGCCTGCGTGGCCGCCGGCGACGACGCGCAGTGCCCGGCGTGCTTCTTCACCTTCTGCGCGCGGTGCGGGGACCGGCGCCACATCGGCGGCGCCTGCGTCCTCCCGGAAGAGAAGCTCGCCGGCCTGCTGGTAATTAAGTCGTCGGCGATTGTTGGAGAAGGCTCGGCTTTTTTTTTTTCCAATCTTCGCTGATCGACTAATTGACGACACGGCAGGAGCGGCAGAAGCAGCTGGCGAGGCCGTCGGTGAGCGAGCTGATCAGCATGTCGGAGGAGCAGCGGCGGCGGGAGGAGAGGAAGGTGGAGGAGCTGCTGAGCCTGCGCGAGGTGCTCCGGAGCACGCGGCAGTGCCCGTCGTGCGGGATGGCCATCGCCAAGACGGAGGGCTGCAACAAGATGGTGTGCGACAACTGCGGCAAGTTCTTCTGCTACCGCTGCAACCGGGCCATCAGCGGCTACGAGCACTTCGTGTGAGCACTGAGCACTGGTTAAAACGTTGATTCACTTGTTGCGCTTACTACATACGAGCAGCTCGTTGTTTAACTCTTGGCGTTACGTTCGATCGCGTGCAGGAAAGGGGAGTGCGGGCTGTTCCAGCGCGTCGGCAAGGGGAGGTTCCCGGGGATGATGAACAACCACCCGGATTTGGACGAGGACGTGGAGATCGCGGAGCCCGGGTGGATACGGGCGATCAGGTACCCCTGCCCGACCTGTGGCGCCAAGCGCACCAAGGTTAGCAGCGACAGCGACGTCGACGCCTCCGCCATTGCCCATTGCAATCCAGCTACTTAACTTGCTCAGATTTGGAAACTCATCAGCTAGCGGCTTTCATTTGATTTTACAGGCTAGCGGGGGGAACAACCACCTGATGTGCCGGGGCTGCCGGACCCAGTACTGCGCGCTGTGCTTTAAGAGGGTGTGGAAGGCCTCCGAGCACTACGGCCCGTTAGGGTGCCAGCAGAACAGCTGAGATTTGCAAATAGCCGGAGTTTTCCACGTCAGCAATTTACCAGAGAAGATATGCAACGGAAAGAAAGAAAGAAAGAAACAAGGTCCATTGACGACATGTATCACCTCTTGATAACTAGTACTACAATTTCTGTGTATTCACAGCCTCCATGGTTTGAACAAAAGTTGCTGATTAGTAATTAGTAGTTCCGTAAGACAGCCCCACTTATAAACCTATGGTTCAGTACAGCCTCAGCAATTGGCCGCTTGCGGTAATCAGGATTAAGCATTGCCTGTTGAAGAATAAATCACAGTTAGTATCTTTGCTGAATATATACGTCCTAGGTCAGTAGATGCATTTTCAGTTCACCATTGCAATACTGCTCATGCTTTGCAGCAGTAGAAGTTTAACGAACAAATGAGTTATGGCATGGCAGAGGCAAACCTGCAGCAACTCCCAGCCAGCGCCATCCCCTAAATCTAGGAAATTTACTGCATCTGCTAACCGGTCATCCTCCAGGCAATACCTACAAGATTTGCGAGGATAAACAAGCATGTGTGAACAACCTGAATATCATGACTAGAGGCCAGGTCTAAAAATGTGTTCTATCCACTGAACATGGATTTCTAGCAACTCATACTCTCTTGCAGCATAGATGTCAAGCCGGAAGGTGCTCTCCAGAAGTCTCTACAAAAGCAATCGGTATTGTGGCAAGTGACTGAGTGGACTGCAGAAAATAGTATTCCTCTTACATGAACATAAAGTTAAATATGACCTCAATTACCTGCAAGGAGATACCGTCTATAATGCCTGCTTCGCAGAATGGAATAAACGCCATGTACGCAACAAGCAGACCAGCTCCATAACTGTTTCGTTCAGTACAAGTGAATGTCAGAGTTCCTTTTTTTTTTCTCCCAAAGGCAAGTAAATAAAATTAAAACACTTGCATGTCATCAGCTATTCCAAAGGCTCGCTTCTCCAAAGGAGTGGATGCTCCAGCAGCAGATGCTCGTCGCCACAATCCATCCGACAACGCTCCAGCCCCAGCAGATGAATACCTGTCACATTGAAAGTGTATGTTTTCTAAGAGATCATCTCACTAAAATTAAACACGGGTAGGAAGGGGATAAACATTAATTATACCATGAGACATACCCAATATCTACAGAAAATGCCAAATCTCGCAGCCTTGGAATTAAATAGCGTCCCTCGTTTTCCATCACTGTGCTATGAAACAGAAATTACACTCATCAGTGGTTAGATGAATATAAGCAATACACTGCAGAATGAAATCTAAAGAATGTACACAGCATACTTGAGAACAACAGAAGAAGGTCCAAGGCTTTGATGCAGTCTATCATGATTGTGCATGTGGACAAGGCCACACATAGCTCCATTAAGGAGCCTAAGAACAAAGTATCTCCTTAATTCCAATTTGTATGCTCGACTGAAAGGGTTCCAGAATGGCAGGTCTCCAGAATCCTTCGATTGCCTTTCACTGGTAAATTTCGCATAGTCAGCAGCACTATATCTCCCATCATCCCGGAAAGCAAGCCACTGTTATAAAGCTGTCTCAATATCTCACGCATTGTTTGGGGAGCATGAACACAACAAAACTATTTAGTAAACCTGCTCTCCGGTCGCTGTCTCAAAGGCCCCTAAAAGAAATTGAATGTTCTCGCAGATGTCCCTACGGTCACTCTGAAAGTAGAAGCCAAGGGGGGAAATAATATTGTTAATCTCGCATCTAACATAATCGTCAGTTTCTGTTAGATGCTTTCTAACCTGAAGAAAAGAATGAGTCCTTAGCTCATTCAGTGCCATCAGATCAGCTTCAGAAGCACCAGCACGGGCTCCAGGGTATACCTTTGTTTCAAATCCTATGTCTTAGCACAATAGATGGTCAATGTATTCATCTATCTATGACATAGAAAGGTAACTACCATACAACGCAACCAAATTGAAAAGTGGTGCCCTGCTATAAAATCATCATTTCAAGACACTGTTGAATTAACGACCACACCATTTCGATTATTAACGCGTGTCATGTATACTGCCTTTTAGTTTTACTATTAACAAGTAGTACAGTTTATCAAAGATTACAAAACAAACTATCCGCTCATTACTATAAAATGACATGTGATTATTAGTGATGTGAAAAATCAGAACATACCTTAAATACAGTCTTTGTACCCCTCAACGGACCTTGAACAACTCTTCCCTCGTAAAGTCTGGAAGCAGGCCATGATATACCGATAATAAGTACTCTGCCTTCACAAAATTATTATATGAACACCTCAGCTATGTGCCAAGGGGGGAAAAAAGGCATATGAATTAGAAGGAAATAACTTAATATTCACTTCTCCTTCTCCAACATCTTGGACGCTTAATCGCTCAATCTCTTCTGCTGAATATCCAAGTTCAAGTTCTTCAATACCATCAGCTTTTGACGGTTGTCCAAATTGAGAAGATGAGTAACTGTTTCATGTGACAGGAAGTCAGAAAAATATGATTATTCAACATAAACAAGGACAATAAACAAAGTATATGCAGAAAAAGTCGTTTAAAAAGAACAGAAACAAAGACCTTCCTTTTATGATTGTAGCACAATAAACAAAGTATATGCAGAAGCAAGTCGCAACTCGCAAAGCATCCTGTGACCTTTTTTTTTTTTTTGAGGGAAACATCATGTTACCTTTTTAACATCTCTGAACATAAATGAATGGAAGGTTGTAATGTACTATGCAACAAGTATATTGAATGTAGCATCATTACATCATCACATTGTACTAACCTTTCTGGAAATTATTCCTTTTATCGGTAATATAAGTTATGTGGAAATCAGAAATCAGAAACATCAGTGAAAACACATGAAGGCACATCTTCAACTCCCTTTAACATTTTCTCCACCCCCGAGAGACGTGTTTCAGTTCTAGAATGTTATCACAAGGAATCCACTCGTGTGAAACTGCTGATCAATTAAATCTCCCGAGCCGTAGGGACAGAAGGAAAAAGGTAAGCCCACATAGATTCATGGATTCTTTTGCCAAATCATCTTTTTTTTTCGAAAGACCTCTTTCGTGAAATCATCACCCAAGCAATTTCAGCTGGAACCCAATCAACTAAAAAACTGCTAAAATTTCCAATTTTCGAACCAAATCGGAATTTAACCATATCAAAATGGAAATGGAATCAAGCGAGATTCAGAAATCTGACCTTGTAATGTTCATGAAGCCATAGCCACCCAGGTATCTGCCCACCTCGAAGTAAGCAGGGTTGGTCATGAGCGCCGCCGAAACCTGCGGCGTCAATCTTCGGCGGGCTCGCTGGCGCCATCCCCCGGGCTCCGGAGAGACGAGGAATCGCGGCGGTACAGCTTTCAGCATCGCAACAGAAGAAGTTCCTTCCAACTCCGCGAGACTGACATGGGTGAGTTTGGGGATAGGAATTATTAGGAACCACTCTCAACCACAGAAACGGCTACATCATTTTTTTGCTCTTTTCTCCCAAATAGAAATTACCCTTTCCGTATCACTTCTTGTTGTCTAAATATTTTTCAGATGAACCGTGTCCACTTCTTCTCTTACCGGGAAATGGCTAATTATGTGATGGGATACACTATTATGAGCTCTGTTACTAAATGGCAATGTACATACGTAACCTGATTTTTCTTCGCCTTTGAAACTCAATATTCTCTTTACTCGCCAAAAAAAAAAAGATCAATAACAAATTTGATTTGAACATAGGAGTAACATATTACTTTTGCATTTTTAATTATACCTTTCATTTCATATTTGCACTCATTGTGTTTTGATTGTAGTATTCGTTAAATATTTGCCACTCATTGTGTTTAGCGATACTGGTAGAGTCTTCTATTTCTGAGCTGCTGTGGAGCCTGCTCGACACCTCCTCTCCGTAATCCCAGCAATTTCCGTTACGCCTCAGAGCCTGAGAGGCGAGAGATTTCCCTGCATGACGGGGGAGTGGTAGGTAATCCGTTACAGCCCTCGCCTAATTTATGACTTCCCTCTCCGGACTCCGGGTAAACGCGCACATCAGCAGCTGCTCTCCTCCCATCAATTGGACTGACCTTGGCCATGGCAATGGCTCTGGGGACGGCTAGGCTGCGAGAACGCAGGCACCTCAGGCTCTCCGTGCTGCCACCAGCCTCGCCGCCGTTCTTGCACAAGGAGCATCCGTTCGGCGGCCTGCCGTCCACGCCGCCCGGCTCGCCCGGCCCGGTCATCGACAGCCTCGCCGAGCTTGAGAGGGTGGCCGTCCTCGGCCACGGCTCCGGCGGCACGGTCTACAAGGCGCGGCACCGCCGCACGGGCGCCGTGCTCGCGGTCAAGGCGCTGAGCGACGACGGCGACGCCGCGCTCCGCGAGGCCGAGGTGCACCTCCGCGTGGCGGACCACCCGCACGTCGCCCGCCTCCACGGCGTCTTCCCCGGAGACCCCGCGTCCGGCGACCAGCTCCTGTGCCTCGTCCTCGAGTACGTCCCCGACGGCTCCCTCGGCGACGTTCTCCGGCGCCACGGCCGCCGCCTCCCGGAGCACGCCATCGCGGGCGTCGCGCGGTGCGTGCTCCGCGGCCTGCGCCACCTGCACCGCCTCGGCATCGTGCACGGCGACGTCAAGCCGTCCAACCTTCTCGTCGGCCGCGGCGGCGAGGTCAAGATCGCCGACTTCGGCGCCAGCCGCCTCGTCTCCGGCAACACTGCGCTCTGCCCGGCCGCCGGCACGTGCGCGTACATGAGCCCGGAGAGGCTGGACCCCGAAGGGTTCGGCGCCGCGCCCGGCGCCGGCTCCGACTTCTCCAGCGACGTGTGGGCCCTCGGAGTGGTTCTCTTGGAATGCCAGGTGGGCAGGTTCCCGCTGGTGGCCGCCGGGGAGAGGCCGGACTGGGCGGCGCTCATGGTGGCCGTGTGCTTCGGCGGCGCGCCAGAGGTGCCCGTGGCGGCGTCGCCGGAGTTCAGGTGCTTCGTGCGGCGGTGCCTGGAGAAGGACTGGCGCAGGAGGGCTACCGTGGAGGAGCTTCTTGGACACCCCTTCGTCGCGAGAACGCGGCCCTCTTGGTTTGCCAACAACGACCGGCTCACCAACTTCGATGACGAACAAACAAGCGAACCAACAGGATTCACTTGATCGAACCAGGATGAAGAAGAAAATAAAAATCCTTAAACGTTGCGGATGCGAATGCCACTGGAACATCAAATAAAGATAACAGAACATGATCAGGAGTCGGGACATGATCGGTATCAACTGGGCATGCTTGGCTGCTTTGTAATGCCGAATGATCAAATTCATTTGCTGTGGCTGGTGAAGTGGTGAGTGGGTAGTGGTGAAGACAGCGATCTTCCAAGCAGATTTGGGTGAGTTATAGCTGCTTGAGAGAACAATGTCCTGGTTCTGGGAACACAGGTCGCCGCAGTAGTCATCTCCTCCGATGGCTGCTTCAATTAAAGCCCATGGTAAGCTGACAAGATTTGATCAATAATTGAACTCTAATAAGATGTATTGCGCAATTGTGATGCAGAAGCACCCTCGGCACAAATTCAGAGAATAGAAAAGAGCCGCACATTGTCGGGCTTCCATCGATTTCTAGTTCCTACTATATCAGTTCTTGCTTCTCTCAGTCTCTTGGATGGCTGCTCAGCCTGCTCCTCCTTCCTCTCCTATTAGTTCCGGCCTCTCAACTTCTTGGATAGCGGCTCCTGTGTTAGCAACCAGCTACTATTTGGAATTACCAACCAATGATATAGTAGCCTGATTACAAGTTTGGATCCGATCGAAAGGGAAATTGCTAGAACAACTAAGAACAGAGGAGGACAACTTGGGGAAGAAGAGTAGACAGCTTCCTCGGTCTGTTGTTAACTGTTAAGTAGTCGACGTCGAGCTGCTGTAGCGGGCCGGCTAGGCTCCAGTCCATTCCGGCCCAGCTACTCGCAAGTTGGGCTTCTTGGCACGCTGGCTCCTGCGCGCCTGTCGCATCTCCCTGCTTGTCCTTCCCGCCACAGCGTCTTCCTGCCCGCAGCTTCTCAAGCCCTGGGATGGCTCCTCCAGCCCCCAGCTTCTCAGATCATCGGCTTGTCCGGCTTGACATGCCTTTTCAGCCTCCTTGACCAGGAAACCCAACAATTTGTGCTGCTCAGTTCTAAGTTCATGACAAAACGTCACAGCCTCGTAGGCTCTCGAGCAACTGTATTCAATCAGCTGGCCTTTATATCTTGGTGCATCATTTACCAACTTTGATAGCTCATCAGCTGAAAACATCTGACAAGAACACGGCAAATTACTTGAATGACAATCTTCTATAAATGCACGGCAAGAAGCTGAGAACACAAGTATGATTTACCTCTTGAGGATCGCCGACGACAATTTTTCCTTCAGGGCGACATAGCATCTTCAGGGCTGTTGCAAGTTTCAGAAGGTCCCAATCCTCGCAGTTAATGCGAGACACTTTCTTAAGGAGGTTACCAGCTATGCGCAAGCTCCCAGAAAATTCATTGTAACAGCAATCACAATCATGCAAGGTGCATGCCGCCACAATAATACGGTCACTAACCTGGATATAAAGAGCAGCTTCATCACTGATGAAGAAATGGCAATGGCGAAGAATTCTATACAGATAGTGTATCCAAAACTTTGCTCGTGGGGAACTGTGCACGGCCATGGGTTGTAAGTTCAGTGTGAACAAAATATCAAAAGAGCACGCCAGAGAGCAAGAAAGTGGGATGCATTGCATGTAAGACAAATGGGAAGGAAAGCGATGAGCTCACCATCTCTGGTTTGACATCAAAGCCATAACGGTTCAGGACCATTTTCAATCCTAGGCTCATCTGGAGGCGGTCCTCCTTAGCCAGCTGTATTTTTTCTTCAGGCACCAAACTATGCATGAGATTGTTTATGCCCCACATCAGCTCCATCACAACTTCATCATACAGGCAGGGTATTCCCTGAAAAGTGCAGCAGCAATAGTGGTGCTCAGGAATCAGGATCGCGCAGAGACAAAATCAAAGAAAGAAGCTTTACACTAACCAAGCAGGCTTCTATGATTGTTTTATGCTCAGGCTTTCCAACAGCTAATTTCTGCCCAGGGCGGCACCAATGTTGGAGCATCTTACAAAGCTTGTCGCTAACACCAGTATCAGGGTTAATGGCGCCAGACTTGTCCTCGAAAAATTGAAAACCTTTCAGCCAAATCTGATAAGGAAACGAACAGATATGTTAGTTTGGCTAGAATAGAAGGGAACAACGTGTTTATGTAATGTTTCTCAAATAATATTGAGAGGAGAGATACAGCCTTGTTAATGTCCTTGTTTGCTGAACTATTGCAGTTAAAATAATTAAGGTCATGCGATGCATTTTGAAAATAGACTATAGAGGATTTATTTATTTATTTATTTTCGGTAGCAGTAGGAACCATGTGAGGATAATCCTTGGATGAGTTGTGAGTTGGAAATTCTCCCATAGGTTCTAAACCTGCGAAAATACACTCAATAGACAATAGATATCCTTTTGCTCGAATTGTGACTTTTCTAAGAGAGTAACCCTGACAGATTCACATGAATCATCCTTAGATGTTTTGTTAGACATTGGTGTGCATGCTAATAATCCCATAATATGTTTTCAACCTGCGCCAATCCATTAAATAGATATCCATACACGTACAAGCATCCTACTACATGCTTCCGAAAAATCTCTAGATTGAATCGTTAACAAGCCACATAAGGAAAGAAAAATCGTAAATAAAGGACGAAAAAGGAGGGGATACTGACACATTGTGCCCTGAATGGATGGCCGAAATTTGCCCAAATATTCTGCACAAGGAGAGAAACAAAGAAAAAATTAGGTCAATTACACTGAGTACGTAGCATTAATTAGCAAGCTCATCAGTAACTCGGAGTCGTGACAACAGAATAGCTAGTATTAGAGCATGCAGCCATTCAGGTACCTCTATAGCATCTGGTTCCAGGAGTAGCACCCCGTCAAGACTGAAAACTGCGAAGCCGGAGGGCGTCTCAAACAACACGCGGATTACTCCATGATACCCCAAACTGGCAACTGCGATTACGGAGAAGAAGTAAGGATGGTAACGGGAGAGAAGTATGGCAGCTTGCAAATAGCTCACCTATACCGGCGGCCGACGTGGGCGAGGGAGGAGCTCGGCGGCGGCGCCCCATCCTGGTCCGGTCGAGATGGCTCGAGGTGAGACAAGTTTGCGACAACGTGGGGAAAAATAGGCTGTTTGATTGTTGCTTAAAAAAGAACGTAAGCCCAAGTATATTGGAGGCGGCGGCGTATTATATGCCCGACAATTATATATGGGCTTTAAAGACAACACAAACAAATTATGGGCCGCGTATCGTCGGCCTTCCAAACCTAATTTAAATTTACACTTGTGCTGAGAGCCGAAGATTAAATCTTGGTCGTAATCCAACTTTAATTAAACAGAAAAATGAATCACGGTCCCTATCGAAAAAAAAAAAGAATCATGGTCGTGAAATTGTATTTTGACCCAGTAGAAGCAGAGCCGGCTAGTAGTGGTTCACCACGGAGCACTTCTCCCTGATCTCCCCTTCGTCGCCGGTGAGCACATCGATGGCTCCCATCTTGACCATCGCCGCTGCGAACTTGGCCTCCCACGCTGGGCCGACGGCGGCGTGGAACGCGACGAGCCCCGCCGTCCGGGGGCTCTCGAGCAGCGTCTGGTCGGAGGTGAAGGGCACCTTGTGCGTCAGCACGTTCCTGTAGTACTGGTTGTCCAAGCCGTCCGGCGTCTTGGGGTCGATCGGCACCGTCGTCCGGTCGCTCATGTCGTCCGTCGACGGCGGGCACCGCCGCTTCAGATCCGCCGCGTACGCCGGGTCCAAGGCCGGGTCCGTCCGCCCGGCCTCGCCGCTGAAGTTGTACAGCCGCTGCGTGAACGACGAGCAGTGGGAGCGGCCGATGGAGTGCGCGCCGGAGAGCGTGACCATCTCGTCGGCGGAGAGCCCCTTGCGCTCGAAGTTCTCGACGAGCTCCGCCACGGTGAAGGTCGGGAACGGCACGTGGTCGAGCACCTCGTCCATGACGGACTCGCGGCCGTCGCGGCGGCCGGAGGGGACGCCGTAGTCGATGCCGCCGGCGAGGTACGCGCCGTCGCGCGCCGCGAAGGCCAGGATGTCGGCGCAGGACACCGTGCGCGGGCAGTGCGCCTCCACGATGGCCTTCGCCTCGTCGATGACCTCGAACCCGCGCAGGCTTGGGTTGTTTGCCGGCGAGTCCTTCTCCGCCTCGTGCCCCGGCGTCGAGTCGATCAGGATCGACGCGTCACATCCCTGCAGGCATCAGCCTCGTTAGCATTGATCGATCAAATAACTGCGTTTGAGTATTAACGTGAACCGCGCGGAGCGTGTTATCTGCGTGCTTATATGCATGTACTTACCCTGACGAAGCAGTCGTGGAAGTGCATCCTGATGAGACCGGCGGCGAGGCCGGGGTTCCTGGTGACGGCGCGGCGGACGGCATTGCGCACGATGTCCTCGGCCTGCGGGCACTTGTGCTGGTAGAAACCGACCTCTAAGGCTGCCGGCAACGCGAGCGCCACCGAGGAGGCCACTAGGGCCGCCCATGCAAACACCAACAACGACCTCATGCTCATGGTTGCCAGTTGATCAGTGGACGATCGCTCGCTCGCTCGCTTGCTTGATCGGTGCTAGCTAGCTTGCTAACACTGCTGCACGGCTCTTAAACTAGGTTAGCGTCGCTACACTTTTCGTGTAAACAACTCTGCTTCTTCTTATGAATATATATGCCGGCAATGTTCCGGATCTTTCGAAAAAAAAGAATGTGTTGAGAGGCTAGAGAGATGAGGAGAGACGACGGCCAGTGGCCGGCTATTTATACACAACGACAGTGGCCTTTGAATTGACGCAGCAGGTGAGAATTGCGCGTGTATTATATGCATGCTTATAACGTACTCCTACTACCGAGTTAAGAAGACCCGATCCACCAAGCAGTAGCCGGCTAGCCTCTCCGTTTAACCCATCAGCCAATGTTTAATCATCCAGCAAGCAAGCATGTGTTCACAATACGCATGCATGGACCGTGTCAACCTAAACATTTTCCATTTCCCCACAGATCTCGAGGACCATTAACGGTGTCTGATTGTTTGATGATCCATCACAGACTAACTTTTGTAGTATTATAAACAGTTTGGTGCATGCATATCCGTGTAGAAAACGTCGGTGAGAAAGGGATTGGTCCGTGCAACGCTAGTTTTCTGCATAGGAATAGGATCGACGAACTGGTAAGAGGAGGCCGACAATGCATAGACACATGATTACATGTCACATCAACCTAACGTTTGCACAAGCTTCTGTATCAACTATTCTTGTAACAGAGCTCTTTAAACAAAAAAAAGAAAAGGAGCTCTTTATACAAAATACATGTGAAGCTAGGCTACTTCCGAAGGTTCTTAAACAAAATTTGAGTTCGTGAGCTTTTGACATGGTCGATGGGGGTGCCGCAACGAATCCGTATGCGCTTTGAACATGCGTGGAAGGTTATGTTTTCTTTCCCTTTCGTTTACCTCGTGGCTTGAACTTAATTTAATCAAACAATCAAACGATCCAGCTAGCCTGATTGGATGCATGCACCTATAACTGGTTGATTTCGGTGTGTTGCAAAATAATCCAATAAGAAAATCTACAAAATTAGATTCAAAACATTGTAAATTGATTTGACAAGGGCCGCGCGAACGCATACCCCAACTTTCACAAATTATGACGTCCACTCTCCATTTGGGGAGAAGGTAAGCCAACACTCCTCTCCTAAAGTGCAATAGAGGTTGTTAACTTAGGCCACATGTCTTTTTGATGACGTGTAGACCCCGTCCAGGTAAGTAAGGCTAAACGTTGCTCCTACCTCTTGATTTATTCTGTCTACCTCCCTTCCCTCATCTTTCGTTCAGAATACGGGACTAATCAATTGTTTTGTTACAGCCTTACAGGTTCCAGGGCTGGGTTGAAATAATAATCCTACAATTTACATGTTGTTCGGGCCAGAACTTTTTAGAACAGACCCATCAAAGTCTAGACCATCAGGCACACGAAGAAGCCCATTAAAGAAAGGCAAGCTGCGCCTGCGGCGGCATCGCATTGTCTCTGAGTTCACGGGCTCAGAGTTAACCACAATTCAGATTTCAGACAAAGTTTTCTTCTTCTTTTTCTCCATTCAAATCAAATCTGAGCTAAAGGTAGGTAACGGGAAAAGAACGGAGGAGAGTATATACTGTCATGTTGATGCCCCGTGACGCACGCACCAAGCGAGCTAAAAGCTCAGCACTGGCAAACTGACAAGGAGCGTAACGCAACGCACCCCTTAATAAATTTTCTTATTTTAGAGGAAACAACAGTAGGGGAAATCCTCACCTGAATTTTCTCATTGCACAAACTTCACAATTTTTACCAAGGTGCGCATTGAGCAGTTGGATAAGCAGCACAAAAATTCACAGTTTTTGCACCTTAAATCATTAATGTTCAGATCCTTGGCAATGCAGGTGCAAGGTATGAACACAAATGTATCCAGTTCTATGGTTAGGTAACCTACTTCGGTACTTCACTATCATCAAGATACATGTGATTTCTTCATTCCAACCTAGGCGTAACATTTTAAAAGAAGAAGAAAAAATATATATGCAACCTTGTTTTGGGGAAAGCTATATGACCAAATAAAGTAGAAAGAAATAAAGAAAAGGAAATGAACGAAACAATAGCTAATGAAAAGCATGGACAAAAAGCTACATCGATCGCATTATCAAAAGCAAAAGGCTTACAAAAGCGTAATCAGAGCACAGTAATGATTCTCAAAAGGAATCATATATATAGGTTCATTGGTCGGTAATGGTAGGACTCAGGTGATCGAGTGCTTACATCACGGTGACGACACATAAACATGCATTACACAAACCAAACAACATATGGTGCACAGCACTTCTCATTGCCTCTTAACTTCTTAAGCACCGTTCTCGACTAATTGGGCTGAGCTAACTTCTGCGTTAAACTGTTAATAGCATGCTTATATTTTTCTTGCTTGGCCTTCTTTTGGAAGGATTGTTTCATTTTTGTATGTGCATCCTAATGACCTAAGGATTTTTTCAACAGGCTCCTTTTTTGTGTGTATATGAATCAAATAAACTAGGATTCAAGACCTCAGCCCTCGTTTCTGAATCAGACGGAGAGGATGCATCCTGTTGTTTATAACAGAACGGCAGACGACTCGACCTCCTGGAGTTCAGCAGTGGTGGGCCCGTATTGGAAGTAGGTGGAGACTGGGTCCCGCTCAGCGTCACTAAGTGGGACCGGGAAGCCCATCTGCCCAAGTAGGTCAGACTGGGCCTGATGAGAATCCTCCGTTTGGGGCCCACAGGCCCAGCTCCTTCTCCAAGTTTTCCAACCACCAATCGTTCGCCTCCCCTGCTTCGCTCGTGCTGACGGCGGGGCCCGTATATGGCACTGCCGCATAGCCGCTGCGCGCGCCTGCGACGTCCGGCACGTCGGCGCCGTCGCCGTCAATGATGCTCCATATATCCGGGTCGATGTCGATCACGGGCAGCTCGATCGGATCTTCCACGACGCCGCCGGCGCACGTCGTTAGGGAGGACGACGAGCACGGCGACGGCGGCATTGGCTGCGCCAGAGCGGGGAACGCCTCCGTGGGCGCGTCCACGAGCATGTCCGAGATGTCGATGTCAGATTCCAGCGGAGTCAGGTCAATCATCTCGGGCTCCTTGCTCGTGCCGCACTGCTCGCCATCGCCGCCGCCGCCGCCGCCGGAACTGTTTGCGGTGGTCGTCGAGGAGGACGCCGAGGACGAAGTGTTAGGCGTGCCGGCGTCGCCGCTCTCCGCGCCGTCGCTCTTTGCGGCGCCCGCCTTTTGCGGCTCCCGCTGCGCCACCTTCTTCTTCAGGTGCGTGTTCCAGACGTTCTTGATCTCGTTGTCCGTCCTGCCCGGTAGACATGCTGCGATCTTGGACCACCTGACAACAAATACGATCAAAACATCAGTCACTTATTACACCCAAGAATACCTGAAGAATCAAGCTGAAACCTGCAACGCAAGGACTGCTTGTGCTTACTTGTTCCCGAGCATGCCGTGCAGCTTGATGATGGTCTCCTCCTCCTCGGCGGTGAAGTTGCCGCGCTTCAGGTCCGGCCGCAGGTAATTGATCCACCGCAGCCGGCAGCTCTTCCCACACCGCAGCAAACCTATCCACAAAAGAAAAGGAATCGATCAGCAAAAATCCCAAAACTAACAAACTGCACGTCTCTCCTCTGCAGTCTGCACACTGCAACTCGCCGCGCACATTTGCAGGGCTCTCATCAGCTAGTACCTGCTTGTTTGGGGAGTGCGCGCCAGTTGGTGTGGCCGTGCCTCTGGATGTAGGCGATGAGGCGCATATCCTCCTGCGGCGTCCACGAGCCCCTGTTCAGCCCCACCTTGGCGCAGCACGGTGCTCGGCCTCGCCCCATACCTAACACTCTTTCGTCCGGCCTCTCCCTGTCTAACTTCGCCAAAGCTCCCGAGTTGTGGTTGGTTTGGATGATCTCGATCGACGCAGAGCACTGAGCACGGTTCGAGAGCTGCCGGGAGGACCACGGGTATATATGTGCGACGCGCCAGCCCTGACGAACGACCCGCGATGATGACAGGTGACAACCCCAGGAGCTGCAAGACCCTACCCCTCTTCTACCTCTGAGAATATTGCGCTTACCAAACCCTTGTCCCGGGAAAGCAACGCCCTGTGGACCGGCAGCGTGAGGCCGTTCGTGGCTCAGGTTCCTCGGCGAGGGCCGACCGACTGTTGTTAATCAGGCTGTGCCCTCATACTGGAGTTAGTACGCCCAGTGATCCTACACGTGTACTGCCTAGGATAATCTTGAGCTACCAAAACTTTGAAAAGAAACTCATGCGAGAGCTTTTCGGAGTAGTTGAATGCTTTAAAATGCTTTGCCTTTTTCGTATTGGATTGTGTTGTACTTTTGTATTGCTATATTCAAGTATATCCACCATTATTTGTGTTCACAATCCTATCTGTTAATTTCAAATCCAGTACTTTTTCACTAGTGCAAGTGAGTTCTCTATTAAACTGATGAGTGATCTTATACAAGACTAAAGAAACATCAGTTCATGTAATGGCGAAGCCTGTTACAAAAAGCAGCCGTCGTCATTGTTACTGGCAATGCTGTCATTGTTGCAACTTGCGAGAGTTGGCTCGTAGGGGGATGAACTGATACTCTTCTATCTGAGCAAAGGACGGATGACATGTCACCGCATGATCTCATGGGGGCTCTGGCTATCTAACTAGTAACTACAGTTTTCTGCTTGCAGTATTTGCGAGTAGGCATGCAAATTGCTTTAGTGAGCTTGTGAGTTAGTAACTGATCACATCGAACCTAAGCCTATAGGCTATAGGTAACCATGCCTAACAGTCGTGTATCCCTCGTCCTAATAGGGACACCTTGATTATAAGCCAGTTTTTCTCAACGTTTGGAAATCGTTTTGAACATCTTTCTTTGCAAGAAGCTGAAGCCAATAATGGATGCTTTTGTTGGAAGCTAAATAAAGTCAATTTTGAAGAACTGTTTAGGTTATGTTTTGTTTCCTAGAACCGTATTTATGAAGAAGAGATAGATCAGTAATCTCTTGCGTGAAAATAAGTCAATTTCTTCTTCTTCTTTTTTGCAGTGGAAATAAGTCAATTTCTGAACAGCGAACATTCCTAAGATGAGTGTTCAGAAAGCTTGATGATGAGGTGTCTGCATGTACTATATGATTCTGAACACTTAAATGACATTTAGAATACTTGTGTGTGGCAGTTGTCTTACTAAAGGTTTTGGTATAGATACAGTAATCACATTTGTTTTACAAGACATTGACGTTGGAGTATGTTTCTGAAAACATAACCAAGATGTGATATTCTAACAGCGAGCTCGGTACGTCAGTGAGATAGTTAGTATCTGCGGCATATTATATATTGTTATGCCTCCTAACATTCAAAAGAATAACAATTTACATGCTCACGCACCGTTCGAACAAGTGGAAGAAAATAATCTACCTACTCGTGCTACTAAGTCCATCTTAAGCAACTAACTGATCAGATATAAACTGCTTGCTTCAATCATCAATAACCATGCTCTTGGACAGTGCAGCTATTTAATATATAGAAGTCCATGTTTTTGGCAAGAATTCGCCTAATTCGTCACCTGGTCCACTTGATTGTGAAATCCCAGCTTTAGGTCACAAGCCCCGCCCTATTCAAATCACAATTTAGAAAGGTGAACTAATTGGCCGACCGAATGACTTAATTAACTAGGCATCTGTAGCAACTCCGATAACAGCGGTGAAGATTGTCAACACGACTGTTAAAAGTAGGATTAACAGCGGTCTTCCAGTCAATTTTTTTTCCTTATAGTATCAGTGCCCATTCGTATATCCGTTCAGCATGTGGGTACTGGGTACTGATTCAGCGGTATTCATGGTTTCACATGTATGGACTTTGTTGCATACTTCAGCAGGTGGGTAGATTCAGCATGCATGGTTTCAACAACCGGTCCCTTTCGTAGGCATGGCTGCTACTGACTGAATCTATTGATTCCATTGAGGCACAAGCTCTCAAGTCTTCGAGTTAGGGTGACCAATACTCGACTGATGCCTGTTGTTGTTTTACCTTATCGCACCTAACCTTGACATGCATGTTAGCAGTACATAGCGCGGTCCCCATTGAAATTCATCATGTGCCAAATTAGGGATTGCTATAGGTCACTGTATGGTCGTAAGCTGGAACAGCTGCGTTGGTCCGGGAGACGGATCAAATTAACGCCCTGCTTTAACTGAAGTATCTTGGCTAAGCTTTTTGGTTCAGGTCTCTGAACGACGTTCTAGCTAACTTCTTCGTCACCAGAACTGAACAGCGAGTCACTGACAAGGCCTGGTTGCGATCAGTGAACTTTATGACAACGAAATGCACGCGTCGATATCTACAGCACATAAAATTGCAATTTTTGCGTGTTGCAGGAAAATATACACGATGCAAGCGATCGAGCTGGTCGCCTGTCGTCTTTGGTTTTAGTTTAGCAATGTACATAAACGTCACCAGACAACAATAGAAACTGTTAAATAAAGTGTGTTCAAAGGAATGTCTTATACCTGTAATAAAAGCTACATAATAAACTGCTCTAAAACGCAAAATACAGTGCCGTAAGGAAGACAAAAAAAAATACCCCCAGTAGTCGCCTTTTTTCTTCCTTCCTTTGCCCTGCCAGTCAGTCTGCTTGCGTAGGAGTGACTCGTCGTTTAACAACTCTAGCTCTTTGTTGGGAATTCTTCATCATAGCAACAAAGAATCCCGACACAAACAATCAAGAGACACTCAAGAGACAACGGAACAGCATTTCATTACAGGGGTGTGATCTCTCCTGTTCCGTCCCGTTCTACGGAGCCCGGGGGCGGGTATTTATAGGGGAGGCCAAGGGTCATTTTGACATGACCAAATTACCCTTGGCCACCTACTATATTCGCGGAATATTCTGTACAACATTGTCAAAAGGGTACAAACGACATTTCCGTATAGCGACGGAAACCCTAACTAGGTGACGTCATTCGCCAGCCCGATCCTTGGACGTTGTCGTGCCGAACTTCATCTTCTTCAGGGACTGCCGCCATTTGAGGACGCCATTCCTAGTCGCCGCCAATTCATCGCCAGCGGTCGGGTCTTGTTGAACAATGTCGGCGACCCGATATGGCGACACCCAGGGTTGCCGCCAATTTGTCGGCGAAGCAATTAATGTCGGCAGCTAGGTTACCTGCAGCCAAAAAACCAAAGGCAGAAAAGGGGGTGTCGTTATTATCGTAAACACCGATCCCCAACAGTAGCCCCTCGCGGTTGAGGTCCAACTTCGGCGGGCAGAAACCGCGACACAGGATAGGAATTTTACGAACGTCACCCCCACGTCACCCCCCTTCCGAGGTTTCCCGAAAATCGAGGCGACACTCTTATTGTTTTTTACGAGATTCGAGGCGACGCCGTAAATGCGGCGGCGAGGCCTATAAATACAGGGGGAAGGGGCGCCGGAGAGCCCCGTGCTTTCGTTGATTGCATAGAATTGCTGCCGCGTTTTCTGCTGAAAACTTTGCGTCGCTATTGTTGCGTTCCGGATTTTTTGTTGATCCGCAGCGAGTTTTTTGTTGTCGCTGATTCGGTTCGTCGGGCTTTCTCTGCTGAAAGGTGAGTTCGTCTATGTGCCTTCAGCTATGAATCTGTGTTTGTGATTGATTGTAACATCATAGTTTGCATTCTAGATGGCTCGCGTTAAGGAGACCGCTCATCTTGTTGAGTCTGACGAGGAATTCCTTGCTGACTCGCCTGCCGCTAATGTGGAGGGAGACGCCGACCTTGGCCGGGCGAGCAAACCGGTTGAGGTTGACTCTGACGCTGCCGCGACTCCCAAGGGCTCCCAGGAGGAGGCCAACCCCGCTGCAGATCTGGAGGTTTTGGCGGCGGCTGCCTCCAAAGCAGCTGGAACTTCGGGCGCCAGCGGAGGTACTAAATCTGCCGCCTTTTTAGGTAAGGGTTTGGGGTAGTCGTGTTATTTTCCTGCATATTGTGAGTATGCTCTTGCTGGGTCTGCAGCCAGAAGAGCGAGAGGCGCGATAGATACTGGCTCTAGCGAAAAGGAAACCTCTGCTGATACCGACGACGAAGGCGAGGATCTTTCTGGTGTGCCGGCCTCTCCTAGTGAGCTGGTAGGGGAAGACTCCGGGGAGAAAAGCGGCATCGAGCCAACCTTTCGGTTTGGGCCGTCGAAAGTTACTCCCGCAGATATCGAGAGGTTTGTTGCTTTGGGGTATTTTGAGTCCGGAAAGGCTCGTGCTCCTGGCGGAGAGCAAATTCCACGGCCCGAGAACAATGAAGCTATAGTTTACCGTGACTTCTATGAAGCTGGCCTTAGGCTGCCGTCGTTTGGTTTTCTAGCCCGTGTACTGGAAAGATATGGACTAGATCTGCATCACTTGACTCCCAACGCCGTCGCGACGGTGTCGAAATTTATATGGGCTGTTCGCAGTTATGGTTCGGCTCTTCATTCTGACGCCTTCTGCCGCTATTATGATCTGAAGCACGATGTGAAACCCGTGAGTTTCGATGAGGTGAAGTATTACCCCCAGTATGGATGTTGCAGTTTTCAGCCTCGCACTTTTGTGAAGAAATCAAAGTATGAAAAGGTTGAGCTTGTTGGCGGTCGCCGGAATAAATGGCCAGAGGATTGGCGGAACCATTGGTTTTATGCCGAAGTTCCCGAGGAGACAAAAGACGATGGTAGCTCGTACTTTCCTCTGTTTAGTCGCTCTTGCGCCCTACGGCCGGTGCTGTCGCCGGAATTTGTGGAGTCAGAGGGTTTTAAAAAGTGCTGCAACGCCTTTGAGACTGCGGTCAAGATGAGCAGCGCTCGAGACTTGGTGGAGGAGTTCGTGGCCTGTTGCACTTGGCCCATTCGGAAAGGGTGGAGCCCGCTGAGAATGAAGAACAAGCGGATTTCCAAACTGAACCTTAACTACCAGGTGCCGTCTTTTGGAGTGAAGAAACCCGAGAAGTTATCGGACAAGGACTTTGTTCGCTATGTTGAGCTGACTGCCGCAGTTATTTGCGGACCTTATACTGTGTTGGAGAAGCAAGAGTGCGAGACCATGCTAATCTTCCCTCAGCGTGTGAATCGCGTTTTTGATGAGATGCAAGTGAAGTACGGTCGCCGTGCAGTGATGACCGTTAAGAAAGGGCGGCGAAAGAAAGGCGAGCTTGTGATTGGAGCAACATTCGTTGAGAGACGCGGCTGGGAAGCAGCCTCCGCCCATCTCTATTTACCCGACGCGCCAGCCCCAACAGCTGGGGTCGGCTCTTCAGCCGCGGCTGCTGCCAAGGTATCTGCGGCAGCCCCAAAAACGGCAGCTGGTTCCTCATCTAAGGGTGCCGCTAAGAAATCTGCGGCGTCCGGCAAGGCTGCCGGGAAAGTAAAGGCATCTGCTGGCACTTCGAGGGCTGCTGAGAAAGCTAAACGCCAAACTCTGCGGAAGATGCCTGCCTCTCGAGCTGCTGTTGTGCAGCAGGCCAGTGCCGCTATAAAACGGCGACGGGAAGACATAGAGCCGGTCATTGCTGCTGAGCAGATGGAGACTGGTTCCAGTGCGGCAGGTGCCGCTGATTTTGCTGAAGAGGTGTCAGTTCGGGAGGAGTGCAAACGACGCCGGAAATTACTAGCTTCAGCAGCTGGCGATTCTGACGATGAATTTCTAGACGACGAGCCTGAACATGACTCGGGGAATGCACGGGAGCAACCTTCGCCACTACATGAAGCTGAAGTTGAAAGTACTGCTGCTCCCACTGGTGGATTTAACTTGCCACGGAGCCCCGTTGAGACTGCGGCGCCGATGAGGCGGAAACCGCTCTTGCCGGCTTTATCAGATGATGAAGAACTTGAGTTGCTGGACGACCCCGTGGATTCGCGTGCCGAACTTGGCCATGAGCTTGATGCTGCATTTGCTGGGATGAGTGGCTCCGATGAAGGTGCCGACTATTCCCTAAGGGGGACAAAATCTGCGGCAGCTTCCTCTCCCTTGACTAGAATCGATGATAATAGTTCTTCTTCATCGGCTAACGGGAGTGCGTCTAGCAGTTCTTCTGAGACTAGCTCCTCTGACGCAGGTGAAAAATCTCCTGGTGCGGGAAAGCAAGAGGGAGATGCCGACATTCCGCCGTTGGCCGCTTTTGTCGAGATGACGAAGGCGGTGGATCCTCAAGGTTTTTTGACCTCGCCGCTGTTTTTCGTTTATTTGACACTTGACAGTCGATCTGACTTTGTTTGATTTGCAGAGCTTTACGACTTCTTGACCAGGGCCGATAATGCTTCGGTCGCCGAGGTGCTGGATAAAAATGCGACGATGGTAATTTCTGCTTTTACACCTGTCGCTTTTTACTGAGACATTCTATAGGTGTGATGCTGACGCGTGAATTTGCTGCTAGCAGACTCTTGCGGCGGCGCGCGCTCTGAGTCGTCGCTTTTATGGGTCCGAAGCCGCTTCTTCATCAGGCGACGTACTTGAACTGCAACGTGCGCTGAGGGACGAACGCGCGTCTTTCGACGCTGTTAAGGCTGATCTCACTGATCAGATTAAAAAGAAAGACGAGGCGTTGGCAGTGCTCCAGGATGTTATTCAGAGCAACGATGATGAGATTGCCCGCTTGAAGCAAGAACTGAAAAATGCGGGTGGGAAGCTTACTGCGGCGGAGGCGACTGCCAAGAGTGCCAAGGAAACCGCTCGCAAATTTGCTCGCAGTTTTTCCAGCGGCGCTAATAGTGCACACGCTTCTTTCGGAGCTGCCCTAGCTACAATTGGCGGTGAGCCTAATCCTCTTCCTGCCACGTCAGGTTCGCTGACACCGGAAGTGTATTTCAATTTCCTGAAAGGGGAGTTTGGCGACCTTCCTGAGGCCTTTGAGCGGTTTGGTCAATTTGCGGCTCGCACGGCGTGCTCTGCGCTTTTGGACCTACTTGAGAAGCTGGAGTGCAAGCACTTCAGTGCTTTGGCGCGCACTACCTACCCAGATTCTAATTTTGATGAAGCCAACGCGGCAAGCGAAAGCAAAAGCGTTCGTTTGGTTGTGAAACGCTTCGCAAAAAGGTATTGGGGGGCGCACGGAATGGAAGCTTGCCGCCAATATGCGAAGAGCAAGCTCGAGGAGGTAAAGCATACTTTTGTTTCATCGGGGACTTTGTCTTGTGAAAAATGATTTGCTAAACTTTTGTTTGCTTTAGATGAAGGCGGCGGCTGGCGCCGAAACTGCGGCGGAGAGCTCAAAGAAGCGAGCGGCTACTCCTGCAAGTGAGACGCCGCCGGCGAAGGTTGCCCGCGTTGAAGTTGTTGCGGGAGCTGAAAAGGCTGCCGCTAAATCTAGTGAACCTGTCGCGATTGAAGCTCCTGCACCCGCCACGGCTACCGCGGCTGCTGCGTCTTCTGCGGCGGCCGAACCGGAAAATACGACGGGTGCCGCCGTTCCTGGTGCTACCACTGCCGCTGCTTCTGCTGCTGCTCCGACAATTGAAGAGGTTTAGACTCTTAGGTGTGAGAGAGTTGTTTAAAACTTGGTCTGTAATAATATACGTTCTGGTACGCTTTGTGCGCAGGATTGTTTTCGCGGCGCGCTGAACATTGCGCCTTTGAAGTATGAGCGTGACGGCTTACGCGTTTCTGGCGAAGCGCACTTGTGTTATGTTTCGCGATATCCGCGTGATGATTTCGGGCGTTTCTGGAGGGAAATGATGGCTCAGTACTTTCAAGGGCGGGAGTGCTTAACTCGATGTTTTCACCGCCGGCAATCTTCTTCCGTAGCGGTCGTGAAAACCGAAAGCGTTGAAGACATTAGTTTTGATCCTTATTTGGATCGTTTTAGGTGTGTGTACGATAGAGCAGGCCTTGAAAGCGGTCCCGGATTTGTAGTAGAAGTTGACTTTGATTTGTAGCGGGGGTGTCGGCTTTTTGACGAAATACGCCCGAATAATACGGCATGTTTTTTGATTCGCGGAAGATATTTCAGCGATAACTCTTGTCAATTTTTACAAGTTGAATGCTCTTCCACTTTTTTTGTTTGATGGAAAGCGTTTGCCGTTACTCGGTCGTCGGATTTAAACGAACGTGACCGCCCCCCTGGCGATCGAGGGACGGAGGGGCGCGTCAAAACTGCGACGCACGGTTTATTCGTCGTGCATTTACGTGAATTGCGGAAGGCCACAGATCATGTCACGTTCTTTTATGACAAATTGCGGAGCGTGCAAAAAGTGCCGCTATTGTTTGCAGGCTCTTGTGCTTGTCAGATGTTTTGTGGTTGCCGTTAATTTGACTTAAGGGGCGTCGTTTGACGATACGCGTCCTTGGTTGTTTTTAAAAGCATCTTCGCTTTTTGTTTTACGGCGCTCGTCGTGACTCGATTGCTTGAGCGAAACGAACGTCACCCCCCCCCCCTAGCAATCGAGGGTTGAGGAGCGCGTTGAAATTGCGAATGGTGCGTGTTGCCGCAATTATTAGGTTCTCTCCGAAATTTGTCGGATATTGAACATTTGTCGCTATTCTTGTAGAAAGAGCGGCACTTGAGAATACGTTGCCTTTTGTCCTCTAGCTCTTGCTTTTTGCAATATTATGCTACCTCCCTGGTTTTGAGTCCCGTCCTTGGATGGGTGTTTATATTGAGTCCCTTACGACTTCGATCTTAATGATCTATTTTTGATGTGTCGGATTTTGTCCGAATCCCCTTGGGGGTTGAAGTCAATTTCCTTTAAGGAAATGGATAACTGAGCCCTTGGGCCGTTAATGTTCCGCACTTTCTCAATTTTATGAGAAAGATTGAAGAGATGGCCCCTTGAGGCGCTTTTTTCTCTGATGCCGTCATTTCTCAATTTCGTGAGAAAGATCGACGGTGTAGCCCCTTAGGGCATTTTTTCTCAAAGTGCTTTATAGAGAAGGAAGCCTAGGAGAAAGGAGCCGAAATTTTTTGCTTCCTTTTGAGTGGCTTTGTCCCAGGAGTCAAATTCTCCTGCGTCGATGTGGCGATATTTTTGCAAATATAGCATCGACTACTTAAGAAATGGTGAAAGTTTTTGGGGAAGACAGCATTATATTGAACTGCAAGGGTTACAAAGGTCCCACCTCGTTAAAAACCTCACCCCCGATATGGGGTTCCCCTGTGAGGAAAAGAGTATGGGCCTTGAAGGCTAAAAAAGAAAAATTACAACTTAAGTGCCGACTTAAGGCTCCGCTTATAACTGCGCGTCGCCATTAGTCCTTACATTTTAGGTGAAGTACCTCTTGAGGTTGTCCACATTCCAGGCATGCGGGAGCTCGTTGCCTTCATTGTCTGCTAAGTGATATGATCCAGAGCGATTGCTCCTGACGACAATGAAAGGGCCCTGCCACTTGGCGTTGAGTTTTCCAGTGTTTTCTGTTTTTGGGCTCCGCAGGAGGACAAGGTCGCCGGCTTTAAATGCTCTTGGCGCTACTCTGGCGTCCCGCCATTTTCTTGTTTCTTCCTGATACCTCTCCAAGTTAAGGATGGCTTGGTCTTTGTCTAATTCCGACATGTCCTTTGAAACGGCGTCGAACTCGTGGCAATTTCGCCCGAGAGTTGCCCTCATGCTGCGGTGTTTTATCTCTTCGGGAGACATTGCTTCTTCGCCGTACAAGAGCCTGAAAGGCGTGAACTTGGTGGTTCTTGAAACTGTAGTGTTATGCGACCAGATCACTTTGTGCAGCTCATCCATCCATTTTCCTTTTTTCTGGCCTTCTAGGCATTTCTTGATGCCTTCGAAGATTTGCTTGTTGGCGTTCTCGACGGCGCCATTTGACTCTGGATGATAAACAGATGCAAAATTCACTTTTGTGCCTATGGAGTGACAGAACTCGCGGAACTCTTGGTTGTCAAACTGTTTTCCATTGTCCACCGTAATTTCGGCAGGTACACCGAATCTACATACTATGTTTTGCCAGAAAAATTTCTTGATTGCTGGGCCAGTGATATTGATCAATGGCTTAGCCTCTATCCATTTGGTGAAATAATCGAGAGCGACAACGGCATGCGTATAATTTCCGGCAGCCGTAGGCAGGGGGCCGACTATGTCAATTCCCCATCGCTGAAGTGGCCATACTGGCTGGATGAGCTGAGTGAGCTGAGCTGGGTTGTTGATTTTCCTTGAGAATTTCTGACATGCTTCGCATGTTTTTACAAGGTGTTGGGCGTCCTGAAGTGCGGAGGGCCAATAAAAACCTTGCCGAAAGGCTTTGCCAACTAAAGCTCTGCTGGATATGTGAGAGCCGCAGATTCCCTCGTGGATCTCGCTGAGGAGCTTTTTCCCTTCTTCTTGATCAATGCACCTCAAGAACGGAGTGGACGTGCCAAATTTGTATAGGAACTCGTCGACAAACGCATAGTTTCTTGCTCTTTGTTTCATGCGCTTGGCTTCTAATTCCGACTCTGGCTCATAAAAATCACGGAGATACGCCATGATGGGGGCGCGCCAATCTTCGCTTGAGATGGCATGTATCAATTTAGGTTCTTTCTCTGCCGCTTTTATGGAGGGCGAACTCAGTGTTTCAAAAAAGACGTCAGGTGGCAAAGGATCTTTTCTGGCTGCCGCTTTTGCTAGCTGATCTGCTTCACTATTCAGGTTTCTGTCAATATATTGACAAGTGAAACCCTTGAAGTACTTTTCCAATCCTCGTACATGTTCCAGATATCTGGCCAATAGTTCATCTCTGGCTTTATAAGTTTTATCAACATGCCCGGCAATGACCTGAGAGTCCGTCTTGACAATGAAGTTTTTCACACCTAATGCTCTTAACTTTCTTATGGCTAGCAAAAGGCCCTCATACTCTGCAACATTGTTTGTGCACTTGTCAGTGTCATGATTGAACTGCAATCTGATTGCGTACCGCAATTTGATACCAGATGGTGAGGTCAAAATTGCGGCAGCTCCAGCACCGAGATGGCACCATGCGCCGTCAGAGTGTATCTCCCATGGGACTTCAAAGACTGGACCTTCGGTGTACGACGAAGGCTCTGTCCAATCTGCGATAAAATCCGCCAGCACCTGAGAATTTGCGGCACTTCTTGACTCGAAGTCAACAACGTGTTCTGATAATTCTGAAGCCCATTTGGTGATTCTTCCGGATGCTTCTCTATTTCTGAACATATCGTTCAATGGTTGATTTGTCAGCACTCTGATGGTGTGAGCTTCAAAATAATGCCTCAGTTTTCTTGATGCCATTAAGACTGCATAGGCTATCTTTTCCAGTTCGGAATAGAATCTTTTTGATCCTGAGAGCGCTTCAGATACATAATATACCGGCACTTGAACTTTCATCACTTTGCCCTTCTTCTCAATTTGCTGCTCTTGCACAAGTGCGGCACAAACTGCTGAGTGCGACGCTGATACGTACATTAGCAGAGTTTCATTTTGTTTGGGACTCGCGAATGCCGTCATTTCCTTGAGATACTCTTTCAATTCTGCGAAGGCTTTTTTCTGCTCTTGGCCCCATTGAAAATTGTTTGCGTTTCTCAGGACTTTGAAGAAAGGGAGGCTTCTTTCGGCTGATCTGGAAATAAACCTGTTGAGTGCCGCTATTCTACCGGTGAGCTTCTGCACATCTTTGAGGCATTGTGGCTCTCGCATATTGATAAGTGCACTTATCTTGTCAGGATTGGCTTCGATGCCTTTGATTGACACAAGGCATCCCAAAACCTTTCCCTTGCGAATTCCGAAGACACATTTCTCAGGGTTGAGCTTGAGGTTAGCCTTCCTGAGGTTTGCAAATGTTTCGGCCAAGTCAGAAGTATGATCTTCTTTCTTGCCGCTTTTTACTACTATGTCGTCGACATAGGCTGACAGATTCTTGCCTAACTGATTCTCAAAGGCGATAGATGTCATTCTGCAGAAAGTTGGTCCCGCATTTTTTAGACCTTCCGGCATTCTGACAAAACAATAAGTTCCGAAAGGTGTGATGAAACTTGTTTTCTCTTCATCATCTTTGTACATGAAGATTTGGTGATACCCGGAGAAACAATCCAGCAATGATAGGAGTTCTGAGCACGCTGCTGCGTCGACAATTTTGTCAATTCTGGGCAATGGGAAATCATCTTTGGGGCAAGCTTTGTTGAGATCAGTGAAATCAATGCACATCCGCCACTTTCCGTTCTTTTTCTTTACTGGTACAGTGTTAGCCAACCAGGTTGGATATTTCACCTCCCTGATAACATTTGCATCAAGCAACCTCTGTACCTCAGCCTTGACTGCTTCGACCCGGTCGTCAGACATTTTTCGGAGTTTCTGCTTCTTTGGTCTGATGTTTTTATCGATTCGCAACTTGTGCTCTATGATGTCTCGGCTGACGCCTTTTAGGTCACTTGCAGACCAGGCAAAAACATCCTTGTTTTTGCGAAGGAACTGGACGAAAGCTTTCTCCATGTCCTTCGGCATACCTGCCGCAATTATCACTTCCTGTCCTAAGACCTGCTTGTCCAATGGAACTCTCTTTGTTTCCTCGTTAGCCGCAATTGCTGGTTCTTCCTTGTCCATTTCTTTTTCCAACTGGAGGACTTCTTTCCCTGGCTTTTTTCCTGCCGGGTACAAGACGTGCACATTCGGGTGAGCATACAAAAAGTGAACATTCTTCTGGCCGGGGGCTGCCGCCCTTTCAATATTTCTGGCTTCTTGCTGATCACCAAAAACTGAGATGACCTCCTTGTGTGCCGGTATTTTCATACAGAGATAAGAACTGTGCAAAACTGCTTCAAATGCATTGAGGACTCCTCGTCCGAAGATTGCATTGTATGGATAGGGCATATCGACCACGTCAAAAGTGATGTGCTCAGTTCTTGCATTGTCAAGAGTACCAAAGGATACTGGTAGGCTTATTTTGCCGAGGGCACGGACTTCTCTGCCGCCAAAACCATACAGGGGATACTCGGAAGGCTGAAGTAGAGATGAATCAAGGTTTAGCTGGTCAAATGTTCTCTTGAAGAGGATGTCTGCCGAACTTCCATTGTCGACAAGTATTTTGGTGATTGACCAACCATAAGTGTTTGCCTGGATGACCATGGCATCTGTATGAGGGTAGCAGCGGAGGTTTAGATCGGCTTCAGTGAACATGATTGGGACATGCGACCACCGCGATTTCACCACGGGACCGTTACACACCGCATTGACGGCTCGGAAGTAATTTTTCTTTTGCTTCTTACTTTCAAACTCAAATGAAGATCCCCCAGTGATTGGTAGGATGACTCCATAAGTGGGAAGGCTCTGAGAGGAATTGTTTTGGTTTGACTGTTTTGGAAATGGCGGCGGAGGAGGTAAAGGCGGCTCCTCCGAGGCAGTGATTCTAGGAATTTGCGGCTGAGGCATGTGTGAACTTGTTTGGGAAGTCGCCAGATGCTGTATTTGCGGCGAGTGTGGTGGATGTAGTTGGTATGGGCTTTGGAAGTGGTGATGGGGGTTGTAAGAATTCTGGAAGTATTGGAATGGGTAAGAAGCACCGAAAGGTGAGTTGTTCCAAGAATTGGCGGCAGACGTGTGATTGACGCTTCTCTGTGTTTCGCTTCTTTGCTCTTTGGCTTTCATTCTTTCCATGGCATCCTTTGTTTCTGGGCACTCCTTGGAGGTGTGACCCTTGTCAAGTCCGTGAAACAGACAGTATGGCTTTTTTGGCTCTTGGTTTCGCGAGTTGTGCGAATTGCCGCGACCCCTTCCTCGAGAGCGATTGTTTCTTCCTCCTCTGTGCTGAAAATTGCCGGCAGAGCTGCTTGTGTCGGCTTTTTCTTCTTGGTTGTCAATATGATTGATTAGGTTGGAGTTCTGGCTTTGATTGTTGTTGCCACCTCTCCTAGACGAATTCCAATCCTGCTGTCTCTGGCTCGATTGGTTTTTCTTCGCCTGGCGCAGCGCGCTCTGCTGTTCTAATCTTCTTCTATGGTCATTGTCGGCTCTACAGAACTGGTCGACCGTTGAGAAGAACTCTTCGAGTGTTGAAGGGCGGTGCATGGAAAAATGAGTGGCACAAGGGCCGGCTCGCAACCCCCCAATTGCGGCATCAATGACAATTTGGTCTGGCATATCATCAGTTCGGGCTTTTAGCTTGACAAATCTCTGGAAATAGTCTTGCAGGGGCTCTTTTTCTTGCTGAACACATGCTCTGAGTTCATCTGCAGATATAGATGTTCTATGAAACCCTTGAAAATTTGTCGTCAATTTGTCCCTTAGGTTCTCCCATGAATATATTGATCCGGGCTTCAGCCTTGAGTACCACTCGAGAGCTTGATGCTCAATTGCGGTGACAAAGGTCTTGGCCAATACAGTATCATCTCCTCCAGCAGACGCTACAGCAGCTTCAAATGACATCAAAAATTGCCTTGGGTCGGTTGAGCCATTGTACTTTGATAAAGAGATAGGCTTGTATTTTGCTGGCCATGGGGTCAACTGGAGGCCTTCTGACAAGGGAGAGTTCTTGTCGAATTTACTGACAAAAGGTGCAAATTTGCGGTATTCATTTCGAGGCCTATGATGGTCTTCGCCATTGTTGTTTGCTTCAAAGTCGGGAGTCACCCGGTATTGCTCTCTCTTTGCTTCGCTATTTTGCCCCGTGGCGCTTGTCATTTCATCGAGCTCTTTTTGGAGTTCGGCGACTGCCGCCTTTGCTTGTTCAATTTGCAGCCGGAGCCTTTCCTTCTCTCTGGCCCTCTCTTCGGAGATTATCTTCTCCTTTGTTAGCTTGAGTCTTTTTCCAAGTTGTTGCAAGTTGGAGAGCTGACGCAATTGCTTGTCAACTTCATCTTCCTCTGGATCACTTTCTTCAGGGTTGACTGTCGACGGTGGTTCCGCCCATTGCTTGCCGGCTTTTACCTGCTTCGACTTCTCTGCTTCTTCACTGAGAGTGAAGTCGATGGTGCTTTTAGCGGCGATAACCTCATCAGATGGCCGAATTCCGGCGGCCAAGCTTGCTTGCGCCGCGCCGGAAATTCGGTTGGCCTCGTCGGCCATTTGCCTTGCTTGAATGAATGCCCAGCGAATTTCTTCTTCCGAGAATGCCGGGTTGGGAGGGAGAATTTCTTCCTCTAAATCCGGTGGGTGGGAGCTGATGGTGGTTTTTGGACTAGGTGCTTTTTTCTTCCTTTGTGGCATCACGGGTGGTATTTTCGAGCAACACAAACGGTGGGCGCCAATGTTGGGAATTCTTCATCATAGCAACAAAGAATCCCGACACAAACAATCAAGAGACACTCAAGAGACAACGGAACAGCATTTCATTACAGGGGTGTGATCTCTCCTGTTCCGTCCCGTTCTACGGAGCCCGGGGGCGGGTATTTATAGGGGAGGCCAAGGGTCATTTTGACATGACCAAATTACCCTTGGCCACCTACTATATTCGCGGAATATTCTGTACAACATTGTCAAAAGGGTACAAACGACATTTCCGTATAGCGACGGAAACCCTAACTAGGTGACGTCATTCGCCAGCCCGATCCTTGGACGTTGTCGTGCCGAACTTCATCTTCTTCAGGGACTGCCGCCATTTGAGGACGCCATTCCTAGTCGCCGCCAATTCATCGCCAGCGGTCGGGTCTTGTTGAACAATGTCGGCGACCCGATATGGCGACACCCAGGGTTGCCGCCAATTTGTCGGCGAAGCAATTAATGTCGGCAGCTAGGTTACCTGCAGCCAAAAAACCAAAGGCAGAAAAGGGGGTGTCGTTATTATCGTAAACACCGATCCCCAACACTCTTCTTACTAATAATTGCCCAAACATTTTCAAGATCCAATGGGATAAAATAAACCTACTAGTATTTAGCTTCAAAATGTACCGAACATATATGTCGTACATTTTCAAGATCCAATGGGATAAAATAAACCTACTAGTTCAGTATTTTTATTGATGACGTCGGGAAACCCTATTTAGCTTCAAAATGTACCGAACATATATGTCGTGGACAAAAATCCTGAGGGAGGAATTACACTTCTTGATGTTAAAGTGCTCTATCGATCGTGGAGTAGCAGCATATAGCTATGCAGTCATATAAAAATTGGAACGTCAAATAATTTGTGTTATTCGATCGCTATCAGAAACTTTTTATCAGAAAAGATACTTAGTTATTATAATATAAAAACAAATGTGAATCGGAAAAAGAAGATGCGGATTTTTTTTGCCGTTGGGATCCTGTTGTACTGCACTCACCGGTGCAGGAAGGCGCGCCTTTTGCAGTTCAACGTAAAGTCTATTGTCCGTATCGGAATGACCGGCGAGCGTACAAAGATCCCCGAGAAGGTTGGAGCAGCTGGCTCATCAGCTCGTGTGACATGCGGAGATACTACACGATCGAGCTAGGCCGATCTCCGCGCCGTGTCCAGCCAGCCTGGCCTTGTTGAGATTCAGAGCACTTGTCCCGTCACAAGATCGAGTCACATCCTGAATCTTGTCTACCTTTTTCCGTTCTCGCGCGACGACAGAGTAGTGTGGTGGTGGGTGACCGGCCGACCGGCAACGGCGACGAGATACACACGCACTGTTGGGACATGTTCCGCGGCCGTGGACGGTTCGTCTAGAACCTGCAGGATATGGTTGGTTCAATTCTGATCCGCAGGGGAAAAACGATCGGTCGCAGTTCCGGCAACTTTGCATTCCGCAAAAGTTGGCGGCGCGGCGACGCGTACGGCAAACCGCGCGAGCGGCCGGCGTGCGGCACCGCACCAGGCCTCACGACGATTCGTCCCGCCATGGTGCCGGTTCCGCGTGGGGGGCGATCACCATGCGCGCCGTCCATGCGACGGTGCCGTCGGTGAGAATGAGCAAAGGGAGCCAGCGCGCGCGTGGCAGCGTTTCCGCAGACCGCCGCGCGCGTTCCCGGCCGCGAAACCCCCGGAAAAAAACACCGCGCGAAAGGTGCGCGAGCTGCTCGACCGCTGCCTGCACACATAGACCACGGGCCACGGCAGGATGGTACGAGCAGTAGTACGTACGGAGCGCGCCGCACTTGCTTCATTGCTTGTCCCGACCCAAGCCGGTGAGCGTGGCGCCTCAGGCATACGCGCGCGACACAGTAGTAGTAATTTTCGCCAACTGTACACGTCTCTTTCTGAAGACGTACGGTGCAACCACCCTGTCGCGTGCGGCACACGAGCGCATTGACCACTTCATCGTTGGATGCGTTCTTCGGCCCATCCGTGTCACTGCTTCCGTCAGTCCGTGCTGGTCATGCCATCTTCTACAGATTCACTGGTCCTGCTGATAGATCGATCGATCGATCGTTCACAATCATTGTACTACTAGCGAGGCTCCTCCTGGTTAGTACTAGCGTCGCAAGTCATCGAGGTAGACTTTGCTGAGAAGGGCTGCGGAGAAGAGTCAGCAACAGGGGTCCTTTGTCAGCAGAGTTAGTCCAATGCGGGGACCTGAACCGGCTAACCAAAGCAGTTAGGTTCGTTGCATCTCCAGTTTCAGGGGCAGCCGAGCTGCCAAACTACTGTTCTGTAGTATCTGTTTCCACTAACAAGCCACTGCCATTGGGCATCTGAGTATCTGCTTGTCTCTGCAACTGTATGTCGCGTCTTTCGTGTAAAGGAATATGTCCTTTTCCGAGTCTTGCTTTTTATAGAGACGTCTTGGACTAGCTAGTGATCTTGTATTTTATCTGGAAAAATTAATTGGTACTCTATTTAACTATTTGATCTTACTAATGCACCTTCACCAGCCCCTCGTGGGCAAAGAGCAAGACATTTATCAGTAAATTGGACACAGCTGGGTCATATAATAGTATGGACGGCATACTATCGGCAAACAATAGGAGTAAATGAAGAACAAAATTGTTTAGTAGGTCAAACGGACAAAATGAGAGTTGTTTGGTTAAGTAAAATAAACATTTTCAATAATTAATAACAACTACTTGCATGGCTGCTTGTCTTGGACTAAGAAGCAGTAACTATGACGAACATTTTTTTTTTTTCTCATTTGACCCGTCATAATTAACCTGTCATATATACCAACAACAAAGTCCTGACGATAGGTCTAATTTTCAACAATGTCCTGCTTGGCTACTTGCTCCCCAATGGATTTGAGTTATTGGTCGTCCAGTTAATTTAGCATTGAAAACGAGACATTTGAACTTTGAATTGATGTCAATGCTTGCTACTCATTCCGTCCTTAAACAGTTGTCGCTTTTGACTTTCAGACATCCATATGTGACCATTCGTCTTTTTTTTTTGCGAATGTTATTTATTTTTTATAGCATGTTTTATCAATAAAGATAGTCTCATCATGACATATTTATTTACTATTAGTAAAAAAATTAAATAAAATGAATGATCAAATGTGATGATTAAAAGTAAAAAATGATAACTATTATGGGACGGAGATACGTACTACTTGACCGAAAGCTCCCCTATAAAATAGGATGTTTTGGGTAATTTCGTGCTCAAACTGACATCTTTTTTTTTCCTCCCCTCGTCTACTCAGCCACACAATTTAACAATCCAGATAGTTGACACTGTACTACTTCACCTTTTTCTAGCTAGAACGTTCTGGATATTTCCGCGCAAGTTGATAACGATGTCAATATATGTTTACATTGGTAAAGTACATTTGAAAAAAAAATAAGGACGTGAGTCACGTGACACATAAAGATAATCGCACCGGCTCTGTAGAAACTTTAGACTCCAATTAGCAACTTTACGATTTGCAAACTTCTTTTTTCCCTACAAAGTCCATTTCCCCAGCTGAAAAAAAAACTACACAAAGTAGCGCGGTAGCCATGCTACTTAATGAACCTAATTAATCGATTAAAACTCTTTGAAAGAGGGCACGTGCTTACAAAAGCTGTTAGGGACAGTACTCTCTGCACCATTTATATGTGAGTGTGAACGTTCATGCAGGGTTTTGCGGTGGATGTTGACTACTCATCTTGAAGACATTCAACATATTGTTAATTTGTTACTCTTGATCATCGATCAGCGTATGCCAAGCCTGTCATGGTCAATCAAGCCGGGGAACTTCAACATTGCTAATCTACATGCGTCACAGAGATGATGTGGGCACCAACTTCCAAACTGCTTCTAAGTGTCTTTTTACATGTTCATGGGTTATTTCGTATGGCGTATTCCAGCGTTCAATAGGACAGCGTTTGTGTTTCTTTAGGCGTAGTAGTTGTGTTTTAATCATGTGCACGACAAATTGTTGCACCCAATAAATAAACTAGTTAAGTAGGTGATCACTGAAAGATTAGAACTTTGCGCTTTATTCATATAGAAAGTTACTAAATAGTCCCCCAAACAGTACCTCAGACAGCGAATGGCAGCCTTTTATCTCATACATTTGATGTGGTGCTATAATGATGCCACACACTCAATGCACAATACATCTCACGATGTAGAGGATGTAGAGGTCGGGATATGAATCCACACATTGTACGATGACTACACGAGTTTAGTAGAGGATGTTGCGGTCGGGATATGAATCCACACATTGTTCACCACGGCCGAAGTCAACAACTACTCGTTTTACTTGATTCCAAAGAAAAGCTTAGATATCTTCTACTAGCTCGTGTAGCTTTTGAACGCTAGGCCCTGCCCTTTTATATTCAGCAACGATCTAGCAATTCGTATATGGGTGAAATTAGGTGAAACCAGTGAAGATTTGGACTCGGTTAAGTCCAAGGAGCCCGTCGTTGTTGCGGAATTTGGTAAGGCCTCCGTGTCCTGTTGCGGTTTGCTTGGACGAACGACACATTTGCTGCTGTCAGCCGGGCGTAGGAACTGACGAAACGGAACGGAGCAAAGGCCAGAGCCAGACAGGGCGGGACGCTAGTTAGGACACAGTAGTGCACGGCGCGCGGCTGTCACACATCACACGTGTGAGGCTGTGGCTGTCACCAGGGCTTCCAAAGGCAGCTTTGCTCCTGTGCCGCAAAGCGTTTTTGAGAGGGAAAAGGGTCACCTTTGAGTAGTAGTATCAACTGCAAAAAGTGAGATCGATCGATGGTGATGTGGTTTTCTTGAGGCTTTTGTTACAAAGCGAGATACTACTCTACTGATTTGGTTGGTTCCAGTAAAATATACATAAAAAAAACGTCAGCATTTCCCCCTCAGGTAATCGTGGGTAGTAATTGTTTTGGCTACTTTTACTCTGATGGCATCTCGATCGACATTGACATGTGTCGCTAACCGGCTTTAACACCTCCAGTGGTAGTACTGGACCGAAGTTATGTCGCTGAATGGGTAGCAGGTTATCGCAATCATCCATACGTGCGTGTGGGTCACGAGCAAGGCTTGATGTCTACGTGTATCAAGCAAATGCACGATCTCGATCGTTCTAAATGCAGGCTAGGTGCCAGTAGCGAAGCCAGCCGAGTTGAGCGTCGGGGTCAGCCCCATTGCCGGCCATAGTTAGCAGCAGGAAGATAAGGTCATTTCTCACTGGTTTTCAGAGAATCGTCGGTGTCAGCTGACAAAAAAAAGGGAATAGCTCCGCCCCTGCTAGGTGCGCGCCACTGTGCCAGTAAGGCTGTAACTCGATGTTAGCTTTACCTCGAGGAAGCACTGCGGAGATTAAACAGTCCCAAAGAACGAAAATTCATATTATTTCTAACCCAACGAAAAAAGGGCACGGACCACTGATCAACCTCTGGGAATCAACATGGAAGAGCCGTTTGCGTTGATCCGCGCCAGGCGTCGTTGGTGGAGTGTGCTGTGCGCTCGGTCACGCGGGCACCGGGCAGCTCCTGGTGGCTGGTGCTCCTCGATCGCTCGCACGTCCGTCTGACGTCGATCTGCCGTGTCGATGTACCGGCTGCCGTCGCCGGAGCGAAGCGTGATCGCGGGAGGCGGACGACGTGCGCTGAGTCCTCTCGCCTGTGAATGACATCATACGAATCCTTAGAGTGCACTACATCGCCACGCTCGAGGGACTCTGGGCCGCGGCAGGCGCCGCACACAGCTAGCTGGGCCGGCCAGTGTCCACTCGAATTCGTTTTTGCATCACATGTTGCAATTTATATGCTGCGAGGTCTCATGCTGCAACAGATATTTTTTTTTATGGCAGTACTATATTAATCTGTTGCAGTAGTAGTTTGTCGAAAGAGTAAATACGTAAACTTCAAAGTTTTGCCATGCCTTTTCGATTGATGCTAAAATATCTGACAAGAGAGCACGCAGCTAAAGCGACTCGTTTAGATACACATGCAGTTAGTTCGATTGCCATCGATGTGTAGCTTGGCCAACTGGCGCACGGAGAGCATGGCGGCCCGTCGCTCCCGGCGCCGGGCGAGCTCCCGGTCGTGGCTCGCGGCACAGGCCGGCGAACAGCGCGCGCACCCAGAGCGGGCGCGGCACCGCCCCCCCGCACTGCACGCAGGTACCTAGCCTTCTTCCTCCTCAGCAAGGGCAGCAGCATCAGCTCGCCGTCGTCGTCGTCCTCGCCCACGGGATCACCAAGAATGCTCTCCAAGTCGGCAAACCACTCCTCGTCGCCCCTGCAACGGACGCAGTGCTAGCCGTCGCGCTCCACGACGCGGAGGATGAAGCCAGCGCCGCAGTCCCGGTGGTGATGGCAGACGGCCGTGGAGAAGGCGGCCATGCAGTGGAGGCAGTACGCGTCCCTGGCGAGCGGCGTGGCGTTGTCCGCCGGGCGACGCATTGGACGATCGATGCAGTCCCGGATCGGTTCCCCGGAGCCCGGGTACGTAGCGCTTGGGGAAGGTGGGTCGGCCGCCAGCGTCCACGGCGACGGGGACGACGATGGAAGCCGGCGTTCATGTGGTGGTGGCAGCAGTGCGAGCAGAAGGCGCGCAGCGGCGCAGGCACATGACGCAGTACCGGTCACGCCGGCACGTCAGGGATAGGTCCTCCTTCACCTCGAGCCGTGTCTTCACCGGCGGTCCCACGTGTTCGTCCATTGAAGGGCACGTCAATCCCATGCCTAATTGCTGGGCAGCGTGCTGCTAACGTTGGTAAATGTCGAGCAACAGTTTGTCTGTCCGTCGTGAGCAAACCTTCCCGCTCGTGGCTGCTGCTGCCCGATCGTGGAGAGCGGAAACGGATTCGGTCCAAGTCCGAGCCGGACGCGACGCAACCTCCTTCTGGGCTTGCCTGGTGCTTGTAATGGGGGCTGAATGAGTGCTGGACTGCTGGGTTGGCCCGAGTGGAAATGTTTGGTGTTCCACCGACACTTTCGTAGCTCCTGAGTGAGTGATGAACGTCTCGAGTCCAACAAAACTAAAGCAGCCCCACATTTCCACCAGCAGACCAGCTTTTAGTTAGGCGTCACTCAGCTCCGCGTATCTGCGCTTATCCGCTGCAGATATTTGCGTTCCTTTGCTTGCAATTCAAACCAAACCAAACACCCGCTCCCTTTCCTCGTCATTTATTAGTCGCCTCCCTCTCTGTGCTTGCCAACCGGTCCTGACTGACTCCATCCGTTCCGGCCAACCGCACCTGAAAAGCGTTGGGCCACCTCGCACCCAGCAGAGGCCTCCAAAATGCAGAGGCAGCACAGCCTCTCCCCGGCGCCGAAGCAGCAGCAGCAGGACTTGCTGGACGACGGCAGCGGCGGCGACGCGTTCCTGCAGATGGCGGTGCCGGAGGAGTCGGCGGCGTCGAGCTCCAAGGCCGACAAGGCGCGGTTGGTGAGGGAGGAGAGGAGCCTGCACCTCATCCCGCTGCTCACCTTCCTCTGCTTCCTCCTGCTCTTCCTCTGCTCCCACGACCCATCAGCTGCCGGTACGTTTCCCCTCTTGCATGTAGTATACGCTTATGCACAGGTACTAGACAAAGTAGTAGTAATACAGTTCAGATTTAAGACTGCGTACGTCGTGGATGATGGGTGACTCTCTGCACTCTGGTTCGTTTTTCTAGATATGTCAAGCTTCGGTGGAGGAGGGACGTCTGGGAACCGGAAGCTGAGGATGCTATAGACTTCCTTCAGCAATTATTGGTGTATACTTGAAGAAAGTTTCGCCAATTTTCAGTCAGATATTGCAATGTAATTTGAGCTCAAATTTGGAGCTGTATGTATGTTCTATTTCCGCAACAGTAAGAAAATGCTGTGCTAATCATGCCATTGGTTTCCCTTCGTGATACAAAGAATGTTCATGGCATTGTAATTCATACTAGAAAACATGAAGCGATGAATATGGTACCCGGTTAGTATGCATATACCATGTGCTGATGTTTGTGGCATTATGACAATACTGTCCGAGTTATGGCGATGCATGGTCCTGTACGACAGAGGGTGACGGCTCAACAATTCTAACCTTTGCCCATACTAAAACAAAGGTAGAAAACGCTTCCAGAACAAGGCTGCAATATACAAATACTTGCATAAGTACATGCACATATAACAAGAGAATTAGAGAAGGCAGCTTAAGTTACAACATGGAAATAATAACATCCAAAGAACAGTAAATGGGTTACTACAATCTTATAACCCTCTATTATGCCTGAAGACAGCATTGAAGATGGCGAATTCCACAGAAAGAGCCGGTTCGAACTATCATTGTCAACACAATCTGTACATGCATTCACCATATCACACAAATCCCTGGGCAGATTCAGGCTTCTCGGTACTACTTCTAGAGTCCCCATCAAAAGTGGCCTCGGTGACAGGAATAGTCACAGGACTTCCTGTGACATGAGTCGTTGCATCAGGATGCTCGTGCACCTTCTCAGTTTGCTCAGCCATTAGAAGGCTGTCAGAAATATTGGCCTTTGATGATTCAGACTCATGGTGCTTAGTCTCATCAACCACTTCAGCATTTTCTTGCACATGGGACATTGCGATTTCACCCTCCTCATTTTTCTGCTCCTGCTTAATGTTTTCTGGCAAATCAGTTTGGCGTTCACCCTCTTGATGCTCGCTCTCCGGTTGAGCCATTTCAGGATTTTCCAGAACGAAGTTCCTCGCAGAATCACCTTCCTGATGCTTGCACTCTTGCTCAGCCGCTTCAGAGCTTTCGTGCAGATGAGTCTTTGCGAGTTCACCATCCAGATGCTCTCCCTCCTGGTCAGGCGCCATTCTTTCCTGTGCCTTCGTGCCAACATCAGTTGCGGTGGTTGCAACCTTGTTGTAGGCACCGGTTACCCATGCTGCCCCTGTGAGGACATATCTGTTACTCATGATGGCCGAACCTGCAGTGGAGACAGTCTGTTCAGCAGCAGCTAATGCTAACTTGGTTTTCTCTGCAACCTGGTATTTCTCATCCATTTCCTTCATTTTCTCATTTACCACTAAGGTACCAGTGCTGAACTTCTGGCTTAGACCCATGCTCTTGTCGAGATGAGAGACTTTAGCGGTTGCAGTCGATGTGAGCTGATGCTTTTCATCAAAAGCCTTTGCTTTCTCAAGGGCATCCATGCCAAGAACAAATCCTTTGGCCAGCATACTACCGACAACATCCTCAGCCTTTCGAAGGGCAGATTCCATGCCACCAGCATTTTGGGACTGATGGTACAAAAGTAGTATTAGTAGTTTTCCATATTGCTGAAAGCAATTTGATAACGAGAGAGATAAAAATGGCTTTTTTCTACCTCTAAATTGGCTAAAACAGCTGCTGGCACCAGGTAATCAGTGGGTGGCGTGATGATGACTGCCATTTCTGCTATTGTCGCACCCTGAATAATACAATTTATCAGTGTACAAAGACAGCCACTGTACACGGGAACTATATTTTGACAGGTAGAAGATAAAAAGGAAAATCAAAAGTAGTATAAAATAGTAGTACTACTCAACGACCACAACTAGAATACACAGACCACGCTTCCATTGCAGAACCCTATATGCAGGCTTGTTTAAGAGCCACAGATCGAAAAGAGAGGCACTAGGAGCAACTTACTCTTTCCATCGATATAATTAGAGGAAATAATATCACAAAACTGATAGGCACTTGTAAAAGGGGTAAAGTTTATCATGATTAGCATCGATATCAATAATTCGTCGTACCAAAGGCTGTATTAACTGATGGAAGAAGGCATACCGTAAGAAGCATAGCTCTCTCTGCTCCTTGATTATCTCTGAAGGTGATGTAGGCAAATTGTGACCGCTCATCACAACTGCAAAGCATTTCTCAGTCAAAATAGTGCATGTTTCGGAATTAGATAATATCTTGAATATCACATGGCACTGACCTTTTCATTTCGACATGCACAATGTCACCAGAAAATGAAAAGAACTCCTGAATATCTTTCTCTGATGCCTTAAGTGAGACATTGTGGACCTTTACCGTGCCAACCATGCTTGCCTTGGATATGGAAACAATAAGAATCCGTCAAATAACACTACGTATTCAAATTTCAATGGTTCCCGTAGTAATAAGCAGAGAACATCGGAGAATACAAATCATTGATCATTCATTTCATTGTACATCAAATAATATATAATCAGGCTATCTCTCATATTATAATTTGATCGGCAATTTCTGCCTGACACTCCCCTGAAAACAAACTTCTATCAGAGTACGAGGTTGCCAAGCCTCAAAATGAGACCACAGAAATGTTCCATTAAAGAAGAAAGTATCCACCACCAATCAGGACCTCTAGTGACAAACCAAAATTAATGAATCGCCAATCAAGTCCAGCATGCCTGCATTTTATCACTTGCTTGATGCAATTCGAAAAAGAAACGAATATGTTTCATCGGAAAAGAAAGAAAGTTGGAAGGGAATTCGAAATGTCTCATACACAAAGGAAATCCTTGAAAATTCCACGCAACCGGTTCTTTAATCCTCATTTTCCTTTTTTTCCCATCCAAATTTTCAGTTTGCCAGCATGCAAGAACATATCAACTAATTAAGAAAAAAAAAACATAATAGATCCCAACAGTATATCGAAGGTACAAATCATCAACCAAACAGGCTAAACCTAACCATGATCCCGAAGCATGCCTCTGATATAACCTAACATACTTGCTCCTACGAAAATGAAGAAACATGACGAAACGCGGCGATCGCAAAGGTGACCTGAAATACCAGCGAAATTTCAAGATCTGAGTTCTCATCTCAACAGGTGGGATCCAAATAGCTCTGGAATTCGATTCGGAGCGGAGAGGAAAGGGAGGACGATGGAAATGGAACCGTGGTGCGCATTTTGCCACCGGTTTCGTAGGCGCGGAGGCGGTGGTGCCGTTGTGCCGAAACTTAGGGTGGCGACGCGTGGAGGGTTAGTAGAAAATGGCTGTTTTTAGGATTCTCCTGTCCAGCTGCCTAAATCGAAGTGGTCACGCTTGGATTGAGCGGAGCAATGTCTGAATCGTGCCTTGGATCCCTGACCCGAGCGATGGGGTGCTAGCGGCATTTCCGTTCTCCGAGAAGGCTCCACCCGCCGCCGCCCAGTGGCCAGCCCAGATCCGCCATGGTCCCTCGCATCGCGTCTTTTGGGCCATAAAGCCCATTGACTCCACCCGGCCCAGTGGCTCCTTCTCTTTCAAGCGCGACAGCGTGGAAGCCAAGCGCCCAGCCCAAACCCTCTCGTCCGGTTCCGATACGGCGGCGGCGATGGCGAAGGGCGGAGCCGGGGGACTGATCTGGGCGACGGCGGAGGACCTGGCGCGGAACCGTCCGGTCGTGCTGTCGCTGTACCGGCAGATCCTGCGGGCGCTGAACTCGCCGGAGCTGCCTCTGGGCCACGCGGCGCGGCTGGCGAAGAAGGCGGAGTGCCGAGCCATCTTCCTCTTCGGCGCCGAGGAGAGGTCGCTCCACAACATCCGGGACCTCGTCGACGCCGCGCGCCACACCCTAGGCCTCCTCAACCGGGGCCGCCTCCCCGAGCAGTAGCAGGGAACGAAGAGTCTCACGAGCTGCAGGCCTAGCTCCCCAATCCCCATGAGTAGAGTATCTCGTCTGTTTCAGCTACCTTTCGTTCGCCCGATTGCAAGTTATGTTGCTGATTCAGTGTCGCATGTTGTAGTGATTAGTAAACTGTTAGTACTACATGTCGAATTGGTTCTCTATGTACTCTGCAGAACATATATAGTATGATGCAAGTTTGTATACGAGATGGAAGATAATTGTCTTTTTAAATGCTCCGTCACGGTTATTGAAATGAAAATTTGGTTGTTGTGGTCTTAAATTGGAGATTGAGATGCTTGGTTTTGGAGAGTATGATGCAAACTTGTAGCATTCAGGAACTAGCATGCCTTTGCATTGCCCAGCTCAGCAATGTATCACATTATTTCTGTTTGCGCTAGTATAGATTCTGCCATTGCACTTGTGCAACAACTATGATACTGTAACATTTACACAAAGGAAGGATAAGCTGTACTGCATTCCATACACCAGAAATCTGGGGAACTAACTTAACTGAAATGGATCATAACTAATTTCCCAACTATACCATGGGACATGAAGCTCCCAGCTTAGAACACAGGACAGGCACTGTCTCCACCCAGGTTGACGCCTTTGGCAGTGGGGCATGAGGCAAGAGGGCAATGCTCTCCGGCTGTGCCCCACCAGTTGATGCTCCGGTCCTCCATTGTCAGCGCAAAATACAGCAGCACCCCCATGAACGCAACTCCGGCGTCAAGCGCAGCAGATAGAACATAGTTGTACCTCATCCACCACTTCTTTCGGTACCGGAACACAAAGAAATTGAATATGGTACCGATGATGATCCATGAGTTGTAGTTCACAGCCGTTGCGGGGGGCATATAGGCTGTTGCGCCAAAGAGCACTGGCAGGTTGATCAATGGTATCCATGTCTGGCCAGGGAATGCCCTGTGGAGAGCATACACGAGAACAGGTCCCGCTGCACCGATGAGGAAGAACCAATTGGTGGCACCGTAGTTGCCTTCGGGTCCAAAGATGCGCCTCGGGCCAACGAGGCCCCAGATGACTGATGCATCGAAGAATACACGGTCTCCAGGGCAGGTCCATGGGCTGTCTGGTGGAAGGTTGTCTGAACAGATGCCATCGATGGAGCCAAGCAACCACCATGCCACCCCGGTGTTGACCGTGCCGGCCACAATTGTACCAACAAACTAGGTAAACATTGCACCTCAATGTTAGTAACTTTGCTTTCTTTGTTCACATAACTAATTTTCTTAAAAATGAATGAATTAGGGATTTTCATTCACCTGAACAAGGAACATAGATTTTGGAGGGATCTTCATATAATGGCCGAGCTTGAAGTCTGAAAGGAAGGCAACAGCCTGAGACATGCTCATGTAGCCATAAACCTTGAAGCAGACATTGGCAATGGGATAGCCAGGCCTTATCAACCCCATTGCATACTCAGTGATCACGTTCAGGCCAGGCGTCTGTCCATCACATTGAAGATATTTAGCTTTTGTAGTTACAGACAACATTGCAACATCTAGTACATAACACAAAAATCCGCTCTTTAAAGAAAAATCTTATAACATGGTATAATATTACTTGCCTGGTTGGTCGTCGCGGTGATGATGCTGACGGGAAGGGTGAAGATGAAGGCCATGCCGCAGGCAAATAGGAGGCCCCACCATGGGAGCTGCACCTCATGTTTCAATACCGTGCAGAGGAGGAGGGATGCTGTCATTGACAGCACCATCAGTGAGTAGAACCACCACCCTGGAATGTCATCATACCTCTTCATCAGCTTCGTGTGGATGTCAGGCTGCTCCTTCTGTGATGCTCGGAAGCGGTAGTAGATTTCCCTGTGCAGTGATATTTCTCATATACATATTTCATTTGCAAAATATATACAATCAGCGTGTGTTTTTTTTGTTCATGTACTCAGTTGAGAAGGCATACTTTCCGTAGAAGAGACCAACATGTGTGATGGTGGCGGCGATGGCGGCGAAGCTGAGACCATAAGTGAGTGAAAAGAATACGCTGAGGTTGACTTTGCCGAGCTGGTTGTAAGCGTCAGTGTCAAGCTGAAATTGATCGTTGACAATGGCTTTGATGTCATACTCTGTGCCATTTGACATGAACAGGCGCGAGGAGAAGATGGGGAACGTCTTGGCGTTGTGGAGATTGAACCCCCAATACGCAGTGGGCATGACCACATAGACGAACAACACGTAGCCGAAAAAGATATTGACGGTGGCGAAGAAGGGAGAGATGAGTGGGCTCAGGAGGAAGGCGGAGACCGTCGCCCAATCAAGTGTGAAGGCACCAATACCCAGGCCCTTCATGCCAGAGCCCAGCTGCTGCGCCGTCACAGACTTGGAGAAGACCCAGCACACCCATGAGATGGACGTTATCGTCGGGAAGAGGTAGCCTGGCACCACATAATATGCAAAGCTGCAGATCAGGGCCACCACGAAGAACTTTGAGCGGGAGATCTGGCGTGAGCCTGCGGGGAATTCTTCTTTCTCGTGCAGTGCCCTGGTTCAACATTGAAAGACATGATCAGAGCTTTATATATATGTATATGGGATCAAAGCTGTTGTTGAAGTTATGCAGTCTTCAACTGAAACAAGATGTCGTGAAGTTCTGTGAGTCTAGTGTAACTAGAGCCTTGTCTTGAATCAGATTATAGTGTACTAAAAGATTCATTGTTACTTACATCAAAGTTGAAACTAAGACATTCAGCGTTCACTGAAATTTTCAACTGATAGGTTTGCTTATGTAAACAAAGTGGTTATTCATCCTTTTCAGAATATCGGCTCAATGTACTGGTCACTGTCCTGAATGGTCGGACTAACCCCTTGAAAGTTTGGCTACATCAAATGTGTACGCAGCTATATGCTATGCAAGCAATGGAGAAATTTGGATACCAAATAAATATATGTCCCCTTTTATCCATGAAGTAGCTGACAACCTCTGCAGGTGATGAATAGAAACCCCTTCACAGCAGTTCAATATAACCTAGATAATCGCTTTGTCATGAGATAGATAATTTGTTTGCCTAGTTGCCGCGACACCATTCTCACAGTTTGCCTAGTCTCTTTCGGAGCACCGAAGCAAACATCCAAGTTCAAAACTTCAAGCCCAAGAGATATGGACGAGACTGCAAAGCATGTGCATGAATCGCGCATTATCTGGGCCACTTGGACCTGGACCACGCTCGACCAGTCCAAGCCGACTACTGAATCCACCCAATTGCACATTTGCACGCAGTTTTCCAGACATACGGTCAGCGAGCAAGTCAGCAATTGCAGTCTCGAAGCCATGCGCGCGTGTGGGCGTTCATCCGTTCACATCGCGCAGGCTACGGCACTGGCACCGCGCCGAGGTCGTAATCTTGCAGAAAACAAGCAAAGTTTGTCCAAAACTTCACAGAAAAATGACCATACGAGCATCGCTGTCCCCGTCCATTCCGTTATCGTTGACCATTTTTTTTTTCTTCGAGAGCTTGCTTATCTTGGACTCTCTAGCGTGTAGATGGAAGATAAGTTGGCTAGCCGAAGCACAAGTTGCCGTTACTCGGCCTGTTCGGCAGGCTGATAACACTGTAGCAGCTGCTGAAAAAATAACTGCGAACACTATAGCGGCTGCTAAAGAAATAACTGGAACACTGTAGCTGCTGCAAAGAAGCTGCCTGCGAAATGGGCAGCCGAACAGGCTAACTATACTGTGCGCTCACAGAAAAACGTAAGAGAGCGTACTAGTACTAAACTAGTCGAGAATGCTGATGCAGCCAATGTAGCTGTCGCAAGCTAACTGGCTTCGCAGGAAAACGACGTCAATTTAGTAAGAAAACAGCAATCCAAGGCAGAGAAAACAATATGGCTAATGGGACTCGTGGAGCCTGTTGCACAAAGCCAGGCCGTCGGCGTGGTTCCACCGCAATCAAGGCTATCATTAGGGAATCTCCTTTGTGTACTAATGATTTCGGAATCTCGCATTCTGACGAGAGGAATACTAATATTTCAGTTTAGGTGACTAGTATATCTAGATGGAGCCCTAACCAATGCAACGTAGAAGCACTTGAATACAGGCTGACAAGATTCTGATGTCATCTGGAACTGAATGAGGTCAGGCTTAGGTGTGTTAGAGCGTGCCCAACGGTGACGCTAGCAGCTAACTCTTGCGAGATGGTGCTACGCATGGCAGAAAGTGTGTCAGTCACCGTAACTGAGCTAAGCGCTAGCGCTAGAGGAAGCGCTACCGATGCTCTCTCTCTTCACTTTCTCCCTTAAACAAATATAAACAGCTGACTCTTACGGTGCCGTTGGGGACGCTCTTATGAGTAGTAGACTACTGACTGCCAATTTAATAAAAGGAGGCTTGTGCGAGTTCAGACTTCAGACGGCGCTGCTTGCTACTCATGAGCAAACAGAACTCTTGCTCTCTCTTTGGCAAGTAGTAGTAAAATTACGGTGGAGATCCATATCTAGTGTGATCATGCAACTTTCATATCTGACATGTCATCACTCCATAAGTATCACACAAAGTTGATTTACTACCTTTTCTAGTGCGCTCGTCGAATGATTTAGGACTAGTCGACAAGAGCAATATCTTCCCCACCCGTGCATGCTAGCTAGTACTCCCTCCGTCCCAAAATACTTGGCATTCTAGCCAAGTCAAGTTTTCCCAAAATACTTGGCATTCTCACTTCCCGAAACACCTTTATCTCTTCCCAATACACCTCTATCTCTATCTCTCTCCTCCTCGTTTTCTGCGCACCTACCTTATTCCTCTTCTTCTTAATCTCCGTGCCAGGGGCTACAATGCCAACTATAGTAGGACGGAGGGAGTAGTAGTAGCTTTCTTCTTTAACGATATCATGAGCCCGCCACCACCATATGAGTCGGCTTGGACTGGATAACGTGCACCGGACGAGTTTGATAAGAAAAATCAATCGTGTGTACGCAATGCATGTCTGAAAACAAAACTTGTCGGTTTTTTTGGGACTAACCAAACATTGTCCTTTGGCTTGTGGATATATTATATAGGCCAACAATGTCTCTCCAAGCACTATCCACGTCGTACCGTAACAGTTGATTCCGTTGCTACAGTAGCTATGAGCAGCCTAATCATATATGGCTCCCATGTTCATGTGGGGCAAGTCTATCTGGAAGAGGACCATCACAAAGAGAAAGTGATCATCTAACTGAAATACCACTGCCTAGCTACGTACTCATGGGCCAACGCTCGCCTGGGCAAACGGTCAGGGGCACATGGTTGCACTGAGCCGGCCCAGGATCGAGTCGCGGCACCTGCAGGGGAGGTTGCCCGGACCAGTGAGTCCCTAGCACCAATTCCTCCGTCGCCGGTGACCCAGAGTGGCGCTGGCACAGGTGGGCCCCTCTGATGGCCCATCGTCTGAAAAAAAAAGAAAACAAAAAGCTACGTACTCATGGATCATGGATTCATGGTGCTCTTGATATTCTTCAGACCTAAAATTTTGTTCAATCAACCAGCCCCGCTTTTGCCTTGTTAATGTCATCATCGGCCTGTCAGATCAGATTCTCCAATCTGGAAACAACTTTAGGAAACAATACTTTGGTGACAACGCCCTGTTTGTTTCCACGGAAAGGCAAGGTGTGTTCTTCACATGAAAGAACATAAAAACAACAGCTAAGCCATCGGTGACATCGCAAGTTTGGCCAGTTTACTATGCGCCAAAGTTTCGTACTGTTAACTTTACGTCCCTACCGGCACACTAGCCAAAAAACTAAACGAGAAAACGATTTTAAAGTTAGATGCCGTGTGTAGAGATGCTGCGAATATGCAGAAAAGAAGCCAAACCAACCAGAGGTGAAGGGTAAATTTTAAAGAACGCAACATGTTGGTCGCCGGCCGCCGGAAATCCAACCGCGAAGCAAACCAAAATCCAACCAAACAGATGAACACGGAAGAGACAAAAGTAAAATGAAGGCAGCACCATAGAAAGGTACTAGTAATAGAGAAGTAGACTGCTTGTACCGATGCGAAGTAAAAGATGATGCATTGTGGGAAACGATTAGATTGCTCACCGGAAGAGGGAGACCTGGACGAGCGTGCTCGGCCACCACATGTGCGCCGGTTCCACCACGTACTTGCGCATCAGCCCTGCCCATCCGTAACCCAGCACCTAAATCCATTGAACCAAGAACTATAATTAATAACTGCAGCTGATTCGGCGATGATAACAACAAATCCTGCTGAAGCTAGATAGATAGATACTATCTACCTGCGTGGTGATGACGAGGAGCCAGGCGGTGAAGAAGGAGATGGAGCGCTGGTAGAAGGCGCGGATGATGTCGATGATGCCGACGGCGTACGCGTTGCCGTTGCCGAAGGCGAAGCCGGCGTTGGCGAAGATGGAGATGAGCACGTGCTCCTTGACGTTGAACGGCCCCGGGTTGAGGCTCCACTCGCCGCCGCCGAGCAGCGCCGGCGCGCGGAACTTGCGGCGCGGCAGCACGCGGGCCATGAAGTGGCCGACGGGGAGCGACGCCACCTGCACCGTGATCTGCGTGACGACGAGCGGCTCCGTGCGGTAGGAGAAGAACTGGTTGAGGAAGCTGAGCAGCGCGCACGACACCAGCCCGATGCTCCACATCCGGAACGTCCACACGGGGAGCGACGGGTCGTCCGTGGACGGCACCGTCAGCCGCACCTCCTCGACCGGCGACGCGTCCTTCTCGTCGTCGGCGCCGCCGCCGTCCTCCACGGAGAGGCCGCCCACCTTGCCGGCGCCGGCGGCCAGGCCGCGCTCGTCCGCGGCGATCTCACCCATTGCGCGTGGGATGGTTTACTAACACGACGCCCAGCTGTACCTGCGCGCGCGTGCTCTGCCTTTGAGCGAGCAGAGAGAAAGAGAAAGAGAGCTGCGTATTGTGAGGCGCACGCGCGTGTATATATTGATTGAGAGAGTAGGGAGACGATGGAATGGTGGGAGGGCCTCAAGGCTCTAGTACGGTGGAGGGGTCTCGCCTGTCACCTGTCACGTGAGCTGTGATACTATATGGCGCGGAGAAGGAAAAGAAATGGTGAACCAATCTCAGTTGATTGAATCAGGAATCTGTGACCTTGTGTGAATATCCTGATCCCAAAGATTGCTGCCGTCGCCATGTACCACAGTGGCAGCCTTTGTTTCTTCTTTGCTCCCCATGTGAACAGATTCCGCACGTCCTTTGACGAGGGACGGGACGCGCCGTGCCCGGCGGGGTTCGATCGCCCTCAGTGAAAAGACGTCGGCCTGCCGAATGGAACGACCGCGCGGCCGTGGGGCGTCGCTGTCCGGGCCGCACAAAACGGCCCTCAGTAGCGGACGATGGCGCGGGGCCCACGCGGCCCAACGTCTCGCGCCCGTTCCCGGAAGGCGCCAGCTCGTCTGCCGCCGCAGAGAAGGAGGAAGGGGAGGGGAGCCCTTCCGCCGACGAGACCGCGCCGCCGGCCCAAGCTCCACCCGCCTCGGGCCGTATCCCGCATGCAGAGCTCCTCCGCCCATGCGCGCGCCCGCCGGGGCAGGGCAGAGGAAGAGGAGCAGGGGACGGCCTGTAGCAGAGGAAGCGGAGCTGCCGTCGTTGTCGCCGCGCCGCCGAGATCCGCCGTCGACCTCGTCGTGGCGCCGTCGTCCACCTCGACGCGCCCTCGAGGGAGCCGTCCAAGATCCCCGTCTCCACCTGCGGGCTCCTCCGCCGCCGCGCGCAGAGCTGGATGAGCTCCCTGCCGCCACCGTTCGATCCGTCGGATCCGCCACCGGGGGCGCGGCCGGCGAGCTCCGCCGGAGAGCCAGGGCGGCCGGCGCCCCTGCTCGCCTCGCCGGGCGGGAGGAGCCCCCTGCCGGGCGTGGCGAAGGAGCCGAGGCGCGCGTGGGTGGCGCGCGCGAGGAGGAGGGGCGGCGGCGGCGCGCGCGAGGGAGGAGAGCCCGGCGGCGGCGTCGCGGGGGAGGAGGAGGAGGGCGGCGGCGCGCGCGGGGGAGGCCGGCGGCGGCGGCACGTGTCGGAGGTGGAGGAGGGGTGCGCGTGGGGAGGAGAGAAGCAGGAGAGAGAGAGGGAGAAAAAGAAAAGAAAAAGAAAGGAGAGAGAAAAAAGATGGTAGTTGGAGATAGTTAAATAAAATATTAGGTAGTTGGGATAGAGGATAGATATAGAGTATAAACAGGTGCGGGAAAACTGGATATAAAGAAGAGAATCTTGCTGACCAGGACAGAATATTCCTTTTAGAGGACGAATTTAGAGTACGACGAGTGCGGTCAGTCTTATTTGGGGGACGCCGCGCTCGGCTTGGACGATACCGCACGGTTTACAGTACCCGGTGCAGCACGATTTACACTAAATCGGTACTGAAGGACCGCATCCAGTACCCCAGTGCGGTCAGTCTAAGCTACGGCGAGCTCTATGTTTCGGGGCTAAAATTTCGTTGCAATTTCTTCAGTAGTTTATAATTTGCCTGCGAACTGGGGAGCACGGTGCCGCAGCTGGACGTGTCGACGGGGGCGTAGCGTCCGAGATGCGAGGAGCCCAGTGACTGGCTGGGAGCCGCTCGTGTTGCTACGCCGTGTGGTTTGTCCTTTGTCTGAACCGCAGATTCGGGGAACCACATGGATGTTCTGGCCATGCGTTTTGTTTGTGTTCTTAGACTGGAAACTTGGTTGTTGTGTTCTTAAATCGGAGATTGAGATGCATGCTTGGTTTTGGAGAGTACCTTATAGCATTCAGGAACTAGCATGCCATTTGAGCAACAACTATAATACTGTGACATTTACAAAAAGGAAGGATAAGCTGTACTGCATTCCATACACCAGAAATCTGGGGCGCTAACTTAACTGAAATGGATCGTAACTAATTTCCCAACTATACCATGGGACATGAATCTCCCAGCTTAGAACACAGGGCAGACACTGTCTGCATCCAAGTTGACGCCTTTGGCAGTGGGTCATGAGGCCAGAGGGCAATGCTCTCCGGCCGTGCCCCACCAGTCGATGCTCCGGTTCTCCATTGTCAGTGCGAATACAGCAGCACCCCCATGAACGCAACTCCGGCGTCGAGCGCAGCAGATAGAACGTAATTGTACCTCACCCACCACTTCTTTCGGTACCGGAGCACGAAGAAATTGAATATCGTACTGATGATGATCCATGAGTCGTAGTTCACAGCCGTTGCGGGGGGCATATAGGCCGTTGCGCCAAAGAGCACTGGCAGGTTGATCAATGGTATCCATGTCTGGCCAGGGAATGCCCTGTGGAGAGCGTACACGATAACAGGTCCTGCTGCGCCGATGAGGAAGAACCAGTTCGCGGCTCCGTAGTTGCCTTCTGGTCCGAAGATGCGCCTCGGGCCAACGAGGCCCTAGATGCTGATGCGTCAAAGAATACACGATTGTTGGGGCACGTCCATGGGCTGTCTGCTGGGAGGTTGTCCGAACATATACCCTTGACGGAGCCGAGTAACCACCATGCCACCCCGGTGTTGACAGTGCCGGCCACAATTGTACCAAACAAACTAGGTAAATATTGCACCTCGATGTTAGTAACTTTGCTTTATCTGTTCACATAACTAGTTTGCTTTGAAATGAATGAATTAGGGATTTTAGTCCACCTGAACAAAAAACATGGATTTTGGAGGGATCTTCATATAATGGCCGAGCTTGAAGTCTGAAAGGATGCTCATGTAGCCGTAAACCTTGAAGCATGTAATGGCAATGGGATAGCCAGGCCTTATCAGCCCCATCACATACTCGGTGATCACGTTCAAGGCCAGGCGCCTGTCTATGGCATTGAAGATATTTAGCTTTTATTGCAACACCGCAGTGCATAACAAAAAAAAAAAAAAAAAAAAAAAAACACCTGTCTATGCAGTAACGGTGATTCATCTCTTTCAGAGTAATAGCTCTGCACTACCCTGGATGGTGACACTACAATGTACTGCATGTCCTGAGTGGTCAGAACTCAGATTATCATGGAACTTCGGCCAGACCAAACGTATGTACATTTTCTATGCAAGCAATGGATAAATTTCGAATAATGATTTAAAAATTTCCATTGTTCGTTATCTGTGTAACAAAACCATCTCAGATGTAGCATATGAATGCAATGCAACACATACAGTACAGCACACCAAATGATTACCGTGTTGCTTAAACAACTGCTCTGTAAGATCCGGTATGGACTGGATTGTTTTGCTGCCACATGAGTTTAGTATGCAGTGAGATTGGTCTGTTTAAGACCACCAAAGCAAATATCCAAGTTCAAACCCAATACACATGGGCGAGACTGCAATCATATGCAAGAATCGGGGCTACTTGGACCTGAACCACGCTCGACCAGTCCAAGCCGACTACCGAATCCAACCAAGTGCACGCAGTTTCAGACGTGCAGTCACAGACTGATGAGTAGTCAGCACTTGCAAACTCGCAGCCATGCGCTCGTGGAGTGTGGGCGTTCAGCCGTCCACATCGTGCTATGGCTAGGACACTGGCCCCGCGCCAAGGTCGTTTTCATGCAGAAAACAAGCAAAGTTTGTCCAAAATTGACGAGAAAAATGTCCACCCCAGTATAGCCTGTCCTACTTCGTTCCGTCATCGTTGACTCGTCCATATCTTCGAAGTCTTGCTTATCGTCCATATCTTCGAAATCTTGCTTATCGTGGACTCTCTAGCGTGTAGATGGAAGATAAGGTGGCGAGCGGAAGCACAACTTGCCGCTATGTACAGTACGCACAGAGAGCAACTTAAGAGGCACAAGATGACGCATTGTGCAAAACGATTAGATTGCTCACCGAAAAAGGGAGACCTGGAGGAGCGTGCCTGGCCACCACATGTGCGCTGGTTCCACCACGTACTTGCGCATCAGCCCTGCCCATCCGTAACCCAGCACCTAAATCCATTCAAGCAAAGATTGGCAGTTGATTAGGCAAACAATTAATTCTTGCTGAAGCCAGCCGCGAGGGCGCATATATAATGGCGGGGAACCAGTTAGCTAGATCGATCGATGCCTGCGTGGTGATGACGAGGAGCCAGGCGGTGAAGAATGAGATGGAGCGGTGGTAGAAGGCGCGGATGATGTCGATGACGCCGACGGCGTACGCGGGGCTGTTGCCGAAGGCGAAGCCGGCGTTGGCGAAGATGGGGATGAGCACGTGCTCCTTGATGTTGAAGGGCCCCGGGTTGAGGCTCCACTCCCCGCCGCCCAGCACCACGGGCAAGCGGAAGCTGCGGCGCGGCAGCGACGGGCAGCGACGCCACCTGCATCGTGATCTGCGTCACGATGAGCGGCTCGGTGTGGTAGGAGAAGAACTGGTTGAGGAAGCTCATGAGCGCGCACGACGTCACCCCGACGCTCCACATCTGGAACGTCCACACCGGCAGCGTTGGGTCGTCCGTGGACGGCACCGTCAGCCGGACCTCCTCGATCGGCGACGCCTCCTCGTCGTCGTCGTCGTCGTCGACCTTGCCGGCGCCGGCGGCCAGGCCGCGCTCGTCCGCGGCGATGTCACTCATTGCGCGTGGGCTGGTTTACTGACAATGCCCAGCTGTACATTGATGGAGACGATGGAAGACGGGTCTCATCAAGGCTCTGATGAGTACTAACGGTGGAGAAGTGTCGCCTGTCACCTGAGCTGCGATGCTATAGCGAATGTACCAGTACCAAAGATTGCTGCCGTTGCCATGTACCAGTACCAGTGTCAGCCTTTTTGTTTTTCCTTTTTCTTTTGCTCCCCATGTGAACGAACATTCCGCATGTCGTTTGACGAGTGACACCACCCCGTCCGGCGGTTCGATCGGCCTCCGCGGAAAGACGGTCGATCGGAACGCAGACGTCGGCGTGCCGAACGGCGATGGGGCGTCGCTGTCCGGGTGGCACCGCACCGCACGTCCGGCTACCTCTACTAGTAGCTCAATCGTGACGTGACGCCGCAGAGGCGGAGCCAGTTGGATTCCCTTGTTCCCCTGTGCCGGCGCACGGCGAGGTGAAAGCTACGGCAGAGCGGTAGCGACCTGATATTTCGGCTGGTTTCGCAGCAAATTCTTGAGCACAGTACAGTATATAATTCGCCTGCGACCTGGGGAGCACGGTGCCGCGGTGGACACGGCCGGACGGGTCGACGAGGTCGTGGCGTCCGAGATGCGAGGAGCTCGGTAACTGGCTGCTGGGTGGGAGCCGCTCATCTTGCTACGCCGTGGTCTGGCATGCGATTTGTTTTGTGTCGTCGAGGAAGCTTGAGACTCTACTTGTGCGGAAGAATATGGTCCCCGAGTATCCCTGTGAAATGCAGTCAGATCCACAGGCCACAGCTAAAGTATACTACTAGTAGGATACAATAAAGCCATAGTTCTAATTCAGTAACCAGGATAATAATGTCTGGCACCAGAGTGCGGGAAAATATGGACCCCGTGTACTACGCGTGCCGACCTATGCTTTGTGGATGAACGGATGGGTTCCGCAGTCTGTTGGCGCTCTACGGCTCTACCCTTACACAGACACAAGTTGTACTACTTATGGTTCCCCGGCTAGTTTGATGCCACAAGAAACAGAAACTAAGAGTACTATAAACGACTGTGTTCAGATTTTTGTTAAGTGCTACCTTAGGTACCATGATTGTGTTGTATTGAGATGCCACCCGCGTTGTGCACAAACTGAAATACGTAACCAGATGGCTACGTCAACCTCGACGAGAAAGACTCTACATAGGAGTATTCATCAAGTCTTTAACACGATTTGGTGGCTACGTTAACCTCGATGAGGAAGACTGCATATTTAAGTCTTCAACACAATTTGGAGCTGGTTATTTCCCCACGATTAGCACATCTCTGACAGAAGCGACTTGCTCCATCTAGAGAGACAACATGCCTTAGAGAAAACAGTGGATCATTGGATCATGTACTATTTCGATTGAAAGTTTCTGCAACTTGCATGCCTCTCTAACTCTGAGGCCACTTAGCTGATCTTCGACAAAACGTCACCTTAACTGACAGCGATGAAGAGTAGTGACGAGAAACTAATCGCTCCTCTCAATCTTTCTCTCTGTCACGCACTAAACACCTTGTAAAATGTGATCACGCAACGCTGGGATTCAGAACAACAAACACTAGAACAGACATTCAGACATCAGGATTCAGCATTTCGACTTCCAGCTGTCTGCTGGCCCTGGGTGCAGACCAGAACGCAGGACGCCGTTTGGAGGAAGAAAACGAAGGATTTTGTTAGCTAACGCTAGCTAATGCAACTCTCGCCGAGGTGGGCTCAGAGAAGCGTGGACCAGCCGTGAAATTCCAGCAAGTGCGAAGATAAGCTAAGCTGTCCGCTTCTCCCCCACCCCCCGAACCAATAAGCTGTCCGCTTCTGGTATCTGAATGTTGGTCGAAGCTGTGTTGACCTTGGGACCAGCATTAGCTGCTACTGCTACCGCAGAAGCAGTTTTGCTCGCTACGGATAAGCTCCGCATGGCTCGGCCTCACGTGGTGGATGGATAAACGCTGGACTGGAGCCAGGCAGGCAGTCCGGCGCTGATGCTGCAAGCATGGTTGAAACTACCATGAGTCACTATACCGTTTCCCTAAATTCCTCAATTATATCAATCAGTGGCACGCTTCCAACAACACAGAACACGCTATCATATATGGCAATTGGCCGCTGGTCCCGCGCACTGGCAACACGGTGCTGCATAAGACCTCTTTTATAAAAACGCAAATTATGCAATTTGGTTAGTGCCAAACCCAGAACACAAATACTCGCCTTACAATTGCGATGATGAATTACGCTAAACGGGGTGCATCCCATTTAACCCCACTTTGAAAGTGCATGGGTATCGACAGAGCCAAAGAAAAATCATCACATATAACCAACAGAATTCATCAGACAAGGAAAATAGAGAAAATGTAAGCAAACTTGCTGCTTGAAACTAGTTATTACAGAGAGAAAGAAACCAGAATAAAGGCACGTCACCAATAAGAAGTAGAACAGTTTTACACAAAAGCAGAACACAATAGTACTAGGCCCAAGGGACTTTATCATAATAAAGTCATACCACATAAAGTGCAATTACGCAACTGATATTGTAGCTAAGACTTGCTGCTCGATTCTTCAGTTAGCAACACCCCCACGGAGGCGAAGGACAAGGTGAAGAGTGGATTCCTTCTGTATGTTGTAGTCTGCCAAGGTACGTCCATCCTCCAGCTGCTTCCCAGCAAAGATAAGCCTCTGCTGGTCTGGAGGAATTCCCTCCTTGTCCTGGATCTTGGCCTTCACATTATCAATAGTGTCAGAGCTCTCCACCTCAAGCGTGATGGTCTTGCCCGTCAGCGTCTTAACAAAGATCTGCATCCCTCCCCTAAGGCGCAGGACAAGATGAAGAGTGGACTCCTTCTGGATGTTGTAGTCAGCCAATGTGCGCCCATCCTCAAGCTGCTTCCCAGCAAAAATGAGTCGCTGCTGATCTGGTGGGATTCCCTCCTTGTCCTGGATCTTGGCCTTCACATTGTCTATTGTGTCAGAGCTCTCAACCTCTAGAGTGATAGTCTTTCCAGTGAGGGTCTTCACAAAGATTTGCATTCCTCCTCGAAGGCGGAGGACCAAGTGAAGAGTCGACTCCTTCTGGATATTGTAATCAGCCAATGTGCGTCCATCCTCCAGCTGCTTTCCAGCAAAGATAAGTCGCTGTTGGTCAGGCGGGATGCCCTCCTTGTCCTGGATCTTCGCCTTCACATTGTCTATCGTGTCGGAACTCTCAACCTCAAGAGTTATGGTCTTTCCGGTAAGGGTCTTCACAAAGATCTGCATTCCACCCCTCAAACGAAGGACAAGGTGGAGGGTTGACTCTTTCTGAATGTTGTAGTCTGCGAGTGTGCGGCCATCTTCTAGCTGCTTTCCGGCAAAGATGAGCCTCTGCTGATCCGGGGGGATGCCCTCCTTGTCCTGAATCTTGGCCTTGACATTGTCAATGGTGTCGGAACTCTCAACCTCCAGTGTGATTGTCTTGCCTGTAAGGGTCTTCACAAAGATTTGCATGCCACCTCGCAGACGCAGGACAAGGTGGAGGGTAGACTCCTTCTGGATGTTGTAGATAGTCAATGTACGGCCATCTTCTAACTGCTTGCCGGCAAAGATGAGCCTCTGCTGGTCCGGGGGTATGCCCTCCTTGTCCTGAATCTTGGCCTTAACATTGTCAATAGTATCAGAACTCTCAACCTCGAGAGTGATGGTCTTGCCGGTCAGGGTCTTAACAAAGATCTGCATCTGTTACATGCAAATAGAATTATGTTAAATTGAGAGAACATACATCATGATAGAAACACATACTAGAAAATATTAACTTATAACTTGGACACAAACATACAATTCCTTTAAGTGATAATCACAAGTATAACTAATAATGAAATATTACCTAATCATGTCAAACATAGCACAGATGTATATAAGTAATAATGACTTGGTGTCAAACATAATAACAAGCATTGCTATGTAATATATAAATCGTAACAACCGTGGCCCTGTTGCTCTGCCCTTCCCCATGAATAACCAAAGAAGAACAAAAACCAAAATACCAAGTACAGGGACATCAACGACAACAGACTCAGGTTCATTCCAATCAACAATTCATACATTTACTTTTTAGAGAAAGATACATTCTTATTGGCAATTTATGCTTTTATTGATCTAGTAGAAGCATCTATCAGCACCAAAACACGATTAGGAAAGTGTATTAACATTGATCCAGCAGCTGCACATTATGATAATTTCCAAACAAAATTAACTGCGTGGTTCATACAGTAGTAACGATAACTGAAATCAGATGCTCCCAGGCACATTAAATTCTGCCACCATATGATCTGGTCTGAATTGCATGCTTACAGGTAACCCAGCACCAATCAGCTAACGAACTACGAAAATTAAGTCACAGGTTTACGAAACGAGTTGCAGCGACCCACCAACATGTTCAAAATAGCACGGACCAAACCTAGCCATGCTAGGGATCGTTGAGTCGCAAGCGCCCATGCCCTAAACAGAACCTAGATTACTCTAGGCTACCACAACGAACGGCCCAATTAATCGCAATCAATCGGATCACTCGTAACCCTAGGCTCAGATCAATTGAAACAGCAAAACCCAATCGAATCGAGTCGGGGCGGCAAATCATCAGACTGGGATCCGAGCAGGGAGCCGAATCGATACCTTGCGAGACGGAGATCGCTGCCGAGCGACGAGCCGGAGGCGTCCCTTGAAACTGCGACACGGGAGGCAACGAGAAGATTGGGGAAGAACTTGTGGCGATCGGGAAATAGCTGATCTGAAACCCGTTTGGTGAGGAGGGCTATTTATTACGGCAGGGAGAGGCGTGCCTTGGTAGTTAAGGTAAGCCCAGCCCGCCAGCCGGGTTGGACCGCGAAAATGACTTCTCCGCGTCGGCGGTCGCTCGTGGCTGGCTTCCAGAATTTGCCAGGAGGATCCGGTCTCTTCCAGTACAGAAGGGCCTTAGCGTCCAGAAAGCGGCCCGGCTTGGTGTGCACGGCCCACACAGCCTCATCACGTTGCCCTCTCTGCGGCTAACCTTGAAGGCCCAGTTCCTCCACGTTGCTGCTTCATCACCGTTGCCCATTGCCAGAGCGAGAGCGGCACGTCGAGCCGTGCGTTTTCTGACCGTAACAGTTCCATACTGTATACATTTTCTGCTCTTCTTTTGTTTGATCCCCTGGACAGAACACGGTACTGCTAGCTAGTAATACCTTTTTTTTACCACGTTTAGCTCAATTCAAAAGCATCACGTTTAGCTCAATTCACAAGGCCGCAGCTACCTAGTATTGCAGTACGACTGCCGTGTCAATGCGCCGGCAAGCATTTTCCTTACGTGTCGCCTAGCGGACGTCGCTGATGATGATGAACAAGGATTGAGAGGGCCACTTACGTGTAATCCACGTAATTGCGGTATGACAAGCAGCCCAGCTGCTCGCACCGCTGCACGTGGTACAGCTGTATAGGAGTGGAAACCAGCCCAGAAGCCCCTGGAGCAGTTGCGCGAGCGAGCCCCATGCATGCATCCTCTCTCGTACACCGGCTCTACCTAATCAGGGACCAGCATGCTCAGGAATTATGCAAAAGCCAACTTAAAACGGCAAAGAAATCGCGGTTCTGGTCTAAGATGCAGTCGAAGCTGCTAACGCTAGCCATTTCAAAATAATGACGGGTAGGTAACTGATCGATCGTATACTCATTCTGGTAGTACACTGGTACTTGCTACTGTTGCCTGTTGCAACGACGAAGCGAAGCGGCGGCAGTGGACAGTGGTGTGTTAGACCTTGCCCCGTATTTGACGGAGCGAGCTTCACTACGTGTTGACAGCTTTGGAGGTCTTAAAACTCGGAAGATTGAGCTGCTTTGGGTAATTAACCACTGTGCGTCACGTCTGTTACATATGATGAGCGCAGTGGGGTTGTCTCAGCATGATATATTGATATATAGTGCGATCTGTCGTTGTGTTGTGTGCCCAGCCCCGATCATCCAACATGTTATCCACACTTATCCTCTGCAAACTGCAGTGACCAGAGCATATGGGAGGCAACTGAACAGTTGTGGTTACAGTGATGGACTAACAGCGTTCGACTGGTGTACTACTAGTATCCATCTTGACTTGCACTGTATATATGCCTGGCACTAACACGATGAACTGTTTTTGGAGGCGATTGGCCCCGGACGTCAAGAAAACAAGATGGTCTACGAAACGTAGCCACGCCTAACTGTTGACCTGAGGCGAGGTCCATATGCCAGCAAATTCCGGCGTTCATGCGGGATGAAGAAATGTTTCATGCGTGCATGCTCTCAGAAGTCCGGTCATGTGCAAGATCTTTTAACCATATCGGGCAATATCTAACTTGGGTAAAAACGAGGCACCAGGCCAAGATGGACTGTATCTGAAGTTCTGAATCCCGGCAGCTTTGTGAGCGTACTATGTACCCGTGACACCAAAAAAACGCACGCGCGTGGCTCCGCAACAGAAATGGTTCCTGGCTCTGAATGATCTCACGTTCCCACAGGGCAAAGCAGCACCAGCACGAGCACACCGCCGGTTCACCCGCAACTGCCAACTGCTACGCGGCGGGCCGGGAACACGTAGGTGGCCGGCGATCGTGGCGGGGCTCCCGGCCGGCGCTTGTGCATGAGAGACCCAGCGCGCGGACGCGGCCGCGACCTTTTGCCCTGCTTGAAAGCCTGGGTGATTTGGCGCGGCCCGGCGGCATCACCATGTGTGCGGTGGTGTGTTTCGGGGACGGCGCACATGAGAAGGGGTCCCTCCCTGTCCTGCCCTGCCGTGTTGGGGACACTGCTCATCAGTCGTGTCATGTGCCTCTTTACGGCCATTCTTTATGCGGAACGGCGTCCGTCTTTCGGTCGTGGCGGCGCTATATTCCAGTAGCACTAATCCCGTCGTCCCTGTTAATAAAGACGCTCGAAGTACTGTACTCCATCCGTCCAGAAATATAATGTACATCTAGTTTTGTCTTAAATTAAATTTTTTGAATTTTGACCAATAATATTTAGAAAATCGTAATGATTGACAACATGAAAATAGTTTTACTAGGTTCATCATAAAATAAACTTTCATAATATATAACTATCTTACTTTGAAATAATATATATTTTTAGATATTTTTGTCAAAATTTATAAAATTTGACTTAGTACAAAACTAGACGTACACTATATTTCTGGAAGGGAGTACACATTACAATAATGCCGTTTCCGTTCAAGCATTGACGCGTGTGCGTCTACCGATTCTTCATGCAGTGCTTGCGAGCTTCCAGAATCCAGATTGATGAGGGCGTAGTATTTGCCGGTTACGGCTACGGGTTACCGTCCAGAAATGGAAGTGCCGTCCGTGTGGTTCGCCTTGGATGCTACGGGGAGCCGTCGCGCCGGACGCAAACGGACAACCGGTCAAAAGCTCGTACAGCTGGTGCCTTGCTGGACGTGTAGTACTACAAGCCATACTGGCGTTGGCAGGTGAAAGCAGGGACAGCGGCTGCGAACACACGCCAATCCTGTGGCCAACGGCAGTCATGCTAGCATGAGCCTAATTAATCTATGTTTTGTTTAAATAATGTTATAGTAACTATCTTCTAATCATATTTTAATTATTCTTATTAGATTCGTCTCGCGAATTAGAGCGGAGTCATGAAATTAGTTTTATAATTAAACTTTATTTGTAATTACAATATTTGTTACAAAAATCTTCTAAAGTTTAGACCTCAACGAACACGCCCTAAATATGCGGACCGCGGTCAAATGAGGCCACTGCAGTTAGCTGGCCAACGGCTCCTCTCTCTCGCGCGCGTTAACTTCCGAGTAAACACTCCACCACCCCCGGGACTGGTATGCAGACACGCCACCACCTCACCGTCCGAAAATCTGGTAATCGTGCCTCCAAATCCGGTAATTTGCCACCAAAAACGTTCTTACCTGCACGGCACATTCGCGCTAACCGCCATTCATGGCTCGAAACAGGACGACGCAACGGGAAGCCTAGCCAGCCAGTCCCGTTCTTCAGGACCATGCGTTACCCATCACCAGCAAAGCTGAGAGCTGTTGTTTACTACTCGCCCTCTCGTCAGTGTCGTCACCCACCACGTTCCCGCCCCTTTTCCCTCTCGTCAAACCTGACGCACAGTACCCTTTCTGTTCCCTTCCCCCTGTTCGCTTTCTTCTCGCTCAAGCCGTTTATTATTTGGAGCCGTTTATTTTTCTCCGCGCGCGCGGGTCCTACGCGGCACTACCCAAAATCCAACTCAGCATCTGCGGCGCGGCGCAGCGAAGATCGGCCCCACGCATCACCGTCGCATATCTATCGCCGCTCCTCCTGCCTCCGGTGCCGACCAATATAGCCAGACCGCGTATACAGCAAGCCAGGAGTGCCGAGTTTATTAGGGAGGCTAGCCAAAGAAAGAAACGCGCGTGGGTTTGCCACATCTGCGAACGAGCGAGGGGGAGGAGTGGAGGAGAAGCCAGACCGCGTAAGAAGGCTTTGCTACTCACGCGGCAAAGGCCAGCCATGGCGGCGAAGGCCCGGTTCTTGGTGCTGGCCGCCGTGGCGTTGGTGTGCTTCTTGGCGGTGTCCGCCTCAGCCTACGACGTGCCGAGCAGCGTCGCCTTCGAGGAGGGGTTCTCGCCGCTGTTCGGCGACGACAACCTCGTCCGCTCCCGGGACGACAGGAGCGTCCGCCTCCTGCTCGACCGCCGCTCCGGTAACCCATCCCTCTCCTTGCAAAGCTCATCATCCTTTTCGGCCACTTTCTTCACTCCATATGTCTTTGTTGCTCTGTTCTTGCCGTTCCAATCCGTGTTCCTAAAAAATGGCTTTGTGTTCTCCACAGGTTCTGGGTTCATCTCCTCGGACTACTACCTCCACGGATTCTTCAGCGCGTCCATCAAGCTGCCCAGGGATTACACGGCCGGCGTCGTCGTCGCCTTCTATGTGAGTGCTCGATTATCGATACTATTATTTTGATTTGACCGTAAAACATTCCTATCCGAACCAAGATTCTTTCTAGCTGAATAATACAACCCTGGTGCTTTCTTTCGAGCCGCTGGTTCTTGCTTGGTCACATGGGCGTGTCAACGCTGATTCAACGACTGCTGCGCTGCATAAACCTGCACGCCAGTGCAAGTTGGGGCCAGTGCAAGTTGGGGGTGCGGCCATGTCCTGTGCTACAGAGCAGGGAACAGTGCGAGCCATATGGGCTGTTTGGAGCCCAGAAAGGCTGCGCCGCCTGCTCCCGGGAATAATGTTCCCATGATTCGATTATTAGCACCGAAAAACAGAGTTAATCATACACTACTAATATTTCTCGCAAAAAGCACCGTATAGTAATATACTAGTTAAGTTTTTAGTCGTTGATTCAATTTGCTCTGTAGTACCAGTTCAAGCTTGCAAACATATCATCGCATTTGCATATATGGCTTCCCTGAATCTGTTTTGTGAATGGAGTATCAATGCACAAGTTTCTGAAAAAAACAATTTCTTGATGATTTGCAGCTTTCCAATGGCGACGTGTACGAGAAGACGCACGACGAGCTGGACTTCGAGTTCCTGGGCAGCCGGTGGGGCGGGCAGTGGCGGGTGCAGACCAACGTCTACGGCAACGGCAGCACGGACCACGGCCGCGAGGAGCGGTACCTGCTCCCCTTCGATCCCACCGTCGAGGCCCACCGCTACTCCGTGCTCTGGGCGCCCACCCACATCATGTAAGAGCCTTGATCACCACCATTGAGAGAGCTACACTTTCCACATCGGTTGCACAAACTGATAACAAACTAAAAACTGATCGGTGATGCAGCTTCTACATCGACGACACGCCGATCCGGGAGGTGATCCGGCACCCGGACATGGGCGGCGACTTCCCGGCGAAGCCGATGGCGGTGTACGCCACCATTTGGGACGGGTCCACCTGGGCCACGGACGGCGGCAAGTACAAGGTCAACTACAAGTACGCGCCGTTCGCGTCCGAGTTCTCCGACCTCACCCTCCGCGGCTGCCGCACCGACCCGGGCCTCCGCCTCACGCGCGCCGCCGCCGCCGGCGACTGCGCCGAGGGCGGCGGCCTCCTCGGGCTCATGACGGCCGACTACGCCGTCATGACGCCGCAGAAGCGCGCGGCCATGCGCGCGTTCAGGGCGCGCCACATGACCTACACCGTGTGCTACGACGCGATGCGGTACGCGGCCGGGCCGTTCCCCGAGTGCGACACCTCCGACGAGGAGAGGGAGACCTTCTCGGCCTGGGGCGAGTCCAAGACCGTCATCATGAGGCAGCGCGCCCGCGGGCGCCGCCGGGGACGCCGCGCCGGAGCCGGAACCAGGGGACGCTCTGACGTGGCAAGCAGCTGAGGTTTAGGCAAAAATTTAAGACCAGTTGCAGAATGCTTTTGGCACAACGGGGTTACAGATGATTAAGCAGCAGTATCGTAATTCGATTTCATCCGCCATGCATATACAGGTTGTAAAGGTAGCTAGCTAGGTGTAGGGGCTAGTATGGATTAGTGCGTTATGATGATTCTTTGATTCCTTTGGTGACAGCAAATAATTCCATCGGGTTATTGACATTATTAACTAGTAGTAGGATTTTGTCCTACAACATTTTGAGCTGTATGATTAATCACGGGATTTGGTACTTGTGTCGGGACGATCAAGCGAAGGACACGAAGCTGACAACTGGATGCGTTGGTGGTTTGTGATCCGGTCGTTACGTTCGTTCAAATCATTCAATCAGGCACGTACGATTTGTCCCTCGCTTTTCCAATGATCACAGCTGATAATACTGTAGGACTCTGTGTAGTCCGAAGAGAGTACTACTCGGTTTGATCGTAGTGGTGTAGTACCGCATAACGCTAGCAGCATGGTACCGCTCCTCCAGTACGAAGAATTAACCTGCTCTCATGTCTTCTTCTGTTCGTCTCTGCATTCTCCCACCCTTTTTTGTGCTGGCCACTCAGATGCCCGGTCGGGTGAATCTTTCATCTGGGATCGGATCCGTGAAGGTGTAACTTACTCACTGCTACGAGATCGTGTTGTATGGTTTCCTACTCGTGCCAAATACTCCCTCCAGATCAAAATATAAACATTCTAAGCATTCAAAAATTATACCACAATGTAAGCATTTGTAGGAAAGATTCCTGAGCCCACCATATCTTCTCTCCTTCTTTCCCCTCTCCCTCTCCCACCGCACTTCCCATCTCATCTCACAGCTGCCAGCCCAGCGGGACGCCGCCCCGGCAGGGATTCCCTCCCTCGCCGCTGCCGGCAGCCACGCTCTTCCGCATGACGTCTCCGGCGACCCCTCCCTTCGCGCCGCCCCTGGGATCCCCTCCCTCCGCGCGACGGCACGCCCAGGCCGCGCCGCCCGCGACAGCACGCCAGGCCGCGTCGCCTGCGATAGCGCGCCCAGGTCGCCTCCTTGCGCCGCGGCGACCTCGCGCGGCGTCTCCACAGCTCCCCAACCTCCGCGCATCCCCGGCGTCATCAACCTCCGCCCGTCCCTCGGCGTCCCCAACCTCCGTGCGACGACGGCCCCGCCACCCCCTCTCTCCTTCGCGCGACAGCGGCCCCGCCGTCCCCTCCCTCCCTCGCGCGACGGCGAGGAGACGCGGCTCCGGCGTCTTGTGCCTCTCCGGCGTCTCCGCGCGGCGGTGCGGGATTCGCTCCTCGTCGTGCCGCTGCCCCTGCCCGTCCAGATCTCGGGCGCGACCAAGCTTCGCCGTCGGCTCCCAGACCGCGGCCACCATCCTGGCGAGTCGGCGACGACCCCGAAATATCGTCTCTCTCTTCCCACTCCTCTCGCCTCTATTAAGTTACGCGGTTTTCTCAGCTTTTGGAGGGTAGATACGTCTTTCACTTCTTCGGCTATTCTGAAGTTTGAATCCCTCAAATGCTTATATTGTGAACCGGAGGTAGTAACTTCATAAGACGAAATAGCGTTGTGATGCTTCTAATTAAAGGGGTACGCGTTCTTTTTTCTTTTTTCTTTTACATGAATGGGTACTTTGCATTCACGAGATGGAAACAGTTCTGTTAAAGAAAGATCAAGTCAACAGTTGTTTCAGAGCTCCTGACACGGATGCATTGAGCACGGGCCGTGAATGTGGCTTGTTTTGATTTTTTTTTTTTGAGGAGAATGTGGCTTGTTTTGATGCCGGCAGCATTCAAGTCAACACCCTAGCCCGGAAACTTTATGGGCCACAGCCCAGACCGGGAAGGGACAGCCCAATAATTCCCCCAGCTGAACGACCGATCGCCGAGATTACTGCTCCAAAATCGCCCAATAACAGGAGACGGACGAACGCTTGAGACGCACGAGCGATCGATCCACTTTTCCCGCGCTCGCTTTTGCACTGCACCAAATCGTCCTGCCGATTCTCCGGTCGCCATGTCCCTGCTGGCGCCATCACTGTTTCCCTTTCCTACCGCACACTGCTGACGTCGCGTCGCTCACCAGCCCGTGTCGCAGCGTATCTAGTTTCAGCTCAAAAGTACCACGATGACGACAGGGCAGCAACGGCAACAAGCGAGACAGCCCCAAGGCAACTTTTTCGCACGGCGATCTCAGGCTGCCCAAAGTGGCAAAACCGGGGGTTCCTTGCTGGGCTCAGGAGGGGCCTAAACCCTGAACCTGAATGATGAAATGAGCAGCAATGGAATGAATGAATGACTGATGAGTTCTTTCTGGTTAGACCTGAAATAGATTACTAGTGTTAGCTAGATAGATGAGATCAGCTGATCGATCCTGCTCGTTCCCGTGCCGCCATGCTCATTATTCCTCGTTCCTGCTCGGATTTTCTACGAGGCTGCGTGGAATGGCTACAGGTCATCTTCATGGCCACACGGCCCACACATCCAAGGCTTAATTTCCACCGTTCAACACGCGTCAGTCGTTTTAGGTGCGTGTGAAACCAACGATTCCCTCGCCACGAGTCCACGAGGGCGCGATCATCGCTCATCATCGGCACCACGACATGGACGTCCGCAGCGTACGTGCCGAGCCCGGGCCCCGGGGACGGTCAAAGCCGACGGAGTACGGACCTAACGAACTAATACAGCGCTGTGCGGCGGTGATTGGCTCGGTCGTCCGACCGCGGCTCCCGCGCCAACTCCGGGAGGACAGCGCGGCTCGCTGTTCGCTCCGCCGTTGTCGATCGCGCGATCTTGCTTCACCAGCTCCGGAACGGAACGGGTCACGTCGCTGTCGCGCGGCGCGCTTGGAAAGACCAGGCAATCGCAGCGCAGGCTCCGGTCCTGGAGCGAACCGGACTAGTACTAGCTAGTGTCTGTGGGTGGCTGCTGGTTTCCTTGGAACGCTCTGGCTTTGGAAACGGAGAAATGTCCTTTGCGAACGACCATACCAAACCAAACCCCAGGCCCGGCAGGCCAGCATCAATCGGTGGGATGCATCAACTACCCAGAACGATACATCATCCAACTGCTCTGAGCGAGTTGTTGTGTGTTGTTATCTGCTTGTTCGGGACTTCTGGTCACCGGTTTCAGGTAGAGATGGGCAGACGACGCGCTGGATCAGCAACCGGCGTAATGCACTGTTGCTTCGTAATTAATCCACTCAATTCCGGCTATGAGAATGTTGATTCATTCCTAAATCCTGAACCCAGATTAAACTGAAAAGCCAATGCAGTGGCCATTGACATCAAAGGCCGCCTTTTGGAATTATTTTTGGGTGCTGAGTTGGCCAACTCGACTGCGTGCTAAGCAAAGGTCAAGCCAAAGGCAAAAACAACATATCAAGCGGGACAGGGACGTCACTCACTCACTCCTGCAATTATTTGCGTCCACATCATCTCTCCTCATGCTCAAGTATGGAATCTTTCCTTATTTTACAGGGACAAACAAACTCCTACTCCTGGCAACAAAAAGCCTAACAACTGCTCCCTGTATAGTAGACTGGTTCTTTTCCCTCTATGATCAAAGCACTTGCTCTTTAGAGCTTGATAGCTAACAGTAGCGGAAAAAAAATTCACATTTCAAGTGATATTCTTTGTTTTACTCCGTACTACCGATCTATCTACTCGGACTAAGCCTACGCGCGCTCACCCGAGTGGCCAGAGCCTCCTGGCTCCGGAGCGTTCGCTCCGTCGGCCCGGGTTCGAGTGCTGCAGGTGCCGCGGCACTGTGGTGAACAGTGTCTGAAATATGGTACTGCTCACTGCAGCGCAAAAAAAAATCCCTCGCTTCTCCGTTGGACCAAAGCACAGGTTAAGTACTCGCGCCGATTCTCACCGGCCTGCTGAGTCCCTGTGTATGGTGCGGAGGAGGGTTCGGGAGTTTTCTCGATCTGTGTGAGACGATCGTTCTCCTTAACAAAATGCTCGGGGGCCGTCATACCCCCCGCAGGTCGAGTTTTTTATCTACTCGGACTAAACTAACCTGGACCCCTTGTCACGCAGCGTAGGTAAACTTGGTACAGTTCACAACTTGCCCCCTGTTACGCAGCTTGACTCGAAAAAAAATGGCTGATCCAACGAGTTGCTTTCACGTCGGAGACTGGGTCACCAGGAATCACGAATTCCCGAGCTCTGATGGCAATGGATGCGCGGATTCGTTGCCGACATGCCGGTTTTCGGACGGGGTATGATCAGATGATCCTTGCCTCTGCCGAATTGTTATTCGCCACTTGTGTGTAAAAGGCATCATCGCCGCACACAAAAGAAGAAATAGACATGTGGGGAAGAAAAAGAAGAAGAACGTACCAAAAAAGTAATAAGATGCTTCATTTCTTCTTGGTAGCGAAAAGTCGTCTTTCTGTGCTTAAAACAGATAATTAAACAGGAATACAGGATGTTATTCTTAATCCTTCTATACCCCTATGTGGTATGCTCTGGAGCTGGTGTTCTAGAGAGTTCCAGGCTTTCAGCTGATTCCGAGTAGATTTGTGTCCTAATGATAAGCGCCCTATCGGCTTGTTTCCCACGAGTGCGCTTGACAACTTTGATCAAGCACAAATACCAATGCACTCATTTGTCTCTAGTTTAAAAGACTAATCACGCACTTGGATTCCTCTATGCAGCTTGCCTTGCTTAGTCCAACATTTTGTTCTTTACTACTACCTCGGTGGCTATGCCATAAGGAATTTGCTTGCCTGATTGAGCGAGCCGGAACCGCTTTCCGGCGCTGGCTAGCCTTGCCGAGCCAGGAGAGGCGAGCAAAACAACCAAATGGGCCTTAAAATTCCTTTGGTAGTAGTTTCTTTGATAATATCCATTCCGCCTCCCTCAACTCTTCTAAAAGCTCGATTTTCCTCCTTTCATAACAAAATCGAGTAAATTGACTCCTTCAACTCATGAAACGGATTTTTTTCCTTCCAGACCGGTTTTGGCTTAGCGTTGACCAAGTCAGCTTATGAGACCCACATGTCAGTTACCACTGACATGTGGGAGCCACTTGTAAGTGACCCAACTCGAGTTGACACGTGGGTCACTTACATGTGGGTCCCACATGTCGGCGGCGCTTTTCTATCATTGACACATACATGCTGACTTGGTCAAAACCGCTAGTCAAAACCGGCCAGGAAGGAAAAAAATCCGATTCACGAGTTGAGGGAGTCAAGTTACCTGATTTTGTAATAAAAGAAGGAAAATCAGACTACATAAAAAGTTAGAGGAGGCAGAATAGACTTTTTCCTTTTTTTTTTTGCGAAAAGGGAAATATATTAAGATATGAAACAGATTACATCTCCTATTACAACCAGGTCCTCAAAGAGATAAGAGCTTGCAACTAAGACCTTCCTAGATAAAACTCGTACCTTAAAGATACAAGAACTAACCAACCAGTCCTTATCACTATTCATCTTCTTCCTCAGATTGAACTAGAAAAATCCTTCGCTACCTCTCTATGGATCAGCCAGGAGCATCCGAATCCGATGTCGATCATCATCTCCTCCACCGAAAGTCAAGGGACAAACTTTGAAAAAAACCATAACAGCCACCATCTTGAAACTATGTACAAAACGGATTGAATACGAACTAAGATTCGATCTGAAAGCACTTTGGCTGTCACCTTGCTTCAAGCTATGGAGGTACAGATAATCTTCACCGCATTTGATACGCCCACCAACGACCACGAGAAGAAAAACAAAGGAGACTAATCGAACCATCGAGGAACGAAGAACCATAATCCTACGAAAACAGACTCGGACCAAAACACTGAATCAACCTAGAACTCCGCCTAAACCTAACCTCACTAGCCCTACGTCTCGACCATACCTGACCTCCACACCATGGAGTAAGAGCCGGAGTACCTTATTCAAATACGTTCGGTGACGTCACCTCCACTTCGCCATCGCCGACTTGACACCAAATCCTCCAATTCGTCTGGTCGGGAAGTTGCTGCCGTCGTCGACGTTGTCAACGCCACCACCTTCCCCACCCAACCTGTCGCCTTGGAGGAACCTTAACCCAAGCCACGTGGAGGGAGGGGTTGTCCCATCATTCCACGGTAGGGTACTCGCTCCGGACGCGCGGGAGGCTTGCTCCCCCCACCTGCCAGCTCCCCTCACCTGCCAGCGCCTGAGAGGCCGCCGGAGGGGAGGGGAGCCGCCCTCAAGTCGCCGGGTCGCCCGCTTCGTCTCGCCTCTTTCTTTTCTTTCTTTCGCTTCGTCAGAATGGACTTTTTCCTAGTTTCTTCGCTCCTTTTGCGACCACCCTCGCCAGCACTTGCCAGGGGCAAGATTGAAAATAGATTCTCAAAAAGCAGGTATTGCCAAGTACACGTAAAACGGATGTTTACTACTACTTAGTAACTAAGCGTGTGTTTGGTTCCATGAATCAGACGGGACCGGACGGATCCGTCCCTCAATTGGACGCGTTTGATTGTGAGTCCACCGAGAATGGAACCGTTCCTCAACGAATATTCGCTCAATATGCGGGACCGAGCGATTCACCCGAAATCGGTCGAACCATTCCGTCCCACCCGCACTGGCGACGCGCTGAAGCCTGGGCTCACCGCTTCTTCCTCTCGTACCCCCATCGTCTCACCTCCCCCTATCGACCAGGGAAAGAAAAAAAAAAGAAAACGCATCGGGACAGCGGCGATCGAAGAGGCGACCGTGAGGCGACGGCCAGATCCGCCGCCCGGCGACCGCGCCGACGCGGCTCCGGTGACTCCCCCGCCCTTCTGCTTCGCCTAGCCGGTCATCCCCTCCGTCTCCTTCCCCCGACGACCCTCCTGTCCTGAACGCCCGGCGCCCGACCCTCCGACCCCCGATCCGCCTCTACCACCACTCAGGCCTGCTTGGACGGCATCTCCGGCCTGCATCGACGTCTGCTCACCTTCGATCTGCATCGAACTCGGTGGATCTCCACTCGTCTTCCCCAAGGTACTGAACCCTAGCCTTGATCTGTAACCGTAGCTTCCATGGAATGGTGCTGGTGTTTTCGTTTTTCTATTTTGCATGTTGCAGGCAGTGCATGAGTATGGATATTTGTGAATTGGATTGTTGTGCATTGTGCTTTACCGTGAGATGCAAATATATGATAGATTTTTGTGTTGTTTTACATCGTAGATGGAACAAAGGCTCAAGGTTGTAATTTTTGCTGCTGCGGCACATATGTTGCTGTCAATGATGGCTATGATTATTCATTCTAGAAAAAGGAAGAGGGGCGAAATGAGAGAACCAATTACCTATGGGCCAATGGAAGAAAGAGACAGGCTTAGAATCGACTACTTAAACACAAGAGTTTGGAAGAATGATACAACCTGTAAGAATATGCTTAGACTTAATAGAGCACGGTTCTATCGTTTTTGTATGGTATTTAGGGATCGTGGTTTGCTCGAAGATACAGTCCATATGTGTGTTGAGCAACAAGTGGCTATGTTTCTAAACACAGTGGGTCATAATCTTAGGAATAGATTAGTTGGCACCAATTATGATAGATCCGGAGAAACGGTTAGTCGGTATTTCAACAAGGTACTTCATGCTATTGGTGAGCTGCGAGCTGAACTAATTAGACCACCATCATTGGAGACTCCAACCAAAATAGCAGGAAGCCCAAGATGGGATCCTTACTTTAAGGTGTGAGTCTCAGCCCTAACTCCTCTCAGTTTTATAGATGTATAATCCCATATGGTTCCTAATATTTCATTGAAAACATAGGATTGTATTGGAGCAATTGATGGAACACATGTCAGAGCCTCTGTTCCTAAGGACATTGAACATGCCTTTCGTGGTAGGAAGTCTTATTGCACTCAAAATGTGATGGCCGCCGTTGATTTTGACCTTCAGTTCACGTATGTGTTGGCTGGTTGGGAAGGGACAGCACATGACGCTCTAGTTTTACGTGATGCTTTAGAGCGTGAAAATGGCTTACGTGTGCCACAAGGTAATAGATACTTTTGTAGCTCAATTTCTCTATGATATTTGGGCATATGCAACTGAATGACCTATTTGAACTTAATTTTTTAGGAAAATTCTATCTAGTTGATGCGGGGTATGGAGCTAAACCTGGTTTTTTGCCCCCATTCCGTGCTGTCCGATATCACTTGAATGAATGGGGAAGTAATCCACCCCAAAATGAGAAGGAATTATTCAACCTTAGGCATTCATCTCTTCGTGTCTCGGTAGAGCGTGCATTCGGGTCACTCAAGAGGAGGTTCAAAATTCTTGATGATGCCACACCATTCTTCCCATTCAAGACTCAAGTAGATATTGTTGTAGCCTGCTGCATTATTCACAATTGGGTTATACAAGATGGTAGTGATGAGCTAATAATAGAAGAAGCTAATTGGCCAATTCAACAACACTCTACATCCTCGGCTGGCCAAGCAAGTGAACATGCTTTTATGGTCAACTTCAGTGTCACATCCCAAAAATTAGAAGCCTAAAATAAGGTAGATAAACCCTAAATAAAGATGGGTTCTATTTGAATTTCAAATTCGAGTTCCTTTGAATTTTCAAATTTTTAAGCATACATGTCATTTGAATGCACTAACTTTCCCAATTTTTCGTGGGAAATTGGCACGGCCAAAAATTCCCAAAAATTCACCATAGACGCAATTCACAGTGATGTAATTTCTGTGAATTTTCCAGAATTTTTAGAGATCGTTTGCCTAGGTAGAAAATTCGTGAACACGTCAGCCTGCATAGAAAATAAGCAAATAGTAAGCAGAGTAGTTGGGCTCGGCCCGTTTAGAAAATAAAAAGAAGAAGAGAAAACTTACCTCGGCCGGCCCAACTGCGACGCAGCCCAACGGCCCAGTCCGGCCCACGTCAGCCACGCCGGCCCGCACCCCCTTCTCCCTCCTCTGTTCAAGCGCGGCGCGACGCGCTGCGCCGCGATGCGCGCCGCCGACGTCGCGGACGGCAGCTCGTCTCGTCTCGTGCTCGCCACGGCACGGCTCCACGTCTCCGCGCGCCCCTGCCTCTCCCTGCTTACCTCGTTGACTTGGATGAGGGAGAAAATCCCGCCGAGAAGCCTCCCACGCCACGCCGCGCCCGCTGATTCGTCGGCCTTCACCGCCTTCCTGTGTTTCCGCCTGTAGAAGCGCTGCAGCGCCTCGCCGCCGCTTGCCACGCGTGCCACGGAGTCTCGCGCAGCTTCCCGCGCGCACGCTCACGATCCGGAGCCTCCTCTCCTCCTCCAATCTTCTTTCGCCACCGACGCCGCGAATGCGCACCAGTGCGCCGACTGGGTGAACCGCCTCAAACGGCTATAAAAGCCCGAGTTTTTCCTCTCTGCCCTCCCTTCGATCTTCTCCAGCCTTCTTGAACCCACCTTGACGAGAGGGACCGAGAAAGCAGCGCGAATTTGAGTGTTTCCCCAAAAGCGGCCGCCACCGCCATTGCCGGCAATTCGAGCTCTCCCAGTGAGCTTCACCTCAATTTCTTGTGCTTTTGACACCCTTGTGCGATTCTGATCCGGTTCCCCTTGCTTTTGTTCTAAGAATTTGGGCGGAGACATCTCGTCGCCGTTGTCTCCCCTGTTCCGCCGCCGCTGGTCGTCGAACCGTCATCTCCGGCCACTGCAGGCTCTGCTACTGGTTCGGTGAGCTCCCTAGTGTTCCGTAGAAGCTTCAGCATAGCACAAACTCGACGATTTCTTGCTCTTGCGTGCTTAACCTTATTGTCCTGCCGCCGCAAACCCTAGGTCGTCGCCGCGCCGCCGCTATAGGCCGCCATCGTCGACGAGGCGACTACCGGAAGGTAGCCCTTGACCTCGCGCGCCGATTCATCTAGCTCTTCGCCGCAGCCCGCCGCTGGTCCGTCGTCGACGAGCCGTTCCGCCGCTGTTTTACTGTTCACCCACGCTGATTTGAATTAACAGCTTAAGCTAGTGACGTGTCGCGCTGTAATTGGCCAGGAAATGTTTAAACGTCTTTAGCTCGAATTTGATAGAAAAATAGTAGGTAAAATTTGGTAAAAATGCTTGAAAAATTCCTTATCATTTTTAGGACCTTTTTGCACTGCTCATCAGAAACTATTTATAGGAAAAATGTGCTAGGAAATGAATAGTTAGTTTTGCCCATGATATTTAATGTACTAGGTATATTTCCCTTTTATTTGTTAAGGCTTTAGTTGCACTTTCTTGTATAAATAAGATCCTGGAAATATATGAAACTATTAGATTGTTTCTTAATGTATTTAGGGGCATTCTTTACTGCTTTACACTAATAAACCATAAGATACACCACTAGATAAATATTTGACTTAATGCATACATGTTTTTCATGAAAGTGCATATTTTCTCCTATTAGGAATAATTTGGATATTCATATGGCATTTACACATATAATTGTTATAAGCAAGATGTATAGGTCTCACCCTAAATATATGTAATTATTAACATGGTAATTCTATATAGGTTCAATTGTACAGTATTAAGTTAATTAACCTAAGTAAATGAACATCTCATATATGCATGTGCATATAGGTTTATTTACATCCCATGTTCATGGATATATGTTGCACATCATAGGCATACATGTAGCCTTACATAAGTGATTTAATAAAGAATGATGAAACGATAGTAATTATATCTAGTTAAAAATATGCATATACAACATATATGTTTTCCATGCACTCTTGCTTTACTTAAAAGTTATATAGGCATATAGTGCCATATTCATGATATCTAAATCATCTAAAATGAATCCTTAGAACATGTCATATATAAATAAGTTTGTTTAAAAAGAAACACTTCTTTAACTATGTCATATATAGACATAAAGGCATATAAATACTTATAGAAGATAAGTTAAGAAATTAATATATAGGAATGTTTTCATATGCATTAGAAGCATGTAACTTCATTTTACCCGTAAAATCATTGTAAGAATAATTGCTACGTAAATTTAGTTTATTTATGTTTGTTTGAACAACGCCATGTTCAATAGTAGAAATAATTATGGATTTAATATAATAGATATGCACGCAATCACCATCAATAAAACATGTGCATCTCATCATTTTCACTATAGTGATTTTGCAAATAAAGGTTCATGCACAATCTTACGCCTTGCTTTCTTTAATAAGAAATAATGTATAAATAATTTGTCTAGGTGAATATGGCCTTTAAAAGGCCAAGAGCATAACTCATAATAAATGATCATCGTAAAGTAAATAGAATGGAATCGCGTAAACTCTAGTTGTCTTCTTTTCTAGTTATCTATCGATAGAACTCGATAACGTGTAGCATTCGTACAAACTCCGAGTACATATTTATTTTCATGAAATGCATTCCATAATCATACTCTTTGGTTTTCATTCAAAATATTTGTATTTATTATTGTAGATTTTATTGGATCTTTTTGGATGGCTTCATTTGGATTTCTCGGTGTTTACCGATCGCGGATTGATGCGCACATGAGTGAATCGTCGGAGGACCACATCATGCGAAGATCGACACTTGAAGATCGTCATGTGAACTATGTATATAAAGGTGCGAGGCAAGCACACCCCTTGATCATTTTGATCCTATGTTTGCAAGTGCATTAAATGCTTAATCTGTAGGATTAATTTGTGCATAATTTATATCATTAAAAATGTTTACTTGGGAAATGGTAGATACTACCTATTGATTTTATCCCCTTTGTTAGAATATATCATACTCCCTTGTAACCATAGGTTGGGCTATCATAATGGTCATATGCTCTAAACTTCATGATATAGTTAATTACTAATTAAGCTTGCTAAAATGGAAGGCTATATTTTGTATAAATGTAAGTACATGTATAATCATTAAATTTACGGATTATGTTGATGGGAAATCCTTGTTATTGACATATGATGATAATTTAGATGTTGACGGGTTTTGATGTGATAATGTTAAATTGGATTAATGATTGTTTGATAATCATGATTTTGGAGACCCGTCGCATTTGTAACTTGATTTAAGGAAACATCGTGCGACCATGGATGCTGGTATGGGACGGCCATGGCTAAGTAATTAGTTGAATGTTGCCTTGCCTTCTAGAAGTAGGGAATGTATGGATATTTTACCCGATCTGGTATTTATTCAGAGGGACCTCCATCACTACGGTTTTGGGCTCAAGGTTTACCAATACAATGAATTGTACCCTTTTAATTCCTGCCTAACTATCCATGTTTGAAGGAGGGGATAAATTGTACCTCTGGGATGTTAGTTGGTAGGTACGGAGGGATTGTTTACAATTTAGGGAAGGCAAGGTTAACAAACGGCTAATGAAAACGTCATGCGTGATACCGATGTGCACACTTCGTGAGTGCACGGTGCTTACAACACCACAGACGGTCACTCACTGTCCATGGGTACAGCGTACAAACTCTGCAGAGTCATAATCCATTCGAATGGCCGTGCTTGCGGTCTCAAGCTCCTTAATGATAGGTCTTTGTTTAGAGAATGGTTGGGATTAAAATTGATCATAATGGTTATTGATATATGAATTGGTATAGATAATGATTTTGTAGGAACTTGACATGGAAGTCAAGTATGTCACTTTATTTATATGATATTTACTTGTACTTACCTTTATGCAATTTATATTCAAGCAATTCAATTTAGTAATTATTTCAGTAATCAAGTCTAGATTATCATATGCTCATTTATGCAAACTTAACCATATTATGCCTTCTTTCATTTGGCCTTGCATATAATTATGATTTTGCTATTATTCACCCGCATTGCTTGCCTCCGATAACTTGGTTTCAGAGATGACGAGAATTCGGTGAGGAACGATGCCGTTCTTCCTAGGAGTTCAACTTCCAGTCAATTGCCTGTGGGATGAACACGAGGCACACGCTGGAGATTTGAATCCCTTTATATTACCGCTGAGTTTATTTCTTAAGGTATTTCGTCGGCCGTTGAGCCAATATTTTGTAAATTCCAAATAAACTTGATAGTTAAATTTTGATATGGCTATGTTTCCACTGTGATTATCGTGTGTACTTGTCATTGATCCTGGGGCAAGTACGGAAAACACGGAGTTTCGGGTGATTTATTTATCCGGGACGTTGCATTCAGGCAACAAATTGCTGATCAGATGTGGGCAGATTATCAAAACCATCATGGATAATTGATGTGTACTTAAAAAAAAAAATTGTAACTTGCTGAGTTGTATTTCAATGGACAAATATGAATGTCTAGTTGTATTTGTGAACAATATGATTCCTGAGCTGTATTTCAATGGACAAATATGAATGTCTAGTTGTATTTGTGAACAATATTTCCATGCTTTCACTGTTGTTTTTTATTTGTATTGAAACTTGTAAATATCATTGTTATTTTATATTTGTATTGACAGGACATGGAGGGTGAGGGAAGAGGGGAACGAGTTGAGGGAAATGGACCTGCTAATTGGCCAGCATCAATGTCTTCTTTCATGTTGTCTCAACTGAGCGATATGGTGGCAAGTGGCGCTAAGACCTCAAGTAGCTTCAAGATGGTACATTACAATGCTTGTGCTAGGGCTGTCAATGACAAGTTCAATACCAAGAGAAGTGGTGACCAGATTAAGAATCATTTGAAATACTGGCAAAAAAGGTATGCAAAGATAGGCAGACTTAAGAAAGTGAGTGCTTCTGGTTGGGATGAAGACAATTACATTGTCACTCTTGACAGTGAGCACTACAATGACTATATTAAGGTAGATTTGCAGCTGTTATTTGCCTTCTGTTGGCGATTTCTAGCATACCATTTTATATGCCAACTGCGCCTTATTTAGAGCATAAATGTTATCATTATAGGCCATTAACCCTTGATAATAGCACCATATTTGTATATATGTCGTTCTGGAGCTTTATTACAGAAACAGATGAAGAGGACGACATTCTGGACATTGTGACTGATCTGGACCTGAAGAGAAGAGAACCAGCAGAAAAGGCCCACTGTGCCGATCGGCACAGACATGTGCCGACCGGCACATGGGACCCCAAGGCCACCGAAGCTGGCCCACCATTCAGTTTATTCTAGAAGGAAGTTATCCGAATCAATCTCGAGAGATATTCATCATGAAGAGATAAAAGATACTCGAAGATTTGAAAGAGCAACACAAGACTTGATCTCGAAGAAAACTGACTGGAAGGCCCACATGGAAGCTACCTAGGACTTCGGAACCGACTTAGGGAGGAAACCGAGCTGGACACGAGGTGTGCCGATCGGCACAGACCCTGTGCCGATCGGCACAAGGACTCTTTTCCCGAGAATCCTTTCCTTCCTGATGTACAGCCCTATATAAACTTGTAAAAGCCCTAGGGTTTCGGGATCCGCCGCCAGAGGGACAACACAGCTAGTAAGTTTAGAGCCACCGGGGCTTTGCCCCGTTCTTCATGTTCTCTAGTTGTTGATCAAGAACCATTGGTGCTAAAGAGGTGATCCATCAAGGTAGGCCTACTAGATGGTGATGTATCTTGCACTATGTATCATTGAAGTATGGTTGAATATGTGGATGAATGGTTTTGATTATTGATTGCCTGGATTTTATGGTCTTTACATGCACTTGTTCCTACGCTTAGTGACGACTAAGTATTAGATGTTATCTTAATTGTGGTGGCAAAAAGAAGTGACAAGATTCGTTCTCTCACTATCTCCATCGTGGTTAAGGTAGCATTGGGATCTTGTAATGCGCCATATTTGCACGTTGTCTCTGTACCCCCACAGCCGCTAATGCATACGCGATGATCCTTGAGATGATGTGTAGAGTAGGAAGAGGTCGACCGATTAAGGCGATTGGTCGTGACAGGGCTCGTCGGAAAGAGGCCTTGACCTACCGATCTTCGGTTATCAATAATTGAGTAATCCCGTTTATGATGCTATTTGATTAAGCTTCTTGGTTACGATCTCAACTAGCAGACTTGGCTAACTTACCCCATGATCTAATCTGTTCTTAGGCTTTTCGGACAACACTGCGGACAACTTCGCCTTCGTGCCGACCGGCACATCCCCTGTGCCGATCGGCACAACACCCCGTTTTCCTGAAACCCACGCTCACGCTCACTAGAAAGCTTGGCTAACTCTTTTACTGATGATTTTGCTTAATTCCCATTGGTCCTTGTGGTTCGATTAAACCTTGGAATACTCTTCTAGGGGAAAAAGACTACAACTGTACACCGTGCTCTTGCGGTATATAAGTGGGTGCGTAGATACGACCAACAAGCTGTCTTTTTCTGGCGCCGTTGCCGGGGACCTTTGTTCAAATTAGGCATTGTTTGAAGTTTGAGAAATTGGTCGCTGTGCCGACCGGCACACGTGTGTGCCGACCGGCACAGAGCTTTCTTTCTTTGATTTCTCTGTCTTTTCCAGTATATATGTCCTGTTTCATTTAACAGACAGGTATGGACGGCGCTAAGTCGAATAAACCCTTTAATTACCTCGATGATCCAGAGATTCTCTTTCGCAAGCGTAAGGCGGAAAAGAGAAGCAAGTCAGTGGGAGACATAGAAGACAACAGCGAGCCGCTCAGCCCGAAGGCATTGTTTGCAGCTTTGGAAGAAGATAAGGAAGAAGAAGTTCCTGAAGAAGAAGACATGGGAGACGCAACACCAATTGCTAATCGTCTCAAGCCTGCCTTGGACAATGTCACCAAGACTGAATTCACTGCACAAGCTAGACCCTTTCGGCTGGAGCGTTACATGTCCTTGGTTGGTCAGCAACCGTTCACAGGTTCTGAAGATCCTAATATGCATTTGCAACATTTTCATGAAATCTGCGGTACCTTTCAATTGGAACATATGAATGACAATGAAGCCAAGGTGCGATTGTTCCCTTTATCTCTTATTGGGCGTCCTAAGCAGTGGTACCATGGGCTACCTACCGCGACCAAGATTAGTTGGGATCTACTTTCTGCGGAATTTTTGGCAAAATACTTCCCTCCAGGCAAGACTCAAGCTTTGAAGAACAAGATCCTTGGATTCACTCAACTCGCTGATGAGAGCGTTGGAGAAGCATGGAATCGATTCAATGAGTACAAGGATGCTTGTCCGCACAATGGTCTTGCTGAATGGGAGCTAGTGGAAAGGTTCTACACGGGTTTGAATCTTTTGTCCCGACAACACTTAGATGCTTCGGCTGGAGGATCGTTTTTGGACAAGACACCCGCTCAAGCCACGGCTTTGATCAAGAAGATAGAGCAAAATCAATCATGGGTTGGTGAGAGAGAAAGTAGAAGCCTTCAACCTTCCACGGGAAAGATGAAGAGTGTGGTGGAAAGAGCTTATGATGAATTGCTTATGGACAAGCTTGACACCATACAAAGGAGATTAGACAAGATTGATCATATTCCCAAGGAAGAGACCGTCAAGCTAGCGGAAGCCCGTTCCACATGTGAAGAATGTGGAGAACTTGGTCATGTGAGTAAGGATTGCCCCGAAGATGTGAAGATGCTCAATTATATCAAGAGTCAAGGATGGAAGACTCCATATCAGCAACAAAGGAGTAGCTTCACCCCGTCATCGTCTATGCAAAATGCCATCCCTCTTCGTATTCAATGCCAAGAGTTCTTTCAAGCTCAAGAGAAGGTTAACAAGGACACTCAAGCCAAATTCAAGGAAGTTGATCGTGTGCTTGAAACAATCAATGACAAGGTCATCGAAGTGGGGAGTTCTAATCAGCAAATCCTCCAATTCATGAAGATGATGGAGAAACAAATGGCCCAATTAGCGGAGTCGGTAAAAAGCGAGAAAGGAGCTCTTCCTGGTAATACCCGCTCTGCAGAACAGCTGAAATCCATCGAGACGAGGTCTGGGAAGCAAACTGAAGATCCAAAGTTCGCAGCTGGGGCAAGACGACCTCGTGCCGACCGGCACGACGAAGGTGCCGATCGGCACGCTACAGTTGACGGTGCCGACCAGCACGCTGATGGTGCCGATCGGCACAGTGAAGAAATCGACCTCTCGGGTCTGAAGAAGGGAACTGAGAACAAGGAACATGGTCCTGCTACCTTTCTGGATACGCAGCTGTTGACCAAAACAGAAAGAATTCGGCATCATGATGAGCAATTCTCCAGGTTTGTCGATATCATGAAGAAGTTATATATCAATGTCCCATTCCTTGATGCTCTTCAAGTGCCTACCTATGCCAAGTACATAAAGGATATTATGCAAAGCAAGAAGTCCTTAGCATCGGAAGAAGTAGTGAAGATGACAAGAGAGTGCACTGCAGCTATTAATGACATTACACCAGAAAAGAAGCCCGACCCCGGATCTCCTAGTATCCGGTGTTTGATTGGAGCTCAAATCTTTGAAGGGGCTTTATGCGATCTTGGAGCAAGTGTAAGTGTCATGCCTCGCTATGTCTTTGCAAGTTTGAATTTGCCAGAGTTGGAGCCTACGGCCATGTGTTTGGAGTTGGCCGATCAATCGGTTCGCTATCCCGATGGAATTGCTGAAGATGTGCCTGTCCAAATTGGTGATCATATAGTTCCTGTGGATTTCATTGTGCTTGATATGGATAGAAGAACAAGGACTTCATTGATTTTGGGCCGGCCATTCTTGAGGACAGCGAAGGCAAACATTGATGTGGGGAGTGGAAAGATAAGCTTTGACATAAGTGGAGCCTCCTACACATTCAATTTTCGCCCCAAAGGAGAAGAAGGCCGTGCGGCATCCAAGTGGGTTGAGAAATACAAGTCTCCGCACCATAAAGCAATCGAGGGTAATTGGAGGAAGGATATGTCCTATCATTGAAGGAGAAGAGACATGAGAACCTTGTAGTGTCGCAACTTTTTCCCGTAAGGCGGCACTAAGGAAGTGATTCATGCGGGGAGGTCAAGCTCTATGACCTTTTTAAAACTAAGAGCGCTTTTTGGGAGGCAACCCAATTTTCGGGAGCGAGTCGTAGGGTGAGTCTTTGTGTGTTAGTGCTTTCGGGAGGGCAACCCGTTAATTAGAAAATTAGTGCTAACCGGGAGGGCAACCCGGCCTTTAAATTGTTTGCTTGTAATCAACAATAATGCTCCCGGAATAAAATTTGTTAGTCCAAGTGTTTGTTTTAACTTTTGTGTGAATACCTGCGCTGTCTGTTTACTTTCTGCAGTTTTTGTGTTTGTATTTTGTTTGTCCGCTAACAGCGCAGGAAGAAAAGGAACAAAAATAGGAAAATCTGGAGCGCGCCGACCGGCACAGCCTGTGCCGATCGGCACAGCAGAAAGCACGCCAAATCGTGGCCTAGACGCTACCCCGAACTGAAGATGAAAATTAATATGGGGTAAAATTGAGAAAATATGCGGAATATTTGATGAAGGAAAATTTAGAAAGGTAAGTGCAACAATTGTCCCGAGAATATTTCCGTGCTTTTGGTATTTTTCTGTGTCGCAGGAATATGGTGGATGAGCCTTGCGAAGGAAGGAGGCACTGGCGGAAATTGGGCACTGTTGCCGACCGGCACAGGAACGTGCCGATCGGCACAGGAAGGAAACGCCACCTCCAAGAATCTCGATGCTACAGGAAGCCTGGCATCCGCGAAGAAATTTGAAATTTTGGCGACACAAGGCAGCGAAGTTTGAATCGGGCGCGGACTATACAGTGCCGACCGGCACAGAGCTGTGCTGACCGGCACACTGACCAAGAATTCGAATCTGATCATCAAAGTCTGCGCACATTGGAAGGAGGAGAGACCACTGACACCCATGCAGCTGCTGAGCACAGGGGAGACACCGAGCACCCAGCCTCGGGATGGAGCAAAGGTGCCGACCGGCACGCGCGCCGTGGCGATCGGCATACCCTGAAAAATTCAAATTTCGAACGTGCTCCCCTGTCTCCCGACATGCGACACTGTATCAAGCATGGGGAAGAGGAAAAGAAGTTGCTGAAGCCAAGGTACGTGCGAATCTGTGCAAAATTTGAATTATGCCGACCGGCACGGTCACCGTGCCAATCGGCACACCATTGGAAAGCTAATCTTTTGTAGGTGCGCCCCTGTTCCCCGACATCCGACACTGTACAAGTCATGGGGAAGAGGAAAAGAAGGCGTGGCAGCCGAGGTACGACGGAATCCGCGAAATTTTGAAACGTGCCGACCGGCACGGCTCTGTGCCGACCGGCACGCGCTGGGAATTTGAACCGGCGGTTCCTTCCCTTGGAAGCCATGGAGAGCTATAAGAAGGGGCATCACCTCCCCCATTTTCGCCACAACTCCCTGGTAACCCTTTCCACTCCTCCACTTCCTCCATTTGCGCGATTCGTTTCCATTCTTTCGCAGGAAATGAAGGGATTTAGTTCCACGCTCAAGAGCGCCGGCAAGAAGATTCGCCGGGGGTTCAGCGCCGGCGGGTCGCACCACTCCGGTGGATCGCACCACGCCGGTGGATCACACCAAGTCGGAGGATCGCACCACGCTGGCGACAACAACTCCGGCAGCGACACCGGCTCCTTCACCTCGACGCGGAGGGCAAGCTCGGCGGGCTATGACAGCCCCGAGCTCTCCGTCGAGATGACACCGCCACGAGGGCGGGATGACTTCTTCATCGGCCACCGCGACATCGGCATCCCTCGAGGACCAAGGCCGCGCACGAGGAGCGCAACCGCCGCCGCCGCCGCCGCCGCCGCGGCGGGCGGATCATCCATGGAGGCCGAGCCGAGCGAGCCGGCATATGTGCCGCGCGCGGTTCGGGAGGGGTTCACCCTCACGAGCCGTGAGGAGGAGTTCTACTACACCAACATCCGCGGCCGCATCTTCCCCAACATCGACATGGATGAGGAGTTCCTCGCCAAGGTCGGGGTATGGCCGGACCTCCAACAATGCCTCCTCAACCTTGGATGGGAGACCCTCCACGATCAAGCAAGCAGCTTCGACATCGAGCTCATCACCGAGTTCATCACCACCATGAGCCGCGAGGTGGACGAGCAAGGAGACGACAAGATCAAGTTCCGTGTGCGGGACGAGCCCTACTCCATCACGATCGAGGGCATCTCCGATGCTCTCGGTTTTGAAAGGGAGGCCCCCGTATACGGCGCGGCGACTACGGAGATGCTCGACACATTTTGGCGCCGCATCGCCGACGCGGACGAGCGCAAGAGGGGGCACATCAAGAACCCCACGATCCAAATCCTCCACCGGTGGATGGCCGCACGCACCACCGGCCGCCTCGACACCACCAACATCTCCGACCCGGACTTGCATTGGCTCTACAACGCCATTGCGAGTCCATGCAAGTGCAATCCCATCGGGACAATGGTGTCAAGTTGGTTTACCCAAAGGGCCAACCCTAGGGCGAGACTAGCTTTTGGAGGCTACCTCCAAACAATCATCTTCCAAGTCACCGAAGGTAACCTCATGATGAAGGAAGATTGTTGGATAAGAGCCGCGCTCATCGACGAGTCCATGGTGCGCGGGAAGACCATCACGGGCAGCGCCAAGCTCGGCTACTACGTGTGCGGCACCGGCATCAAGCTTCCCTGCGCCGAGCTCGCCCTCTTCCTCCCAAACAAGATCAACGGAGGGAATTGGCTTGAGGCCGACCTCCGCGAGCGACACAAGGTAACAAAGACCAAGCGCGGGAGAAAGGAGGTCGTCGGCCAGTCTTCGGCGAGCGCAGCAGCAGAGTGGGACAGCTGGGACGCGGCAGCAGCCGCGCAGCATCAACCAGCGCAGCAGGCACCCGTGCCGATCGGCACGGGCTTTGTGCCGACCGGCACAGGACAGGCGCCGACCGGCACCGACCCCAGGTACTTCGGTATGCCCCCTGTCTACCCTCAGCACTTCCAGGGGGCGCCCTACTATGCTCCTGCAGGTCCTCCGGGGGCGAACTTTGCCCCTATGCATCGGTACATCGACAACAACGTGCAATACGTTGAACGCATCGACAACTTGGCGGGCGCAATGCGGAGCAACACCGATGCGATGATTGACGAGTTCGGGAGATTGGAGGCGGCGTACTACGGCTTCGACTACAATCAGCCACCTCCATTTGATGGGTAGAGTGTTGTGTATGGCACAACTTGTATCGGTTTCCCGGTTTGCGTTTTTCTTTCCCTTTCGCATTCTCTTTTTATTTATTTACTTATGTGTGTGTGAGCGGGTTGGGAAACCATGTATCGGGTGTGTTTAGTTTGTTTGTGTGCTTTTATTCATGCATGTGTGCTAGTAGTTTAGTTTTATTTATGCAAGTGTGCTAGTAGGTTGTTTCGAATAATGCATCACCATGTAGCCCGTGCTTTCAAATCCAATATGATGATGATCTTTATGCTTTATTTGAAAAATGATACGAGTATGTATGTCTATCTTGAAAAGTGTTAATGATAATCGAGCGATGTTGAGCATAAATAAAAATTTCGAACTTTCACTAAAGTGTATTCGGCAAATACTTCATATGTGGCGTAGTGCATTTCAAAATTCCCATGCAAGGTCCAATAAAAGATCAATTTTGGATGACATGACTTAGTACCTATTTCTTTATAAAATTCAAATGTTCTTATTGTGAGCTTTAGAATTACTCCATATCATTCGGTTATGCCCACCAATGCCAAATATATATGTGACTCAATTTAAGCCTTTGCTAAGTAGAGACTATGATTGATGATTGAGCTCGGTTAAGATTTAATTCTTAGGGTATGAGACTTGGAAAAATGGCCACATCTTTCGCGTATCGTGTTGATTTTCTAGCCTATTCTAACTCGAGCTATGCAAATTACCGCATTGGAATTATGCATAATTCGCCGAGTATCCGATACTTGAGAACCAAATTCTTTGATTCGAACATCAATCCTTGACCACATCCTACTGTATTCTTGGCTATACATCTGACACAGCAGTTCCAACGAAAAATCCAGAGCGAAATTGGCAAGTACAGACAGTGTGCCGACCGGCACAAGGTTGTGCCGACCGGCACACAGAAAAAAAAAAAAAAAAAGAAAGAAGAAGGAAAAAAAAAAGGAGTAAATAAAGTCTGTACCTTGCGCTGTTTTGCTCGGGACTAGCAAAAATTTGAGTGTGGGGGAAGATGAATTCCCTTGAATTCTTATCATTGATTAGTAGCCAAGAATTTCTTTTTCCGATCATGTCCACTTTGCATTCGATATCCTTCGAAAATGCCAGGAAGTTTCTGATAGATATGCAAAGAAGAAAGGACAGCTTTGTCACCTGTTTAAAAAGATTACATTCTCTACTTGTGATTGTTCATTCACACAAGTATATGTCCACTATTCTAAAGGTGTGAGTTTCTTTCTCAATTCAATTTCTAATGGCCTTTTGACAAGTCTCAGTAAAACCAATTAGAGTTATTTCTTAGCTTTGCAATATGTTGTTGATCTATGTCTATTTTCCTTGAATTTCCTCACCAAGCTACTCATATGGCCTTACACATACATATATCGATAAAGTAGATAGACTTTTGAGTGATTTAGGTGAGTGATTGAAGTTGAGTTGTTGACTTGATCGTTTGAGAAGGATAGTTCTTTTGCTCACAATACCTTTTTGGTGATTCACATAAGTGGAAAGGTCATGCGCATCAAGTTGAATATTTTCAAGGTTAGCTTTGGGAAGTACTCTTTCATGTTCAATACCCATATTGTGAACATGTTTGCTGAATACTAAATTGATTTAATCTCACAATGACTAAGTGCTCAGCTCGTGTAGATTTGAAATACTTTTATGATTGATTGACTATATGCAAGTTGAGTTTCATTCTTGACTTTCCTCGGGACGAGTAAAGGTTTAAGTGTGGGGGAGCTGTTGGCGATTTCTAGCATACCATTTTATATGCCAACTGCGCCTTATTTAGAGCATAAATGTTATCATTATAGGCCATTAACCCTTGATAATAGCACCATATTTGTATATATGTCGTTCTGGAGCTTTATTACAGAAACAGATGAAGAGGACGACATTCTGGACATTGTGACTGATCTGGACCTGAAGAGAAGAGAACCAGCAGAAAAGGCCCACTGTGCCGATCGGCACAGACATGTGCCGACCGGCACATGGGACCCCAAGGCCACCGAAGCTGGCCCACCATTCAGTTTATTCTAGAAGGAAGTTATCCGAATCAATCTCGAGAGATATTCATCATGAAGAGATAAAAGATACTCGAAGATTTGAAAGAGCAACACAAGACTTGATCTCGAAGAAAACTGACTGGAAGGCCCACATGGAAGCTACCTAGGACTTCGGAACCGACTTAGGGAGGAAACCGAGCTGGACACGAGGTGTGCCGATCGGCACAGACCCTGTGCCGATCGGCACAAGGACTCTTTTCCCGAGAATCCTTTCCTTCCTGATGTACAGCCCTATATAAACTTGTAAAAGCCCTAGGGTTTCGGGATCCGCCGCCAGAGGGACAACACAGCTAGTAAGTTTAGAGCCACCGGGGCTTTGCCCCGTTCTTCATGTTCTCTAGTTGTTGATCAAGAACCATTGGTGCTAAAGAGGTGATCCATCAAGGTAGGCCTACTAGATGGTGATGTATCTTGCACTATGTATCATTGAAGTATGGTTGAATATGTGGATGAATGGTTTTGATTATTGATTGCCTGGATTTTATGGTCTTTACATGCACTTGTTCCTACGCTTAGTGACGACTAAGTATTAGATGTTATCTTAATTGTGGTGGCAAAAAGAAGTGACAAGATTCGTTCTCTCACTATCTCCATCGTGGTTAAGGTAGCATTGGGATCTTGTAATGCGCCATATTTGCACGTTGTCTCTGTACCCCCACAGCCGCTAATGCATACGCGATGATCCTTGAGATGATGTGTAGAGTAGGAAGAGGTCGACCGATTAAGGCGATTGGTCGTGACAGGGCTCGTCGGAAAGAGGCCTTGACCTACCGATCTTCGGTTATCAATAATTGAGTAATCCCGTTTATGATGCTATTTGATTAAGCTTCTTGGTTACGATCTCAACTAGCAGACTTGGCTAACTTACCCCATGATCTAATCTGTTCTTAGGCTTTTCGGACAACACTGCGGACAACTTCGCCTTCGTGCCGACCGGCACATCCCCTGTGCCGATCGGCACAACACCCCGTTTTCCTGAAACCCACGCTCACGCTCACTAGAAAGCTTGGCTAACTCTTTTACTGATGATTTTGCTTAATTCCCATTGGTCCTTGTGGTTCGATTAAACCTTGGAATACTCTTCTAGGGGAAAAAGACTACAACTGTACACCGTGCTCTTGCGGTATATAAGTGGGTGCGTAGATACGACCAACACCATCTATATTGCTGTCTTCACATACTATTTTCTCCTACAATCTTCTGTTCTCATAATAACCATTACTTGCTATCATTATTTTTAGGATCACAAATCTGATGCTGATTTTTTCAACAAACCTCTTGCGAACTATGCTGAAATGGCTACAATCTTTGGCAACAGCTTGGCTACAGGAAAGTTTGCGAAAGACTCTAGTTGCACTCTAGGCACTGAAGAAACTGAACTTGAAAATGATGGCGATGGCAATACTGAGGCTGCTACTCATGAGGATAATGGGGCATCATCATCGGCAACTAGACCCAACAAGAGAGCAAGGCGTGCTGAAATTAACGAAGACACAGAGGGACTGATTGGTGCAATAACATCCAGTGGTGACAGGCTGGCACAAGCTATAGAGAAGTGTGCTACAGGAAACATGGATCTGCCATCTGACTTAATTACAAAGGTGCAAGACCTTCCAGGTTTTGACGACACACACAAGTCATATTACTATTGCCATCTGGTTGAAAACCCACATATTGGTAGAGCTTTCTACACCGCGCCATTTGAGTACCAGCTGAATTTCGTGGCCAAGTGGATTAGTGAGAAATTTCCTGGATGAAAGTTGGCCCATGCTCTTTTCTATGTTCCATTATAGTTTAACTAGAGATGACTTAGCTTGTGTGGCTGATTGGAAACATAAGTGATGTAACCTGTAAACAATGCACTTTGGGTTCTCACTGTCATTTTGCTTGTACCACTTAAACTATGAAAAGTGGCTTAACTATGTGTAAGGTTCAGACTTGGACATGATATTATGTGTACGTAAGAACCTGTTATGGTGATCAACATGTCATCTCTTTGCATATTAAGTTGTAGCTGTGCTCTATTGCTGTGAATTTTTTTTCTCTCCAACAGATGGTCGCATGAAGGAAAAAAAGATGCATGCGCATGTGCTCAAGTTTGATTGTTATCTACATTAATAGGCAATTGATGTATAAATTATGTTTGAGCTGCACCGTTAAAACAAAATGCTGGTGTGGATGGGTAACCTCACCATGTGAATGAGAAGGTGACCATATTCACTGGTTTCAATCCTGTCCCCCAATCAAACAAGAAATGGGATCATTCCATCCTCTGCTATCCTTCCAATCAAACAGAAAACAGGGACCGTCCTATCCCTTCAACCAAACATAAAATAGAACGGTTCCATCCTAGAAAACTGGGACGGTTCCGTCCCGTCCCGTCCCGCTAGTCCCAGAACCAAACACACCCTAACAAAACCAATGATTTCATTTGGACAATTGTACAATGTCCCTTGGCAAATTTCACCCCTCCCTAAATATTGTTGACAATCCTCATCATAAATTACCGAAAGGACACTCTGACTTCGCAAGCCTCCAACTCTTCACGCACCGCCATACATCACCTGACGAGGGCAGACCAGTCCTCTTACTTGTCACCGCGTGTCCGCCTGTGGCCCGTGACGATGGCCTGCAACCGCAACCACCGCATCTACTGGAAAAAGTGTACTTCAACGCACGCTAATCCACATGGTAATGCACGAATCAGTGATGGTGCTGCTGGATTAGCGAGGCCCAAACGTCATCCAACCCTCAGCAGCAGCAGTGCAGTACAGGTTGTTATCGCTTATTAATATCACCCGCACTTTTTCCGTTCCCTTCCTTTCATCCTCCTCTTCCTCTCCCCTACCCTCCGCGCTCTCTCCTCCGCCGCTCGCCGGAGCACCACCGCGGGCTCCCACTCCTACCCCTCGCCGCTGCGGACATAGAAGTGGGCCTCGCAGGTTGCGCCGCGCAGGAATCTCGGAGCCACCGCCGTACGTTGGGACGCGGCGGATTGGAGCAGTGGCGGACGCGGATCCGCGCGTGCGTTGTCGCCGGTAGCGGGCTCCCGAGGGGGAATGTGGGTCCGCGTTTGAGGAGGCCTCGGGCTGTGAAGCTGCGGCGAGATGGTACGGTGAGTTATCTGTGGGTTTGCGAAGTGGAACACGGGAATTGGTGGGCGGGTGGTTGGGTTTGTTCGAAGAGGTTGTGTTTTCGTGGAGGCTTGGTGGTCTGGTGTGAGAATTTTTAGAGTATTCTGGTATGAGAATTCGATTAGGGGAATTTCGAAACTGTTTCATTCGTTTGAATCCGCTTGCGTTCGAATTCATTAGTAGGATTGTTAGGTGATTATTTTCTAGCGACCGAGTCTACTCAATTGGCGTTGGAATTCTCTGTAATCCGTTGTGTTTTGTTGCTGCGAACTATGGCTCGCGGAACTGTTTGTTTCATTCTTCTGCCGTGCCTCAAATTTTGAGCTATAATTTCCTGATTTCTCATGTTCATAGTTACGTGGCTTTACGTAGCCTCAACTCAATCTCCTGTTCCTTTATGGCGAATAATTTGATTCTGATGGCGAAGTCTCTGTTTATTTATTGCAGAACTGAGCCTAATTTGGTAAATCAAGCAGTAGTTTTTGTTTTAAGGTGTTTCCAAATTCGAACTGTTCCATAGCTTTTGAACAAATTCTAGATGGATTAGACTAGTTAAATTGCTATTTCCTCATTTGGCCTGTGTTTCTGCTAGTATAATATGTTCCAATATATGTCAATCCGCGGGTTATGAATTGTAAGCGCATAATAGGAAATTATGAATTCATCTGGAAGTGATTTGGGAAGGAATTTTGACTTGTTTGGATGGATTTGACTGAAACCTTTCCACACGTGTTGTGATTGAGATGGCATAGAACTGTTGGATTCCCGGGATCAACAAGAAAGTTTGACTTATTGGCATCTATTTCCACCTGTGTGGCTACAGTGACTTTTATGGTGTGAACAAACTGTGTGATTGCTCACCTTATGTAGAATTCAGCAGTGACCTTTAGGCATATAGATTGATCTGTAAAAGGCGCATACAATCCACACATGTTCATAAATTTTGCTCTCTCTAAAAAAAACAACACCAACAACACATATTCATGAATTACATATTTTTCATTCGTACAATTAGCCTCCTCTTTTGGGTCATAATATTCTGTTTACATGATCTCAGCCAAACCTTTAAAATTATGCCCGCTTCACTTTAGTTAGGCATCTGGCACTCCCGTAGGCCATTTCTAGTTACAATATAGTATTGGAATGTGCATACAGTGTTCTAACATGATATAGGGGTATTTTGTTGTGTACACAGATCTTGGATGCCCATTCTGTTGAGCTGGGACTGCAAAACATGGGTGGCTTCAGCCCGTGTGCTCACGGTTTATGAACCAAGGGACTGATGTCTTCGGGACAATGGCAGGGAATGATGGAGTTTCCCTGAAACCTGTGTCATGCGGGGCAAGGCTGCACAGGAGTTATGATGCATCACTGAGAGAGAGAGGGTCCATGAGAGACCCATTCTTGAAGCACAGACTTAAGAAGTTCGATCTATCTAGCCTAGATTGGATCGATGAGATTCCAGATTGTCCAGTGTTCTCTCCATCAATTGAGGAGTTTGAGGATCCAATGGTATATCTCAGTAAAATTGCCCCCGTGGCTGCAAAATATGGTAATAGTTGCTCCTCTTGGTTCTTTGTTTTCGTTCTTCTAGGTAACACGATCAAGGGGATGATAAAGAGCGTAGAGCGAGAACTTATGTTTGACAAATGGAATGACAGGATTTAGCCCCACCATGATCTCTAAACTACCTTTTTTTGCCCTCAAACTTTTTTTGGGGGGTGTTAAGATAGATATAAACAGTCCCTAAACTACTAATTGGTCTCAAATGGCCAATCGTTCGATTCTACGGACCTGCTAAGATAGTTTTGGAGCTAGAGACCACCCACAAGTTTATCATCTACTAACATGCAACTTCTCTAAAATAAACCAAAGCCGGTGGCCTCTCTGAGATACCCCACATAACTTTTCCCATGAATAATATGTTCAGTACTTAACCGTACAGCTCCTCTGCAGTAGTTTATGTCCTTAATGTGCAGCACTGTACTAGGGAATTATGATTCCCTGAGAATTATGTGCTTGCTGCGAAATAGATGACCCACTGTCACTCACAACTTTTGTTGTGCATCTTTAACTAGGTCTTTGTGAATGCATATTGCTGAGACTAGCAATTTTTCAGGTATATGCAAGATTGTGACACCTGTCTGTGCTTCTGTACCTGCTGGCACTGTACTGATGAAGGAACTTGGTGGAATTAAGTTTAAAACCAGAGTTCAGCCTCTTCGTCTTGCTGAATGGTCCAAGGATGATAAGTTAGCTTTCTTCATGAGTGCAAGGTTGTGCGTCTATTAACATTATATTACTGCATTATAGGCATTTTTTTCGTTTCTATTGCATAACATTCAGTACAAATTACCAGAAAATACACATTTCGAGAGTTTGAGAAGATGGCTAATAAAGAATTTGTTCGAAGATACTCTAGTACTGCCTGTCTCCCACCAAGGTATATGGAAGAGGAATTTTGGCACGAAATAGCTTTCGGCAAAATTGAATCTGTTGAGTATGCATGTGATATTGATGGTAGCGCGTTCTCTTCCTGTCCTAATGATCAACTTGGTGGAAGCAAATGGAATTTGAAGGTACTTATTTGTGTCCCAATTTAAACAAGCATTTATATAGTACTTAATGTTATACTAGCATCTCAAACTTATACAACAGATATCAATCTGTTGATCATTAGGATACAACAGATAAAGCGCTTCTTCGCTTGCTTGCATTGATTGGATACAACAGATATCTATCTTCATTTGATAAACATGACTATTTTTATCTTTAGCCATTTAATAGTAGGGGCTAGCCTGTCTTTTCCATTTGTTTATTTGGTAAAAAGCTGGGCACATACTCTCTGTTCACAAAACCCACATTCCTGCAGTTATATCTTTGTGAAGATTTCTATCGTGATGTATTGTGTTCTTTTATCATTTGTGATCTTATCAATAACGTTGGTGCCTTGATACAGAGATTCTCACGGTTGCCCAACTCCACACTGCGTCTTCTCAGAGCAGCAGTTCCAGTGAGTAGACTCTACTAATGGATTTCCATCTTTTCTTGTTGATTACTTGAACATTTTCCGGTATTTCCAGGGAATAACAGATCCAATGCTGTATATCGGAATGCTGTTTAGTATGTTTGCGTGGCATGTGGAAGATCATTACTTGTACAGGTGCATGATCATTACTTTCTGCTGCCCATTCTTGTGATGAGGATGCTTGTTTTATTTTTGGGAATCGATGATGATGCTTGTTGACTTCTGTTGTTCTCATCTAAGCTCTCATTTTGCCAGCATTAACTATCACCACTGTGGCGCCTCAAAAACATGGTATGGCATTCCAGGCAGTGCTGCTATCAATTTTGAGAACGTGGTACGTGAGCATGTGTATGATGATGAAATGTTATCAGGTGAAGGGGAAAATGCAGCATTTGATATTCTTTTGGGGAAGACTACAATCTTCCCTCCAAATATTTTGCTGCATCGTCGTGTCCCTGTCTATAGAGCTGTACAAAAACCTGGAGAGTTTATTGTAACCTTTCCTCGAGCTTATCATTCAGGTTTCAGCCATGGTAAGATCTGATCTGCAACTACCTGCTTCAAAACTGTAGGATATCTTAGATATTCTATTTCATCTAAGACTTTATGGACTTTTTCAGGTTTTAATTGTGGTGAGGCAGTGAATTTTGCTATGGGCGAATGGTTTCCTCTCGGAGCAATTGCCAGTCAACGTTATGCGCTTTTAAAGAGGATACCTGTACTACCTTATGAAGAGCTTCTTTGTAAAGAAATGGCACTTGCTGCTGATGAGTCTTCCATGTCTGATAAAAAAGACATAACATTAAGCAGAGATATACATATACAGAGCTGTGTGAAGGTCCCTTTTGTTCAGTTGATGCGGTTCCAACACTATGTTCGTTGGTCACTTGTGAAAATGGGTGCTCGCACACACTATAAAGCTGAAGGTGATGCAACAGTTCTCTGTGGCATTTGCAAACGTGACTGCTACGTAGCTCACATTATGTGTAACTGCAGAGTTGATGCAATTTGCCTTCATCATGGTAAGGCCATATTAGTACGATTTTCAGATATCTGCTTAATCTGAGGTCATCTTATTTACTTTTCCTTGTTTTGAAGAGGAAGAGATTAGGATGTGCTCTTGCAGCTATGATCGTATTGTATTTGTGAGGAAAGACATCTTTGAATTGGAGGCACTATCAAAGAAGTCTGAGGAGGAAATCGGGATATTGGATGCAGTAGGAAAGCAAATGTTTCAAAATGATGCATCTAGCCCATATCCATACTTGTTCGACTGCATCGATCGCTCTGTTAAGTACTTCCCGTATTGCAAAATTCAAATAGATGGATCCTCTCAAGAACATACTGTTTCAGAGAAATACGTTCTGGGATATGATTTGAACAAGCCGTATATCACAGAATCAACAGTAACTTATTCACATGGACCCCATGACTATTCTACACAAACTGATGTATGTCCTAATCTTTGTTTCTCCTTGCGATTCTTCTGTGCATTATTGAGATAACTCAAAATTATTAATGTTTGCTTTATATATGCAGGAGTGTACTAGTTCTAACAGAAGAACCTTGTTTAGCTCCTGTCTTGGGAGCGCAGTTACTTCTGAAACTGCAACAATTAGTGCTTATCCTTTATCTAATCCTGCTCAAGCATTCTTGTCTGACAAATTGGCTGCACAAGATACTGATGATTCTGACTCTGAGGTATTTAGAGTGAAAAGAAGGTCTGGCATTGCTATGGATAAAAGGCATACCGAAGATGTGACAACAGATTCAACTCAGAATCAGGTACCGATTTATCTCTGGCGCTGCTTACTCTAACTGTTGCCTTCTAGATTCTACGTTAGAACATAACTCCACTTTTAATCCAGGACCAGATGCAACCTTAGGATAGGATTTCTTATAACTAAACTATACGATAGACTTATACAACTCCACTTCTTATGTGTGTTGGATTTCAACTATTCCTCTTGGGGACCTTGCTGTGTGATAGCATTGAACTCCTTCACTTGCACATCTGTGCTGCATTTACCATGCTATTGTACGCTTGTTGTTGCTGCTCCTTCTACATGGGCTTTCGTCCACAATATTGCACCCCATCCAGGCAAGCAGCTCCCTGTTAGGAAAGCTCCATGTTTCAAAGCATTTGCAGGACTTATCTAACCTGACTTATTGTTCATCACGCACTTTGCATTTTAAGGAAAAATCTCACACTTCAATTTTTATTTATTTTTTGGATTGGAACTTATTCTTTCTGGACTCCTTGCTGTTGGAACTGGTGCTAGGGAATGAGCCCCCATTTATGACAATGGCAGTACTTGAGCTACGAGTAGCATCTACAACAAAAGCCATATATGAATAATAAGGGGGCTGTAATTTTCTCTTTTGTTTAATTAATTTATGCTGATATCTAGGCAATGGTGATAGCATTTTCAGAACCTCATTTCTTGATTTGTATAGAGTTTTATCTATGCTTTAATCTAACCATCACCCCAAAGAACTTTATGTGTAAGAAATGCCAGTTGTGGGTAATCTGTGTATTATGCTTCTAATTGCTGAGTTTCATCCCATAAATTACATACAAAGTAACCAGCAGACCAATGTACTAATGATCTTCATTCCACAAACAAGAGAACATAAACATGAAGGGAAATGTCAAAAGGATAATTGCTCACAAAGAGCAGCTAAACTAAGTTAACTGGATGCTTAAAAATAATGATTAGATAAGTGCACAACCCTTTGTTTACAACTTTCAATATACCTCCACTCATGTTTCCTTTTCCTTTACTGATGGCTTTGTCCTTGTTTCCAATGCTAGGTTTTAAAACGGTTGAAGAAAGCCCATTCAGCTGATAGACAAGAGAAGAGGTTAACAGAATTTTCCTCTGGTACAAGAAGTGATACTGTCCACACTGAATTACATTGTCCAGACAAACTGAAGATGATGCATGAGCTAGATGTGGAAGACCAAGTTACCTTCAGTTGGAAATCTAATGGTCGCAGTTACCTATCTCCATCTGTAGAGGTTGGGCGAAAACGCTTGAAAATTCGTGGCCCGTCCTTTCCTAGCACATTTTCTGAACTGGAAATATCATATAGATTTCAGGAGGATAATGACTTTTGCTAGTCAGCATGCTCAATGAAGTATGCTGCTATTGGTGCTAACTGCTAACACACATAAGTTAACAGCAATCATAACTTCTGGAAGCTGAAAGTTCCTTTTTCCAATTTGTTGGTCAGTCGGTTGATATTGGATGGTTTCTTAGCTGATTCTCTCTACAACCTCTCAAATAGAAACATTGTTATGGCTGGATTCATGATTCTATTTACAGGTCACCTGTGTGACGACCTGAAAGCAGTAGGCAAACAATTTCTTATGTTACGTGGCTGTACATCTTCACTTATATCCTTTCTCGTAGGTTTTTCACTATGAAGAGGTTAGTATACTACTTTACCAATTTTTTTGTCATTCTTTTTCAACATATACACCTGTACCTAGAATTCTTAAATAGACCCGCATACGAAATGGATACTGTATATTCTCTAATGAGTCACTTTTGTTCTACCTGTCGTGCTGCTTTTGTAATCTGGAAATCTAATTATCATGTCATTGTTGGTACTGGTACATTTGTCCCCGGATGTGAACTTTGATATGTTGATAAATCGATTGATGCTGACAGGAATTCACTACCACTGACTGTCATGTTGCAAGTAGATGCTTTGTGATAATGTTGAAGCCATGTAATGCTCGAATCAATCATGTTCTGTCGAAAGTGGGTATAACGGAAGGAATAAAGGAGCAATTCAGTCGCAACTCCTAGCTGTTAGATCCCAATCTGCTAAAAATTTTCGAAGTATAAGAATTACTTTCTCCTGTAAGTTTAGGATATAATATTTGCTTACCCAATGATTGTTAATTCTCTATGTCTCTGGTTGGTTAGCTAAGTAGGTAATTTGACTTATTGTCCATCAAGTGGCTTCTATTTGTGGAATGAATTAGTCCATTCTAATACCCGCCAAGACTTAAAGGTAGTTTAATTAGAAATCACCTGTTGTCTCCTGTCTTTATGTTTTTAAAATATTTCAGCAAATTAGGCATCATATCTCATGTCATCAGCTTTGCATAACATAATTACGCTGTCATGTGGGACAAGGAAAACAGCCCAGTGCTCGGTTTCATTCATCCAATTATCCACGCTACCATCATTTTGTTTCATCTGTTGAATTACTGGAATCGCCATGAGGGCAAGAGCCATTATCGTTAGTTCGTATGATCTTTGCACGACTATCACGGCTTTACGCCGATAAAGAGGCTAGTCCTTCACAAAAAGCTAATCATGGGTTCATATGAAAAGATTTGATATCTTTTCTTACTTTGCCTATTCACCTTTCACTCTTTTGTGCATGTTCTCCAAAATACATGTCATCAAATCATCGCATGTCTTTAAAGATAAGTAAAAGATGGATTCTCATTGCTGCCACTCTCGAATGTCGATGATGATTAACTGCTGAGTGCTGACTGAAGCTTTGTCAAGACCCTAGAAGACTGCACTTTGTACCCGTACTGTTTTATATTCGGCTGTCATGTCACCCTCATATTGGTGATAAAAGGCTTGTTTTCCTAATTCGCGAAGACTAAGCATTGCGGTGAAGATATGTGCTTCATATAAAAATGTAAGTGCGCCTAAGATGCCTTTAGTTTCATGTCATCTCTTATTTATGAATCTTGTTCAAAGATAATTATGCCATATCCTAATCAGGAAACGGCCGTGTTTCTAATGCCTATGTTAATTAAATAAAATAATCTTCTAAATTAGGATCTAGGAATTGCATTAGTGTTTAGACATCGGACACGTCTGATACACTGCTGTATTCAACTCATCTGGTTGAACGGGAAAAAACCTATCCTTATGATCGTAGTCTAAAATGTATCGAGACTTTTAAGGCGAGGTTACCACCCCTCAATTTTGCCATATGCTTATTGTCAGACATGCTAGTAAGTTAGTAACTCGTCGCTTGGTCTTCTGCCTGCTGCTAGCTTACATATGGTATCCGAAAGCTGCAACTGGCTCACATACTGGAATGGGTTTATTAGAGTGGGCCGGGCGACTCATATCTCGGCCTCCCAGTTTCCCTTTGCGTGCATATCTGCTCAAATTAATTTCATGGCAGAGTTCTAAGCCAAATAATGCTTCATTCCAATATTTTCTACAGTACAACTTCGCGGTCTCGTGGCCTCACCATAGTCCATAGGTCCATGACCATGCTACACAAGTAAATGGACACTGATGCGTACTCTGTTGAGTAAATTGTTGCATGGCCTCTGCCCCTGCCTGGCCATGAATGGCTATCAAAATCCTCAACAAGATGTGACTACACTCTGGAAGGAGACAAACCATTGAAGGCCACAGAGTTCAAGGCCTCCACATCTTGACCTACCTGCTCACTGCTTAGTATACATTTGAGCAAATCCAGATTTATACATATATCTCAGTAGTTCATGTATAAGTACGTATAGCATTCGTACCACATTCACACACAAGGACTGCAGGAGTACAAACCTTTAGGTTAAGGGCGTGCTTGCTGAGCTATATATGCATATGCTGGTTTAGGTCTGGTCTGAAGTCCTGCAGGACCCAAGAATTGATACTTAAGAAACTGTAGAACTAAGCATATGTAGGGCTTAATTAGTCTGGACAAAAACTGCGAAGTCAAATGAGATAAAATCAACAAAAATATTGTGGCTCAGCTGAACTAATTTATTCCGGCATACAGAGCCTGTACCATCCTTATTAGCAACTCCATTATTTGAAAAGGAAATAAAAAGATACTTCTTGTCCTGATCCTTATGGCTAAATTCCTCCATAAACAAAACAGCTATTGGACTAAGATGAGACTTTTAAATATAGTAATCATTATACAATCATACTCCTTGTCGGCATCATCATATCTTATTCATACTTACTAGATCAAATCAGATTTGTTCTGTAGTGGCTTCTATTGTCAGTCAATTCATGAATTGCTTAATTGGAGTAATATACCCTCGCAGCATATTATGTTTGTTCTTTGACTGATTTGTCATTTCTCCATGTCAACATCATGAATTAAGTATTCATCCTGTATGTGCATGGAATCTGGTGTTTTGATTATCAGATCCACAGTACCTATAGATGCCCTAGGTATGAGTGTTCCCTACAGTCAGCGCAAAGATAAAAACAGAAATAAGCTCCCACATTAATTACCACTATACTAACAAATGGTTGAATTTGATTGGTATGCTAATACTATACTGTCATGGTCAAATTGTGGGCGAGGTGCGATTTTGACTGTCGGTAGCGGGACGCCTGGACCAGACCACGGACGGTGGGGATCCCTGCAGGATGTTAACGCATGATGAATGGGGCCACGCCGACCGGCCACGAGGCAATATAGGCTATGCACAGGGTTGTGGGCAAGCGATGCAGGTGACCCGCTCCTTGGGCGTTATGTGTGTGACTCCACCTCACATTTACAATTCTCGCAGCTGTCTCCATCCATGCACATGGTGCGATGTTGGGAGATTGTTCTTAAGAGTCCTACTGCTATAGCTTTCTTAAGCAATGCGTGCATGTCTCCTGCCATAGAATTTGCACACGTCACGCGGAAAGGTGGTTGGGAAATTGCTTTCACTTTAGGTTCAGTGTCCAGAAACAGATGAACACGTTGGTTTGGAGGGGATATTGCTGCTATAGACCATTTCTGATCGAGAACAGCAACAGCTGCCATGTATGGAGCACCCGCGCCGTGCGTGCATAATGCATATGCTTTGTGCTCCGCCATAAAACCAGCTCTGGTTTGTACGCTGGGGAAGTTTAAAGAGGCGCCTGTCGTGAGATTTGATTTCATGAGCAATAATGCGATCCACAGTTTAAGATTTCCCTCAAATATAAATGATGGGTCAGACTGACTGGTTAGCTCCCGCTCCTTCCCTCTCTCCATATCTGTCATCGTCATGTCCGCCTGTCGCTACTGCTAGCTTTATGTGTTTGCTATACAGTGTGTCTTCTGCGCCATCACATTTACGCATGCTTTCCTCCGGCGCTAGCCCTGATCCCTACGTGCGTGTGGCTCCCCTGCAGGCTGATTAGTGTTATCCCAAATGCACCTGTCACGTTACTGTGCAAGATACGTCGAATCACGTCACGTATGTCCTGGAGGAATGTTCAATTCGCAACTGGTACGCTAGGAGATCCTCGCGTGGCGCTCAAGTCCGCGCGTAACTGAAGCCGGCCCGGCTGGTAAATAATTGGATAGATCTCGCGATACGGTTGGGTTCAGATTACCGGGATCCGGTTAATTTACCAGCCATGTGTGTACTTAATTACTCATGCAAGAGCATGACCAGACCGACTGCATGCAAGGTGTTTTTCGCGCTCTGCAGCCGCGTATATTAATCTGTCTCCCCCGGATGGGTCGATGGATCGAACGCACACATGTCACATATCTGACGCGCGCATTTGCTGTGTCTGCATCCGGGCACATGTGGCCGCGAAGCTTCCATGGGCTAGTTCCGAAGGCTCCCAAGAATTTTAGGGGAAGTGCAGCCGTATCCTATGTTCATACGGGCTTCGATTTGTTTTGCGTGCCTGCTAGTACGTTTTGAGTTGGCTTGGTATTCCAAATGCATGTCGCTGCCAGTAGCACCTACAGAAATGTTGGGAGTGGGAATGGATACGACCACCAAACGGTCGATGATAGGGATATTGAAGGGCCTATGGGCTAAGGCGCCGGCAAGGCGGCAAGCCTTTGAAAGACCGAAACACAATATAAGCTGCGTAGTACGTACTGCACACACATTTTTGGTTGACTACGATATATACACTCGAAACTTATTCCAACTCTACCTTGACCGCACACACCAATTGCACGGGGCTGATGGCGCTACATCATGTTGAAGAGCTGTAGCAACACAATTTAGGTAAAGTTGACCTTGGGGTGAACGAGGATGAGCATGCAGGCGTCGTAAAGGCCGGAGATGAATGAAAACAAGGAGACTAGGCGAGGCTTGTAGGCTTGAAGCCTCTTTACTGTACATAGGACACAGTTTTAATAAATCTTTAAAGTCATAGAAATGCCTTGACAAACCTATTTGGCTGCCTCTTTTAGCTTTGACCATTGAACCATGCCCCCCTCCCCCGCGCAGCTATACAATTTTCATGTTTAATTTTAAGGCAAAAGACCTATATTGATGTTCATTAACAGAAAGAAGGGCGCATATATCCTGAAAAGGGAATGTTACCTCAACTCTTGCATTCTCTTCTCTCCGCTCGATCAGACAACATACAAGCCTATCGAAAGTGTCATTCTCCCACAGCAACCTGCCCCCCAAAAGTGCGTGTGTGGAAGAAAAAGGAGAGAGGAGGGGGGCAAAAAAGAAAGTGGGAAAGAAAGCAAAAGGAGATGCATGGTGTGGAAGAAAAGACCAATCTTATACATCTTCCCTCATAGACCACCTCCAAGCAACAAGCTACACCTCTCTTTTTTTCACATCACAGCACGCAGACGACACATACAAATACAAATACACACTCCTGTCCTTTCCATTCCAACCTCTCTCTCCCCTCACTCTCAACCCCTCTTCTCCCCCTCGCTCCTCCCATTAACTCCTGCACTCTCACACTCTACTACTCCTTTCTTCCAAGCAAGAACACCGCCTCCTCAATTTCCTTGCTCTCCCCAACCAAATCAGCCACAACAGTAGCGCAATCAAATTCTTCTCCCCTCCCCTCAACAAAACACACCAGCTCAGTCTCTCTTCTTCGATCATACAAGTCACAAGAAGAAGAAAATGGAGCTGTTCCCAGCACACCCAGACCTGCAGCTGCAGATCAGCCCTCCGCCAGCCACCAAGCAAATGGACATAGGGTTTTGGAAGAGAGCCCTAGACTCCAGCCCGGTTGCAACGTCGACAGCGGCGGCGGCAGCCACAGCGACAACGCCGCCGTCCATGGCCATCGCCTCCTCCTCGCCATCATCATCAGCAGTACTCGGCTTCCACCCGGCGGCCGCGGCCGCCGTGCACCATCATCATCATCATCAGGGCGCGAGCCACCACCTCGGCGCCCTCCCGTTCCTGCACCACACGCAGCCCATCCTCCCGGACTCGAGCGGCCTCCGGGACCAGCTGGCGTCCATGAGGCCCATCCGTGGCATCCCCGTGTACAACACCTCGCAGCCGCTCCCCTTCCTCCACAGCCACCACCCGCACCACCACCACCACCACCAGCATTGCTACGACGGCATCGGGCCCAGGTCGCCCAACAAGGCCGCGCTGCGGCTCGCGGGGGCCCCCGTGACGAAGCGGGGCGCGCGCGCGCCGAGGATGCGGTGGACGACGTCGCTGCACGCGCGGTTCGTGCACGCCGTCGAGCTGCTCGGGGGACACGAGAGTACGTACGCGCGCGCTCGATCGACGGACCTCGTCCGTTTGCTTGCTTGATTGATTAGATTGGTGGTGAGTGAATGCCTGCGTGGTATAGTGTTCCTGATGCTTTTGCTCTCTTTGCAGGAGCGACGCCCAAGTCGGTTCTTGAGCTGATGGACGTCAAGGATCTGACCTTAGCCCACGTCAAGTCTCACTTGCAGGTGAGGGAAATCAACAACCGAATTATTGTTGCTGGTCCTTAATTGGTTCTTTTGGAACTCGGAATGAGCGATCGAGCCTCTACTAGCTCTTCTCCCCAGTTAGGAACATGTTTTCTCTTCATTACTCTTGCACAGTCTTCGTTTCTGAATGTTCATCCTCTAGCTCCCTCTTAACGTACTACAGATCTTGCTCCAGCTATTTTTCCTAAATAAAGAGTGCGGACTAGACCTTGATATGGAAGAGTACATACAACTAGCTAGCACTATACTCAATTCTTATCTCTTGGAAAGTTGACCTGTTTCATATTTTACGGTCTCACTTGTACTTACAGCTAGCTCATGCATGGACTACTAGCCGTTTTACACCTCGCTTGCCGAGCAGTAAATTTCCTCTCCCGTGTGATGCACCGCCCATCTTCCTCCTCCTCCCTTGTGATAGATACGAGTTCGGTGTGGCCACTGTAGCTGTAGCTTTTCCAACACGGGGCGCAGCTTTTCAATAAAAACTCGAGCGAGATCGGCAGTTCAGCACAAAGCATGCAATGCATGCCATTAAAAGCCACACCGGGAGGAGGGAGATGGCCTGCCTGTGCGGCGCGCGGTGGCGTCGTCGCGCGCGCGGGGAGGGATCGATCGATCGATCTCCCATACGGCCATGCCACGAACGAACGACGTACGCGCGCGCACGACGCAGCCGCAGCGGCCGGGGCAGGAGCATTGATATGCATACTGCCCAAGAAGAGGTGGCAAGTACAACCCAACATCATTTCGCAATAATTAATCTTACCCTTGGTTGGAGCTGCTGGCTGCTGCCTGCGTGCTGCACAGTGGCTGATGGAACCATCAATGCCCTTCTTGTGCAGCCTTATTTATTGGCCCTCTCTCATCCTTGTGGTAGACCAGTACCCCCTTTGACTTTAATGTACTCGCTCGATATTCCTATGGCTTGCTTGCTTGTTGCCAGTTTTTAATTTAATTTAATTTTTTATTAGTGCTTGATCATCATCAGCTGCATGATGCATGCATTCTTGCAGATGTATCGGACCATCAAGACTACTGACCACAAGCCAGCCTCTGCATCATCCTATGGTACGTACGATGATCCATCGATCAGCTTGCTGGTAGGCAGTAGCAGCAGCCGCAGTCAGTGTAGAAAATCAATCAATATTTACAGTATGCAGCAGTATCTGACTCGTAGTATAGCGATCGTGACATACTAGTGGAATGTTTTTCCAGGACAAGCAGCTGCTAAAACGGTTATAGACATCCCCGATGACAGCCTGTTCGACGTCACCAACACCACCAGCGGGTCTGAGTCTTCTGCGCAGCAATCAAACCCTGATGCCAATGAGCACGGTTCCAACATGGGTGCTCTGTGGAGCAACTCTTCGACAAGGTGAGATATGACGCTGCGCCTTCTATTTCCACCTCGCCTGATACTGCTTCCATTTGTTTACCATACCACATAGCCATTTCCCGTTAATAAAGTTAAGCTTCATATATATAATTCTTGTGCATGTTTAAAATTTCCTAATAGATTGTGTAGGTCTAGGAGATCTTACAGGTCAAAAGGCTGAATTGTGATAAAGGCACAAGCAAAGTACTTACTTGCACGTTTAGACTTCCCATGCAAGCATGTCCTTCATCGATCTCTACCTGTAGTACGGAGTACATATAGTGTCCTCAAAAACCCACTGTTGCATAGTACTTCTTTTTTTGCGAGACGTTGCATAGTACTACATATCACGTAGAAGTAAACGGAGCACGTACTACAGTCAGCAGTATAAAACTGTTCTAAAGAACAATCAGCTAGTGCACAGTTTCCGACATCTTTTGGTTCAAACTAGTCAATCTTCTTTAGATTGAAACTAGTCATGCATCATCTACCACTTTAGGCAAAACAATGGAGTATTCCCTTGTCTCATTTCCTTGTTTACTATAACAACCACCTCCAAGTGCTCACAAAAAGCACCAGGGCTTGTACCTTTGTTCCATCTGCTCCCCATGATGGTGCAATCATCTCGATCTCGAATATATTAAGCTAATGGATAGATTAACATATGTGCAATAGCAAGGTGCACACATTTTTTCACCACTACAAATTACAAAAGCATAGTGCTTGTGGTACTAGAATTTTGAGAGAAATATGATATGTGTGAATCTTTTGTTACGGTAGCAAGGTCGTGTGTATGTACAAATTAACTTATTACGGTACTAATTAAGAAACCGTAAACAGCACCAGTGATGTGTCTACTCTCTAGTTGAACCTTCCTAGCTAGCAGCTACACGTACGTTGATGCATATATGTAGACATTGATCGGTGTGCCATATCACATGGTAGGAGAGTAGCATAATCTAGAATATATACGCAACTTTACCTCCCATTAGTCCTTGATCTGATAAAGTTAGCTTGTCATTTACAGCATCTGAACAGTGAAAGTAGGTGTTGCATGCTTTGTTCCCTGCCTTTTTTCTCCTCCAGTCTCGCAATGGACTCCCACTGATGAAAAGAGATATGAAGGCATTTGATTCTCTCTATCAGTCCGTGATAATCTTTTTCGATGATTGAATTCCTTTCTTTCTTTGCTTATGCAGCAGGGGGGCCTGGTTCCATGACAAATCAAGAGATGCCACTCCCGGCGACATCAAATCCTTCGAGGTAGCCTTTTTTTTTCCAAACCAGTTTCATCATTATCTCCAATACCTCAGCAATGGCCATGATGCTATATGGTAGTTAGTGCCATAGCGATCATTCCTTTCGAGCGTCTTTCGACAGCCTACTGTTTGAGCTATCATCAATGCAAATTGTCGGCAACATTTTGGAGGCATCAGTTAGTACAGTTATGACATCATTTGCATTCTTCTAACCCAAAATTTGTTTGCTTTTTCTCTCAACATTGCAGGACGTTCAATCACGAAGCCTTGACGATGTCTCTGACCTGAACTCGTCACCGTTCCAAGCAACCGGGATGCTCATCAGCAAGAAACCGAACCTAGACTTCACCCTAGGACCAATATAGTTCACCGTCGACCCACCGAGCACACCGGTAGGGCGAGAAGAAGACGGGTACCTAGAAAAGATCAAAGTGCGTCTGGTAGCCATATGATCTGATGGTGGCATGCATGCTGGTGCCCATACAGTCGTACGTAGCTAAGGAAGAGGAACCAAAGCTTGCTTGAAGCAAAAGAGAGGCTAGGAGAAAAGAATAAGATAAGACAACACCGTCGATCTAGGAACAAAGCGCAAAAGGAGGAGACATTGGTGCGTGCATGTGTGTGCTTGCATTGTGTTGTGCGAGGTAGATAGATACTAGCTGCTAGATAGGCTTTATCAAAGGCGGGCACAAGAGCAAGAGGTAGCTTGCCTGCTGCTCAAAGCTAAGGGCATATGCATATGCTCCTTGCTTGCTTCAGGACACATGAAGAGATGTCCCGTGTGTGTGTGCCTGCGGATGCAAGATCCATGAGCTAGCTAGGGGGGCGGTTGGCCGGCCAAGGTTAACAAAAGGTTTCATCTTTTGTTATATGCTTATGCCCCGGAAAGTGTGTATAAAGAGATCGCATATATATTGTTGAGATTATGGGCTTTTAGCCCATAATAATAATCAATTAGTCTAGGCCCATAATTAGTGCATTAATGGTTTAGTCTCACATGGGATTCCTACCATAATTAGACTCGACTTATTAGATGGATTTCCGGTTGATCCCCTAGAGAAGTTGAGAGAGGCTAGTGGTGAACCACACGCGCGCGCGCGCGCCGCCGCCGCCGCGCCGCCGAGCCGTGGCGTGGCGTGGCGCGGGCGGGCGGGCGGGCGGGCGCGGGCGCGGCGCGGCGCGTCCGTCCGTCTTGGACTTTTTGGTATATTGGAACGGCGCGTTCAGATGCACCGGCGCCTTTACGTTCGAATGGGTCGCGCCCGTTCGTACGGTGTGAAGGCGTCGCGTCTGTTCGTACGGTGTGAATGCGTCGCACCTGTTCGTAGACGGGCGTCCTTTCGCGAAGGAGTCGCGTCTGTTCCGTTCCTATATATAGAAGCCTTCCCGGGAACGATCAAGATTCGATCATTCGTTCCGCTCACCACTCGCGCACGCATCGATCTTCTGCTCGCTGTTGCCAACGAAGAAGACATCTCCGTCCCGGACTTCTGCGCGCACAGAATCTGGGAGAGCAGGCCTCCGAAGCCCCGTTCCGCAAGAGACATCTGCCGGGTGTGCGGGCGATCAGGTTTTTGGGGAGCGACATCGCGACTGCTCGTTCGACTCCCTGATCGGCGTTCTGCACTGCTTCAACGTCGTCCTGCATCAACTTTGATCGACTACATCGAACAATTCAAGAACAATGGTTCTTGGGAATGGATCTTCCAGCGTCTCCAGCGCAGGATCTTCCGCTGGGTACGTTCTTGTCTTTCTGATCAATTTGTTTATCGTTTTTATCACCTTATTGAGGAATTTATGGATTAAATTAAGTAGGAAAATGCCTAATTTCTTAACAATCCAAAAACCTGATATTAGGCAATTTTCTGTTAGCGGTTTTGCTGCTGCACTGAAACCAAATGCTTTTGATGGGTCATCCTATAAGAGATGGCGTGCTCAGATGGTCCTGTGGCTTACAGCAATGAATTGCTATCACGCCGTGAACGGAAAGCCAGAACAGTTCACTCCAGAGGAGGAGGAACGGTTCAATATGGCTGATAATCTGTTCAGAGGCGCCGTGATTAGCGCTCTTGCTGATAAGTATAAGGATTCATATATCACGTGCACCTCTGCGAAAGAATTATGGGATGCTCTGGACGCTAAGTTCGGTGTTTCTGATGCCGGTAGTGAACTGTATATCATGGAGCAGCTTTTTGACTACAAGATGGTTGAGAACCGTTCTGTAGTTGAACAAGCTCATGAGATTCAGGCTCTGGCAAAAGAACTCGAACCGTTTCCATGTGTGTTGCCTGACAAGTTTGTGGCTGGCGGTATTATCGCTAAGTTGCCACCTACTTGGAGGGATTTTGCTACCCAACTGAAACATAAGAGACAGGAGTTTAGCGTGTCTGAACTCATTGGGACTCTTGATGTTGAGGAAAGGGCGAAAGCAAAAGACACACGTGGAAAGAGCGTAGGAGAACCTTCTAGTGCCAATATGGTGCGAAAGGTTACCTCATCAAAGAAGAAGAAGAAGGGGGCTGAGAAGCCTAAGCAAACAACCACTTCTAAGAAGAAAAAGAAAGACAGTGGCTGCTTTGTTTGCGGGAGCACTGAGCATTGGGCAAGTGCGTGCCCAGACCGCAAAGTTAAACAGGAGAAGAAATCTGCAAACGTGGTCATTAGCGAGACTGGAGGGACTCCTGGGTACGGTAATCCAACACCCATTGTCCTTTCTGTCTGTCAAACACCTGAGTGGTGGATTGACACTGGGGCTAATGTACATGTGTGTGCTGATATCTCTTTGTTTTCTTCTTATCAGGCCGGAGTGACAGGAGACTTGTTGATGGGAAATGGGTCACATGCTCGTGTTCTTGGTGTTGGTACGGTCATTCTGAAGTTTACTTCGGGAAAGACGGTACTATTGAAGCACGTGCAGCATGTCCCCTCAATCAAAAGAAATCTTGTTAGTGGCTCTCAATTGTGTCGAGATGGTTATAAAATAGTTCTTGAGTCTAATAAATGTATACTTTCTAAGTATGGAACATTTGTCGGAAAAGGCTATAATTGCGGAGGCTTGTTCCGCTTTTCTTTACTTGACATTGGTTGTAATAAGGTTGTGAATAATATTCTTACTTCGAATGAGTCGAATGTTTGGCATTCACGACTTTGTCACATTAATTTTGGTTGTATGACGCGGCTAGCAAAACTGAATTTAATCCCGAAATTTGACATGGTCAAAAGTTCTAAGTGCCATGCTTGCGTGCAATCTAAGCAACCTCGCAAGCCTCACAAGGCTGCGGAGGCGAGGAACTTAGAGGCATTAGAACTTGTTCATTCCGATCTATGCGAGATGAATGGCGAATTGACTAGAGGTGATAAAAGATACTTCATGACTCTCATAGATGATTGTACTAGATATTGCTATATGTATCTGCTGAAATCCAAAGATGAAGCTTTGCATTACTTTAAAATCTATAAAGCTGAAGTAGAAAACCAACTAGAGAGGAAGATTAAACGTTTAAGGTCTGACCGTGGTGGAGAATACTTTTCTAATGATTTTTCTGAATTCTGCGTGGAACATGGTATTATTCATGAGAGGACACCGCCTTACTCACCTCAATCCAATGGGATTGCTGAGAGAAAGAACCGAACTCTAACTGATTTGGTTAACGCCATGTTAGAGACAGCGGGCCTTTCTAAGGAATGGTGGGGTGAGGCGATCTTGACAGCATGTCATGTCCTGAATAGAGTTCCCACAAAGGATAAAGAAATTACACCATTCGAGGAATGGCATAAGAAAAGATTAAATCTCTCATATTTGCGTACTTGGGGTTGTTTGGCCATGGTGAATGTGCCAATCAATAAGAAACGCAAACTTGGACCTAAAACTGTTGATTGTATCTTCCTGGGTTATGCTATGAACAGCGTGGGCTATAGATTTTTAGTAGTAAAATCTGGAGTACCTGATATGGTGGTCGGTACAATTTTGGAGTCCAGAGATGCTACATTCTTTGAGAGTGAATTTCCTTTCAAAAATACACCTAGCACATCTAATCATGAGTTTACATTACCCCATGAGCATTTCATTCCGATAACACAAAATGAGGAACCCCCTGTGCAAATTCCTGAGGAGGATAACAATCTAGTCACCCGTAAGGGTAAGAGACAGAGGACTGCAAAGTCTTTTGGAAATGACTTTATTGTTTACCTCGTGGATGACACTCCCAGAATCATTGAAGAGGCACTTTCATCTCCCGATGCTGACCTTTGGAAGGAAGCAATAAGGAGTGAAATGGATTCAATCATGTCTAATGGTACTTGGGAGTTGGTCGAGCGTCCTTACGGGTGCAAACCCATAGGATGCAAATGGGTGTTCAAGAAAAAGCTTAGGCCTGATGGTACGATTGAGAGGTACAAGGCAAGACTTGTGGTAAAGGGATATTCACAAAAGGAGGGTGAAGATTATTTCGACACCTACTCACCTGTTGCTCGTTTGACCACGATTCGAGTATTACTTTCCCTGGCAGCCTCACATGGTCTTCTCGTCCATCAGATGGACGTTAAGACAGCTTTCCTTTATGGAGAGTTAGACGAGGAGATCTATATGGATCAGCCTGATGGGTTTGTGATAGAAGGTCAAAAGAGCTTAGTGTGTAAATTGTTGAAATCCCTGTATGGCCTCAAACAAGCTCCTAGGCAATGGCACGAGAAGTTCGAAAGGACTCTGATATCGGCTGGCTTTGTTGTGAACGAAGCCGACAAATGTGTATATTATCGGTATGGTGGGGGTGAAGGAGTCATCCTGTGTCTATATGTCGATGACATACTGATCTTTGGGACCAATCTTAATGTGATTAAGGAGGTCAAGGACTTTCTGTCCAACAACTTTGAGATGAAGGATTTGGGAGTAGCAGATGTTATTCTTAACATCAAGCTACAAAGAGAAGGCAATGGTGGGATTACTCTCTTGCAATCTCACTACGTGGAGAAGATCTTGAGTCGCTTTGGGTATAGCGATTGTCAATCTGCTCCCACGCCTTTTGATCCTAGCGTGCTATTACGGAAGAACCAAAGAATAGCAAGGGATCAGTTGAGATATTCCCAAATCATTGGTTCGCTTATGTACCTTGCTAGTGCTACGAGGCCTGATATCTCATTTGCTGTGAGCAAGTTGAGCCGGTTTGTGTCGAAACCGGGAGATGATCACTGGCGAGCTCTTGAGAGAGTAATGCGCTATCTTAAAGGTACAATGAGCTATGGCATTCACTATTCTGGGTACCCTAAAGTACTTGAGGGATATTGTGATGCAAATTGGATATCTGATGTTGATGAGATGTACGCCACAAGTGGATATGTGTTCCTACTTGGAGGTGGCGCTGTTTCCTGGAAGTCTTGCAAGCAGACCATCTTAACGAGGTCAACTATGGAAGCAGAACTAACAGCATTGGATACAGCCGGCTTAGAGGCCGAGTGGCTTCGTGATTTCCTTATGGATTTACCGGTGGGTGACAAACCAATACCGTCTATCTCCATGAACTGTGACAATCAAACTGTGATAGTCAAAGTGAACAGTTCAAAGGATAACATGAAGACCACAAGGCATGTGAAACGGCGAATAAAATCTGTCAGAAAACTGAGAAACTCCGGAGTTATTTCGTTGGACTATGTACATACGTCCAAGAATCTGGCAGATCAATTTACCAAGGGACTATCACGTAAAGTGATACATAGTGCATCGAGTGAGATGGGCTTGAGACCCACTTGATAAGCTGTCATAGTGGTAACCTGTTCTATGCGATCGGAGATCCCGTGAAGTAGAATGGTGCAACAAGCTAGTGACAACTTGAGAGGAAAGACCCTTGACTGGTCTATCTCAGATGTACTTCTTTCCTAGAAAACTGTATGGAAGGCTGGTTTATTAAACTTAATGTGTTCCGAGTGGCTTATGAGAAGCAAAGATATCGTCCTACAGGATATCTTTAAGGAATACACCTATATGAGTTCGACTGCTAGTCACAGTCTATGAGATGGTGGGGATCTCTAGATACTCATGAATGGGCCAGAAATATGACTTATATGCTTCAAAACAGAGGGGATGCTTGTGGCAACCTAGTATCGGTAAAGGACTTAGGTGAAACCTCTTTCGCACAAAACTGACAATTCAAGGCTTAGTCCATTGCTCAGTTGTGAATAAGGCGTAACTTTTGTTCTAGATGGAAGTTCAACTTAACAGTCTCCATCGAAACACCGGTATATCAAACGAAAGGAAGATATTTTGTGTGCATTCATTATGAGCTCTAGACTTGGTGGGGATTGTTGAGATTATGGGCTTTTAGCCCATAATAATAATCAATTAGTCTAGGCCCATAATTAGTGCATTAATGGTTTAGTCCCACATGGGATTTACCATAATTAGACTCGACTTATTAGATGGATTTCCGGTTGATCCCCTAGAGAAGTTGAGAGAGGCTAGTGGTGAACCACACGCGCGCGCGCGCCGCCGCCGCCGCCGCCGCCGAGCCGAGCCGTGCCGTGGCGAGGCGTGGCGTGGCGTGGCTGGCTGGCGGGCGAGGCGTGGCGTGGCGGGCGGGCGGGCGGGCGCGGCGCGTCGCGTCCGTCCGTCCGTCCGTCTTGGACTTTTTGGTATATTGGAACGGCGCGTTCAGATGCACCGGCGCCTTTACGTTCGAATGGGTCGCGCCCGTTCGTACGGTGTGAAGGCGTCGCGTCTGTTCGTACGGTGTGAATGCGTCGCACCTGTTCGTAGACGGGCGTCCTTTCGCGAAGGAGTCGCGTCTGTTCCGTTCCTATATATAGAAGCCTTCCCGGGAACGATCAAGATTCGATCATTCGTTCCGCTCACCACTCACGCACGCATCGATCTTCTGCTCGCTGTTGCCAACGAAGAAGACATCTCCGTCCCGGACTTCTGACATCTCCGTCCCGGACTTCTGCGCGCACAGAATCTGGGAGAGCAGGCCTCCGAAGCCCCGTTCCGCAAGAGACATCTGCCGGGTGTGCGGGCGATCAGGTTTTTGGGGAGCGACATCGCGACTGCTCGTTCGACTCCCTGATCGGCGTTCTGTATTGCTTCAACGTCGTCCTGCATCAACTTTGATCGACTACATCGAACAACTCAAGAACAATGGTTCTTGGGAATGGATCTTCCGCTGGGTACGTTCTTGTCTTTCTGATCAATTTGTTCATCGTTTTTATCACCTTATTGAGGAATTTATGGATTAAATTAAGTAGAAAAATGCCTAAAAGTGTGTATAAAGAGATCGCATATATATTGCCATGTATGGACCATGCACGGACTCGTGGAGTCCTCTTCTGCTGGTAGCCCTCGAGGCTGCTGGAATTGATTCTTTCCCTGGATCGGGGTATATCATGCGTACGACCTGGTCGGATTTTGTAGTCCATGAGCGAAACAAAAGGCGTTCAATAAAGAAATTTGGCACATGTTCTCTTGCCAGTAATGCACGGATGTACTTAGCTTTATGTGAAGGGGGAAAAAAGACAGTGTGGAGTATCTAAACTTTTGCTGTTTGGACCTATAATTATTATATGCATCAGCATGTATACTTGTTGGTTTCTGAAGCCATGCATGGTTTTGCTCGGGTACCATGAATCCTACCAGTCCTACTCTACTAATTAAGCAGATACCTCGATACACTGAACAACAGTGATAGGATTCGTTGAACTGTGCATACTCTAGTGTAGGCCAAGAGGTATACACGTGAATCTAAATAGTAGTACCACCAACAGCGTGCTGCAATACAGGTCGATCAACAAAATGCTGCTCCTTTTTTTTTTTGAACCATGAGGAGGAGCACTTCTCTTTCATTTAAAACGTTATTAAAATATGGATAACATGGCAAAGTACTAGTAATTGCATACGAGAACCTCCCTCTATCTGCAGCATAAGGACCCAGTCATCCGCGAGCCAACCCTCTTAAGAAAATATTATCCTTGATGCTTCTGGCGATGATCAGCAGGGGTCCATACCAGTGCCACTGAAGAAACTGATATTTTCACTCGTTTCAAATGCGCCATGCCATATATACATGAGCATGGCTGCTTCATTAATTCCTTAATTTGTTGTTCTGCTGGCGCCTCTTGGATGGAGTTGTTCCACCATTCCTACGTTTTTTGCTCCATGCCACTGGTGTTATCATATTATGCGTAGCTGCACTGAAGACATAGGACTGACATGCCTGTTAGGAAACCTCCAGCTCTTGAAGGCTAGAGGAGATGCAAACAAGTCAGTTTTTGGGCAAGTTTTCTAAAGCTACATATCCAGCTTGAGAAAACCAGTATATTAGCGCACCCTGGCTAAAATTGGCTTTTGAATCAAGAAAAAAGACATTTTTGCCTATCGATAAACCGAGAAAAATTACCCACTTTTGTCGTCACGACAAGAACAGCTTCTATAAAAAAGGGAAGGCAAGATGCTCGTTTACCACGAAAAATGTAAAAGCTACTACTTTTCAAAAAAAAAATCCATGGATCCAAACAACCCCGTCCATCTATATTTAAAAACCGTAGGAAAAAACCAGCTTCTAAAAACCTACTATTAATCCAAACGAACTAGCTATTGGCTATAGCTTATTTTATCTTCTAAAAGCAATAGTATAGTATTTTATAACAGGTTAACAAGGGCATGCACTCGCTAGCACAAATTGCAAGAGCAGGCACGCCGATTAGGCCGTTTGGGGAACATCCCTATGGCCACCGTGCATGAATGCATGCAATTGTCTGCGTCAATCAGTAAAAAGAAGATGGATGTGCGTGGAGGAAGAGGAAAGGAATTCAAGTCAAATCTTTTCAGGCGGAGGGAGGTTGGGACGGCGACGGAGCGTGGCTGACGGATGGATGGACGGACGCGCCTGATCGGATTGAAGTGACCTCTCTTGGAAAGCCTTGATTCAACCACCAGCGTTTACCCTCTTCACTAGGGAGCTGCCTACTTTTGTTTCCTTCCCCATCTTGCTAGGGATCGATATCCGAGCCGTGTTATTTACCATTTCGAAACTACAGTACCACGGCTAGTTCATCAGATCAGCCTCCCACGTAGAGTCTCACCCCCTCTTGGTTCTGGCGTTCTCAAATTAACTGATCGTTCCTTGGAAGTGTAACTATACTAGTACTAGTAGTTGTACTACAATTTTCATTGCTTGTTTCCATTATTCCAGTATGATATATCTAAGGTTTGATAGAGTCAACAATGTTTGAGCCCCGATCGAGCTACAAGAATGCTTCCATAGCATGCAGCATGGCGGAAGGGAGCCATGACGGGCATGCACGCTGCCAGTGCAGATGACCAAAAGGCACAAGCAACGTAACGTAGCAGCAGCGCGCAGAGAGCTCTGCATGCAGACTGATTGATGATCGAAGAGCTTGCGTGCTTGACCGCCACAGTCATGCATGCAATGCACGCCCGGAACGAAGAAAAGAACAGAAAGAAAACTCCAGGGGCGCGTGATTTCCGCGGGATCCATGCACCCATGCATGCAGACGGAACGGGCCGGGGCCCCGCGCGCGACACGCACATGTGTACACAGATACACTTGGTCGCAGCGCCCTAGCTAGCGATCGAAGCCAGCAGGGCATGGGGGGCTTTGGCTACTCTGTGCTGCGAGTCCGCCACTGACCGCACGTAGTATGTGTCCGTGGGAAGCGACGGGACCGCGCCACTTGCCCGTCCGGTTGCCTCGCTTTAGGCCGGCCCTGCGCTCGAATTTGCACTGACTTTGGAGCAATGTTTTTCGACTATATTCTATTTTATCTTGGTCGTCTTGGATCGATCGCAAACAGAGAACGGATCGAGCAGGTGATCAGTGGCAACTGTATTGCTACAAGGAAAATGTTGTCAGGCCATGCAAAAACTGTGGTCGCTGTTTCAGGTCGATGAGTCAATCCCCATGCACGTAGGTAGGCAGTTCAGGTTGCACGAGGGGCTTGCCCAACATTTCACCACATGTACTAGCAGGAAACCATATCTACCTCTCTCTCAAAAAAGAAAAGAAAAAGGAAAGCATTTCTTGAAGGGGGGAATAATGTGAATGCATTTCGATTCAAGTACAGCGGTACACGAATAATCCCACATATATATTGAGGTAGGAGTAATTAACCTGATCGTACAAGACCCAGTTTAGTCGTCGCACAGCATGCAGCTGCGCTCTTTTCTCTGCTGCTGAAGAATCTGCGATGGGTACAGCGCACGCGCCCCGAGAAAGAAGGCTTTGAGCAGAGAGATGCAGCAGAGGTTGGAAATGAATGATGAGGCACTCCATTACGCTATGATTGGGGGCCGCCCCGAGGCGAAACAGCAAGCGATCGAAAAACAATTGCAGCTATGGCTAGGGCCATGCAGGCGCAGACGACGCGGGCGCAACAGTCGCCGGAGAGAGAGAGGGAGGTGTGTTATCATGTCAAGCGGAGCAGAAGGCGACGCGGGGCAGAGAGAGGGTGGGATGGGAGCTGCTGGGTGGTGGTGGTGCAGTGCAGTGCGTCGCTGTGGCCTCGATCGCGGCAATTGAAAGAAGCATGCAGCGGGCAGCCGCAGCGTTGGCGGCCAATGGAGGTGCATACGGGCCGATCGTCCGTCGTCGACCTGACTGCGACCAGACGCTTGCATGCCCGCCCGCCCGGCATTCAAGGCCCCAACCGCTGTCCTCCTCCTCTGTCACCCGCCCTCGTCTCTCTCTTTTTTCCTTCTTTCCTTCGCCCCCACATCAATTTTTTTTTTCGCCCCCACACAGTTCCTGATATTTTTCAATTTTGCTTTAAGATGATCGGTAGTGGTATGATGTACAGACATGCATGAACATCGAAAGAACTCTCTGTGCAGACATGAGGATCGAAAAAAGCTCCTCCTCGTGTTCTCGCTATTTTGGACACTAATTGCACAAAAGCAAGCATGACGTGAGACTGAGCGAGTGACAAATCATCATCCTCTTTGTTTGGAAACTGATGGCGGCCCTCTTCCGGCGCTGTACGTACGGACGCACTGCTCGCATGCACGAAACGAACAAGGCATGGATGCGACGTGACCATCCTCTCGCGTCGCGTTCTGCTCTCGCCTCCCGTTCCCTTCTTTCTCTCTTCGCCCGTCCTACTATACATAGGACTTCCTACAGTATTCAATTTGAAGATCAGCTCAATAGCCCATAAAATTCAGTTTATTTAAGGCAACTTAGCCTATCAAGTAACTGTCAACATTTTCAAACATCAGTTTCAATATTTTCGTAAGCCTATGTCAACGTTTTCAAACAACTGAATCAACATTTTCGCTAAAAATATTGACATAGCACATCTAAAATGTTCACGCAGTGCAAAAAAAAAGTTGACACATAACGTTCAAAATGTTAACGAAAATTTAAAAATTTAAAAAATTCAAAAAATATTCAAATTAGATCTTATTTGGTAGAATTAATTGTAACAAACACGTAGGTTCAAACCGATTCGAAAACGGACTTATGGTTTAAGAGAAAAATGCGTTTAAAGTTTGCAAATCGTTTCTTTTTCTCCCACCTCCCACCCGCTCCAATCAGAATGCGCCATGTGTCGCCTATCTGTGCTCTCCCACTTAACCAGCAGCGTGCGTGGGCCGTTCGATGTCCGTTCGCACGAATCTCAAAGTGTTCTATCAAAATGATTTTATAGGGCGGGCTACGTATAGGATTGGCGGGCTACATAGGACGGGCTACATTTAAGCTTTGATAGAACAGTTGTTTGAGATTCGTGCTAGACTTGATCAACGTGTGAGATTCAAGTAGGTGGGAAGAGGAGGAGCCAGATGCTGACACGTGGCGGCTTCCTATTGGGGCGGGTGGGAGGGAGGAGAAAAAGAACCGGTTTTAAAATTTCAAACGCATTTTTCTTCCAAACCGTAAGTCCGTTTTCGAATCTGTTTGAACCAACATGTTGTTTAGAATTAATGTTACAAAATGAGATCCAATATGAATATTTTTTGAAATTTTTAAAATTCAAAATTTTCAACATTTTAAATGTACTGTGTCAACATTTTGTTTGTACTATGTCAACATTTTTTTGTTACTGAATCAATATTTTTTTCAAAATGTTGACTCATGCTCTAAAAATGTTGAAATAGGTTTACAGAAATGTTGACTCTTTTGTTTCAAAATGTTGACGGCTGAGTTGAACTAGGTTTCTCAGATTTAATGGACTATTAGGCTGATCTATAAGTTGATAATCGTAGGACGCTCTATGTATAGGAGGTCCCTCGGCCTGCCTCGAGTGACTAATGGGCTACCTCCGCTAACCAGATGTCGCCGGCCCAGTAGGAAACCTGACGACGGCCGAGTTTCGGGCCTCAATGGGCCGCTCGGCGGAGTTCGGAAGGCGGCGGGTTCTAGACGGAGCGAAGGCGGCGGAAAGCAGCTTTCCTTCCGTTCTTGTGGAGGAAGTGCGCGGAGGCAGAGGAGGACGAACGAGGACGCGGAGAGGTCGGTGGGGATTGCGGAGAGATGGGCAAGGGCGGAGACCTCTGGGACGACTCCGCGCTGGTGGACGCCTTTGACCGAGCCGTCGCCACCTTCAAGGTATACGCGCTCGTCTCCTGCCTCTATTACGGCTTCAAGGGTCGCTGCCCCTCGCCGCAGCTGCTAGGGTTTAGGGTTTTGGAGGACGGATTTGAGAACCGTATGGGGTTGGGCTATGTTGTGGGTACATATGTAGGTAGGTGGATGTATGGTGTGGTTGAGGATTTGGATTGGGAGATGAAAAGCTGATTCGATTGTGCTAGCTAGCTAGAAGTTCATTTGCTGAATCGACATAGCCTTTGTTTTCGATTAGATGGATTGCTTGCTGCCAAGTCTAGATTCTTGAGGTTCTGCCAGTAGTTATGGGAGAATGCTTGGGTTCCTTATACATTTTCCCCATGTGCAATTAATTTGGCTGTTTGTCCCCGTTGGGGATTGGGCTAATTGTTGTGGTCGTTTGCAGACAATGCATGGCAAGAACGCCCAAGCAACGCCATGTGAGAATGCAAAGCGAGATCCTCCTGCTGCTGAAGAAGAAGAGAAACATATCTCGTCTGAGGCAACAGATGAGTAAGTGGATCGATTCCTACATCATCATTGTCTGGCCATGGTTTGTAATTTGTATGATTTGGGACGATGCTAGAAGGAAAATGTTTACATGAGTAGAATAACTGCTTCCTGTGGAAAGACTTGGCTCGTTTCAATATTGAGACCAGTAGAGAAAAGGGTGGCCACATGAAAAAATACATCTTCACTACCCCAATCTTTGCTTCTGATTGTCGTGTTGGGAATTCAATTTTTGATAAACGGGAATAACTAAACGCTGGGATGATGATGTTAGGCAACCATCAGCTAGTTCCGCATTTTCTAAAAGTATGCTAATTATTTTTCAGGCAAACTACTCTTCTATATATTACCCTTCTCCCTGATTGTCCAACTAACAATGTAGAACATTGGCTTTCGTGTAGGAAAAACCTTAAATGTAGCAAGATTTGGCCATGTGTTCCTGTGCTTAGCCAAATCCAGCTCGTTATGTGGAACTAGGCACGAGTTGTTGCAAGCCAGTAAACTAATCCTTCAGACTAGTGGTGCTGATATCTGTGATTTGGTTTTGTTTGAAACATATGAAATGGTGCAACAGACTACAGACAGTAACTATTATTACACCTACATTTGTCTTTAACTTTTGCATGAACTTTTGCTATCAATTTACTCAATCTAAATTCTAATGGTATTTTCTTGGTTTTTCATTTTATTTTTCATGTGCACAGAAAGAAAGATAACTCTATCGACATACCCTGTGGTTCAACAGAGACAATACAGCATCGCTCTGTAGAAAGCAAAACAATTGAGCAAGCTCCTCTTCAAGAAGCTGATCCAGGCAAAGTGATACATGTTTCAGAGTCTAAGACACTTTCCTCAGATCTAACTGATGCTGGCAGACATGTGAGTGCACGCCAGGAAGGGGAGCACAATGAATTGCTCAGACGATATTACGAGCTTGAGGAGCAGAGTCGGAACGTTCTTCAGCAGCTCCAACAAACAAACTACTGGGATTCTCAAGCGCCATACTATGCTTCTACATACCAACAACCACAAGTTCCTGCCTACAATGCTACAGCACAAGACCCACACTCTTCCACTGCTCAATCCTCATGCTGCTATTGGAATTGTCCCCTGGTATCCGTCTCCTGCTGTTCGGCTAGCCAGCCAAGTGGAAATTCTGCTTCTGTGCCACTTTACAGTGGTTGCAGCGTATCTTTGACTTGTAGGTGCCTATTTTGGTTTTATGATTTATTCATCTGTTCAATTCTCTTAATCCTGTTGCATTGCCTCAAATAGATGACATTATATAAATATTTTTCAGGTGATCAGTGCCCTGGTGCAAGCACTACATATCCTACTGGTGCAAACTTCACGCAGGCCCAAACAAAGTTGTCAACCAATGACGATCAAGTTACTAAGGCCGCGATGATGACCGCCGAAGGTGCCTTCAATTTCTTGAGAAGCACAATTTCTGGAGACCCTGCCTCTCAAAGTAAGCAGTTTCTTCTCTGAAGTTGTAGCAGTTCATCGAATGAACCCCTTTTGCGGCACCTAGTTGTGTGCCGGTGCATAGATACCTGAGCATTGTCTCCTGAACTCACGACTTTGGTTACAGTTTTGAGCTTGAGACAATTATATCATACATGAGCAATGTGCATAGATATCTCATATCAATACTTATCTTCTTTTTCAATATAGGAAAAGAGTCTGGAACTGGAAAGGAGAGCCCAAGTATTGGTGTTCTCCCAAATTTTGACATCACAGGAGCTGATAGTGATCTTGCTGTTGTCTTAAATGCATGGTTTGCGGCTGGATTTTACACGGGCAGGTAATCCTTATCATCCTTATCCCTTGAACTCTGGGATTCTAATGTGCTCAGATTGCAATGCAACCTTTGTTCCTTCAGTTGCCAACATTAACTTTACATTCTGTTTTAGCACATAGTCTTACTTCCAATTGTTTAAAGGTCCCTGCATTTTAGGTTGATGTCTGTATTCTCCTCCCCATTAATGAAATGAAGTATCAATGTATCATGCTTCCCTATTTATCTTCTATTCTCATGTTATGGAAAGATTAATTGGTTAATTGATGTAAATTATTTGGAATGATAGAGCTCACATGAGCTATGAATTTCTCTACATGTACTGACCAAATTTAAACAATTACTCCCTCCGTTTTTAAATTGTTGTCGTCGTTGACTTTTTTAGTTATGTTTGACCATTCGTCTTATTCGAAAAACTTAAAAAGTATCATATATTTTGTTATGATCTGTTTTATCATTAAAGGAATTGAAACATAGCTCATGAGTTTGCATATTTGAACTAATATTTTGAATAAGACGAACGGTCAAACGTAACTCAATGTCAACGGCGAGTCGGCGACAAGTTTAAAAATGGAGGATGTTATACCTGTAAATCTATCAGTTTCTGCATTGCACTGGATCTTTTATTGTTTTTGCACTGTATTTATCTTCTTTCTGCTTTATTTTTTTAATCAACAATGTAAAATGTCTGAAATTTTTTTACAGGTACGTCACACAGCAGCAGCAATCCAATAAAAATTCACAGTAGTGCCAGTGCTGCTGTTTGGTTCATGACGTCGACTGTTTGGTTCAGTACTGAACCAAGAGCCAGTCTAGTCTTACCAAGGCTGTCTGGTTTGCTTATGGAAGAATTGACAAATCTACTGAACCTCTTCCATTAAACTGAACATTGGGATGGAGCTCTGAAATGAACTACGGTATTCTCTCAAATATACTATTGTGATTTGAGAGAAAAAAGATGTAACGATTGCACTATTGCTTCAACTGTTACCCAGGATTGCCAGATCTTATATATGTGAACGGGGATCCTTGTGTAGTGACTTTTTCAGTTAAGGATTATGTTGATGCTAGAGTTCTCCTCGAATCCGTAGTTACATATTAGAAGGCTGCTTTCAGCAGGTAGCCGTTTGTGCACCTCGAATAGCTTAATATGGATATATGCGTTTGGATGCAAATAATAGGGCTATTATGCACTGTAGCTTGTCACATCAATACTTCCGGCACGATTTATGTGTACTAAACAAAGTCAAATCACAAAACTAAGTCCAGGACCACCCCTCTATTTCGCGAGACGAACGCAATGAGGGTAATTAAGCCGCGATTAGACGATGGTTACTGTAGCATCACTGTGTCAAAACATTGATTAATTAGGCTCGTTAGATTCGTCTCGAAAAATAACGCCCGTCTGCAGAAAGGTTTTGCAATTAAATTTTATTTAGTACCCTTAAATAGGAAGATTCTTTTTACTTTAGAGGGTAGAACTTTAGAGGGCTCTTTAGAGCCCTCATCCGAACGCACCTCGAATAGCTTAATATGGATATATGCCCCTGTTCCTTCGCTGCTTCAGTTTCAGTGATTGGTTGCAGGATTAATCAGTGCGAACAGAAAGTTTTGGTGCTTGTGATTTGTCCGTGGCTTCATGTGTGAATTATCTGTGCACGAGTTGTTGCGATATTGCCTGCCTGCCGACCGGCCTGCCCCGCGCGTCGTAATGTGGCGATGGTGGTCGGTACACGGCACCTTTCAAAAGTCCGTGGCCTTTGTGACCCATTCGTCCTGGATACAATACAATTCTCTACACCGGTATACGCGTTGACCCTGCTTCTGCGTTTTCTCCAGACTCCTGTGCCCCTCGAACCTCTGTAAATGCAGCGTTCTATGTGTAACGAATATGAATTACTTAAAAAAAAAACTGTGGTGAACTATCTGGTTCCATATTACCGGTGCTTGTTTACGAAACTCTGGTGGTTCCACGCTCAATTAATGCGTGAAAAAGACTGAAAAATTACAAGCGAAACCATGTGTGCGTGACGGTGGTTTATTGGTTGGTCTAGAAGCAATAGCAACAGCACCACGAAAGGAGACCGCAACCGCAAGCCACCGCAAAAGAGAACTCACCGAAACAACAACAGCGAAGCGAGAAGAATAATCCACGGGCCAGTCGGATTCCATTCCATTCCTCCTTCCCCGCGTCTTCGATTTCGTCGCGGAGGTAACGCCCCTTCCCCAACCCCTCCTCCGCGTCTCCTGCTTCCCCCAAAATTGTTTGGATCTTCTCCTGCTTCCTCGTAATTACTGGCTCATAATCCGTTCTCTCTCACTGACGCCAAAATCCAGGGCTTCTTCCACCGGAGTCATCTCGAGCCGGGAGGCGTCGGTCCACTCCGTCGCGCCGCCCTCTACTGGTGTTGGACTGCCGTGGGGCGGAGATCCGTCCGGACTTGACCGATTTCTGCGTCTGTCGGTGAGTGAACCCTAGCTTGCTTGCGCGGATTGTTCAAGGACTGAGTTCTGTTTCATTGTGACGCGAACCCGTTCGAAAATATACATGTTCCAAATTAGGCGTCCGTAGCGCGCACGATCGATCTGCATGAGGTGCGGGTGCGGTTTATTTTCTCGAAATTCTGGGTCTAACTGAACCCCCATGCTCCCGATATAATCCTGCTTCTTTATAACCTGCTGATAAAGTCTACTATATGTTAATCTAACTATGCTGTGCCCTGCTTTTTTTTTGTTATTATTTTGTAGTTTCTGCAGCGAAAATGAGTGACAACCTGATGGACAAAGTCAGCGCCCTTGGCGAGCGCCTCAAGATCACCGGGACGGAGGTCAGCAAGAAGATGACGGCCGGGATGAGCTCCATGAGCTTCAAGATGAAGGAGCTGTTCCAGGGCCAGACCCCTGCCGACAAGATCGTCGAGGATGCCACCTCGGAGAACCTGGACGGGCCTGACTGGAACTTGAACCTGGAGATTTGTGACCTGATCAACTTGGAGAAGGTGAACAGTGTGGAGCTCATCCGTGGCATCAAGAAGCGGATCATGCTGAAGGACGCGAGGGTTCAGTACCTCGCCATGGTGCTTCTCGAGACAATTGTGAAGAACTGCGAGAAGGCCTTCTCAGAGGTTGCGGCCGAGCGGGTTCTTGACGAGATGGTCAAGTTGATTGATGATCCTCAGACGGTGGTCAATAACCGGAACAAGGCCCTTATGATGATTGAAGCGTGGGGTGAGTCTGGTGATGAGCTCCGCTACTTGCCAGTCTATGAAGAAACCTACAAGGTATGCTAGCACAGTTACACAACTCGTCATTTTGTTTTCACTGGTTTCCTTTACCTTTACCAAACCAACTGCACAGCTCATATTATATTTCAATCAACTGATTCTCCCACACAAAAGCGGGTTCATTTTCCTTTGCTTGTGCTTGCTAGAAAATGAATAATCTGAGTTGTTCTGTGACATAAGTACCAAGCACAATCCACTTTAGGAGCAAAAATACTGAAACATGCAACATACTTGCTCATGAAAATATGCAACCTCCGAGCTATTACATTATTCAGTATTCACACATGATAGATTTCATACTTCTGTCCGTGTTCTGACATGTTAATGGTTACTATACTTTTTATTACACAAGACTAGCTCCCCATTACTTATATTGAGCAGGCCTTAGGCAGCATTGATTACTTTTGCCGTAATTCCGGGATGCCTATTTTTAGTAATGTACTTGTTTCATGTCAAATTTGATAGTGATGCTCCATCTATTCTTTCTTACTAGGTCAATTTAGGCATTAACACAATATCTAATTCATGCCTTCTCCCATAACTTTTTCTAACTGTATGTTAGAACATATAATTAAAACTCTGATGGCATGCTACTACTGGTCATAATATGTCTTATAACACCACAATTTTATATGTTTGTGGTCAAAGTTTTAAAAGCTTGGTTGCACCAAGATAATAGAGGGAATACTGCAGATGGTCAATATGATGTCTCCTTTCACCAAATTTCTGTACTTTAGTAACATAGATGGGTAGTCCTTATAAACTTCTAAAATAACTATCATGGCATTTCTTATTGTGTAGAGCTTGAAATCAAGAGGAGTGCGGTTTCCTGGGCGTGATAATGAGAGCCTAGCCCCCATATTTACTCCACCACGATCAGTTTCTGAAGCTGAAGTTGATGCAAGCTTACCCCAGCAGGCATACGAAGATGTGCATGTGCATACATATACTGCTGAAGAAACAAAAGAAGCCTTTGATGTTGCTCGTAACAGCATAGAACTTCTTTCAACTGTTCTCTCTTCCTCCCCTGAGCAGGATGCTTTGCAGGTAACTAGATTTTATGTAGTTTTGTTCCAAGTTCTTCTACTTACTTTTTCTAAACCCAGTTGCCTAGCTTTTCATCACACCATGATCGAAATAGCTATTGTCACACATGAGAGGCATCGATGCAGTCAGATATCTTTAAATTTGGGTATTGTTTGATCTGTGTTGACTAGAGAAATTCCTAGAACAGGTGGATTTGTTTCATTTGTTGTACCCATATTAGGTTATCGATGGATGCAGTGATTTTTTTTATTAACAAGACATTTTACAGACTGTTTCAAATTTAATATGATGTGCATTCTTATACAGCCATATAAGAAAAGGTACTCGGTGGTGCTTAGTTGAGCATGATAGGCTGATTGCTTTCCCTATCAGTAACCACACACTGCATTATAACAATTGCAGCTGCTGTAGGATTAGGGGTAGTCAAGAATCAAGACATTTACACTTTGTTCATTGTGCATACTGGACTAGTTTGTTTCCCCCCTACTTGTGCTTTATGTCCTGTACATTCAGCCATAACTTCTCTCTCATGGCCAAGGAAGAAAAACGAAAAAATAATGCCAAAGCAGCATATCTGTAAGAACGTGAACAGTATAGTTTGTAAAGGCTACATGTTTGACTAGTTTTGTTACCACCACAGGATGACTTGACAGCCACTCTTGTGCAACAATGCTACCAATCTCAGCACACTATCCAGAGAATCATTGAGACGGTTTCAGACAATGAAGCTGTGCTCTTTGAGGCCTTGAGCGTGAACGATGAGGTCCAGAAAGTGCTATCCAAATACGAAGAGATGAAGAAACCCAAGACCTCAGAGAATGCAGAACAACGGCCAGTGGTCATACCGATTGCCACAGAACATGAAGATTCCTCTGCTGTTGGCAATGAAGATGATGCCCTGGTCAGAAAACCAGCTGCTTCTAGAGCAAGGTCTGGTGGAGATGATGATATCCTTGATGATCTCGACGAGATGATATTTGGCAAGAAGGGCGGAAGCAGTTCACAGGAAGGACCAAAAAAGGAGGATCCGAAAAAAGATGACCTGATTAGCTTTTAAATACCTTCATGTAGTTCCATCCAGTACTAGCTGTTTTATTGTGCTGAATGGTATCTATATTCAGCCTCAGTCGGTAGAAGATTGCACATTCACTAGGATTTGGATCGCTTGTTTATTCGGATACGGTCATACTTGTGCCTTTTACAGTTTGTCAAGTTGTTAACTCGCATCACATTATCATATTCTGGTCTCATGGATGAATGCCCATGGATGTTTGGGGCAGTGAATTATGCCGGTGGAAAAATATGTTCAGTGTGTTGAATGGATCTTTTCTCCTCTCTTGAGTAAATTACTAATCGTCTTTACCCCCACCTTTGTCGAGAAGTTCGATATATTGTCGGCATGAAGAGATCTCTTGGTTTCCCTCTATTTTTGGTGAATGAAGCCTACATCATGGGGCATAACTTGGGGGCACTCTTCCCCATAGCTTGCCATACCAGACCAGCCCTCTGTTACCTCTCCATATCTACACCAGACCAGCTTTTGTTGTGTTTATGTTGTTATGGTTACAGAAGCAACCCTCCTCTCATACTTTGCGAGAAGACTAGGACGAGAGAGTCCGACTCCACCACCACGGCTGCTCATGCATGCGCTTGTGCCAGCACACCTCATGCCTCAGCCAACGCGTTGACGACGCCACTCATTGACCGTGTTCGACCTCGGCACCTTCCTGATTTTCGACACATTCCAACAGTTACACTGGCACTCTTATCTATGGCGTGAAAAGCAATATAATAAGTCTTTATATTCATGATGAAACATCAAGATAAGATCATCTTTTGGGTGGTGTCACGTTGCTATCACAACAACAACATTATAATCGAAATGCTACATAGTTGACGGTTTGGCCCGTCTCGTGGCCTTTACCTCGAACAACAGACAAAGTAGCCAATCGCAAGTTAGATGCAGCCAAGCGAGGCCCCAGCCCGGAACCCAGCGTGTTCCTTTGCCGATCGACGGTCAGCAGGCCCCAGCCCGGAACCCCACGGAACCCCCGCCAACGTCGTACAGCACCTCGAACGTCCGCTGCTGCACGTTGCCGATGATGCTGGTGTCGCCGCTGGCCGCGAAGGCGAGACAGTTGTCCAAGATGATCCCGTTCGCGTCGAGGTTGACGGCCGCGCCACCGGAGAACACCAGCTCGACGGTCGGTATAGTGACTGAGCTCTGGCCGCTGAAGTCGAAGCACGTGTCGAGGATGCCGCTGGATGGCGCCGACGGGTACTGCTTCATCCCGTCCTTGAACGCCGACGAGAGCGCCGAGTACGCCGCCTGCGGCAGGCGCGTGATGATCGTGCCGGAGTCCATGATCGCGCCGCCGGAGAAGACCGAGGGCGCGACGTTGAGCTGTTTCCCGGCGACCCTGATGGCCTGCAGGAGCACGCCGTAGAACGTCGGCTGGGCGTCGCTCCTGAGCATCGGCGTCTTCACGAAGCCCGACGACGTCGTTCCGGCGCCGAGCGTGAGGAACCCGGAGGAGCCGGAGCTCGCCGGGAGGCAGTACGAGAAGGCCTTGCCGAGCGTGCCCGCCGTCTGCGACACCAGCGACTGCGCGCCGCCGCCGAGCCCCATGAGCCCGTCGGTTTGGTCGTTGAAGCCCGACTCCACGTGGCTGCACCCGAACTGGAAGCTCTGGACGGAGCCAGAGCGCAGCTTGAGCGTGTCGGAGCTGTACGTCCCGGTCGTGCTGCTACCGTCGCCGTAGTTGACGGTGTACTGGCACTGGGAGTTGCTCGAGCAGCCGCTGCCCTCCCCGCCGAGCTGCGCGCAGGCCCCGGAGCTGCAGGAGAACGGGGAGTAGGTTCTCGACGCGCTGGGGTCGAAGAGCGCGTCCGCCTGGTCGTGGCACTGCGCGCACGGCTTGCACTGCACCCACGACACGTCGCTGCCGGTGTCGATGAGCATGGTCTGGGTCGCGGCCTGCGAGCCGAGGCCGACGGTGATCACGTACTCCAACGTGTTCAGGGAGGTGCCCAGGGCGGTGGGCACGGTGGCGTCCGATTGCTGGACGCCGCCCCCGGCCGCACGGCGGGAGAACTTGCGCTGGATGTAGGCAGCGCGGAGCTGGTCGCGCTGCAGCATCTCCTCCAAGGTTGGCGTCTTTTTGGAGGACACCGGCGAGCATGGGCCGTGCCGGTGGTGCAACGGCAGCGTGGTGCCACCAGTGGACGACGACGGAACGGCTGAAACAATCAAAGCAGGAGGGAAAAGATTAGTACTCCAACCAAATGGAATTGAGAAAATTCTCATACGCGCGTGCATGGACACCACGTACTGCACCTTTGGACTCGGAGCAGACGGCCTTGGGCTTCATGGACTCAATGTCAAGGACCTTGTACTGACTGCGAGCGTCTGCTGCATGAGCGACGAGAGAATGGTAGCTGCACAGAAGGGTGAGCAGCAGAAGCTTCGGAACAGAGGCCATGGCTACCTAAGGTGCTCCTTGCTTCCCTGGCACTGTTGAAGCAGCTGAGATGATCGATGTAGCTGGTTAATTTGAAGCTTCTGAAACGCCACAGCTCGTGCTTATATAGAGCACAGTCCAGCCCATGCACGCGTTTGGGTGCCCCGGCACGTACGCAACTAGACTCCTTAGGCAGATGGGGACTCTCTTCCCGTGGTAGACTTGGCAAGAGTGGCGTGCTTACATGAGGACGACCAAACTGGACCAAGGCGCGGTCCTCTCCTAACTAACCATGAATGAATGTTGCCGCCTTGATCAGCGCACAAAAGAGCGCCAGGTTTGAATTCTTCGCGATGTGATTGGATATGTTCCTCGGGAGGGAGGATTGGGCAATAATGCCTGTCTTCCCTAGACCTTGATTGTAGTTGCGGGAATCCTAAACATTTTTTTTTGCAGGAATCATAGTAGTACTACATTTTTTTGGGGGGGAATCTGATTGAAGTTTGGTGATCCAAACGGGTTCAGTGAGAACATATATGAACGAGCAGTGTACTTTGGTTCGTGTATTCTTGCGTGAAATTATAATGACCAACACTATACTAACAATTCCATCGTTTTCTGCCCCGTTGTATTGTGGCGTTGCACACTACTGCAAGGTCGCATTTCGTAGAAAGCCTCGGCCGTTTTGGAACACGCGTCACATCGCTCCTTCGCATCGTAGAATCACTATGCTGCACGTCAGTCCTCAAGAAATAAAAGAAAACGCAGTTCTCTAATGGAGCAGTCTCCAGTTATTCTTTCGACGAATCAGTCCCATATGATACTCCTTAAAATTCTCTACACGTTATGACCTAACTCCCAATCATTTTGGCAAATTAAACTAGTAATACTGTGAGTGCGTCATAGCTAACAAAACTTTGGGGAAAAAAATACACAGTGCGTCCACTTGGACAACTAATTCAGTACTACTAGTTCAACCCATGATTCTGTTTACCGCCGTCTCTCTCCCGGCTTCTGGATAGTCTAGAGTTGCTTTCCTGACCCATGCATTTCTGCCACTAGCACCGTCAGTTATGCGCTTGGCGACACCGTGCCGGCAGGCCAAACTAGTGATGGTCTTCCCTCGTTTTCATCTTGGCAAGGGGACGCGCCGTGTGGAAACGAGATGGACTTTCTCGGCGCCAATGCCACAATCATATTTGGGGACAAAAGCACGTAGACATCATATCATATATACCACGGTGGCATTTACCGGCATGCAACTTCACAACGCAAGCCAAATGCATATATGCATGTTGGAGTGTACTTTGCATCAGCAAACCTCCCTCCAACAGATCATGCATACACTGATGTATTTTGCATTCGGAGGAGAGAGGGTAGGTAAAAATGAATTCCCTCTCTCCTCCTATGCATTTGACGGGGCCCCCGAGCTCCCCCAGGAGCGCGCCGCGACTTTCGGAGGCCGAGGTAGGTGTGGCTGAACTCGTCGGCGGTGAGGTGCAAGAAATTGGTGACGCCATGCTCCGCGGAGGTCCAGCAGCTGGTGGTGGCGGCGTGGCTCATGGTGCACTGGCGACGACGACGCTCCGGCGGGGCGAGCAGACGCGGCACGCGGCGAGCAGACACGGAGCGGGGCGAGCAGACGCGGCACGCGGCGTGGCATCGCGCGGCGAAGCGAGGCGGCGTGGCATCGCGCGGCGAAGCGAGGCGGCGCGGCGTCGGGGCGCAGGCGCGGCGCGGCTCCCTGGCAAGCTCGCTACGCGTGGCGGGCCGCGACGTGCGCAGGGGCGGGGTCGCCGGGGCGGGGCCGCGCGTGCAGAGGCGGGGCTTGCCGCGCCGGTGCTCGACCACCTCCTCACCCCGGCCTCCCGCATGCGCTCCACTTCCTCCTGCGCGTACTCGACCTCCGTGGGAACGCCTTCACCATTGCCATCCTCCTCAGGCTCTGGCTCAAGGCGGCGGCACGCAACAAGCTCGAGCTCTCGGCGCGGGCTGCGGCGGCACGCGACGAGCGGCGCGGCGCCCAAGCTTTGGCGAGGCGCGCGGGATGCGGTGGCGCGCAGTTCGAGCTGCACGAGCTGCTGCACGGCGCGCGGGGCGAGACAAGTAGGGCGCGGCGCGCGACGAGCTGCGTCGCGCGCGGGCTGCGGCTGCGCTCGGGGCGGGACGAGACGGCGTCGGGGGAGATGGCCAATTCTGGAGATCTGGGTCGAGTATGAGAAGGAATGAGTGGTCATAGAGGTGCGCGGACGAGTTGCGCATCGCCTGGCGCGAGTAATCGAAGATTGGCTCACCGGACTTGGAGTATTTGACGGCGAGGTCGACGGTGGTCACCCGGCGGCCATGGTCAAAATCCCGCATCGATCTCGGGATAGGTCGTGGGAAACGGAACTGTGTGCTAGGGAGGGGCTAGATGAGTTCCTCGCAGAGCTTTTTGGTATGGGGGGCTCGGCCGGGAAGTGGCTGTGGCGGCGGCGAGCAGCGGGTCAAGTTTTGGCGGCCATGGCGAGCTGTGGCGTCTGGGAGAAGAAGAAGAGAGAAAAAGAAATGACGGGCCCACGGCGATGCAATTGCATTTGCCTCTGTTCTGTTGGAGTCATCCCTGAAAACCTACCTCTTCAGTTACTGTACACCGGATGCAAAGAGGAGATTGCCTTTCCAAGTGCATGTGCTTGTTGGAGTCAGTGGCATTTACCGGCATGCAACTATCACATGGCATATTGAGGCCAGATATCAGCAGTGTTTCGCTTGCACTGGACAACTGACTGTTCCTCTACCGAAATTGCGTGTGCACTGAGCTTTCGCCTGAGCTGGCTGACCTAGGCGGCTTGGCCGCGGCCGAGTCGTGTGTATTCGGCCGGCGGCTTCGTCCACCTCCGGGGATTCCTGCACAGTGGCGCGGGCGTATCTGCAGAGAGACGTGACGCATGGTCGGGAAGCAGCTGATGCGTCTACACGGCTACTTGCTTTGTCACTTCGGTTTGCCATAGATTATTAGTTGGATCGCGATTATTTGCCGCAATCCAAAGTTAGGGGCAGTGGCGGACGCAGCCTGGAAACTTGGGAGGGCTGAGCTTCCAAGTTTTCTTCTTCCTCCTTCCTCCTCCCTCTATTTTTCTTCTTCTACGTACCCTTACAACTCCATGGCTATAATCCATTTTTTACAAAGAAAATGTAGAGGGGGCTTGAGAGGGCCTCTAATGGACTGCCAGCCAGTAGGGGGGGCTGGAGCCCTCCTAGCCCCCCGCTGGATCCGCCCCTTAGAGGACGATGTGACACACTTCTCCCTCCCCGGTCACCTGTGGCGACGATTTAGCAGACAATGGAAACAGAGGGCGAAGACTGATGAAACTCTTTATTGGTTCAATAAAGGAAAAGCAACAAACTGATTGCGCCCTGAATCCACCGAAACCACAATGTCTTCCATGGACTGACGCAGTAACTTGATGTGTTGCTGCGGCCAATAGCGAGTCAAATTTGGTGAAGGAATGCAGAGACATCAACATTCAACAGTGCTTCAGCTGGCAGAAGAATGCAGACACACCAATCTGAGAGTTTTGTAATGTCACGTATGAGTGTTGGCCTCTAGTGCTTCAGAGTCGAGGTAGCAGCGGAATCAACGTGTGATTTCTGTCTGGCTAACAATTGATAGATGGATCATGTGATCAAATGACGAACATTTCAGGAGGTGTGCACACAGCAGTCCCATGTAGAACAAAGCCCGAGATTTTTGAACCGTGCTGGTTGCCGTGGGAGGTGGGACGCCGCCTGTTCGCTCGCTGTCATTGGCTGTCCGGGGGATGCCTCCACCTCCACGTGATACGCGACGGAGTTCCACACGCTCGCATGGATAAGGAAGGTGAAAGAGAGCAAGCAAGCATCTGCGGCATCTCGTCAGCCGTCAGCGAGCGCACCGTACCCACGAGAGGCATCTAGACCTGGATTTTTCTTCGTCTTGGCAGCAACGAGGCGGCGGCGGAGGACTTGGATATCAGGGGACGAAGAACGAAGCATCTCGCCAGCACCGAGCCGTCTACCTGTCGCCGCAGTTGACCCGCCGTCGACATGCGCCCGCCTCCTATGCTTTAGTCCGCCGCCGGCCACCGCCATGCGTCAGGACCGACCAAATGAGACTTAATTGCAACTGTTTGGACCAGTTTAGGGGGTTAAATATAAAATGTTGGACCACAATCAGTAGTCACGATTCAAAATAAGGGCTGTTACGTAAATAGTTGAATCGCGATTATTAATCGCGATCCAAAGTTAGGGGGCTATATGTAAACGTGACTCCGCAGCGGCGGCGATGGCTTCCGCCGCGCGCCTTCTTTCCCTCTGCTGCTCCACAGCGACATCGTGCGGACTCGATCCGCGGACGTTCTCTACACGCCGCCACCCCTCCCAACCGCTCTGGAATCGAACCTCGCTCCCGAGCCCTGGCTCTCGGTCCTCGCCAACTGCCGGTCACAGAAATCGCCATTTCGCCGTCTCCAATTCTGAAGAAGGTTGGAGACGAGAAAGAGAGGGATTGGCCGCTCCGTCACAGAAGCAAGCAAATGCAACACTAGATACACTTCTCTCTCCCCAGGCCCCAATGGTGACGTCGTGATGATTTGCGGACAATGGAAACAGAGGGCGAAGACTGATGAAACTCTGTTCTTGGTTCAATGAAGGAAAAACAACCAACTGACTGCGTCCTGAATCCACCGAAACCACAATGTCTTCCATGGACCGGCGCAGAACTTGAAGTGTTGCTGCGGCCAATAGCGAGTCAAATTTGGTGCAGGGAATGCAGAGACATCGACAGTGTTTCAGTTGGCAGAAGAATGCGGACACACCAATCTGACGAGTTTCGTCAGGCATGGGGTGTTTAACTGTTCGCGTCTAGTGCTTCAGAGTTTCAGGTAGGAGCGGAAACGGCGTGCGATTTCTGTCTGGATAATAATTGATAGATGGCTGGATCATGAAAATCAAAATGAGGCGATCTAGATTGATATAGTACATCATCACCCAATTGGGAGATCACTCGCGTAGAAAACTTATGAACACAGCTTAATAGTACATGAATCGTTCTACAGTCACACAAATCTGCACGGCAACAAAAACTGGAGCGCAGCCTTGCCGGTACCAAATGATTTAACAATGGACGGGCAAAATCAAATGTTGTAAGCTTCAAGCGCTCGCCGCGGTGGCGAGCTTGGCTCGCAGCTCCCTCCTCAGAATCTTCCCTGACGCCGACTTTGGGATCGAGTGAGTGAAGTACACCTTGTGCAGCTTCTTGTAGAACACCACCTGAAAGAAAATTGTGGCCAGAAGGAGTCCAGGTTAGAGTTCATCAACAATTTTACCATATTCCATCGTGATGTGCAGTGGAAGGGCAAGGCAACTACCTGCTTGGCGATGTACTCCTTGATGGCGTCCTCGGCAATGTCGGAGTCGGCCGCCCGGACCACGAAGGCGACCGGGACCTCGCCTGCAGCGTCATCCTTTTGCCTGCAACAAACATACATCCAGTCAGGCCCATTGTTTCTTCCAGCACTGCTGCCCTGATATACTAGTAACCCGAATGCAATGGTGGTCTTACGGGACGACAGCTGCGTCGGCTATGGAAGGGTGAGCGAGGAGCAGAGCCTCGAGCTCGGCCGGCGGAACCTGTTACAGTGACAGTCGTCAGAAACCGCCATAGAAGTCTGAAACACTTTGTAAACTGACGGACGCGACGTGTTGTTGTCACCTGGAAGCCCTTGAACTTGATGAGCTCCTTGACGCGGTCGACGATGAAGACCTCGTCGTCGTCGTCGACGTAGCCGATGTCCCCGGTGTGCAGCCAGCCGTCGACGTCGATCGTCCTCGCGGTGGCCTCGGGGTCGTTCAGGTACCCTGCGCAAGTTAACATCAGTGACCGGGGCCCGCGCGGTTGGTACAATGCACGGGTGCAACGTGCCAACGTACATATACGTACGTAGGTGCAGCTGGTTGGTTGCTCACCTTTCATGATCTGCGGGCCGCGGATGCAGATCTCGCCGGGGAGGTTGCGGCCGAGGGAGAGGCCCGTGTCCGGGTCCACCACCTTGAGCTCCGCGTTGCGCACCACCGTGCCGCACGACCCCGGCTTGGCCGGCGACGGCTCCTTGGCGAACGCCGGGCACATGGACAGCACCGGCCCGGCCTCCGTCATGCCGTACCCCTGCCATCGAGCCACGCGACGAGGTCAGTAGTGTCCACGTTAACTTGCGCGCGTCCGGTTCGTTCAAATTACCCGAGTTGGGTTGGTTGGGTTGGTGGAACGAGAGGCTCAGATGCGTCCACGGCTCCGGTGACACGTCGCGACCACCCATCAATGCGATGCGTACCCGCGTCACGGTCGTTGGCGCTTTTAGCGATTCAGTTCCCTAGCGATCACATACTGGCAAGCGAGGAGTAACGGCTGATGTCCAGGGCTGTGTCGCGGTGACGCGACGGACGTGAACACTTGTCACGGCTTGCACGCCACGCTCCATACGTGCATCACGTGTGCAGAGAATGTTTTTCCCAATGTACTAGCTACAGGTGATATCTACATGGCTTGCACGCCATGTAGTACGTTGCTAACATACAAGTATGTATCAAGTAAAATAGCGAAGCAGTGAAGGAGGGACCGGCAGGGAAACTGACCTGGCCGAAGACGGCCTGCGGCACGCGGGCTTGGAGCGCGTCGACGAGCTCCTTGCCGAGCGGCGCGGCGCCGGACAGCACGATCCGGATGGAGCTGAGGTCGTGCGCCTCCAGCGCGGGGTTCTTGGCCAGCGCCAGCACCAGCGGCGGCACCACGGCCGCCACCGTCACGCGCCACCGCGCGATGCCCTCCAGCATCGCGCCCATCTCGAACCGGGGCATCAGCATCACCGCCGCGCCCGCGCGCACCGCGCACAGCAGCACCGAGTTGAGCGAGAAGATGTGGAACAGCGGCAGCACGCACAGCGCCACGTCCCCGGCGCTCATGTGCAGGTTCGGGTTCGCGCCGTCCACCTGCTGCGCCACGCCCGACACCTGCCCGCCGTGCGTCAGCACCACGCCCTTGGGGAGCCCCGTCGTGCCCGACGAGAAGGGCAGCGCCACGGGGTCGTCCGGGAAGATGGACACCTCCGGCACCGACCCTTCGTCGGCCGACGTGACCAGCTCCCAGAACGCCGCGCAGCCTTCCGGGGCGGCGTCGTCGACGGTGACGACGGTCAGGGCGTCGTCGTCCTCGCCGCCGGCGCCGCTCGCGATCCTCGGGAACGCCTCGTGCCGGAGCTTGTCGACGTAGGACGACTGCGTGACGACGAGCTTCGCGCCGGAGGCCTTGAACTGCTTGTGGATCTCCTGCGGCGTGCAGAACGGGTTGGCGGCCGTGGTGACGGCGCCCAGGAACGACGCGCCGAAGAAGGTGAGCACGAACTCCACCGAGTTCTGGAGCAGGATCATCACGACGTCGCCCTGCCCGACGCCCAGACCGTGCAGCGCCGCGGCCGTCTTGCGGCACAGTAGATGCGTCTCGGCGTACGTGTACGTCCTCCCCGTGGCCGCCGCGATGAGGCAGGGCGCGTCCGCGAGCTCCGCAGCACGGGCGAAGCAGTACTCGTGCAGGGGAAGGTGGGTGGGGATCTCGATATCCGGCAGCTTCGACCGGAACACAGTAACCTCCGGCTCTACCGCCGCCGTAACGGCCGCTGTTGCCGCCACCTGCGGCTGCGCCTCCGGTGCGGCCACCGTGATCATCTCCTCTGCTTTTCAAGAAAAAAGAGACCTCTGCCAACGACGAACAGAGCCCGCACCTACGCTGCACAAGCAATTTCTTCCCGGTCGTATCGGTTAGTGCATGGGTTTGGCCGTTTGGGTACACGCAAGAACTGCTTTGAGACTGAGAAGTAACGGGCGATGGGCATAAATACAGGAAGCGGAGGTAGGAGAGAGCGCGAGGTAGGTACCACGAGAGGGAGGAGATGCATGTGGAAGGGACGTGGACGCGCGCGCGCGACGGCCACGCTACCAATCAGAAACGCGCCCGCGTTTTTTAGCTACCAACGCTGCAATTTGTTGCTGATTTTGTGAAGGTTTGCTCATTAACATTTTTTTCCAATCATCAATAAACTCTTTGTAATCCCAATCCATCGCTTCAACTTTGTTCAGTAATTATTAAGTAACGTCTAATACATGGTTGTGGCGTGCATTATTCAAGCTACCGTGTTTTGTGTTTGTCGCATCGATTTATAATCGTTTTGTACTACATTCTGTGTTCTAAAATAATCCCTTTCATTGGAACAAAGGCAGTGTTTTTGGCCTGTTGGGTGTCGCTTGTGTGCCTTGGAACATACATCCTACGTGGCCTGATCTGGTGGATGGAGTGCATGCCCGGGCGTTTTGTTGTGGTTCACTCACAACTACACAAGTCGCACCTGACATGTACTACCTCCATTGTCCTTTTTATGAGGTTAGGGCAGCGTGGTTAGAGTAAATTTGCACTAATCATGCTGTCCGAACCTCAGTATTAAAGATATGGAAAGGGTAGAACCTTTTCACTTCAGTTCTGAACATAGAACATTCGACGGGCTAAGCAATTTTCCTGCACCTTGAGCTCACCTATGAGTACAGCCAGCCGGACAAGGTTAATTTCCTCTCCTAATGGCAACCACCTATACGAGTACAGCCGAGAAATCTGTGTATAATTCCAAGAGCCAACGAAACATTGCTATTGTTCCGTTCTCAAGAACGGCATGCTGATGGCTGGTAAGTGCTGTACTGCTATGTGACCTGGACGCTGACCACGCGATCCTCGGCCAATCTACTAGTGGTGTGCGAAGGTGCCAGGTAGCAGGTTTTGGAGAGATCCTGGTACATATATAGCGGCTACTCTTGCCAGTTGCCTTGTGCCTTATTTTGGCTGCAGAAGTGAAATGCAAATCAAATCTTAAGAGGATTGGTTGGTACGGACCAAGTGTCGTCATGAGCAATGCGGCAATTGGAGGTGCACGCTTCGCCAACAAGCCTTGAAATGCTGGTCCTTGTAGCAGGTGTGGTTCTGATTTTAGTTGTCCAAAAGAAATTATCCGCTCCGGATGATCGGGATCACCACTTCATCAGCAGAGCAACTAGCCACTGCGATTAAATTGCATCCAGCTCTTTCGGCGTCAATTCATGGCGTAGTTCTTTTTCGGGTGCTTTAGTTGTTGTGGATGCTATACTTGTGTCAACCCAACTGTCATCAACTCAAAAAAAAAAAACCCAACTGTCATCAAAATACACAAGCCTCAGCTCTGACTAACACTCATAACCTGAAACCCTTGTGATTTTCCAAAGATTTTTTCTCTCTCAAATACTTGTACCATGTAACTGAATCAATTCACGGCAAAGGAATTATACACTTGTGTGGGAAAGGAAATACAAACGGCTGTTCATATTTACATCATCAATCACAGTTCGCAACGGCCAGCCCCTCACCAGTTGTTTCCGCAGGTGCAGGCGCCGCGCCTGAACCGGTGGAACCGGTTCCGGTCCCTGACGACGATCTCCCTCCCGAAGATCTCTGATATCAGGGCGCTGTACGCGTGGCACTCCTTGCTCATCCGGAGGTTGGTGACGATTCTCACCGGCGCCCCCTCCGGCGTGCTGAGCAGGACGAACGCCATGGCAAGCTTCTGGCTGTGCGCCGCGACCACGCGCCGCTTCTCCTCCTCGCCCACGTCCAGCGCCACCTCCGACGTGTCGGGACTGTAGCCGTCGAACCGCAGCTGCCACTCCATCTGGTGGAGCATCTCGTAGATGTCGTGCGTCCTCGGGTGCGACATGTCCTGCGACACGAACCGGTGCACCTCGCCGCGCACCTCCACGGCGCTCAACCCGGCGGACTGCGCCAGGCCCCTGTTCACCACCTCCGTCCGAAGCGCGGCCGCGGCGTCCCAGCTCTTGGCCCTGGCGTGCATGTCCGCGACGATCACGTAGTCGCCGGCGTTGGCGGCGCCGAGGCGCCTCAGCTCGTCCAGGGCGCGCTCGGCGAGGTCCAGGTTGCCGTGGATCCGGCACGCGTTGAGCAGGCTCCGCCATGCCGTGTCCGTCGGCCCCGTGGGCATGCTCCCGATGAGCGCGCGCGCGTCGTCCAGCCTCCCGGCGCGCGCCATGAGGTCCACCATGCATCCGTAGTGCTGCGCGTTGGGCGCGACCTTGTGCTCCAGCCGCATCCGGTCGAAGCAACGGAGCCCGTCGTCGAGCAGCCCGGCGCGGCTGCAGGCGTTGAGCACGCCGACGTACACGGCAGCGTCGGGCGCGTGGCCGTCCCTGACCATGGCGTCGAACACCTGCAGCGCCTTCCGCCCGTCCCCGTGCAGCGCCAGGCCGGACACCATGGCGCTGTAGGTCCACGCGTTCTTGTCGTCCGCCGCGTCGAACACCGCCGCCGCCTTCTCGATGCAGCCGCACTTGGCGTACATGTCCACCAGGGCCGTCCGCATGATGGTGTTGAGCGTGGCGGCGTTCCGCAGCAGCGCGGCGTGGACGCTTCGGCCGACGTCGTAGGCGCCCAGGTGCGCGCACGCCGAGAGCGCGCTGACCATGGAGCTCTCGTCGGGCCTCCACCCGTCCCGCACCATCGCGCCGAACGACTCGAGGCACTCGCTCCACAGCCCGGCTCTCGTGTACGCCGAGAGGAGCGCGCTCCAGGAAGTCGTTGTCTTCTCCTCGGCGTCCATCTGGTCGAACACCTGACGAGCCATAGCGGGCTCGCCGCATTTGCCGTAGAAGCTGATCAGGCTGTTCTGCACGTGCTCGTCTCTCTGGAGCCCGAGCTTGACGACGTGCCCCTGCAACTGCCTGCCTGCTTGCAGGGCGGCGAGCTGGGCGCACGCCTTGAGGGCAAACGGGAACGTGTAGTTGTCCGGCACGACGCCCGCCTCCAGCATGTCAACGTACAGGAGCAGCGCGGCCGCCGGGTCGCGGCCGCCGACGTGGCCGCGCATCAGGGTGTTGTAGTCGATGGCCTCCGGCTCGTCCAGCGACGCGAAGATGGACGCCGCGAGCTCCATGGCGCCCGGCCAGCCCGAGAGCACGCACGCCGCGAGCAGCGGCCGCGCGTGACGCGGGGAGCGGTCGAGGCCCAGCTTGATGTGCCGCGCATGGGCCTTCCTGACCTCGTCGAGGCTCCGCGCGGGCTGCGTGAAGACTCCCGCCGCCGTGCTGCATGACTTCGCCTGCTCCCTCTGCTTCTTCTCCAACGCCGGCGCCGGTGCCAGCGCCGTGGTTCTTGGCGTGGCGATCTGGTGGGACTGCGCATGGGAAAGCACTAGACCGCCCACCATGCTAACACCATCGGCGTGCAGGGCAGGCGAAACTACCATTGCCGAACCAGGGTCTGTGGACACATGGAGCTCTTGCGTTCACAGGAATCGGTTTACCGCATAGAGTAAAAATCCCATGTCTCTCTCGCCATCGTGGTGGTCGTCTTGCTCGATCTCGCCGGCGCAGAGTTGTTGGCATGGACAGGGCGCAAGTGGTCCCCGCGTGCAATCGATTTGTGGCTGAGGAGGAACGCTGGGATTTTCTTAGGGCTGTTAGATGTCATCCAGGAATTGGAGTGGGCAAATGGCAGCTGGGCAGAGCCGATGCTGCGACAAACTGATTAGGCTCAGGATAAGGTCCATGTCCAACGAGGCAAGCAGAGCAGCCTGCTGCAACTTAGCCAACATGGCAATATGCTCCTTCACATCATACTACTTCTCAAACCTTCAAAAAAAAAAAAAAACAGCATACTTCTCAACCGTTGAATCAATAGTAGTATTTTGGATCGTAGAGTTAAAAACCCAAACATGCAGTCACACCAATTTAAAACGCAGAGAATGTTTTATCAGACAATAACATTGCCCGCTAAACACATTTTGTTCTCTTTTCTTTCTTTTCTTAAAATAAATAATGGAATTTTACTCGTATTTTCCACAACATTGCCCGCTAAACACACATTTTGCACTTTAGATTTTTTTTTTCTACAAGAGCCTCAGTAGCACATGAGGTCCTGGGTTCGACTCCCTGTGTGAGCGAATTTTCTAGGATTTAACGGCGTTGTGCGTTTAGCGGGAGGCGACGTGGCCGTCGACAGCGAGACGTCTGTGGTGACTTCGTCAATCTCGAGGATTTGCCGGCTCAGTCTTCGAAGATGCTCATAGGAGTAGAGTTTGCGTATGTGCGTTTATAGGGGTGAGTGTGTGTGGGTTGTGATGTCTGAGTTGTACTGTGTATTATCGAAAAAAAATCAGTCAAAAACTAAATAAAAAAATTTTTGAAAGGAAAAAACTAAAAATATTGACTAACCACATTATCTTTTTTCTTGTCTCGGAGAATCGCAGGGAGTGTTACTGAGATGGTCTGGAGCATGGGCTTATGAAATGGGCCAATTTTTGTGCTTACAGCAAGACGAATAAAGCCCAAAAGAAGGCCCAGGCACCACAAGAGTATGAGATGAGGCAGGAGTTCCTCCTGCGTATTTGGCAGGAATCAAAGTGGCAGTAGGGTTGAGGATAGCTCATGTTTAAATCAGCGATCAGAGGCAAGAGATTCGCTTTGGCACTGACGGGAGGAATGATTCATGAGGTGAAGGAGCAAGTTCAAGCTAGCTTTCGCTTTTTTTTTCTCTTAACTATTGTCATCGTGCGGACGGGCCTGTGGCCCGATGGCAAGGCGCCGGAGTGGCTGCCGCCCGGTCGGGAGTTTGACTTCCGGCTGCCGTATGGCACTGTAGCGTGGCTGCAGTGTTGGTGAAAAAAAAATCCTCTCGCCCTCCCCAGACCAAAACATAGGTAAAGACTCGCGTCACAGCTCACACGGCTAGCTGAGTCCCTGTGTATGGATGGGGAGGGAGTTCGGGAATTTTTTTGACCTGCGTGAGAAGGTCTTCTTCTTAACAAAATTCCCGGGGGGCCGTCAATACCCCCCGCAGGTCGAATTTTTTTTTATTGTCATCGTGATTGTACTCAAGTCGTTGTAAGACTAACGATGTTTGGTTGAACGTGTTCTCAGGGGTCCGACCTAATCTCGGTGGAGATGTCTCCCTTTGTCGACAAGCCAGCGATATCGCTGGCATGAGGGAAATGATAGTTTTCTTAAATAAAGGATTATCCCAAGGAAGCATTCATTTTTTTTTTCTAGCAGCCAATTGCAATGCAGTTGAAAAGGCCAAAGTTTTTTTTTGATCGAAATGAGTGCATTTTCTGTTAAATGCCCCTGCCTATAAGCTCGTGTTTTTAAAATTTTTTTATACCGATGAGAATAACAAATGGAGACCAGACAAATGTTACCACTTGAGATTTCATGAGTTTGATCAAGCTTTTCTAAATCCACTTTCTTCACGCCAATCAAGCGCCGCAATGGCGTTGACCACCTCCAACAAAGAAAAGGTTAAAAACCAAAGAATATCTAACATATAAATATCAGTTTCTAAAGTCGGTGACTATCCGCATAACGTTATGCAGGACCAATGTCCTGAAAAATATCGGAAGCGAGCTCTGGAGAGCTCTCTCACTTTGCTCGGTGTCCCAAGAAAAAGCCGTAGCGAACCGACCTTCTTGGGCCGCAAGCTGAGCTGCCGAACCGCCCGCCCCACCCGAAAACGCACAAATACGCGCATCTCCTACCGCCGTTTTCAATCGAGAGGGACGGCGAGCCTGCCAGCCAGCCAGCCAACCTTAAACCCTACTCGCACAAACCCCCGTGACGCCGCCATGGCTGCCGCCGCCGCGAAGGCTGCGGCCGCCGCCATCTCCGCGGGGGCCACCGCCGTGCTCTGCTCCGAGCGGGCCCACGCTGAGGGAGTCGCCGCCTTCCGATTCCCGGGATTCTCCTCCCCTGCCGCGCCGCCGCCGGCTCCCGCGGCGCAGCCGTCCCCCGCGCCGGCAGATAAACGGCGCGGGGACGCGCCGGAGGAGGAGCCCAGGGTCTCGAATCAGTACCCGCGCACAGCTGCATCTGGGTTCGATCCCGCCCCGCTGGAGCGTGGGCTGGCGGCTCTGAATGAGCTCAATAAGGCGCAGAACCCCAAAAAGGTGGGATTCTTCGTGGTATTTGAGTTTTTGTTTTGTTTTAGGCCGGAGTTTTGATGGGAGGTTGTGGCTGTGCAGTTGTTCGAGCTAATGTATAAGCAAGAGGAGACACGGCAGCAGGAGATCGCTGCGAAGAAACTCGAGGATCAGAAAATTTTGGCCCAGATTGAGATGGTGAGATATTCTGGTTTTGTTGCTCATGATGCTCTGAACGAATTACCATACTCTGAACTGAATGTTGCCACATTTTAGACAACCATTGTGAGCCAAACTCTGGATTTACCCTTTTCCTGGTTAATGGTTATTACAAAACTTGAATGTATGCTTCACTCGTGGAATCTCCATATTGATCACCATAAGTTAAGCACTGTCGTGGAATTGACCTTCAATCCTGTCCTCCCTTAGCCATGATTTTGCATTTTTATTGTTGCTCAAAGTTAGATTTCGTGCTACTTTTACCAAGCTGTTTGAAACGACTCCCTATCTTACAATTCTGATTTGTGAGAACAAATCATATTGCATAGACTTATGAAAACTGTAATCAACACAGGATATTAGTTTGCATTGATTCTATTATACGACTGTTGAGTCGTGTTTATGACTCAAATGTGCTTCTCGTTAACTGAAATTAAGTTCATGTGTGTTGGTTCTATTATGCATCATTTTAGATCATGTAATGCATCTTTCTTCAATGAATTCTGTGGACTGTGATGTCATGCTGCTAAATTGATATCCACTCTGGGGTCCATGGCATACTCCCTCCAGTTGCAAATAAGTGTCATTTTGCACACTGACTCAGCCCAGAAAATGTTAATTAACTGGAATTCTTTAGTAAAATTGCAATTGTTATATCATTAAAATGTTATCAAAGTGTCTTTCCGGACAATTTTTTTTTTCTTTTGGTTCTTTCATGTGGCTGATCTATGTATTCATGAAGTTATTTTGGTCGACTTAAAATAGTTTTGCGGCAAGCATCCTCAGAAAACTTGTGGAGTAGTTGGTGTAACTTGTTGTAATAAAGGTGCGATGGCCGGTGTAATTATGCTTTGTTGAGTCACAAATTAGGCTCCTCAATTTCTTTTTGTAACATTCTGCAGGAGAAAAAACAGGTAGATTATGAAGAGAAGAAAAAAATGGCACAACAGAATGCTCAAGTCAAATCACAAATTCTTAAATATGAGGATGAACTAGCAAGGAAGCGTATGCAGGCCGAGCACGAGGCACAAAGGCTGAGGAACCAGGAACTCGTGAAGATGCAGGAGGAATCTGCAATTAGGCTAGAGCAGATCCGACGTGCCACGGAGGAGCAAATCCAGGCACTACGGAGAAAGACAGAGGAGGAAAAGGCAGTGATAGACAGGGAGACTGATAGACAGAAAGCCTTTTCAGAGGCGGAGGCGAAAGCAATCGAGAAGAGAAAATCTCTAGACGTGACCAGGCGACTGATTGAGGACCAGATTAAGGCTGAGACAGAGAAGTGGGTCCAAGTGATCAATACTACTTTTCAGCATATAGGAGGTATTCCTTACCGACAGGATAATTCCCTGTAACTTATATTTTGAATAAATGTACTTATAAACCTTTTTTGTTGTTAGTATTTCTTATGAGCTACATGTTTGCGTCGTCGTAGTTAAAGTGATATGATAAAACGTCTAAAATTATTGCTTCTACTTTGAGGCTAGTATTTGAAATTTTGATCAGGTGTCACCTAGGGAAGGGCGCCCGCATAGTGTTTCAATACTCAAAACTATTTGTTGTGTCCAGCCTGGTGAGGTTTGGGGTGTTTATGTGATAGCCTTATGAAATCTTTTTTTCTACAGGAAATTTTGTCAGACCTTCCCTGTGTAATATGTTCTTTTTTATACAGGTGGTGTGCAAACAATATTAACTGATCAGAATAAGCTAGTCGTAGCAGTGGGCGGTGTGACAGCACTTGCTGCGGGGATATACACGACGAGGTAAATTTCGTAAGTACTACTTTATTTCAGTTTCTAGTATTCTTGTTATTTGGGTTACTTACCCTTTCTTAGTGTTTGTAAGTGCTAGTGAAGAGAATGCTACATATGTATCCTCATTGTTGCTCCAAACTGCTTTTGTTTATGTATCCACTTTAAACTTCGATGACTACAAAGAGATGATAATAATTATGATGCCAGAACTACAGTGCAGACTGTACCAATTGGATTTGTTTTTATAGAAATAGCCAGTGTAACCTACTGATCTCCTATCACTACGTTGCTCCTTATTTATTTGCTTTTGTTGATCCCTATATGCATTGTATTTCATGACATAGGTGGAGAGTCTAGCCATTCGTGTCTTTTTTTTTTGGAAGTTGTTGGCACTATTCATTTGTGCTTTGAGATCCTTCTTTTTGGCCTTTTCTATGTAAATTAACATGTGTATTTCTTCCCCAGGGAGGGTGCAAGAGTAGTCTGGGGCTATGTTGACCGTATTCTAGGTCAGCCATCACTGATAAGGGAGTCATCGCGTGGGAGGTATCCTTGGTCTGGTTCCTTCTCACGCGCTATGGGTACCATGACTAGCAAACTGAAGAACGGAAGCAATCCAGGAAACAATGGGAATGGTTTTGGTGATGTTATTCTAAATCCTTCTCTCCAGAAGAGAGTGAAGCAGCTTGCTAATGCCACAGCCAACACTAAACTTCATCAAGCTCCTTTTAGGAACATGCTTTTCTATGGGCCTCCTGGCACAGGAAAAACAATGGCTGCTAGAGAACTAGCTCGCAAATCTGTATGTTCCGCAAACCGAACCCTATGAGAAACATTGGAAAGATTGCTGTCTCTAACTTTTGGTACATTTACAGGGATTAGATTATGCACTAATGACTGGTGGAGATGTTGCACCATTGGGATCTCAAGCAGTCACCAAGATTCATCAGTTGTTTGATTGGGCAAAGAAATCTAACAGGGGGCTACTATTGTTTATTGATGAAGCTGATGCTTTCTTGTGCGAGTAAGTTAGAATTAATTTTCAAACTACTTTTTTGTTTGAACTTCCGTGGCCACCGTTTGAATTTTCAGAAATAAAATTATTTCAGAACGCCTTGAAAATTCTTCCAGATTCTAAAATTTTAATGTGGTTAGTAAAAGAATTTGGCATAATTGGCAAGACAGTGGCAATTGTTATGCAATTTGCTTCATGTTACAATTCAGTCATCCGTCTATTGCAACTGCTGAAACATATGCCTGAACAATTTTTGTGTGTGTGTGTGTTTGCTGATATCATCATTTTCATGTTTTATTTGGGAAATGGCTAGTGCAGTAGACAGTGGTAACATTTGGGCTGTAAAAGAAAGTACTGCCATGTCTCTTGTGTAGCTCTGTTTACTAACTTTAGCAAGGGGTCGAGCTTAATTTCGCGTTGATCTTTCTGACAACTTCATACTTGTTTTGCCATTTTCGCCCATTTATCCGTACGTGATAGCTTGCAAAGATCTTGCATTCACACTATGGCCCCGTTCGGTTCCCCCTATAAACTACCCTCTAAACTTTAACCCTCTAAAGTAAAAAAGAATCTTACTATTTAGGGGTACTAAATAAAAGTTAATTACAAAACCTTTCTGCAGATGGGCGTTATTTTTCGAGACGAATCTAATGAGCCTAATTAATCAATGTTTTGACACAGTGATGCTACAGTAACCATCGTCTAATCGCGGCTTAATTACCCTCATTATGTTCGTCTCGCGAAATAGAAGGGAGTCCTAAACTTAGTTTTGTAATTTGACTTTGTTTAGTACACATAAATCGTGCCGGCATCTTTGATGTGACTGCTACAGCACCCTCTAAAGTTTTTATAGGGGCATCCGAACGCAGCCTATATATAGTTCATGTAATTTTTCCTAATTGGTGAGCTGTTTTGACTTGGAACTGCATTGCTGACTTTTTATCCTGCAGACGGAACAAGACATACATGAGTGAAGCTCAAAGGAGCGCTCTGAACGCTCTCCTTTTCCGCACCGGTGACCAGTCCAAGGACATTGTCCTTGCACTTGCCACCAACAGGCCTGGTGACCTTGATTCTGCCGTTGCTGACCGCATCGATGAGGTCCTAGAATTCCCCCTGCCCGGGGAAGAAGAGCGGTTCAAGCTTCTGAAGCTATACCTGGACAAGTACATAGTCAAAGCCGGCGACAAGCATGAGAAGAGCTGGCTCAGGTTTTTCCGCCGCCAGCCTCAGAAGATAGAGGTGAAAGGCGTCACAGAGGACTTGATACGGGAGGCAGCCGCCAAGACCCAGGGCTTCTCTGGAAGAGAGATAGCTAAGCTGATGGCGAGCGTGCAGGCCGCAGTATATGGAAGCAAGGACTGTGAGCTCACTCCAGCCTTATTACGTGAAGTCGTTGATTACAAAGTTGCAGAGCACCAGCAGAGGAGAAAGTTGGCTGGTGCTGAGCAGTAGCGGGATGCTTAGGATATCCATTTCATTCACCGCTTCTACTGTAGGCATATACAATATATTTGTTTCCCGGGAGATTGACTCAACCAGGTAGGCGTTTATTTGCTTCGTTGTAATTCTTTTGCAGCCCACGCCCCGCTAGGGGGTCTTTGGTGTTAGGCGATGATAAAAAGAGGAGGATTACATGTATCTACAACCTTGCGCAAGGTCACACTCAGCAAGTTGGCCATTTTGATGCACCATACTGTTGGTCAAGTGCCATCTATGATCTAATCTTTTGACTCAAATTGTCCTTCTTCTGGGTGTTTTCTTTACAGTTTTCGTGATGGGTCGCTGTTCCCCGATTTGAACCGCCATCAGAGAACCCCGTCACTCGTGAGCCTCGCAGGTCGCAGCTAACATCGCACGCCGAACCCGAAACACTTTTAACCTATCGCCAGGATCCTCTCCAGGCACCACCAGCCCGGCTAATCCCGTGCCGCGGCGATCATTTGTACGGAACCAGATGGCTGCTGCTGCCTGCTGTGATTTGCGACGGCGGGGGCGTCATTTTTACGGCCAAACATCATAGATCAGATCGGCAGTCGTATCTTCAGAACCGGTATACCGCACTAGTACTTACTATGGTACTTTCTGCACCAACAGCATGCTTTTTCTCCACCAGCTCTGGAACCGAGCCTGACGACATTGATACAAAGAAGTGAAACAAGAGCCGAGAGTGCTGGTGCCGGCTGCCCTGTCAAGAAATGGAACACACCACGAGCGTGTGTGGCTATCCGCGCGAATTCCCTGGACCCCGGCATAGGCTATCTGCCCCCGCGTGATGTGTTCCATCAGCTCAGAGCATGTGGGGGTCTGCAGCTTGCAACAGATATGGCTATAGTTTTCACTAAGCTAGACGAAACTAGTGTTCACAAGCAATACACCGATCATGGCAGACTTACCCAAACGAAGCCACGATCTCAGATACAGTGAGCCAGCAAATAATTTCACAAATCTGAGGATGTATGCTGGATTGCTTTACTTGCATTTATATAAGCAACTCCACATACAAAGGCCTGTTGTGTTCCGTAGTTTCAAATTTTCCATACATGATGTTGCTGTATTCATCTTGTGGGTTGTGATGCTTGACAAGTGGAAAAGATGCAGTTAGAGGGAGTACAAGGCGCTGGCAACACCAGGCTGAAACTCATTCAGCAGGACTATGGCTCTCTGCAACATCGCACTCGTCAAGCAGCGCTAGGATGTTATGCTCGGGGGCACTTACGGAGGGCAATATGGCGCGCCTTGGCACTGCAGACCGTGGTCTTATCCCACTGCTGTCAGGCTCAAGCTGTGAACCTTCCTGCACAACCGGCAGGTCCGTCCTCACTCTTGTGCTTACTGAAGACATCTTTTCCTTCCATATCCTCCCATCCTGGCAACCATCAAACAAGGAACATCAATAAAGGGACAATTAGCCTAAATGATCAGAAATTCTGGTACAAAGCAAACACAGAAGATCAATTGCATAAGAGCATATTATTATAGAGAAAAGCACATAAGAAATGAATTATTGTTATAACTATGAACTCTACTATATTAGTTTGGCAGTTTGCTGAAATGATCAACTGTCGGTGATGTGTTTCTCTAGTACAGAAATATAAACACCAAAGAAATGGCTTACATGCAGTATAGATGGTTCAGGAAGCGGGCATTTCACTGGCTGATCAAGATTGAGAGGCTCCACAGGGTGCTCCACTGGTTTGAACTCAACGCCGACCTCAATACCGTGAGGGCTCTCAGCAGGAACAGCTGCCGGGGCAGAATCTTCCGTGCTCATGTTGGGAGCCAACGTCTCCACAACCTCCTGCAGGATCAAAACGAAATTTCCCCATGTTAAATCGGGCAATTGATCAAATTGAGATGCAAAATTTCCAGGAGCTGTGCTGACTCTTTGCTGTACAAAATAAATCAAGAATCACCACCTGAATACAGAGCACTAAATTCATCATGGATAGTTAAATTACAGTTTGGAAACAACAAAAACTCTTACAAAATTTAGGCAGCACCGCAGCAACCAGTCGACTAAATTTCACTTCAATCCTAACATACAAAACATCTCAAATAGAGACTAAAATAGTAGCTAAAAGCATCCTGATTGGAAGAATCAGAAGAGGAAAGTAATGAAACGAGCTACCCTGTGCTGGAGACAGCAACATCCGGCCATGAAGGAATACGAGGTCAAACTAGACCAGCTCAAATCTGAGCCTTGGACGGCTTTAAAAAGCTAACGCTAACCTAAGCCCCAGATACGGTTATATACAGGCAGATCTCTCCTTGGAGTTGGGGAAGTAAACAACAGCAGAAACAAAACCGTCAAAGAGAAATATAAGTACGCGTGGAGGGGACGGGGAAGCTCACGGCGGCGCTCTTGGCGCGGCGGTGGGCGCCGGCGGAAAACTTGGAGAAGATTCCGACCATCGTGGGCTCGGAGCTTCGGAGCTGAACGGCTGCCTTTCTTGTTTGCGGGGAGCACTGATCGATGTAGCAGTGATTGACCTGTCCGGAGTGGTTTTATCACCCTCTCTTTTTTCCTTGCTTTTTTTTTTTGCGAAAGGGGGTGGGAATTGTATTAAACTTTGGAACAGTACAATCCACAACTTTTTACAGTCAGACCCCTGGACACTTTTACAGAAAGGCCCTCAAAGAAAAGGAAAATACAAACGAAGTCCTCTTCCTCTTGAACCCTCCCGATCCAGCATCTCCTCGCCGTCGGCGACCACGAACAGCAGCATCCGGCCTCCTCAACCGACCAAGTCGGCGACCACAACTCATTGTTGATAAAGCCGATTAGATTTGTACGAGGAAGGCACCATCCCGGCCATCGCGACGACCCAAGCCGAAGGAAGAAGATCCGACGCACCACCATCAGGGGAACCGCAGCGAGGAACAAAAGACCGAAGAAATCGCCGCCACAGCATGACGCCGACCACCCGGAACTGACATCCACCATCGCCGACGCCGCCGGCGAGGGGAACAAAAAGCCCATCCCCACTTTCGCAAAAGAAAGGAAGGCACAAAAGCTCCACACGGCCTCACCTTTGATCTCGTCGCCAGCACCGACGACTCCATCGCCAGATCCACCGAGGGAGAGAAGAGATCCACCCGCCATCGCTGAGAACGAAGACGGCCGGACCAAACCCTAACGGGCAAACCCTAGACTACTGCTATAACTAGTAGCTAGACAGGACCGGACGGCCGCTCACCGCCGATCTCTCAGTCCTCCGGAGCCCTGCGGGCCGCCGGAGGAAGGAGAGATCGGACGGGAGCCGCCGCCGGAGAGCGCTCGCCTCTTTCGCCTCCTCTCGCCTGTAGCAAGGGGATAAGGGAAGAGTCGAGAGAACTTATGTGTTTATCACCCTCTCTTTTTTCCTTGCTTTTTTTGAGCTTGATTATCACTATACTACTAAACTAACATTAAATTAAAGTGGGTGACAGATATGTTGGGCATCTTTTAAAGGAGACGTATCTTGTCCCTTTCAATTCTTATCACTTGATTAACAAATCTAGCAGCGTAAAATAGTCATTTGTGGGTTGTGGCCAACGATGTGTATCATCGGGCGTCAGGTTTGCATTATCATCAAAAGTTTCAATATATTTTTGCAAATAACTGAGGTTAGTTTGCTGCAAAAAACTCTTCAAACCTTTGTCCTACTAAGTCCGTGCTAATACTTCGTAGAGGCAAAGAAAGAAATTACAACTTTTGTTTTTATTGAGTGTCCGACTCCGATAGCTTGTTGAATTCAGAATTTTTTTTAAAAAAAGAGACACACTCCCTCTATTGTTTCACTTCTTTTCAGAACTTGAACTGTCAATATTGGTAACACAATGTTCTCTGAAAAAATAAATTTTATTGGTGCGTACCAAAAAGAAAATCAAAACAATAGAATGATCAAAGTTATGTGTATAGACCCTAAAGATCAATAGCAACAAGGAACAGATGCAAGTAGTCAACTTTTTGTTTAACATGGGAGATTATGAAGCATATTCAAACATGGAAAATTTCCAGGAGCTTCACAAAATGTCGTACCAAACACACATGAACTTATTTGAAAGTCTTCTATATCGATCGAACTTTTTTTTTTTGTACCTCTTCTCTGAGAAAAAGACGTTAGGGTGTCCCGGTCGTTGGTGCCAGCTCAAAGTCTACAAACGAACGAACGGTAGAACGACTTGATCCGCAAGCGACTTGAGTTGTCGGTCAGTCCACCACGCCCGACACGCCCACTCCTCCCACCGCTTACCTTCCTCCTCCCCTGCTGCGGGCACCACCCCGCCGATCAAGGAGCCTGTCCTCCGCTCCCCGGCCGCCGCCCACCGCCCGAAGCTCCCCGGCAGCGAGCATGCACCACGATCCCAACCCCTTCGACGAGGGCACCGACGAGAACCCCTTCTCCGTAAGTTTCGACCCCTTTCTCCGCATTCCGCGTGGATTTTGCTTGTGGGGCGTTGCAGATCTCGGCCCGAGAGAGATCTCTGGCTCGCTAATATTCCTGGTTCGGCTAATGAGGTGTTGCTGATTTGGTATTGTGCAGAATGGAGGAGGTGGTCTTGTTGGAGGAGGACGCGGCGGCGGCGGGAGGTCGCAGTATGGGTTTCGGCCCTCGGAACCCGCCGGGTTCGGCGGCGGCAGGGGCGATGCAAACGTCGATATCCCCCTCGAAAACATGAGCGTAAGGGAGCCTGCTCCTTCTCTTTAGTTACCTCGTCGCGTGCGTGCTTGGTGATCCAGTGAGCTTGTGTTGTGATACGGCTGTCATTTTGGAGTGAAGGATTCCAAGGGCAAGGCCACGGAGCTGTCACAATGGGAGTCAGATCTCAGGAGGCGAGAAGCGGTAAGTGTGAACTGTCATTGAAGCTGTCACAATGGATTATCGCTTCTAATCATACACGAAGAGTGCTAACTGTTCACTCTGTTCATTCTTTTGGAAACTTTGTGGGTGAAGGACATCAAAAGGAGGGAGGAAGCTCTCAAGAGTGGTATGTTTCCACCTTGACCTTGGCACAATTATTGCATTTTGATGACGTTCTCATAGAACTGTGAATTGATTGGTAACTTTTGTTGATGTAGCTGGGGTGCCCATGGAGGACAAGAACTGGCCACCGTTCTTCCCAATCATCCACCACGACATTGCCAACGAGATACCAGCAAACGCTCAGAAGTTGCAGTATCTTGCGTTCGCAAGCTGGCTTGGTATGCATGCATCCCCTAGTTGTTGTCCATATGCGTCGAGCGCCACATTTAGTGTTTCCAAGAGTTTGCATTGTTTGTACGTACCGTCTCATGGAGGATGTTTGTTATTTCTATGTTGTGCAGGCATCGTGCTTTGTCTCGTCTGGAATTTTATTGCTGTCATAGCCTGTTGGATCAGAGGTGGAGGTGAGCCTCGCATTTCTTTCTAGCTAGTTTGTGCCCTGGTTTCCTATGCTTCTCTACTCCACATGTACTGTACCAGAGCTGTAGTATAAGCACTGACAAGTACCCATTTATATTGCACTGTTATGTCTTTTAGTGCACTAGACATCTAAACTTTTATTTTTCTTGTGCTTGCAGACTCCAAACTTTTTTTCCTCGCTACCATCTATGGTATGCTGGGTATACCTTTGTCCTACCTGATGTGGTATAGGCCTCTATACCGTGCAATGAGGTATGCTACGTCATACTTCAATTTACAAAATTAGATTCCTGTGATCTGAGCATCTACAGCATTTTTTATAGGCAATAGAACAAGGTTGATATTGACAGAAGTAGGTTACACATTTGACCAGATCTGTTTAGTTTTTAATGAACTGCCAGACCTCCCGCTTTATGTTTTCTAATGAGTGAAATCCACCAGGGGTCCTGGAACTTTATGTTTTGTAATAGTACCTTTATATTAATACAATACCTGCCTTTTGAACAGAACTGACAGTGCTTTCAGCTTTGGATGGTTTTTCCTTTGTTACCTGGTAAGTTTTTTTTTTCTTTCTTAATTCAAGTCATGGTTTCTTCATTCTCGAATCCAGGTATTGAACTGCTATGTATATTATGAATCTGGTTTAGTTACCTTTCATATGTTTCATTGTGAACAGCTTCACATTGGCTTTTGCATACTTGCTGCCATTGCTCCACCAATCGTATTCCGTGGAAAGTCATTAACGTAAGCTTCCTTACCACATTCTGCATTGATCGAAGTAAAGATTTTTCAATAGATACCATCTTTTGACCAGAAAAGCACGAGCACTATGTTCGTTATGTTTGCTTAATTATAAACTTACCTTGGAATGGCACGGTGATCTTTGCAACCATCGAACCATTACCAACAGGATTACCAAGTGCTGACTATGTACTTGGATTTTAAGTTAACTTTCTCAATCGTTAACTATTCAAATGATTTGAATATCTCATTCTACCTCTACAAGATTCAAGTTCACAAGATTGTTGACCGATTATTTTGTGCTAAGAAATATAGGCTGTTTTTGTCATCAGGGGTATACTGGCTGCAATTGACACCTTCTCTGATCATGTGATAGTTGGGGTGAGTACATCCATTTACAACTCTGGACATGTTCTCTTCTTGCAGTCTAGGAAGTATTTAGTATTTCAATACAATTTTGTAAGATCACAAAGAATCCTGACATTAAAATCCATGTTCTTTTTATCCAGATCTTGTACTTTGTGGGATTTGCTTTGTTTACCTTGGAGACACTTGTGAGCCTTTGGGTTGTTCAGGTCTGTGACTTATCTATTGTCCCATGTTATCACTTTGATCTTATCACGTTTCATTTTCTTTCTGAAGTTTCTTGTAGCTCAATCCTTTGTGTTGTCTGTCTACTTAGTGCGTGCAAGGGTAAATGGGTCTTTCAATCATGGCACTGTTTGCTGTGGATTAATCATGGAACAATTCGATATGTTGCACTTTCAAGATAAATATTAATTCCTTTCAGACACTTTCTGATAAACTTGAACGAAATTGGTGTCCGCTTGGTTTCTATCTGTCAAATCCTGTGCATAATTACTTTTTTTTAGAACGGAACGGCAGGGGAGTCCCCTACCTATTTTTCTATTTTCATTAATCGATAAGAAAAAAAACAGTGGTTTACTATGCATAATTATTGGCATTGAAGTTCTCCTGTAATCATAAAGTTAGATCTGGCCAGTTACTGTATGAAATATCAAATATGATGTCCTAATTAACAATTCTGTAACCATGTGTTCGCAAAACGGGGGGTTAGGTAATCTACATCCATGTCTTTGTGACAACCTTTTGATTTTCGCATGTGCAATTTTGAAGCATAGGTGCAGATGGTCCTAAGAATGGTTTTGCCTTTTTGTATCAACTTATCTCTTTCTAATCTTCCTTTGTGGTTGCTATGTTCATCTGTCGGAATTGAAGTCTCAACAATATGTATAGTTTAATCCATGCCATAAAATTATGCCAGAATGTTGAAGGTGCATTTCACATGAGGGTGACTCGGTAGGAAAATATTTGGTGACTCGTCAAAAATGTTGTGTTTGTTGTTTTTTGTTTACATTGTTAACATGTGTCTACTTCGATGGGCTTTGCTTCTTACGATACTTTCTGCTACATATCCACTAATTCAATCTTGTCGTGTTGTCAATATGTGTTTGTTTCGATGAGCTTTGGTTGTTATGATACATTCTGCTAAATATCCACTGATCAATCTAGTTCTGTTTGGGACTTGCAGAAAGTATACATGTACTTCAGAGGGCATAAGTAGGCCATGGAAGAAGTTTACAGAAGTCTACTAGTACCATCTGATTGCGCTGCGATTCTGTGCATACCTCAAGTGCATGACAGGCTTTGTATGCCATGACTGTAAATTCTTTTCCCATTAAAGTTTTTATGGTGGAGGGGTATACCGTTATATTGTAGTGTTGTTTCTGGACCTATCTCTTGTTTGAAGCCTCAATTCTTTACATATACAAATTGCACCTTGTGTACTCCTGTTCGTCAGTTGGCTGTGCATTTGATTGGTCTGTTGGCGCCTACAACAAGGGTCATGGTTGTTTGGAACCCAATAAAACAGCTATCCTAGGCTCCTGGTATCTTTCCTGTGCTATTGAACGAATCTCCGGTCTTGGATATTCAGCTTATGCTGAACTGTATAGTATTGTGTTTCTCGGTGTTTCTGACTTCGCATATGTTTGTTAATATCAGCAACGACTGAAGCAAAACTTCAGGGCAATATTCTGGCACTCCACAGTTCGTACCAGTCAGGATTGATGATACTCTGAATCGGACTTGGCAAATATTGCTGTTGATTCATGATTATGTGATGCATCGACAATGTAGCAAATACTATTTCCGTTCAGGGAAAATGACTGGCACTAGAAAAGTGCACGGACTATGTATCTTTCTTCCTGGCTGTATGCTGCATTGCCGCACAACTATTCTTTACCATATTCTAAAAGAAACCCTTTAGCGGGTCTTTTTTTGTGCATGTCATCTTTGCGCGGGAACCATGCTAATCTTGTGTGCATCCTTCCAATTTTTATCGGATGTCTCCGAAGAGACTTTAGCGGGTCTTGGGAATCAGGCGATGTGGACAATGGACTTTAGCGGGTCTTGAGAATCAGGTGATGTGGACGATGACATGTCTTGGCCGTGGAGTTGCATTGATTGTTCGGGCCAGTTCCGCAAGCATGCGATTGTCGTGTGGCATGGTACGGGGATCATCAGCGACAGCCTCCCATGTCCCTACTCCCAAGTTCCCTCATCTGCAGCCACCCATCATTCCCTCATCTGCACCCAGCCATCCTTGTGACTACACGTGGCAGAACCATATCTGAATTGATGAAACCACAACCAAGCTTTCACAAGCGTCACCCCTAGCCATCACAATTCAACGTCGACGAATCAGCAAAGGCAACAAGCACCGGCATTTTTTTTTTCGCCAAAAAGAAAGGCATTAGCATTCTTCAGTACAGAAAGCTGTATATCAATATCAAATACAATGTGTTTTAGCTCTAGCAGATGAGCAATAAGCAAAATAATTTTCAGTAAAGAACACCCTATTAAAACTTTTGGTATGTTAAAAACATCGCCAGATAGAGTCGTCGTGATAAAACAAAAGTAAAGATTCAGCGTCCAAAGGAATACAGACAAAATACACCAGTTAGGAATTAAATGAATACAGACAAAATACACTTGTTAGGAATTAAAAGAAGAAGCTCATTTTCAGCTCGCTATAAGCTACTGGCTGCCCTCCTCTGCTTCTCTTCAAGTCTCACGCCCCAGAACAAAGTCCAGAAAGCAACTATGGCGATCTGCAGCGCGCACACCACCACCTCCCTGCACTCCCCGTGCACAACCGTCTCAAACAAAGGCTTCGGGCAGAAGCAAGTCATCTTCTTCACCAGCAACCGGAGAAGTGGCAGAAGGCATGGAGGGGCAAGAACCTTCCAGGTTTCGTGCTCAGCCGAGAAGCCAATCGTGATCGGCCTGGCAGCTGACTCAGGATGCGGGAAGAGCACCTTCATGCGCCGGCTCACCAGTGTGTTTGGTGGTGCTGCAGAGCCGCCCAAGGGAGGGAACCCGGACTCGAACACGCTGATCAGTGACACGACGACAGTGATATGCCTTGATGACTACCATTCCTTGGACAGAACCGGGAGGAAAGAGAAAGGTGTCACTGCCCTCGATCCAAGGGCGAACAACTTTGATCTCATGTATGAGCAGGTGAAGGCGATCAAAGAAGGCCAGGCAATTGAGAAGCCAATCTACAACCATGTCACTGGCCTACTCGACCCACCGGAGCTCATCCAGCCCCCCAAGATTTTCGTCATCGAGGGTTTGCACCCAATGTAAGCTCAGTATAATGACCATGGTTCACTTGTGCTCCTTTCCTTGTGTCATAGTAGTGTTTAATTTCTTTTGTTTCTTCATTGTATTTGCTTGCTTATTGGGTAACTCGCTATAACAATTTTTTCTCAACAAAATATTCAGTTGTCTGATGCCATAATGAATAAAAAATGTGAAATTAAGTACCAAGTCTGCGTGCCACTAATTTGCTTGCTTCGAATTTTCAACAGGTTCGATGAGCGTGTGAGGGACCTCCTAGATTTCAGTATCTACTTAGACATCAGCGATGATGTTAAGTTTGCATGGAAAATTCAGGTCAGCTTCAAAAAAACATTAGATAAAAGTTCTTTCTTCTGTGTTTTTTATCTGAAAACAAATCACTTCTTCTTTGGCAGCGGGACATGGCAGAGCGTGGCCACAGCCTTGAAAGCATCAAGGCTAGTATTGAGGCCCGGAAACCGGACTTTGATGCCTACATTGGTACTGTCTTCTATACCAGCTAATGTTACAGTCAGCACTATTTGTTTCTAAGAAAAAAAGTATTCAAGAAAATTTCACGTCAATTATTTACTACCACCTAAGGTTACTGTCTTATACCCAGCCAATAAGAACTAATAACAATGAATAAATTATTTACTTGATTAATAAGCATCAATGATATCAGATTAATAATTTGATTTTTTATTTATGAAAATAAAATTACTTATTACAAATCAACAACTCTTATTTTTCCGATATTAACCTTAATTTGAAAAAATATTGGCCATTAGTAGTGGATTTTCGAGATCAGAATCAGATGTACACTATACATCGTCTGATCAAACTAATGGCCATTAGTTTTCCTATTTTTTTTACAGTAAGACATCTGTAAAGCTTAATTACCATTTGGTTTGACAGACCCGCAGAAACAATACGCCGATGCTGTGATTGAGGTTCTGCCAACTCAGCTGATCCCCGACGACAATGAAGGAAAGGTGCTGCGTGTTAAATTGATCCAGAAAGAAGGCGTGAAGTACTTCGATCCAGTTTACCTCTTTGATGAAGGATCAAGCATAAGTTGGGTCCCTTGCGGAAGAAAGCTTACATGCTCTTACCCTGGCATCAAATTTGCTTATGGCCCAGACGCTTACTACGGCCATGAGGTAATTCATTTCGGTTTATTTGACTTTTCTAAGCCAAAAGCTACCGCTGTTACTTGGAAACACAAAAACTTATAAGCCAGCGATAACAATTTGCTTGGGTTGACCAAAACTGACGATCAGCTTCTGCATGACCAAAGGCCATAGATTTACAAACTTGAATTTGCTTGATGTCTTCAGGTATCAGTGGTGGAGATGGACGGGCAATTTGACAGACTAGATGAACTCATATACGTGGAGAGCCATCTAAGCAACCTCTCAACCAAGTTCTACGGAGAGGTGACACAGCAAATGCTAAAGCACGCAGACTTCCCAGGAAGTAACAATGGAACAGGTCTGTTCCAGACCATCATTGGCCTGAAGATTAGAGATCTCTATGAACAAATCGTAGCTGAGAGGGCTGGCGCACCCGCTGAAGCAGCAAAAGTTTAACGACCCCCCCATCTTCAGCTTTCATCATCTCTTGGGACTCAATGAGAACGGGAATCCCCACATTTCTTGTAATTAGTTGGGAAATATCACAGTTAGAAGAAGGTAGAAATGTCATTGCAGAACTCAGGAAAATATGCAATGGAATTTCTGGAAAGCCCTCTCCACGCGGGTGCTCTTACATCGCTTCTTCAAACGTATAAATGTATATCTTCTTTCATGTTTCAATGCGGAAAGAAATACAGCTACCCGCTCGTATCAAGAGCAGCATTTCTTTTAGCACTTCTGCTATTGGTTATTTCACCTCAACCACAGCCAACATTCACGCAAGAACAATCGAGAAGCATGGAAATGAAAGTTTTCTTTTTATACATTACTCCTACACAGGGGCATTAATGTCCCGCTCAACCACATACACTGTATGGTTCTTACAGACAGAAGACATACATAACACAGCGTGTTTCAGATAAAAGACTGAGGGAAAACCATAACTTTAAAATGGATCAAAAGAGGTTGGTGCCCTCCAAATAAGAGGAAAGAGTGAAAACAGATACACACATAAACAAATTATTATAGCATGATGTTATTATCAGTCGTTTGTGATGGCAAATGTTAGGCCTGATAAAAATCACTCATTATTTCAGTACCAAATACATATATACTGTAATGGTTGTTATACATAGAAGCATTTGTTATTCACGCCACACATAATCAAAATAAGAGCTGTGGGTAAATCCATATCTGTGATGGCCATGGTGGGCGCTCCATTGCTCTGCTGGTAAACAGCTCATAGCCAGCACCGGCGTGAGAAGCCTCCCACCACGGAGGAAAAGCCTTCCATGTACGGCAGCCGGGAGCAGCAACATAGACTCGGTTCTCCACCACACCACAGCTTCCCACATCAACGCACGCAGCCGTGGTCCTCCCAGCACAATCCACAAACAAGCTGTACGGTCCGATGTTCACCACCTCCTCCCATCTCATCCGCACCATATCAAGCCCGTACACGGCCAGCTTGTGCACCTTCCTCCGAGCTAGCATCAGGGAGCCCGAATTCGGTCGCAGCAAGAAGAGCACCAGCAGCAGCCGGTCCCCGGCTGCGACCAGACGGGGCCCAAAATGCCACCGCTCGAACATGGTTGCATCCGGGAGGCCAGCGGCGGGGAGCATTTGGACGGTCTGGCTCGGAGGGGTGGCGCCGAGGCGGAATTCAAGCAACTGCGCGCGGTCAGTCAAGCCGAGGACGCGCCCGCGGAACTGGAGGACCATCGTGACGAAGGAGGCGGCGCGGGGGAGCCCGTGCTTCGTCCAATTGGACCCGGCGTTGGGGTCCGGGCCGGGGAAGGGGAGGGCGAAGAAGGCGTGCTGGGAGTGGAAGACGAGGATGTGGGACGGCGAGAGGGCGGCGTAGTGGTAGGCGAAGTTCGGGGATGGGAGCGGGAGAGCGCCGCGCTCGGTGCCGGTGAGGGCGTCGACGATGACGAGAAGGTGGCCACGGCGAAGGAGGAGGTGGCCGCGGGAGGCGGAGAGGAGGGCCGTCGCCTCCGCCGGGAGCTCGCGGTAGGGGAGCGGCAGCGCGAGGACTTTAGGGGAGAAGGGGACGAGCTGGCGGGAGGCGCCGGCGAGGAGGAGGAGCGGGGGCAGGCCGGGGCGGAGGAGATCGGCGGCGGAGGCGCGAAGCAGGTGGCGCCAGGGGCGGCAGGTGGCCGCGAAGGCGTAGAGGGAGCGGAGGCAGGGGAGGAGGCGCCGCATCACCTCCGAGAGCGGCAGCTCCGGCAGGCCGCCCCAGTCGCGGATCGCCGCCTCGCCGCCCATCGCCCAGCGGATCGCCCCAGCTCCGGCGGTTTGGTGCGGCCGCTTCGCTGCTCTCGCGTCAACGAGTATAGTGACGCGAGTTGCGACGTGTGGCAAATGCTGGACCAAAATGGTGGTCCCAGCAAATGGGCTCCCAGCGCAGGGCCTCATGGGCTACTGCGGCTGGGATGGTTAGTTTGGGCCATGTTGAGGAAGCCCATACTGTCTGAGAACTAACTGCATTTGCGGGTTCTTCCCCTATGGGCTGTAACCCCGCTGACCGATCCCATTTGACTCCAGCTCCCGGCCCATCGGGACCGAGTCAACAATTTTAAGGAACTCGGGAGCTCACTTCGAGAACCTGAAATCGAGGGGTAGGAGATGCCCGCAGCAGAAGCAAAGGTAATCTCCGCTGTCTTCTTCTTCCTCCTAATTACAGACCCGGCAACCTAATTAAAATCGGGAGCGTGCTTCACATGTACTCACACGCCTCCCCAAGCAGCTGCACTTCGATTCAATCGTGTCTTAATCAGGAGTGCTGCTCGAAGTCGCAACGATCGATGGACAAGGACAGATGGATCGGAGTCTTTGGGTCTCACACACACGACAGATAAGTTTATGTGAAGCTTCATGATCCCTATACGATACTGCTACGTTTCGTTTGGGTCATCATCTGATCTTCTGTTAATTGACGCGTTAGTTGTCCTTGATAATGTTATTTGTCTCTTCAGTTCCTTTGCTGGCGGGGATAAATCTCTACTGTGATAGAGATATCTGTATCATGAATTATTGTTCTCATTCTCCGCAATTTGCCAGCCATATAGACTGAGCATTTTTTGAGTTGTGTTATTCTATGAAACTTGACAACACACTTAACAGATATAAGTGTACATGACAACAGCACGGATACTGTATGGACACGATAGGTGATGCACCCCACTCATTAGTATCACAACTTAATTTTTTATACCCGCCCTACCTACTAGCAAGATAATCTAAATATTCTGTTCGTATAATATATGTAGGAGCTTATAGCTAGTTAGCTACTCCTTATGAAGTACAGTTGCCAATGCTAGCCACCTAGCTAGCTCATCAAAATATAGCGAATTAATTGTCCGATATCAGAAGATCACAAAATACTCCTATGCGCCAAGGGAGATGAGCCATATTCTAAATTACTCCCCAACTGGGTTGCTTATGCATTGTTTGGGACCACTAAGAGTAAACTACAATTGCAAAATAAAAATAAAATAAATGGAGAGTTCAAGCTTCTCAAATTGTATCGAGTGCGACATATTCCCAATTGTTTTTCTAAGTGTCATAATCAGCTAACTAGTCAGGTAATCGATTTGCAAGGTGGCATATTTGTGCATATATATATCACATGACACATCACGACATATTGTTTATAATGCATACATCAGCCATCTATATCTCTGTGGAGATAACTAAATTAGAGTGATGATGGAAGCATATTTGGACTGATACGTAAATAATCTAAGATAATCATAACTTAAATTATAGCGCTTGAGAGGATAAGCATGCATAGCAGGTCAAGTGTGTACAAACAAAATAAGCCTTTTTTTGCATGCTGGCATCTACCCTTTTTGCTTCATATAGATGCCAAAAGTAGCAGTGCTCACTAGGGATGAAAGCGGTTGGGAAACGGTCGGAAGAAGGCTAAACCGTTTTCAGTTTAATATTTTTTTTCTCGGTAGCGAAATCAATAGAGGTATTAGCGGAAACAAATACGGTACCGGTATAACGGGAATATCGAAAATGAAATTACCACGACAGAAATGTGCAATATCCATCGGGAATCGATATTAAATATCGAACACAAACCACATTCTTGTGTTAAGCACAATCGGTATTAAATATTGATATCAAATTTAAATATATTCTTGGTATTTGAACTACCTACAAATGCATCATTAAAAGACACTAGACATTTGAAAAGAGATGTCCAAATTAAAATAGGAAAAAATATAAATATAATATATATTTGGTTGTCTAGACTAATATAAAATGGTAAATATAAGCGGTAATTTCCGGCCCAAAACGGAAATTGTCAGAACGATCGTAGTCTAAAATGGTTCATTTTTGTTTCGACCAAATACTTCCACTTTTGTTTTCATTTTTCCGGTATATCATTTCCAACTACTACGGTCCGAAGAAGTTGGAAACGAGCCTCGGTTATCTGATAAATGCCGTTTTTGCTTTCATCCCTAGTGCTCACTGATTTCTACAAAAAATTATTAGTTTGATTCCAGCCTCGCTAAGGGAATAAAACAAGGTGAATGCATGTGAAGGAATTGAACAAGATGGTTTTAATTGGTTTGATAATTGAAGATGTCACATGACACGAGCACGGATCTGAAAGCATCTAGTACCCATCTGGGCCCGATGACATATTATGCAGTTAACCATGACAACATCTCCTATGTCATCAATTAGAGTAAATCAATTGCCTATGGATCAACTGAGATCCGTCTGCATATAACAAAGCAAAGCCTCAGGCTTCAGAAGCGAGCAACCACTCAACCGTAAAGCTCACTGTACTGTTTCTAAGCCGAGGTGCATGCCGAGGAAGCGCATTGCATGCACATGCAAGGAACAGGTTGACACACGGGTATGACGGTACTAGCAGCTAGCTTAATAATCAATTGCTTGCTCAACAGCAAGTGTCAGATACTAATATATTTGCAAGTACATTTAGCCTTAATTTGCATGTTTCACTACATATATAATATGCCTGGTGGCACATGGCTGGATGCTTCGATTCCTTCCCCTCTTGCTGCTGCACGCTTCTTCTAGGCCCATGCCGTTTTAACTGTGCGTGTCTCACGATCAGAGTCAGAGAGAATCCCAGTGTGATGACTGATCGGACTGACTGATGAGCTAGCGGGAGAACGAGAGAGCAAAAAGGCTAGGGCTTCTTGGCCTCTAATCAAGTTAGCTGGATAGTGAGATATGATGCTAGATTTTGAGGCACATGCGTGAACGTGTGTATGCTCTGTGAGCCTTGTTAGTCATGGCTAGCTAGCTTGGCATGCATTTGGACAAAAAGTAATTATCAGAAATCGTGCCATGATGCAGAGATCGATGGAATCACTTCGCTGCAACCATACACATGTGCAAGTGGTCGCGTTTCTTTAACGGCCTTCCAACACGACGCAATACTGAATTCCACCAGCTAGCTGTAGACACGTGAACATCCTTAAATGAGTTTGTCTTGTCTCTAATCCACACACACACAAAAACTGATCGACGCACTCTACTATTATATATTTCATGGTAACACCAACTTAACTGTTCGATTACATTATTACCCGTTCACGTAAAAGAAGTTTACTCTTGTCCGATCGAAAATGAACCAGCTTGAAACATGTTCTTCTGATCCATCTTGCAGCAGGAAGGAGGGACAGCTCGCAACATCGCAGTACACGCTGGCTGACAGAGCGAGCCAAACGCGGAGATGAATTGATTTGTGAGACCGGTGTGGCCAGGAATTCAGAGATCAGAATCTTTCCTGGAGAGAAGAACACGGAGAAGATATTCTCAAAGATTAGAAATATAAGTTGTCAGTAAACAATATTAAGAAGCATCACCATCGCACAAACATCAAAAGATACGGACGTACACGCACTCGCGTGCCGTCAAATGATCGACTAGTTTTGGCCACGACTAAGTCACCAAGATTCCACGTCACCACCTACTACACATACATGCGCGTGTGCGTGCGCATGGAGTATATACTACGTGGTAGCTAGAGAGCATACTCTGCTGGAGTCAAACTGCTGCTCAAGTAGTAAATCCCGATACGCACAGACATTACCATGGTTTAGCACTTTTAACCGCCCGGCCGAGATGCTTGTCCTCAAATTAACGAAAAAGAAGAAATTTGAAAAGGTTACTTCATCTAGCTTGCAGAGTCAAAAGTAAAACACGAAAAATTCCCTAGCTGGCCTGTAGATTGATCATTAAGCGCTGATCGATCAAGCTAAGCTGGATTTACGAAGAGGGCGGGGTTTGGCACCGGGCCTAGCTTCCTTCTCTGTCTATTTCTGTGACTGGGCATTCCAGCCGATAGGTACAGTTGTGACGTGAGTAAGACGAAGGCGGGCACGTTAGCCGGCAGAGTAGAGCCTCCAATTTAATATCACGAAAGAGATAACAACGAGCTTAGTTTATCGATGCGAAGCCTGTCCTTAGCGCCAAAGACGCCTTCAAACATGGCATCCGGATTCCATGTGCTGTGAACGCGAACCTGCTGCCTGAATGTAATGGCTGGGAACAGTGGCGTAGCTCGAAAGAAATACATTAGTTGGTGGCTTTGCCAATGAACTGAAAACCTCAATTTAGTATTTACGTCTGTTTCAGCCATGGTTACTGGTAGTTTCATTGGTAAAATAAAATGCAGGAAACAAGCCGCGCGATTGCCATTTGCTCAACTTCTTACGCAAAATTGATGATTCAGTGTCACAACGACTAAATAAAGCGCCAGCATTAACATGCTGCCGTGCTTGCGTAATGAGCAAACGCGAAAGTGATGCTTACCCCCAAAAAAAAATATCCTGAGGTAAAACAGGTACCGACAGCCACGTGTACCGGTGCGTAAACTGCAAAAACATAAGCCGCATGGCCATACCAGATGTGGCTTGCACTCTTGGACTTGCTGTCCTCTGGCCAAGGCGGCAGCGGTACGACAAGCGTCCATGGGCTCCTGATCCCAATTTTACCGCGCAGCAACGTCTCCCTTTTTACCTCGCCTCCGTGCTGCCCCGCGCGTGGATCGAGAGCCCTTTGCGCCTCAGGAAAAAGAAGTCAGCGACCATGCATGATATCTTCCACTTTTCCATCAGAGAAGGAGCACTACCACTCCCAGTTCCTCCTCTCCTCCCCCGTCTTTCCCTGCAACAATTTTGTCCGCTTGGAGACACGCTTGCAAATCTCTCTCTCTCTCTCTCTCTCTCTCTCTCTCTCTCTCTCTCTCTCTCTCTCTCTCTCTCTCTCTCTCTCATATGTCCTTGTTAAGAAAAGACAGTTTGATTGTACAGCCCACCGTTCATATCATCCGCTTCCCCTCGCCCTTTCTCACACAGAAACAAACAAGCCCGGATCGAGCTAATTCAGCAGAACGAGCTTCAAGAAACCCTTATTAGCTACCCTCCTCTCCAGGCTCGAGCTGCTTCGCTACCCCTAAATTAGTACGATCTCCGAGTTCTTGCGGATCGCCAGCCAAGAACTCCTCCTGTAGACTAGCCAGAGAGGAGTAGCTAGGTAGCTAGCAAAGGAAATTTCCGGTGGTGCAGTCATGTGCGACTACTTCTCGCAAAGGATGGAGGGCGACCACCACCACCACCAGGCTGGAGACCTCACCGACATCCTCCGCGCCGGCGGCGCCATGCAAGTCGGTCTTGCGGAGCTCCCGTCGACGGCCACCGAGTGGCACCTCCCCGAGCCAGGAACCCTCTTCCCGCCACCGCAGCCGTCGTCGTCAGAAGGCGCCGGGCTGAGCGGCGACGGCGCCGGCTTTGGGGACGCGCTCGCCGGCCTCCCGGACTCCTTCGGCGGCGCCGTCGACTTCTTCGACTTCGAGGCGCCTGTCGGTGTCAGAGGCGGCGGAGGAGGCGCACTGGTGGACAGCGGCGGTGGCGGGGTGCTGCCGAGGGCGATGCAGATGGCGCCGGTGCTGTCGCCGAGAGAGATACGGCCGTACCCGGGGATAATGGGCGGCGACACCGTGAAGCTCGGCGTGCCGACGATGATGCCCGGGCTGGGCGTTGGGCCGCCGTGCGCGTTCGACGCCGTCGCCGGGCTGCAGATGCCGTCGCCGCGTGGTGGCGGGATCAAGCGCAGGTTCGGCACCCTGATCGCTGTCAGATCTACGCAATTCTTGATCAGTGTCATGTGCGAGTGAGCTATGTATGCATGCAGTATTCTTGTGCTAGAGACTAGAGTCACTACTTCCAGATTCGTAATTCAGGGAAAGTGCTGCCAGTCACTTTTCCCGCTCCAAGCTAGTCTTTTCCTCATTTTGCATCTTTCGAGGAAGTTAGGATTAAAAAAAAAGGAACAGCCAATTTTTGTTGCAACAAAAACAGTAAGATCAAATGCTTATATACAGATAGGAACTATACAGATAGGAACTATACAGTAGGTAGCAATCTAGCCAGTATCTACTTGCTGGTTCAAATCTTCTACTTATCCAAGAGAAAAAAAAATGTAGCACTTGGTTAAAAATACAGTATTCATTTTGCACATTTCATCTTAGACCTATTTCTGAGCTTTAACCTACCTTGGAAAAACCTAGTATTTATTTTGCACGAGATGCTTTGAAATGTTTATAAGAATAACAAATGTGGTTGTTCAAAATCAAATCGAGATCGATCATGTATTGATTACTTGTTCTGTGGTTTTGTGTTTGATATGTGCAGGAAAAACCAGGCAAGGAAGGTGGTCTGCATCCCAGCACCTGCAGCACTGGCAGGAGGTAGGACAACTGGGGAGGTTGTTCCTTCTGATCTTTGGGCTTGGAGGAAGTATGGCCAGAAGCCTATCAAAGGATCTCCCTACCCAAGGTATGCTACTAATCTCTCTTCTGTTCCGTCTACGCATTTGGTGCGCAAAAGGAATTGTTAGATCATGTAATCATCATAGCAAGATGCAGTATATTGCTCAAACTCCCATTGATTCCTCTCTTCAATCAGGATGGGAAATCGGCACATGGTTCCCTCTTTTTTTAGTTCCAGTACTATTCTATTTGGTTAGTTATAGAAGTTAGCAAATGACAAGAGACGGCAGCTGATAATATAAAAATTGCAATTGGCAAGTGCCAGAATTAATTGAACACTTCATTCTATGTATCAATTGCATTCGGGCGGTGCAAGAATTTTTAATTTTCTTAGTTACCTGCCCTTTTGAACAGCCTCATGGAAGTTTCCAACATCCAAGATACTACAGTTCAGTAAATGTTGAGTGCATTTTACTCGCAAAAAAAATGTTGTGCATTCAGCAGGATACTTTCTCATATTATTTCCTTATTACAAATAAAACAAGGTGGAACTACTATGTGCGATTGAGGCATTAGCTAGTTTGGTTAAACAAAAATTAGATCAATATGCATTAAAGAATATGCTTGAATGCAATTGGCTAAACCAAAGAGAAGCTGAGTCGAATTTCTTTGTTTTCATTCCCCGGCCCATCTCGTTCAACAATAGGTTGAAACTTTTTCTATAATGGACTAAATAAGTCCTCTAAGTTTCTAGACGTCATGTTGAAGCAATAGTACTGCAGTTTTATTATTAATAAGTATGATACATTTACAAAATTACAACGAATTCTGAAGGTGTATATTTGAAAAGGTTGTAGTTGTATATGTGGACTAGCAGAAGTTTCAAACGTACCAAATACCACAAGGAAGAACTTTACATATAGGATAAATTAAATTCAAGCTGTTATGTGTTGCACTAACAATCACCCTTTATTGTACACCTCATGTATAGTAGAACATAAAATTGAAAACCTGCACTTCTTCATTTGTGATAGAATACACCATGCTTGCCATTGGTTAATATCTGGAATGAAAATGCTGTTCATTGTTCAGAGGATACTACAGATGCAGCAGCTCGAAAGGATGCCCGGCGCGGAAGCAGGTCGAGCGCAGCCGGACAGACCCCAGCATGCTCGTCATCACCTACAACTCGGAGCACAACCACCCGTGGCCGACGCAACGCAACGCGCTCGCCGGTTCAACACGGTCTCACCACGCCAAGAACAACGGCAACAACTCATCAGCTTCCAAGAACAATTCCTCGCCGCAGAACCTGCAGAAGGCAATGGTTAAATCGGAACCGGATCATCAACAAACCGCCGCAGCGGCCGCCACAACAACAACCACAAGCACCAGCAATAGTACTCCTTCGACAACGGCTGTGAAAGAGGAAGAACTGGTAGCGTCAGAAATGGAGAAGGGAATGCAACATGCAACAGATCATGGTACTTCCGTTAGGCTAGATCCCGGTGATCTCATGCAACAGATGTTTAACCAGAGTTACAGGCCGATGATACCGGAGGGCGGCCACCACGACGACTTCTTCTCCGACCTCGCCGAGTTGGAATCGGATCCCATGAGCCTGATCTTCTCCAAGGAGTACATGGAGACCAAGCCAGGTGGGGAGCCTGGAAAGGAGATGGCAGCACCCAGGAGCTTGGCTGATCCATTGTTCAACATGCTGGATTGGGGTGCCCCTACTGCAGTTGCTAATTCTTCAGGGAGCTCACTTGCGCAAGGCGAGAGAGGTTTATGACTTTATTTAGCTCTGGAAACATAAGCATATATGCATATGCAAACGGAATGCACACACCACATTTGATATCTAGGACAATAACCTTAGTTAGAAAAGAAAAAGATGAGGGTCTTTTTGTTTCTCTTTCCCCTCTTATAATTGCTTCTACACTCCCAATGTTCTAGCCAGTAGATCAGTTTGAGATCATTGAGATTTTCATCAAGATGATTTACTACATGTTAACATTTTCTCTACTACTATCTTAGAGAGGTGGGCGAGTGTGTGAATGACTTGTGTACTCTCTCTCTCTCTCTCTCTCTCTCTCTCTCTCTCTCTCTCTCTCGTAAGTCGACGTTCATTGTTATCTAACATAGCATTATATTCGATGTGCTTGGATAAAGGGATAAACGAAAAAAAAATATGCAAACAAGAACTTGAAGATGTGACAGAAAGTTTTGCAACTGTTTTAGGGGAAGTGCACTTCAAGACGTGACCCCAACCCTAGCTCGCGTCCTCTTTCTCTCTCATCACACAGCGCACGTCTGGCTGTGCTGAGAATCTGAAGAGGGAAGGTGGGAGAACAAGTGCTGGTTCCATTGCTTGCACGAGAAGGGCATATGTTGGATCTGCCATGGTACATACTTTTGTCTCCCTGCTGCATGCACTGCTGCAAGGAAAATACATATTTACTGCAACTCTGTTCCTCAGAGCATCTGTTCCTCTCATGCACGGGCGCCACAGAGCCATCCCAAAACGCACCAGCACCTTTGCGCACATATAACGCAAACATTAATTCATGTGTAGCATTCACGTGCGAGACAAGTGTTGGCCAATCTGGATCACACAGTCCATGCAGAACAGCGCACTGGCCATAAACATCAAACATGTGTATACGTACGTGTGTAGTATGTGTTGACGATGTTCAGATGCAAATTAATGTACGTATACACTTACAAGTAGCTGATTGGTTGCAGACTTGTAGTTTGGTTCAGTCCAAATAAACCTGCCGGGCCGGGGTGGTGTAGTAGTACATATGGGCGGCCGACATGAGTTAACACCTTTTCCGATCAGCACATAGTGCGGCACGAGTACATGGGGACACTCCGTTTTGAACACGAACCCCGCCACATTCGATGTGTACCAGTGTCCGCGTACAATGCCATGCATCTCGTAACAGTTGACTTGACCGATCATTCACGAACCTTTCCACAAGTAAAGAAGCGTGTGTCTCTCGGTTCTTTGCATGAGTGTGTGAGCACGCATGCACGTCCAACAATTTCTTGGCCAAAACCGCGTGTTGTTAGCTTCCAATTGTTCATGCCTTCTTGGAGTGAGTGCGCGCGTGCTTATATGCAGACAGGATGCGACATGCCTATATATTCCTTCTCCGAGCACAAATGTGTATATTGCTTACTCTTTTCAGTTAAGCGTGGATATCCCTTACCAGTAAATTCAGTACACTATATCAACCTGTTGAGTTCTAGCCCTATGCTCCTATATCACTGTCAAAGCCGGCGCGCGGGGGCAACAAATCATGGCCGTTCGTAACAGCTCTGATAGGTCGCTATCGCCTTTAAGCCCTGCGGTCAGGTCAAAGAAAAGCCAGTGGACAAGAAAGACCAGTCATATGCCTTTTTCTAGAATCTTTTTTTCCTTCGGCCTGCCCTCTCTTCTCCCTTTTTCCTCTCTCCTCTGAATATCTCGATCGAGTTTAGAGGAAAATAATTGACGGTAGATAGTGCGTCGTGGTCGAGCAATGTGCCCGCAATATATGGAGCTTTAGCTACAAGTACGTACCAAGAATACCGGTACAATGATTGGAAGTCGAACAGTAGATAGATATGTGCGTATCTCTCGAAAAAGAATAATGTATGTGTAGTACTTAAGATCACATGCCAAAGAGACCAGAAATGATCAGCAGTCCGGTACCTGAACCGAAAGATATAATACATACAGCTGATGGGCAGTTCAGATAGAATCTTACTTATCTGTTTCGTGGTGACCACTACTTGATGCGTCTGGCCTGACGGCCTTATGTTTCTCTTCAACCAATTGATGAGACAGCTATACGGTCCAGCACACGTACGGTACCACGAAGAGGACAGCAGTTCTGGTCTGGATACCATAATCACTTGATTTGTGAAAGTAAATTATATAATTGTTGTTGAAAATCTGGGTTCTAGTCACGTTGGTCAAAATGTGCATCGATGTCGATCTCGTCGTGCATCAGCCGCCGGCGCCACCGGCGGGATCCATTCATTGCTCCGCGCACAGTTTCACAAAATGAGGAACGTACGTCGCGCATGCAGCAAAACTCACGAGCCGGCGCGGGCGGGCGGACCGACATGGTGCGAGCGGTCGTTGCCAGCCGCCGAGTAGGGCATCCGAACGCGAGCCGCGCGGGCTGCCGGCTGCTCCGGGTATATCCCTCGTGCCGTCGGTGTCGTATCGCGGCCGGTTCCGCAGCTTCCAAGTCGTGGTATCACACGCTCGATCAACCAACCGATCGAGCCGTCTCGTCCCCGTTCGACCGATCGGGTCCAACAGAGTTATGCGCTCGAGCTAGCGACGGGGCGTGGCTGCCGATCGACTTGCCGGCAGCCGTCGAGGGCAAATCAGCGACGCGGGCACAGGGCGCGGCACGGCGCGAAGGAACTACACGTTCGACCGCACGCAGTCCCGGCAGCAGCCAGCGACGGATCGAGAGCATGTCCGGTCACTGTTGCCAGTTGGAACCCGTCGCCGTTGGTGCCAGGATTGAATGATCTCCCGAGGCAGCCAGCCACCGCGCGCGCTCTGTGGCAATCTAAATGATTGCGGAGCGCCGAATTGGCAGATCCCCTCCTGTTGAAAGAGGATGGCGCACAGTTCGCGGCCAGGGCCGGCCCTGATATTTTGGAGGCCCGGGGCGAGATTAAGCCGAGAGGCCCTTTTTAATAAGCATAAATAATAATTCTTTCCCACAATTTATTACCGAAATTGCACTACATATCTCAGTCATCACAAGAAATTAGCCTCAAATCTCAATTTTTTTGAGCATTTGTGTTTAAACATTAGTAATTGTTTGAGGCAAAAGTCATGTCTTGGTTTGAGGCAAAACAAAATAAAATTTAATGCATGTCCACTTGCAGCTACTTTTTTTTTAAAAAAAAAGACACTTGCAGCTACCTGAGACATCCACACGCAAAAAATGAACCAAAGGGCAACAACAGCTCTTGTAGCAAAAAAAAAAAGTCCAGAAGGAAATAACAGCTCTTACACGGTTACACCACCAGCCACGTGCGCTAAAAACGAATTAGGCCACCAGACACACTATTGCACATATTGATTCACAAATCGGCTCACAGCCGACGATGCAGATAGGCCACCTGTAGATCCGCCAAACAGACGACAGTCACGAAACCAGAGCTCATCAATTCATGATGGTCCTCACTAGTCTGTCGTCTCACAGCGGAGGCCCCTGACTTTTGGAAGCCCGGTGCGGGCGCACCGCTCGCACCGCCTCAGGGCCGGCCCTGTTCGCGGCGCTGCTGCTGGTGTCGGCCGGGAAGTCGAGCGAAGCGAGACCACATGGAGTGATGGAACGGCGGCAACCTTCCCGTTCAGAAGAGGAAAACTTGGGCTATTTTAGGAAGTAAGTACAAGGAACTATGGGCCGACGCATGTGACGTTGGGCCTTGCACCTCTACGGGAAGCCTGCTAAGATGCCTCCCCTCCTCGATGACCGCGTCTATGCCAGTGCAGTGCTGATGAATGATCAGCCAACATTTTCAAACATGTATGATCGACAAAATACATTTTCGAATATGAATCCCACCTGTACATGCGGCCGCGGCGCTTATCAGACGGCCAGTGTTGTTCACCTTTTCCTCGAGATGAGGCAACTGGTCCCACGGTGCATGGTACTTTTTCTTTTTTTTTCTTTCTTCCCTTTGCCCGGTCAAATGAGCTCCAGCTGCGGACAGAAGCTGCTTCTTGCTCATTACTAGCGGGCCATGGAACAGGTCCTTCTCTTCCCCTGAGTCTTTTGCTCGAGTTCCATGGCGCCGCCTACCCACTCTGTGCCGCCTACCCGCTCGGTTCCCTCCCCGTCGTTTCCCCAATCTGCTCCAGCAGCATCCGCGTCGCCTCAAGTCGCGGCCGCCTCCGCCGTCGCTTCGATGGCCGCGCCTACCCAGTCGCCGCCGCTTTCCCGCTCGGGTCCCTCGCCGTCGATTCCACAATCTGCCGCAGCTGGAGCCGCGCACTTGCTTTCTGGATTTGGTCCCTCGTCCTTTTCGATGCAGTTTCCTCACCCTCTGTCCGCTCCAGCACTCCCCGACGCCATGTCCTCCTCCTCTCGCCCTCACTTTGTTTCCCCGTTGCCAGTACACAATGCCTCCTCCGTTCTACTCCCGTCTGGTTTTCCTTTGGTGTATATGCATCCTAATGGTTTCGGTGTCATTCCCCATCCACCAGATCCACGAAATCCATTTTGTATCCAGGCACCTTCTCCCTCGAATGGTGTTTTCCTTCAGCATTCCGAACTCCGCCCTGTTCTCCTCGCACCGAACCCAAAAGTTCATTTCCCAGGTACTCCTAGTCGGGGCACAGAACCTCTTCGTTTAACTCGTGGTAAGTTTACTTTTCAGTCACTTTCCTTGTCAATCACTAATCTGTTAATTCACTTATCTGATGCCCTCTCATTTTGTACCCAGGTACTGCGCCCCTGTTCCAATGCACGGAGAATCAGGGCGGTTCTTTCCAACCATTAGCAAATCCTGGTTAGTACTAACCACTGAATTCGTAGTTACAAATCATGCTATTCTTTGTTTTTTGAGAAGGCATACTCCAATTGTGCTTTATAGTTGTCCTTTTAGATCTGACTTAAACTGAACTGATGCACTTACTAAAGTCTTATGTTATCCTTTTTTTTATCTTTGCTGTAGGAAACTGTGAGTTCCAATCCTTGCTTATGAATACTTTTCAGTTAGTATTTTATTGTCTATGCATTTGGGTTGTCTAGCTCTAGTGCAGTCGTGCTTTATATTGAGTGACTTTTTTATTATTCTCTATCCACAAACTGATGCACACTTTCATTTTTTATCCAGCGAATGCAGCCTGCCAAGCAATGCAGCATCAGTTCAGTTCCTCACAACCATTAGCAACTCCTGGTTAGTACTTCCCAGTGAGGGCCTAATTACAATGGAAGCAGTTCTTTGTTTTTTGACAAGCCATAGCCCAATTGTCCTTTTTTGATCTTTGCTGTAGGAAATTGTTCGTTCCAATCCTTGCTTATGAATGTCTCAGCAAATGCATATTGTTCCATGCAATCTAATCAGTCAGAGGCAAGGGTAACTAATCAAGCCAAAGCGTTGAACACCAAGACAATTTGTGATGGAACTCCTCCAGTTGGGCTGGTATCTGCTTCAGCTGTTGAGTGTGCCGGTACCAAACATAATTTGAGTGGAGGCGAGGCTCCATTCAAGATAAACAGGCAGACTGATGGCAGCTATGTCTCAGGAAGCGGTACTGAAACCAGCCAACTGAATGATTATGGTTCACGAAGATCAGAGCGGGGACCATTGCATGTTTGTGGAGACACTGCAAGTGGCGTGAGGACATCCCAGCTGTCAGATAGTGCCACAGATAATGAGTATGAAGACTCTGATGATGAAGTTCAATTTGTGCCAAATGAAGAAGAAGAGTTGCGGCGAATGGGTATGTTGGAAGATCAGCCACCGTACCAGGGTGATGATGAATATGAATCTGATACAGACACATGCCCACCATCTGACCAAGATAATCATTATGGTGCTCCTCCCGATTTGGTTCTTGATAGTTCAGACGAATCAGATGATGACGAAGAGGTTCAGAATAAGAACCTGGGAGTGGTTCAGAATCACAATACACAGGCGGCCGATGTGTCCTCTCCTACTGAAAAGTTGCAATTCGAGATCGAGCCATCTGTATTGGGGGACTGTGGCTGCAGTTCAGGGAAAAAGATGTACAAGAGAAGGTATCTCATATGCAAATGTTTCTATCGACGTTGTTTTCGTAGCTATAGGATTCAGATTACTCTTTTCTCAGTCTTGCATACCACCCGAACAGATCTACAACAATTAAAACCAATATTATGTACAATAATACATCAATAAAATAAATTATGCATTAAACTGATGCTGTGAGGCTGCTCCCATGTTCAAAGTGTCTTGAATTAATCTTTTCAGTTCATTGTTAATACTTAAATGCTTCGAATAAATTCCTATAGAATTATCCTACCTTCACTTGATGCTACAGCAATTTGTTACCCTTGGCTCTCACTGATTAGATTGCATGGAACAATATGCATTTGCTTTGACATTCATAAGCAAGGATTAATGCTTACAGAACTTATACTACCTGGATATTTTTAGTGCTACAGAAAGTGTACTACATGGATATTTTTAGTGCTACAGAAAGTGTACTGCCTCACTCTATTTCTTTGCTGTAGGAAACGGGTTCGAAAGGGTACCGTTCGTCCTGATTGTAGAGCTCCTAGAGGAATGGGTTCAATTGAGATTGCAATGCGAAACGCTGGTAATCGCACTACAGAATACATTTTTGAGCCAGTGCTTGGTCTGGTTTTTGATTGTAGAGCTGAGGCTTACCAATTCTACAACCTTTATTCTTGGGAGGTTGGTTTTGGTATTCGTTTCGGCAATAGTTCTGAAAACAGAAAAAATGGCTATCGTTATATGCAAGAACTTGTTTGTGAGAAACAAGTAAGCTTTTACATATTCTATTTCAATTTTGGACGTTGAAATGACTCTGGATTCTGCATTAGTAACAGATACCTTTGTTCTCTTGCCTTGTGAAACAGGGTTTTGACTCTCGTTGCACGAAGAGTTCGAAGCGTGATGGTTGCAAAGCAATGATTCGGTTGCATAGGACTGAGGACTATGGCTGGTATGTAAGCAAGCATGTCGTAGAGCATAATCACCCCCTGTCTGTTTCGTGTGGCGAGAAGCGAGAATGGAACTCACACAGCAAGATCGAACAGTGCACTAAGGACATGATATTGTACCTTAGAGAGAACAATGTAACCCTCAGTAGGGTTCATTGTATAATGGGAAGCTTGTTTGGCAGTATGGAAGACATTCCCTTCAACCAAAAGACACTAAGGGCTGTATGTAAACAGATTGCAACTGATCAAAGGGATGATGATGTGACGAAGACGTTGCGCATTTTCAGGAAGATGCGCCAAGAAGATCCTGGGTTTCAGTTTTCTGTGGACACTGATGACAACAACAAGATCAAGACTCTAATCTGGGTATGTGGTCGGAGCAGGAGCCAATGGAATTATTTTGGTGATGTTGTCACATTTGACACTACGTACTGCACCAATCTTTATAAAATGCCTTTTGGCATGTTTGTTGGCGTGAACAACCACTTCCAAAGTGTCCTCTTTGCTGGTGTCCTGATGCGAGATGAAACTGCAAAGAGCTTCAAGTGGGTTTTCAATGAGTTCCTGACCTTGATGGGTGGCAAGGCACCTCTTACAATACTTACTGGTAAGCTCAGATCTCTTCATTAATTTGTTACTAGGGGTACAGCTGTCCAGAACATATTGGAAGTGGTTCGATAGTTACTTTGTTTGATGCTTTATTGTACATAACCTGGATTTTGGTTTGTAGATCAATGCAAGGCAATGGCCAAGGCACTCAGATCAGTAATGCCTAACACTACGCATTTGTGGTGTAAGTGGCATGTCTTGAAGGGAGCACCTCAAGAGCTGGGACCAATATACCGTGTTAACTCGCCATTCCGTCGTGATTTTCATTACCTTGTTAATGAGATGTTAACAGAAGATGAGTTTGACAATGCTTGGACTGATCTCTTAGACCGTTACAACCTTCATGGTCATCCATTCATGGAGAAGACATACAACAAGAGGAAGATGTGGGCTAATCCTTGGTCGAAAAATGTATTCTGTGCACGCATGACTAGCACTCAGAGGTCAGAAAGTGCAAATAGCTTTTTGAAAAAAGTGGTCCCAAGGAACTCTTCAATGAATCGTTTTGTTGAGCAATACCGCAAACTTCTTTTTATGAGGACTGCTGCTGAGCACACTGCTGAGCACACCACAAAACAGGTCAGTTGTGTGGAATCTGTTGTTTCCTGAATCATAATTTTGTGAATACAGTGTACGATGTCTAATCATCAAAACCTTTCTGATGGTGCAGTTTCATTGGAGAGGGAAAAGAATCTATGCAGTTGAGCGCCATGCATTCTCTTTGTACACAAAGAGCGCATTCATGTTATTCAGTGCAGAAGTAGACAAGGCTGCACAATATGTAGTGCACGGTGGAAATGGACAGTTCCAGGTGGTGCATATCAATGAGAAGATAAGGAAACATTGGGCCCGTGGAACTTTCCAAGTTTCTGTAATTGATGGTGGTGAGAAGTATAATTGTCAGTGTGGTCTTTACAATCACTTTGGAATACTTTGCTGTCATGCTATTAAGGTCAGTTTTTCCTCATCAGTTGAACTTACAATTGTTGCAGCTTTCACAATACACTCTTTGCTTGGATATATCTAACTGTAATCGCTTTTTTGGCAGGTGATGATACACAATGGTGTCTCCAAGATCCCTGAAGCACATATCATGAAACGTTGGACACGCAATGCGCGTGACATTGACTATCCGGATGTCGCTGTTAGAGCTAATAATGATCCAGAAATCCGTGAAATTGTCTCACGGAATTTGAAGCTTACAAATCAGGAGATTGAAAGACTTTTAGAGTGGAGGTCAAAGCAACCTGGATACTGCGAAGGCACCACTGTTAAGAACGTTGATGAGTTGGATCTGACCGTTACATCAAATTCCGACGAAGCTCCCGGCAATACATATGGAGCTTCAGGATCTAGTGCGTACATGAGTGACTCTGATATTGAAAGTATCCTTGCACCAGATGTGCAACGTCCGAAAGGTCGTCCAAAAGCCAACCGTTACAAGTCTGGAGCTGAACTGAATTGCAAGAAGAAGAAAAGGAGAAACCAGTCCACAGCAAGAGTTGTTTTGGAACTATCTCATTTCAAGAATGCAACAACATCCAAGAAACGTGGTAATGCAGCCTCAAGGAGGTCAAATGTGAACAAATGATCGACCCTTCTAACTTAATTACGGAGTGAGTCAATTACTGATTGACTCTGCACTGGACAGTATCTTATTATTCGCTTTTCCTGTTGAGGAAAAACAGGCAACTTATTATTCTCAAACAATGGACTGTATCTTAATTGACTTGTTGAATAGCATGATTCGGAACAAATTAATTTAGTACCCATGCCTTTGGGGTTCTGATGATGTACTAATCTCTTGGACGTGTACTTCTGGTTTTCGTATCTGTTAGTCAGAGTCGAATATGTTTCATTAAGCCAGTGTGAACTCGCATTCTAAAGTGCTTCTGGTTTTCGTACTTGGGGAAGGGAGTGTAACTCTTCTTAACATAAACCATCTGCATTCTATTATGTCCTGTACATTTCAGTTCTCTATTAGTCGTTCAAATGTTCACATCATCCGAACAGGTGGTGTGGAAAATGCAGTGCATAAAAACAAGCAGTGAACCGTCCATCAGCCTCCTCTATCATACTATCCTACAGCCATAGGTGCACTGTACAATGGCGCAGAACACGCTCTGCCCAGCGACGTGCGTCCGTTGCTAGTCAACAGCTACGGTAGTGTAGCTGACATACACCCCTTAATAGCAACTCCATGCCACTTGCTGAGCAGCTCCTGCGGCCATTATTCCCTTGCTCTCTCCTGCAGCTCCTCCTGTCATTACTACCTTGCTCCCACCTCCATCGACCAAACTAGCTGCTCCCCATGGCCAGTGCTTCGTTCTCTGCATCCGGATCTGCTGGTGCCGCCCTTCCCCTTGTTGCTTGCCCTTTCTGCGGCAAGATGCTTGTTACTCGTGTTTGCAGGAATGGACCAAACACCGGACGGAGGTTCTACAAGTGCACCAGGATGGAACATGTAAGCATTTTTTTTTTGCGAGACAGAACATGTAAGCATTAACTGTCGTATTCTTCGAAACTCATCTGCATATACTAGATTAATTTCTTTCCTTTTGTACAGACACCACAAGCTTGTACTTTCTACAAGTTTGATGACGACTACGAAGAGTGGTTGCGGTCGCTTGGCTGGCAAGGTGGAGGGATGGGCGGAGACGAAGCAGCTTCGTTGGAACCGAAGGCAGATTTGAAAAGAGCTGTTAATGATTTGAAAATGACGCTTAACCAAGTAAGAACAGAGGTTGCTACGAACCAAGGTCTGATCAAAGCTGATGCGATGATGATTAGCAGGATGTTTTCCCTTCTTGTGTTTAACATTCTTGTAACCATTGTCCTAGCACTCCTAGTGTGGAACAACTAGCTGATGTGCAAGGCAGCTAGTTCTTGTTCTAGTATCTAGCATTATCTAGTAATGTTCTGCTGCCTCCTAGTGTGGAGTCTTGTTCTTGTATGCTAGATCAATGGTACCTATTAAGAAGAATCCTTGCAATGAGTATTTTAGCTGATATTGGAGCCCTATCTATTATTAAAGCCTGAACATAATATGACCTTACGGTACCCAATGTCAGACGAACATATTAAGGATCATGCTTAAGGCGCAGGTAGTTTCCACTGCACCTTTAAAAGGGATTCTTACAGTTCTCAAATCCCCAGATCTACAAAAGAGATGCAATTCCAAGTTCAATTGCATCTTGCAAAATCAACCGGCTGCTTGCGCACCAACAGATTACTAGTTTTGATGAAGTTTGTGCTTCCAAAATATTACAATGCGGCCCAATAATAAAGCTAAAAGGCCCTACGTCGAATGCGCTTGCTGACATCCAACTCGTTCTGCAGATCCTCAGGCAAGTATCCTTCATTACCTCTCATTGTCAACACAAAGAACAACAATTCAGACCTGGGCTCAGAAAGGTTCACCTACATTTAAAAATAATAAGGGCATGTGTTAGTAAGTGGTGCCAATTTGGAAATCTTGTACTCGTTTTGGATATCACTTACTTCAGACAAGTCTCGAAGTGGCCAGCTCAAAGCTTCACCATTAAATGATCTTGCATAATGAGTCATGTACAGCCCTGAATTAGCACTGATACAACCAAAAGAAATAGGACAATTAGATAAGGAGCATAATTGATCTATTACTAATTCTACCACTGGAACTAGCACTATTATGAGTACTACTTACAGCCTGCAACGTGGGCTCAGATGTGTTGGGTATCTTCTCACCCAATCCTCACTTTCAACATTCCAACCAATAAAAAACTTGTTGATACATTGCATCAGTGCAGTGTGTAATGTATCAACATAATCTGCATGTTGATACTCTGCCTTAATTGAGCTTGATTTCATCAGCATAGGATCTAAGACACTAATGGTCTTCTCCTGGAAGTTCCAGAAATAACAACTCCATTTCCCTCCAACAAACACTGGCACAACAAACTGGATGCAAGTAGGAAAGAATATAGGTCAGATAAAAAAAGAATGAAAATTATGTTCCTAAAATTAGTATGTAATGCAGCTTGAAAGGATACCATGTACTTACCATTGTACAATCTGCAATGTTGTATTTGATATGGTCACCAATGAACTCTGCCCGGATTGCTTCCAAACCAAGGTATTCTTCACCAGTTAGGACTGCCTTCTACAGAATACAAATGGAAAGTATTACTTAGCTGAATCTAGCACTGTACTTAATAATATAGGCTAATCTATAAGGATTACTTACAGCAAAACTTGCAGGCAGAAAGTGCCTCCATTGCCAGTGCTTCTCCTCAGGATCATTCAACATATGCTCGTTGTTCAAATCATACATCCAAGCATCAAGGTAATTATAGGACCTCATTATTGCATCACACACACTGACAGTGAAGGCACCATTTAAAGTGAAAGCTGCTTTTATCTCAAAACCAGTTAACGTTAAAGGCGTTGGTTCTTTATGATGATACCAGTTCCTGTCCAAGTTTTAGTAAATTAGATTAAATGGTGCCATGAACATCATTCAAGTTAAAAAGTTTATCGCATAAATATGACCTTTGCAAATCAGCAATAGTGGCTCTGCCTTCATTAATATAATTGTAAACAAGCATCCTTTTCGGACGAAGGACACCAGGATGGTGATATAGTAGATCGAATGGAGACTCGTCAAAGTTGGAGTGTGTCTGGATCTCTTTCTTCAAACCAACTGCAGGTACAAAAAAGGTATCAGGGTAGTTTGCCTTGGTCTAGTGCCATATATAACGATTAGGTTACTATATCATTCACCTTTCCTCTTTCTTGAACTGCCTGTGTTGTTAACTGCATTGCTTACAATAGCTCCCGGGGACAGGAGGAGAACTTCAGAGGCTGCAAAAGGACCTTGATCAAACTAGCAATCAACATGAGACAAGGCTTAGATAATGTAAATTCGTTTTTACTATTACCTAATTCTCTGCTGGTTGAAGACTCGCATGGTTCAGCTGTTGGTGTATACCCTGGGTACAGGCAATTGTAGTTCAACTTGATCGACATGGCACAATCTGAGCCTAGCTTGTGCAAGGCTTCAGCAAGACCAGCAGCAGAATTGCTTCGTAAGATACGGTGCAGCTCCTCCTTCATTTCAACCAAGGAGTGTCAAACAAATAGTTTCATACATTATTGCAAGTAGATGCACTTTTTGTTTCAAAATGCTAAGCTACGTACATACCGTTGTTTTCTCAGTATTGGTACTGCCATTTCCCCACTCTTCGATCATTTTTGCATCCCATCCTCGTGTGTAGCACACTTCATTTGAGCTACGAAACTATAAATGTAAAAAAAGTTCAGCAAGTAGCTAACTAGTTGTTTAACTGAATCACATTGACAATTTGGTAAATGGGCCTTTCTTAGTAACTGGTCCAATTTGAGATTTTCATGTACCTTGTTTTTCCCGTACTCTACAAGCGTTGTTGCATGCTGTTCTTTCCTATCTGCATCCAGCATTTTACCAATCATCTCTGCAGTGAAAACACAGGCTCTAGGCAAGTCCATGTGTAATGCTTTCAGGCTCCCAATCTCAAGGTTGTCAAGATAAAACACCTGCATTCAGAAATGCAGTTTTATTTATCAGAACAAAAGTGTATCAAAAAAGAATGCTGAGCACAAGAGTTTTGCTACAATATCTTACTTGCAAAAGGAAAAGACAACCATACAACTTGAAATCCTGGGAACCATTGTTTGTCTTCCTCTGAATCTCCTTTGCTGCATGCTGGATAACACTAAGAACATAACCAGCCCAGTTCAGTTGACCAATTTTTTCTGGATCAGTGAAATTCCGCAGAAGCCATATTGGGAACCACATTTTTGAGTTGTACACACCAAAGAAACAGCCCATGCTGAATAGTACTACTGCAATCTTGAAGGAGACCTTATCATTCTCAGACATGCTGTCACCATAGTCTCTTGTAATCACACTTTCCAGATAATCAAGGGTGAAACTAGCATTATCATCATTCTGGAAAAGCAAGGCACGCACAGCACTAACTATACCACTGTCAAACTTTGGAGCACATCCTACTGGACCTCTAATCTGGTTATCATCTATGACTTGCTCACCAATGAAAGGTATCCCAAGAACCAAATGTACATCAGCATCCTTCAAAGCTATACTCTGCCCAGATGCTGTGCGCAAGCTCATGGTTGTTATGTCAAGGTTCTTTAACAACCAATATGAAAAGTTGTCATCTAGTTTCACATTGCAAGGCAGTTTTAAAAGTCCCTCAAATCCTATTGCTCTGACCAAACTTTTCTTTCTATCATCCAAACCCTTGAAAACAGATGCCACTCTCTCGAGCAAGCAAAACGACTCCAACTTTACTGACCCGTTAGAGATTTCTGAACTCTGCTTGTCTCCTGCTAGTGGCAGGACTGTCACATCCATGTTCTTCTTCTCCTGGTCGGCAAAGCGGCTCCTACCATGAACCATTTTGCCGCCCTTCCCTGCAGGTAACAAAGTGCATGTGAGCCCCGAAGAACAATTTGGATCAATCATGTATTCCAAGGTAGAGAGCTCGAACTGAGAGTGATGAAGAACATACCAGGTTCTTTCTCCTGCGCAGCTCCTGCTCCTTCTTCCATGCGCAGAAAAACTGCTTGCAGCCTCTAAATGCTTTCCTGGTGTGAATGAAAATGCAGTGCCTTTTGCCTACTCTGCCTTCCCAGCTGCTACACTCTGGCTGCGTTGCACGTTTTGCGCATTCAATGTGCACCACCTAGCTGAGATATGAGCTTGGCACAGTGAAGCCGCCCTTCACTGTAAGTAGACTGTAAGTAGTACTGTTAAGCACCTGTTAAGCTTCTTGGTCTTGGTGTAGCAAAAGGTACAACCACTTCAGCAATTGTCACTGACCATCATTTTGACCGATCAGCAAAGCAAGTGTAAGAAAAAGATTTCATTTTTGTAACAAGCGAATGCTAGGTGAACACATTTTTCTAACTGAATCATAAGAAGTCACGATAACATTGGTTTACTGATAACGATAGCTTAAATAACTACTCAACAGGACAAATTGCTTGTCTCCATAGTGACAAGCACTCGACATTAGCTTGTCTCCATAGTCTCCATAGTGACAAGCACTCCACATTAGCTAGTACTGCTACTACTGGAACATTAATTAACCGAACTGATACAGTGGTAGTTGCTAGTTTCGGTCAGTAAGTGCATCTGACCAATACATCACTAGGATTGACAACTAAGCACTCCACATTAGCTAGTACCGCTACTCTTCTGATGCAAAACGAGCGACCCTTTCTTCTTCATCCTCCACGAACAGGCGCCTACGCTTCAAGTTCCTCGGTTCGTCTGCTGCCCCACCATGGTATGGGCTGTCAGCCTCAAGTGATCGCAATGCAGCTTCATCTGCCTGGTCGTGCACTGCGTCTGGCACTGGGAGAACACCATCAAGAGCAGGAGCTTCCTCTGGTCCCTCTGATTCATCATGTTCTTCCTGCAACAAAAACAGAGGCCAGATTTGCCTAGAGTTATTTGAAGACAAAGCAAATTTGAAGGAAACGGTTACGATATCTGATACCTCCTGTGGCCTGTATGCACTAGTAACCTCGTCCTCCTCACCTGCGATCGACACTGCAACACTCAACTCGTCGTCAGCTTCGTATCCATCTTGAGAGTCAGGAACCTGTTGCAGACAAGGCAAGGAGATGAGCAGTGGAAAGATAGAGCATAAGAACAGAAAAGTGATTTGTTTTCAGACAGAAAAGACATGCACATAAAGCTGTACGAATGTCTTACTACTTCAGTTGCAAACAACAGGCCAAGGTCAAATGAAACACACGACTCCGCCGAAACAACGTCGCTCATCTTGGCCACTTTTCTGTAGTTAAAAGCTTGTTTGTGTTTTACTCTGTTCTTGCAAAACTGCAGTATATATAGAAGAGCATGCTAGCCGTGTGCCTCCTTTCCCTCTCACAGCATGGATTCAAATTTTTGAAATCCCATAAACCATGGGTTCACAGCTCAGTGCCATTACAAGCTACAGTGCGCTACAAGCATGTAGACTACTTCGATTCAATGCTATTGGGAGTGGGAAAAGGTGCAATAACACCACTTTGTTAAGACCAAGAAGCTTAACAGCTGCTTAACAGTACTACTTACAGTGAAGGGCAAGGTGCAATAACTCGTTGCTACGCAGCACATTTCATGCCTCTATATGCATCTGAATTGTGGCAATAATACCAGAACTTTTCTGCTACTTTGAAGATTAGAGGTAGAAGATTTTATGCATCAAGTATCAGAATACGGTGGTGCCACAACGAATCATTCTTAGTCATGCTCGTGGCAGAGTGCTAAATGGTTTGCAAAATACAATACAGCCAGGAACTAGTGCTCCAGGCACACTAAAATATCGTGCGCAAAATAGTCTAGGTCATACAATACAGCCAGCAACTAGTGCTCCAGGCACACTAAAGCATGGTCTGCAAGATACAATATAAAGTTACTAGTCTATGTCATAAACCACATTCTTGACTGCCTTTTCCAGATCAAGTTTGATTGGTATCTTCTTCAGCTGATTGCCCTTCATGGCCAACATTTCTGCCAACCAAACCATCTTGAACTTCTCATAACTATCCTGTAAAATTGTAATTTTTAATTGAGATCTTCATATATGTACAAATGCGTGACTAGTAACTTGCCAAACTAGTACCTTTTTGAAGTTGCGGAATCCCTCGCCATCGAACTCCTTGATGGCTAGCAGTGTTGCAAAGCAACTTTCATTGCTGTTGGGAATTTCATGAAGCTTAGCAGCACACACAACAGAATAAGGTGAAAGAATCAATTACTGACAGTTATTAGTGCTTACCATGTTATATCAGTAACCGATGGGGTAACATACTCCGTGCGCCACTTTTTCAATTCTACTTCCCACTTGTCGAAGAACAACTGAATGCATTTTGACAAATCTTCTTCTATCTTGTCAACTATACCTTGATGTTTCTTCCCAAAGAATTCAGCTTCCTCCATCTTGTAGAATGGATCAAACACATGTATGATCTTTTTCTTGAAATCCCAGAAATAACAACACCAATCCTTAAGCACTTGCACAGGTACCACAATCTGCATTAGCAATTAAAAGTGTTTGTTTTTATCAGAAGAAATGGTGTAATTTACCATATAGAGTTCTATTCTTAGTACCATACCATGCGGCAACGATGTATCATGTAATTGATATTGGTCCCAAAAAACTGATCTCTGACAGACTTCATTCCACAAGGATTCTCATTAGCTTGAGACAATACCTGATAAACAAGTTATCGTTAGATAACAGAATTGTTCATTCACCAGGCTGGGCAAGAAGAAATCAAGTTTGAAGGGATTACCGAGAAGTCTGACTCCAGGATATGGCGCCAACGCTTATCATTTTTGCCATTGTACATTTCATCCTCCAATTGAACCAACCGCCGCAATCCCAGGTCAAACAGTTCATAACTCATCGGCTCCTTTCCTGAAAATGTATTTGCAATATCTTTCCCACTTACTTCAAGATACCTTGGTATCCTATGAGCTATCCAAGTCCTACATAATATTCAGTTCAGAACATGAGAAAAAAAACTACACATTGTTATTACGCCCACAACATATGTACCTAAATAAATCATAAATCAAAACACAGTACACTATATGCAACAGGCACTTAATGAAAACTAGATTATTTTGCAGACACTGTGCTTTCAAGCTCAACAGGCACTATATGCAACAGGCACTTAACTAAAAAATTAATCAAATTTATATTTGATACAACGCGAATGCAGATTTGTATACCTTTCAAGCTCATCTTTGGTACATTTCAGGAGATCCTGATTTATAGCTACTGCTCTCTCCAGCGAGCACAATGCATAATCCAACCCATAAAACCAAGGTGACTTTGTTAGCTTATATTGACCAACCACATGTCTTGTAATTGGTGACTCAGTGACCTCCTGATCGTAGGGCTTCAAGTTCAAGTTGACCTCTTCTTCTGTTAATAAAACCCTCCCCATTATCTCACAACCAGCGAGTATTTTACTCATTGAACTAGGAGAAACTGTTGAACTTCCAAGACGATTGTCTGGTGTTGACCATTTGTTTTCAAAAGAACTTCTCCGAGCACTTATTGGTGTGCCCATGACCTGGTATTCTAGTGCCTCTTTGACCTGCCCTTCATTTGTCTTGCAACTCTGTTCTGGTTCAGTGCTGTTTACTTGATTTTGACCAGTAACCATCAAACTCTCAGTCCCTCCCACTTCCTTGTCCTTGTCATCTATCCCAAGATCAAAAGTTGGTGCATCAATCCAACCTGAAAGAAATTAAATACCCAGTTACCTACAACAAATACTCTAACCAATAATTGGTAAAATTGGGGCATAGAATTTCATTTACCTTGTTCTGCCATGTTTTTCTGCTGCTTGTTAAGCCTACCAGTCAAGATACTTGTATCTGCTTGCATTTCTTGCTGCTGATAATGGAATGTACCACCAGGCAGTATTGTTTCCGGTGTTGTGTAACTTCTTGGTGCTGTACTAGTACTTCGCCCTGTCACCATTCGTGTTTTCCTTCTCAGAACGTACCCTACACAATTTAGCAGTGCTGTTTAGCTGCACAGACAAAACTTTTGCAATCTAACCACAATTGTTCTAAAATACCACAAGTACTATTACCTTCATCTGCTGATTCATAACCCCGGATTGACGTGCTCTGAATTCTATCATTGGATCTCTTGCTTCCAACACGAGCTGGGACTTCAACGGCACGTCCATTTGAACTACCGACAGGGGGATTCATAGTCTTCGATGAGAGCAGTAGCAATTCCAGAAGCACTAAGTTTTCCTTCATTATACTTGTTTTCAGTGTTTCGAAGTGCGTTTGGCACCTTGTGCTGTAGACCTTTATAGCCTCCAACTGTGTATGATTGAGCTGCAATTTAAAAGAGTATTTAATTTAACCTTGCATAAACTACTAGACATACTGATCCACAAGCACATTTCAATTACCGGGGCATCGAAGTTATCCTTGATGAACTTTGCTATCTCCACGTTGAATGACACCATCGTTTGCACACCAGCAAAATCAACATTTGCACTTGTAGTGCTTTGGTCTACAGTATGCCTCTTCAGCAAATAATTCAATCATTAGTATACACAACAAATCATTCATCGTGCCGGACCAGAAACTAAAAAAATGCAAATGGTGGAGCTGTTATCATTACCACATTAGTACCCCATGTTTTTTTCTTCGAACCTCCACTTGAATTTGCCTGATCAGCCTCTATCATAATCCGCAGCAAATCACAGTTGTAAGCCTTTATCCTAGGCGAAAGGTGCCTTGATCGATCGATACCTTGAACTCTAATGGAGTCCAGGTACAACACCTTGCAAGAAACATAAAGTAACATTAGCGAAACAGATTTGCAGATGTTGTGTACAACAAAAAAAAAAAAAAAACTATGCTTCTAGCTACCACCTGCAGGAATATGGAGCAACCGGTGATATTTGACACCTTCTTCTTTATCTTCATATCAGTTTGCACCTTTTTGGCAGACTCCATCAGGTTTTCCAAAACATACTCTCCCCAATTATATTTATCAATCTCGTCCGGGTTTTGTAGTGCTCCCCAGAAACTACTGTTCCCAACATTGTTTTTTGTGGTCGGTGCTAGAAGGTGACCAACTACAAAAACCACAAATGCTGCTTTGAAGTGGTCACAATCTTTTTTTGACATTCCTGATTCATATGTCTTGGTTACAATCCTGCCAGCTGCTAGCAAACAGTTCTTCTCTTCTGCTTCAGCACCTATGATTTCATTCATAAATTTCCTTCGACTCTTCTGATCATCTACCGGAAGAGATGTAACTTTCCTACCACCACATGGAATTCCAAGAATACGCTTGACATCCATGTCGACCATATCAACCACCTCTTCACCATCAACCACAATTGTCCTTGTATCAGTTTCTAGATTACTTAGCAACCAAACGGTGAATGCACGATTCACTTTGTTAATTTGGGGCATCTCTAAAATTCCATCAAACCCAATAGATTTCACCAAGTTTCTCTTTGTCTCATCGAATTTTGAAACTGCTCCAACAACATACTTAACTGAGCTACGAGTTGATGCACGTGAAGCCTCCATCAGCCCTTCCATCCTATTTGACCTCATGGTTTCAGCAGATCCTGGTTCCATCTCGTCTGCAGATTGTTCTTGTTCCTCATCCTCTTCTTCTTCTTCCCCAGCTGATGACTCTGAGTACTCTTCAGAATCATCCATCACCATCTTGTCACTGGAGCAAATAAGAGATCCAGCTAGATTATCATCCAGTAATGTAGTACAAAGTTATTTAGAAAATCTACAGATAGCTTCCTGAGGAGTAGAACATGGTAAGGAACAATTTAGTTTACTACAGAGCAGGAATAAATATTTTAACAGATTAAATGGTGCACCATCTTACTACAACCAGGACCATTTGACTAGAAGCATAGTTTTTTTATGAATGAAGCAAGACATAACTAATAGTTAAATGGAATGGTACTTGTACTTGTTCCTACCAGATCGAACCAGATCGAATGAACTAATAATGAAGAGATGCAACCAACCTGCGCAATCCTTTCGATGCATCGGACTCCATGGAGAAAGTTGCTCCGCCACAACAAAGAACAGCTTCAGCTTTCGCACAATGAAGCAAAAGATGGAGGAAGATGAAGAGAGTTGGTGGTGAAGTTGGAGATGATGCAGTAAATGTAGTTGCTACCCATCTGCAGAGAGGTGCACTCTCATATTTTGGAGGCATGGTTGCTCTCCATCGCACAGCTACGAAACAGTGATGGAGGCATGGTCTGTCAAATCAAGTGGGGTCCACTAGAACTGCACAACACGTCTCTGCTGCTTCTTGGGAATGAATGATTGTATTTTCTTGCGTATATTAGTAGCAACCAATACCACTTCATATCACTATTGCAGAAAAGTTTTTCTAGTAATAAAATCAAAACCTTTTTGCTAAGTATGTTAACGAGGTTGGATTTTAAGTAACTACGCAGAACCTAACTTTAGTGTATTTGACAACGCAACACACCACAAACCACATCACAAACAAACAGAACTGAATATTAGATAGATAAGTTCCATGCCATGACATACAACTAAACCAGAATGTTCACATCCCTAGCTAATACGAATTTAAGTTTGGCACGCATCACTAGCTAACATAAATCCATGATGCTATAGCATCTTAAGTACATAATGGTCACCCATATATGGTGTTAGGGCACTGGATTGCAGTTGCAAGGTAATAAATCAAACAATCCAGATGCAGTCTTGATATTTAGTTACCATCAGAAATCTTCCTTGGGTAGTAGTTCTTTTCAAGCTCCTTAATCTTCGCAGCCTGTGCCAAATAATCCTTCACTGACTGAGAACAAGCCTTTTCAAATGTCTTGGTTGATGCATCAAGCTTCTTCATCTCATACTCAGTCATCTGCCCTTCCTTGCTGAACTTGTAGTCACAGATGTAATACTTGCATATTTCAGCAATGCAAGTATTCAGATCCTTCCATGCTTTAAGGATATTACCAGCCGTCACATGGTAGCTCTCAAGCAGATTGATCAGCAACTCAGAACTTTTCTTTGCATTAACCCGTTCATAGTAGTTCAGATCAATAGGCGTCACCTTCAGTGTGTTTTCGAAGAACTTCAAACACTCAAATGCAGCTTTGTCTTCTGCATCACGTGCATCAGAAGATGAGATACCAGAGAAACTTATCATTCCACCACAGTTTGCATGCTGTATGTCTGCAACATTCAAAGTCACAGTTCCAATGTAACGTTCATCTTCAGCATAATGACTTCCATAAGTAGCTTCAGCCATCCCAAAATAGCTTAACAAATAACTCAGAACACATTTTTCTGATACCTTTCCGTCCTCGTAGTAACCCTGTAAAACAATGTTCCACTTGTTACTTTTCAAGACAATAACTAACTAATAGAACAAATTAATGTTGAACTCCAATTCAACCTAGAAGACTAATTTTTGTTTACCTTGATCCTCCACTGGCTGACAATGTTGTTTGACTCCTCATGGTACCTCTCATGAACCTCCAGTTCATCATCAATTTCGGACTTAACCTGCTTGTACTTGACCATCAGTGCCTCAGTGACAGACTTCACATCATTAGCCAGTGCTGTATACATCAGTGCCGCAGGAGTGACTATTCCATTCTTTGTTTCTACCTTTTCATAAAGATCAAATTCGAGACGCAGCGTCTCGAACATTTTCAGTGCTCCCTTGAAGCCCTCTAATGCCTTCTGCACCTCTCTAGACACTGAGTTGACACTAAGCCAATTGTAATGGTCTGGAAAATGATCTACCACTTTGCTGCTATGGTCCTTTACACGAATATAAAGGTTAGATGCCAGATAAACAAATGCTTCATTGACAGCACTAGTGATTGCTAGCTCAGAACTCGCGCAGACTGCACCATTCAGCTCCTTGAACTTCATTGATTGGTCATTGGAAATCAGGGTGCTAGACACATCAATCTTAACACTAGCCTTAAAACCACTGCCATCTTCAATTTCTTGGCATTCGAAAACAGGAGCATTTGGGGACTTGAGGGACTCCATGACTGACACTAGCATGCAGGTCACTGGAATCTTAACCTCCTGATGCTCACCCTGCAAGTGTTTTAAAAAGAAAAATTGTAATCACTGTGTACATATTGGTCAGGAAACTATAATACAATTTCTAAATGATGCCAGTGTAAATACATTCACTTCCCAAAGTTTATACAAAATACGCATAAGACTACAGGATACAATTAAAAAATTGTAACTGAGGTAGCAGGCCTATACATTAATAAGAAGACAACATAATAAGAATGCTTGGAACTTTTATACAGATCATTAACAACACAGTAGATACTAGACCATTCCTAGTGCACAAATAATTAACAAATAAGTACATGTGAACCACAAATGTATCAGTAATTTTGACCTTCACGTAACTAATTGATAGATGTCAAAGTTTTTTCCGAATCTTGACAGGAAAAATGCAAAACATAGTACGTTGTTTAATACAGTCTTATATCACAATTCAACAAAAAATGCAGGCTACAAGTTTTACGAAGTAGTCTAAACAATCAGATTGGTACGAAAAGTTCATTTTCTGCAATCAATTTGAATCAGAAGTAAATACATACGGTTGTTGTACCTTACGCAGCAGATCCATAGGCAACGGCGCGCGGACCTTCCCAGACGGAGAGCTTTCACCTTCCATTCCTCCCAAATCCATCCGGTACCAGGAGGACGGTGCCACTCGCGACTCCTAGGGTTAGGGTTTGTTCGGCGGCTGAAAAGGCGAGGCGAGACTGAAGTTTGAGATATGAGCGCGGGACTGAAAAGGTGAGGCGAGACTGAAGTTCGCCGGCTACTCCTTTGTGTTTTATGTCACAACAACTGCTCCGGCTTCTGGTGGTACCTGTTGTGCTCTGGCTTCTCATTAAGCTGCCTACCAAGCAATGGCTTCTCGTGTAAGCTACGCATGCAGCTCTTTGACAATTGCTGGGTCCCATTTGGTACCTTGCGGCAGGTGGCGGGCCATAAGGCACGAATCCACACGAATTTTGGGGCACCATGGCCGCTGGATAAGCGCCGCGCCCGCATGTAAATGTGGGATTCTCGTTTTCAAACATGTATGATCGACAAAATACATTTTCAGACATGTCATCTCGATCGAAATCAACTACTACCGGGTAATGTTTTCAACGCTGTTGCACTCGGTATATTAATCGTATCTCAAAGTAAGTTGTGCCGACCTGTTCTCATAGACTTGACCGTCAAGATGATTCTGATCTTCCCGTGAATTCTTATTGCGGTATTATATGCGGAAGGTGATCATTGCATATGCGTGTGCGTAAGTCAATTTTCTCGATCAGCAACTACGACTCAACACAGGGTGTGTACGTACTAAACCAGTAATATACTCGGATCAGGGGTCTGAACTCTAAGACGACTATATGTTGGTATACCAAACACTTTTTATCCCGGCTTCAACGTGTTCATTACACACGACCATTTCAGTGGCACCTGTTCTTTGTGTCTGTTAAAGCCAGTATAAGGTTTAGTACAGGCCCACTGAACCCGATGCAGCTGCCATGGTGCTACAGTGGCATCGGCGGAGACGACGAGACCTCGCCGCCGCTCCCCACCTCCTTCTCCATGCCCACTCACTGCACCACCCTCTTTCTCCGTCCCCCTGGTCCCGACGTCGCTGTCCCACTCATAGGGTGCCGCGGGCCGCGTCTTTCTCTGCCGGAGCTCGTCCGCGAAACCGACTTGGAACACAAGGTGATGAGCTCTCCCGTGGGTGCGAACTCCAGAGGAAGGCATTCAGACGTGCAGTACATGATTGCGCTACGAAAATCTATCAGCAGAGGTTGTCCAACACTATTCTGTTCAAAATGAAAAGTTGTTGAACACTAAAGTCAGCTGAAAAGTTGTTGAACACTAAAGTCGCGCATATCTTCAAACAGTCCAAAATGAACTAGGCAGCACGGCATGCATGAGCCATCTTCTCTCTTCTGATTCTAGCAAGTCCTACTTTTGGTTTGTAATCTGATCCACCAACTTTTTCAAACATGATTTAATTATGGGGTCAGAGAGTATTTTGTCTTGGAGGATTTAGGCAGAGTCTGGTTCTGGTAAGACGCGATTACGTTCACGTATTAGTTTCACCAACCCAATGGTTGAGGCCAGACTAGTTTCACCGTCATAGACTATAAAAACTATGCCATAAAATCCACAAATATTTATCTGTTTGCAAGTTGTCTAATTGCTTCAAGCAAGTAGATTTCCACGTATGGCGTTGATGACTGAACACAGCGCAGAAGAAAAATTGAAGAAGAAAGGAGGAAGAATTTGTCAATAAACCAAGCGATAGCGAGGTTTACATCTGAATGCTCAGCTGTAGATGTAGTCCTCTCGCTAGAGTTTTTTATAGCTACATGTTTGGAGCTGAAATCTCTTGGCAACCATAATATCAGAAGTCTTGTGATCAAAGGCGAAGGTTCTCCTAAATTTGCATGTGCTCAAATTAGCGTTCCACGTTATTTCATTGGTATAATCCGTTTATGGAGTCTCGCTTTGACAGAGAAAATATTCACCCTTCGAAACAGACATTCATTGTGCGGCACATGTTCTTTGTTGCCATACAGGAGATTCTGAACACAAGAACTGAAAGGTAATTAAACTTGACATGACCAGAATTTTGCAACTCTTATCAGGTTCAAGTTTTCTTATATGTTTGCACAAGAAGTCACTTTCTGGGAAAAAAAAGAACGAGAAACGGGGCGGGGAAGAGATGACAAAATAACCTCTCTTTTTTCCTTTACCTGCTTCCTCAATCGTCACCACAATTCACATGGTGCACGAGGGATCCGATTTGCCATTTCGAAAGGGCGTTGAAACTCGAACTGAAATTTGATGCATTCTAAAATCATGTGGATCACTCACAGAGAAGATTTCATCAGTTAAGCAAGATAAAAAAACAAAGTAATATTTCCTTTGCTGACGCCTGGGCAATGCTCGGTAGCCATTCTCAGACCAACGCGTTGAGTGTGTAACTACGTGTGCTAATCTGCAAGGCACTGCTTCGAAGTTAAAATAGACAGATTTTTTTTTTGCGAACTAAATAGACAGATTGATGCAGTCAACATGACTAGTAAAAGCAAGAACACGCAGTTTATGGGTTGACCTGGTGGTGGTTTATCCTCATTTGTAAGGAGCTCCTTGCCTGGAGAACTCTCCGGTCTGGAGTGCAACCAAACCTTTAAGTACCTAAAACATGCCTCCAACCGCAAGTTACAACATTTTTTTTTTTAAAAAAAAGCAAGTTACAAGGGCGCTTCATCGCTTCCATTGCATGTTTAAACTTAACATGGTTTAATAAAGATCACAATATCATTCCCTCGCAAAAAGAAAAGAGAAGATGATAATATCATTGAGAGTTAAAGGACTGCGGTAGTACAATTAACTACCTCGAATTAGAAGAAAAAATCAGGGCAGCAGGGCTACATTGCACGAGTCAAGATGACTCACGGGTATGCTTTTTCAAGAGCCTCCACGCAACGATCAGTGGCGAGTTCCTTGGATAATGTTCTGGCCAGTGGTAGTGAATAGGCAAAGTGCAAACACCTTTTGAACTCGTGCCTTTCTGCCTGGAGGCTGGACTTGGACTGTGTTTGTATGCACGCTTCATCGGCAACTGATGCTGAGTGTGTGGTGGTGAAGACATATCGGCAGGGCAAGCGTATGCAACCCTGAATGAACTCACCTGTCAAAAAAGGAACGTACTCGAATGGATCGCAGCTACTCTGTCGTATCATCATCGTCAAACATATCGGACGGCAATTTTGACCACAAATCTGCCGCCCTGACGAGGCGTTTTGCCCCGTACTCACATCCTCTCCCTTTGTCACCTACCGAAGAAGGAAACTGACAGACAGCCACAAGTTCAGTCCTCCCTTTCCCTGCGCCAAAGTAAACAACCACGTGTATGCTCGCCAAATAAAAAAAACTCACAACAACATATCGGACATGGCGCCCGCTCTGGCCGTCGCCGTAGCTGGCCGTAGACCGAACGCACGAGACCTGCCCATGCATCCAGTGACCCAGCCGCCACCTGCACGGGCGCACCTACTCCTGCGTTGAAATTTCTGAGCTGGCGGCGCGGCGACCGTTGTTCCATTCTACCACCGAGTCGGCATCATCAGCTGCTGCGCACGATGCAGCAAGTCGTGTTGCCTTCCTTGTTATGGGAGGTGAAAGTGAAACCCACCTCGCTGTTTTGAAGCGTTCTCGCGCGCATCTAGCGAGCGAGCGAGAGCGCCGCGATTACTATTATTTTACGTGCCGCGACGGCGACGCCCGCCCGCGCTCACCAACCTATCGCGTGGTCGCGTGCGATCACGCGCGCTTCCTATAAAGCGGCGCGGCTCCCTCGCAGTCGCAGCTCGGCGCCAACACAACAGAGCAGCCAGCCAGCGGCGCGCGGGAGCTCGCGAGCAGAGCAAAGCGCCAAAGCAGAGGAGAGGCACGAGCACAGAGCGCAAAGCTTTGTCTCTGCAGCTCACACTCCCGTTTCGCAACAAGAATCAAAGAATCACCTCGCGCTCACTGCACTCGATCGGCATGGACGCAGCTGGGGACGCCATGGAGAGAGGCGAGCGCGCGCCGCTCCTTCTGCCCGAGGTATACTTCTGCTCTCTCACGCCGCGTTCGTGGAGTCTTAGAATGATCAGGGCAGATTTAGCATGGTTCATTATACCCAGGCCGTATCAGCCTTGTTCCGGATGGTATGCAAGCATCGTTCGTCATTCACGCGAGCTCCTCTTGGCCGAAATGGCGGGGCTAGCTAGAACAGGAGCTAGCTCATGATGAAAATCACTTTTGATACTGGAAAGCAGGAAAAGTAGAGATTACTCCTTCTGTGGGAGTAGGTGGTGATGCACTCAGTGATGCTAACGTGGAACGCAACATTCAAGACGAAACAGGGGCAGTTGCCGACGGATACGAGAGTAGGTAGCCGAAAGCGACCCAGCAAATTAGACTACGTCTAAAACAAAGAAGATAGAGACCGACCGTGGTCTTCGTAACACGGAAATATCCCGACTTTGGTTGATAAACTAACATTAAGTTTTATATAAAAACACGAGGCTTGGAGAGAAGGTTCCGAGAATCAGGTGCGACTGGAAAAACATATGCGTGTGTACACATCTGAATTCTAACCGGCAGGTTAATAGTGGACAGGGCAGGGCCTTTCCTTCGTTATTATCCGACTTGCACCACTGCGGATGCAAATGACATCCACATCACACTTGTGCAAAATGCATGCAGTAAAATATATACAGGTTCTCTTGTCGCTGACGATTGGTGCAATTTTCCTCCTTTGCAGAGTCACGGGCCGAATATTCAGGAAGATGGTGCCCTGCAGGTGCCGCTCCTGAAGGATAAAAAATGCAGCCGTAGCAAGGCACCAGCGGTTGTCCTTGGTGAGCACAGCTCCATTCTCCTTTCTGAAAAAAAAAAAGATGAACAACAGATGCAGCAACATTGTGGTTTGAGACTATACTAATCACTGGCGGGTGTCACTGCTGTAAATGTTCAGGGTTCGAGTGCCTGGAGAGCACAGCGTTCAATGGCATCGCCACGAACCTGGTGGTGTACCTGGAGACCGTCCTCCACGGCAGCAACCTGGCGAGCGCGTCCAGCGTCACGACGTGGATCGGCACCAGTTACCTGACCCCGATCTTCGGCGCCATCATCGCAGACACCTTCTGGGGCAACTACAACACCATCATCGTCTCCCTCGCCGTCTACCTTCTCGTACGTCGCTCGACGTGTCCCTTGCTCTGGCTTGCTCTCTCGCGTCGCGTTCATGAACAATGGTCGGTCACGGCACGATTCTAACTGGTTCTTCTGTCATACGCGCGCCATCTGCAGGGTATGATGATGGTGACCTTCTCGGCGTTGCTGCCGACGGCCACGGTGCTCGGCGGCTCGTCGCTGTTCGGCCCGCAGACCGTCGCGTTCGCCGGGTTGTACCTCGTGGCTATCGGGAGCGGCGGGGTGCGGTCGTCGCTGCTGCCGTTGGGAGCGGAGCAGTTCGACGACGACAACGCGGCGGACCGGGAGAGCAAGGCCTCCTTCTTCAGCTGGTTCTACCTGTGCGTCGACTTCGGCATGATCGTCTCCGGGCTGTTCATCGTGTGGGTCCAGGAGAACGTCAGTTGGGCCCTCGGCTTCGGCATCGCCACCGCCTGCATCGCGGTCGCCTTCGGCGCCTTCGTGCTCGCCACGCCCATGTACAAGCGCCGCATGCCCACCGGCACGCCGCTCAAGCGCCTGAGCCAGGTCGTCGTCGCCGCCTGTCGGAAGATGAGCCACAGGCTCCCCGCCGACGCCGGCATGCTCTACGAGGTCAGCGACAAGGTGGACGCCCAGCCCAAGATCGCGCACACCGGCGATTTCGCGTTTCTCGACAAGGCGGCCATCGTCTCCGAGTCGGACCTGGAGGAGATGTCGGAGGAGGACGGCTCGTCGTGGAAGCTCTGCACCGTGACGCAGGTGGAGGAGCTCAAGATCCTGCTGAGGCTGCTGCCCATATGGACGACCAGCATCATCGTCTCCGCGGCGTTCTCGCAGATGAACACCACCTTCATCCAGCAGGGCAGCGCCACGACCATGTCCATCCTGTCGGTGCCCGTGGCGCCGGCGTCGATGACCTCCTTGGAGGTGGTCTGCGTCCTGGCATGGGTCCTGCTCTACAGCAAGGTGATCGTGCCGGCGCTGAGGGCCTTCTCCTCCGGCGGCGACGACGGAGCCGAGCCGTCGCAGCTGCAGCGCATGGGCGCCGGGCGGCTCCTCATGGCGCTCGCGATGGCGGCCTCGGCGCTCGTGGAGATGAAGCGGCTCGACGGCGCGGCCCGAGGCGAGGCGATCAGCATCGCGTGGCAGATCCCGCAGTACGTCCTCCTGGCCGGCGCCGAGGTGTTCTGCTACATCGCGCAGCTGGAGTTCTTCTACGACGAGGCGCCGGACACCATGAAGAGCACCTGCACGTCGCTCGCGCTGCTCACCGTCGCGCTCGGGAGCTACATGAGCTCCTTCATCTACGCCGTCGTGGCGGCGTTCACGGCCACGCCCGACAGCCCCGGCGGGTGGATCTCCGACGACCTCAACCAGGGCCACCTCGACTACTTCTTCTGGGCCATGGCGGCCATGTGCACGCTCAACTTCGTCGTGTACAGCGGCTTCGCCAGGAACTACAAGCTCAAGACGGTGCTCTCGTGATTGTTTAGTTTACCATCTGCTCTGCCCGCACTTCATTCTCGTCGGGACTTGAAGATTCCATTACATTGTTGCACAATTGCCCATTGGTGATTGGTGAAGGCGTATAACTAATCTAACATTCCATTGGTGTCCTTTGACACCACTGCACCACCTCAACATTAAACATCGAGAGAAGATAATGCCAAAATTACTACTTAGGGGACAACTGAATTTACCGTTTTCAAAATTCAAACTTCAATGTACCAATGTAATTGATAACAAACCTTTATGTAATTCAACCACACCAAAACCCAGATACATGACTGTTTGGTTAAGGGCGAGAATGGGAGTATACCCAAATGAAAAAACCAAAGATAATGTTCTAGAAACATTATATCCACTATTCGCGACCCATTTTACGAGATAGAACTTAAGAAGCAGGAATATGTAGAAGTGGATAGAATGTACTGAAAATAAGTAGGGGGCATACCGGAAAAAAAAAACATTTTTAACACAGGGCACTAAGACACGAGTTCCTTATGTATGTATGCGTGTCAGTTTATTTTGAACGCCTCGTAAATTTGTAATTCAATCCCTTCGAGCAAGCAAAGTAAATTCATAGTTTCCCCCTTTTCGTCTCAAATTTGTGTGAAAATGCAAGTAGTTGGGATTAATGGGCTAAGCGTACGTTCTCATCATCTCTTGGCCAAACTAACCCATGGGCCAATGCCATTGCCAGCCCAGTACGGAGCAGTTACGAAACCGTGTGCGCTGGCGCGCGGGGACGGAGTCGCAGCTGAGCAAGCATCGCGTCCGCGTGGTCGCTACGCGATGCCATCTGCCCATCCCAACCGCTCGCGTACGCACGGACGGCTCCGATGCGATTCCTTAGCACATCCTCGCGAACCTTCTAGCTCTAGGCCTGCACGACTAGTTCCGCAAGCCGCCTCCGACTCCGAAAACCGAAACTTACCCCTTTACTTTCAAGTTTCAGCCACTCCGGCGACTTGGAGAAGACGAAGCCCGCGAATTCGATCGGAAGTTTTGGTTCTCGTGCGGATACTCGGCGAGGAAATCGGCCTTGGTGCGCGGATGGGGCAGGCGTTCCGCAAGCTGTTCGATGCCTTCTTCGGCAACAGCGAGATGAGGGTAAGGTGATCTCTTCGATGATTACTGGATTCTACTTTCCGAGAATTGGTTGGATCATCATACTGTTTGGTGTTGCTCGCTATCTAGGTCGTGATGCTTGGGCTGGATGCTGCAGGCAAAACCACCATCCTATACAAGCTGCACATCGGGGAGGTTTTATCGACTGTTCCTACTATTGGTAGGTTACTGATTCCAAGAATTGATTACTGTTTGTTGCGTTGTTAATGGAATTAATGTTATAGAATAAAGCGTTGCCTGGGCAAAATAGGTTGGCTGTCGGCAGAAGAGGAATGAATTTACCAATTTTCACGGTTTCTCTAGTGCTAGCTACTAGATGAGGATTGTTCATTTTCTGCTGGGCTTTAGCTGCTAGTACTTATATAAAGTAATAAAGTCTCTTGGAAGATGTTTCCTTCGTTGATTTTAAGCAGACAATTGCTTTTTAGGTAGCAGTTCGGCTTTCAAATATCGGCCAACCATTTAGCCTGCTATACAGATTGAGTTTATCAACTAGCATATGTTCGGAGGCTTTACACGTGGTCAATTACTCAATTAGAGGAGAAGGATGTTTCACTTTGCCACTCGGTGGTGACACTTATTCTTTGCCCCTTATGTCTGCCCCTAGGTTTCAATGTCGAGAAAGTTCAGTACAAGAATGTGATGTTTACTGTATGGGATGTTGGTGGCCAAGAAAAGTTGAGGCCCTTGTGGAGGCATTACTTCAATAATACCGATGGCCTGGTATGTTTCAGTTACTTGCTATGTAGTTTTAAGACCTTGAAAGAATGAATATTGCCATATTGGCATGTAGCATTCTGCCTTACACATACAGAATTTGGTTGCTTATGGATGACTTCAAGTTGAAGTTTTGCTGCTTTGCGTTCCTAGTTCATAGAGTTTTATGATTGAGCAATACATATACAAGGCATAATACGAGAAATAGACTTATAAGCCATAAATGTGCTTCATTCGAATTAAGTGGAGACCCAGTGAGCTAGTGTGGATTTTCTGATGAGTAATTTCCATGAAAATATTTGCCATATATTCAGGGTAGTTACTGATTACCTTCAGTGAAGTTTTATACTACTGTTTCGGAAAGATCAATTTCAGATCCAGACTTTTGATGTAGTCACGATTATGGCCAGTTACTTTATTGAAACTGTTTAAATGTTCTGTCTTGCAGATTTACGTGGTTGATTCATTGGATCGAGAGAGAATTGGAAAAGCCAGAGCTGAGTTTCAGGTTTTATAAATTTTACAGCTGCTCATTGGTGAATTATGACTCCCTTGAACCGAAGCTAATATTCAGTACATTTTGTTGCAGGCGATAATTAATGATCCTTTGATGCTTAACAGTGTCATATTGGTATTTGCCAATAAACAAGATATGGTGAGGCAGCAGCACTTGCCCTTTGTTTTTAGTACAATACACTCTTGAGCACAAATGTGTTGGACTGAAGCTACCGATCATGCCTAACTCAAATTATGACATTGTTTTATACTTTATTTAACAGTTTGATAAATATGCTAGACTTTGATTCTTTATGCACCTTCGGATACAACATGTAGACTTTAGTGTCTTTTGGTGGAAATTGATGCCACAGTGTATTGTTTACAGAATGCTTTAAGTTGCTTCATAACTGATAATCTTGATGGTCCAGTATTAAATAGTTTAACTTATCTGTAGATGAGATTGAACTTATCTGTCATTCTTGATTTGAGGCGACTATTGTTTCTGGGACATGTTTTACAGCTCACTTGTCGCTAAAACTAACATAGTATGTCTCTGAACAAATATATGTCAGTGACTGGATTCAGTGTGACTCCTGTATGCCCACCGCATGAAACACCCTTCAATCTTTTCGCCAACATAGTAAACTAGAATGCATGCTACTCCTTTCTAACGCAGTTTTCCTTTGCTTGTCAGAAAGGGGCAATGACACCAATGGAGGTGTGCGAAGGCCTTGGCCTCTATGATTTGAAGAATCGCATCTGGCACATCCAAGGCTCTTGTGCCCTGAAAGGTGATGGTCTTTATGAGGGATTGGACTGGCTGGCAAGTACACTGAAGGAGTTAGAAGCATCAGGTCGCCTACCTTCAGGAGGGACCTCGTTGTTCTGAGCAGCAGGTATGGTCTGATCAAAGGTAATAATCTACGAAAAGATCTTCATCAGAAATAGCTTATAATGTCTTACTTGTTAACACAATCCAGGTAACATGTTCATGGCGTTGATTCTGAAAGGAGGACAATACATGGGCCTGACAACATTAAAGTTTGCCAATTGTTTCTGTCATAGGTTGTACAACCCTGGGAATAACCATTTCTTGTCGATGATCTAACTTGTGATATAGGTCCTGTAAATTTTGTTGTGAGTTTAGACGATCTGAGAAGCCGGATGTATTGGTTCATACGCGAGGATTGACGAATAGATACACTCGTGCTGTTAATATGAGAGATTTTGTATAATTAATTATGTTGGCAAATGCCATTTTGTGTCCACAAGCTGGTTGAATTTCATTACATACACTTATCTGACGGTTCTTCATTGTGAGAATTTATCAAAGAATCAAGAGACCTGGCATTATCAAATGATGGCTGAACTGATTGATTTGATGTGGCATCTGCTATTCTCTTCTGAAGCAAATGTACTCCGTTTGGTTGTTATCTTGAGATATGTTTAAAAATGGGAGGTTTATTGTTTACAGATGTTTTTGGTATCCAGTACGCACAGCAGCATCAGAGTATGAATAATGTCCCCATCAATTAAAATTCGTTCTGGTAAATAATCCTGGTCGGGAACAGCCTACATACCTGTAGTTGTAACTACCATTTCTTTTCCCTTCTTAAAAAAAGATTCACTCGTGTCTCAGATGCAGTATTGACCAATAAAAAAACTCAAAGAAATCAAAAAATATCCCGACAGAGTAGCAAGCAGAGGAAGAGAGCACACAGAGAAGCGTAATGAACAGCACAACCAACATGAGAGGCCGAGCAAAGCAGCAAGCAAACGCCATTCGCCGTGCGCCCCGTGACACCGTTCTCGACTCCCAAGCGGCAGCCACACAAACAGCTCGCGGCCTCCCCTCCCCTCCTCGTCGCCACTCGCGCGCCGTGTGACTCTGAGGATGAGATAGCAACTGCCCGCCCTCGCGGAGCCAGGGCTAGGCCGGAGCCGCCCGCCCTCCCGCCCGCTGGGTCGCATGAGGCCATCGCCGGCGTCCGCATCTGCCTCAGATTCCGGGATGCTCGGCCGCCGGCTAGCGCTTCTCCCGTCGGCCGCGCGCGTGGGCACCACGCGAGCGCGGATGGCACTGGGATGTGCGCTTGTCGACCACGTAGCGCCGCAGCTCACGGTGGCCTCAGCCACGCTCGTGGGGGCCCGGGAGGTGATCGCGGCGGCCGCAGCCGCCAGCGCGGGGGGAAGCGGCGCGGTGCACGGCGCCGTGGCATCGACGCTCGCGCAGGTAGCGGTCACGGCCGTGGCGATCGCCTCGGGGGCATGCCTGTCCACCAAGGTGGACTTCCTCTGGCCTCGCATCGAGCAGCTGCCGGGTAAAAGCTAGCTATCTTCGCATTTGTTGTTGATTCGTAGTGAAATAGCCTTATTGGCCATGCAATTGAAGAGCGCGAGCATTTCATTAACTGGTTGACTGTTGAATCGTGACAATTTTGTTGTCTTTGTAAAGTTATGTTTCAGCACGAACTATTCAGTGGCATGTCCGCTATATTTGGGGTGAAAAGAGGATAGTTCATTTTGTTAGCGTGATAACTCATCACCTCTCATTGCATTTAGCTGATTTAAATCGTGATATCTCTTATTTCGTTGGAAGCTATTTTGTTGCATATGAGAATGTCTAAGTCAACCTAATACCTCATTCGATTTTGCTTGTTATTTGTAATTTAAGTAGAACAGTAATCTATTTGTACTTCATAGCCAGTAGAACTATTGATGCAGTTAGCTAACAACAAAATTCTATGGCTGCAGATTCTGCACTCATTTAATGTTAGTACCCTGTGTTATGGTTGACTCATATTTGTATCTATGCTTTTCCAGAGACTCTTATATTTGAAGGAGTTGAGGTGACAGGATACCAGATATTTGAGGACCCAAAGGTGCAGAAAGCCATAGAATTTGCTAGTACAGCCCACCTTGGGCAATTTAGGCGAACAGGAGATCCATATGTCACACACTGCATACATACTGGGAAAATTTTAGCAGCCTTGGTCCCATCGACAGGAGAAAGAGTATGGCTTCCCTCTCTTTTTGTTTTCTGTGAGTATATGTTTCATTTTGTTTTCTTATTACAAACTAAGTTTTTTAGTGCTTTTCTTTTTTGACGAGTATTTTTTTTTTATTTCTTCCCTTGTAGGCTGTTAATACTGTCGTGGCTGGCATTCTTCATGATGTCATTGATGATACATCGGAGAGCTTAAAGAGCATAGAGGAGCAGTTTGGGGATGATGTCGCCAGTTTGGTCTCTGGTGTTTCAAAATTAAGCTACATCAATCAGGTGACATATATGTTAGTGAATCATGTGATACAAGCAACAAAGCATAGAAAGTTAGAAACAAGACTCTGCTGACATTCATTGAGAAATCATCAAAGCACTCAGTCATATGGTTCTGGGATGTAATACATTATGATTGAAGCATGCCAATTTCAGTCAATTTTTCTCCATTATTGTTGAACCATGAAAAACTATTCATTTTTAGACACATTGACATCGTATTTCGTATGTCTAAATTCTCCATATTCATTTTGTTGTCGTGTGATTTAGGTCATCTAATATTGGTCTGTTACAAGATTTCATTACTGTTGCAGAAATCTTTATAAAGACATATACTTTATTGTCCTCATGTATTTCTTGCTAATGTTCTTGCCTTGCAGTTACTGCGCCGGCATCGACAAAAAAATACTGGTGGTAGCAGTCTTACTTCGGAAGAAGTATGTTCCCTTCCACTAGTCTCTAGTAATTTAGTGCATAGTTACAATATTATATTGAATCTATAGAAGTTCTCTCCTTATGTAGATTGTTAATATCTTTGGTCTTTTCGTGTGACTTTGCTTTTGCTTGAGTGAAAAAATGTATTAGCATGCTTTTAAGGCAATGCCGTATGCCATAAATACCTACTGCTTTCAGAAAACCCTGGATTGATTATCCTCTTTTGTTAGTCAGGCAAATAATCTGCGTGTTATGTTAGTGGGGATGGTTGATGATCCTCGTGTGGTGCTAATCAAGCTTGCAGATCGCTTGCACAATATGCGAACCATGTATGTGTACTCTTAGCTTCTCACCGGTCTCTATCTTGTCCTGCTTATTATTTGTTTCCCACATTAAACTATGCCTACTTAGTTTAAGTGTTGCGGATTCAGTTATCATCAGTATTCTTTTTATTCGCGTTTCGCCCATGATGCATTTTACTAGCTTCTGATATTTTAATCAGAATTTCCAAATGACAAGCTTGTTCTGAAAATACTGGGATTTCTGATAGAGAATGAGCTATTTACAAATGCAATAGGGACCTAAATTGGATAAACATATACTGTTTTCTCCTTCTCAAATCCACAATACTACTCATTTTGAGTCATTTCTGTTTATAAGATGATCCCAATCATTTCCATGCCTATCCTTTTGAATGCTTACTTTACTTGCACACAAACTTGCTCCATTCACATTGAGATTTACCTACTCTCAACTTCATATGTTTTCAAATAGCGCTTGGGTTCCTTAATTACATATCTTATGAGAAACATTATTTCAGTTACGCTCTTCCAGCATCGAAAGCTGAAGCTGTTGCTCAAGAGACATTGGCTGTCTGGTGCTCGCTTGCCTCTCGGTTGGGAGTCTGGGCTTTGAAATCTGAGCTGGAAGATTTATGTTTTGCTGTCCTTCAGGTTTTGATTCTTCTCAACATACTGATTGACTATGCAATGTTAACTTTATATATACTATAGAAACTTCAGTGAGGCGCTAGACTAACATCTAGATGCTTTGAATTTTTTAAAGTAATAATTATCTTGCCCAGAATCTTCTTTAGTACCTATCCTTTCAAACGGTACGTTCACGTAAGGCATGCAACCCTATGATGTTCCTTATCACGTCTTTGCTTGGGTCTCAATTCTGTAGCTGCAACGATTTTACCACTGTACCTCTTTTTTTTATTAATTTGCTTTATAATACACTCTTTATTTATACATTGTTCATTACCTCTTATATTCATGCAGCCTCAAATCTTCAAGAAAATACAATCTGAGCTTACATTAATGTGGAATCGTACGAGCAAAGCTAGAAGTCTGAGGAGGTCGTCAATTAGAAGTGAACTGCTCGCCTCAATGAAAGATGCGCATATGACGTCTGCCCATGATTTGTATAATACATGCAATCAAGAAAAACCAAATATGAAGGTAAGTCTGTTATAAAAACTGCATATGTTTGGGTCTTCAATGATGTCTGCATGTCACTAGATTAACTTTGACATTTTTTGATTAATTTCATATGTCCTTTCTTTCATACGGCAGCTGTTATCTTGTAGGATCATAAGCAATATATACTTTGTGATTTTCTTTGCCTTGTACTGTGACCGTACGTGATATCTGATACTATACGAAATGTGCAGGATCTATTGCAGGCTGTATTGCCATTTGACCTTTTTCTGGATCGAAAACGGCGCTCGTACTTCCTTAGTAATCTGAACAATACTTCTGAAGAATCTATACTAAAGCCTAAGATCGTCGACGATGCTGCTGTTGCATTAGCATCTTTAGCAGCTTGTGAAGAAGAACTTGAGCGAGAATTACTCATATCCACATCGTAAGCTTGACCCTCAGTAATTTCCAGAATGCTTAAATGTGTCTCTCATACTACCTAAAGTGTACCAATGTTGTAGTGATATTGAATTATGGAATTTCTTGGTCAGGTATATACCTGGGATGGAAGTTACTTTGTCGAGTAGACTCAAAAGCTTGTATAGTATCTACTGCAAGGTATTCATACTGAAAATTATGTCCATGTATCATCCACTATGACCTTAAACTTGCGAACTTGTGCTGATGTTGAGTTAAAAAATACTTTTCTTCTGTGCGCTGTATACGTGTGACGGTACTGAGCTACTAACACATTCTGTCTCCACAGATGAAAAGAAAAGATAAAGGAATTAAGCAAGTATATGATGCTCGTGCATTGAGGGTGATTGTCGGGGACAAAAATGGTGCATTGCATGGACCTGCTGTGCGGAGTTGTTACAGCATCCTTGATATAGTACACAGGTAAACTTAACCATTGAAAGCTGGATTTACTGGTTTCAATAAGTGACATACTAATGTGCTACTTGAGAAAAAAATCCCTTATTTTAAGATTCGGCACAGAGGTTAACTTATTTCTGTATAACATATGGACTTTGCCCTGTCATGTTTATCCTCATGAACATTCATCATGGCTTGTTTAATATGCATGTTTCATGTTTGAAACATCTGAGTCAACAATGCACTAAACGACATTTATTTCAAATTTAAATATTTGCTCTCAAGCTTTGTTATTTTTCTGGTCTACCTGCAGGCTATGGACTCCAATTGATGGGGAGTTTGATGACTACATTATCAATCCTAAGGGTAGCGGTTACCAAGTAAGAATCATGAATCATCTAACAAACTAACATCATTGTAAACATAACATGCACTTGTATTTTGAGGTAGCACCCTCAGCAGCCACTAGCCCAGTATTAGATCCTAGGATGGAATTTTCCAAATGTTTAGCAGATGCAAAGTGCAGGCAAAGGCAACAACTCGCTCTCATTTGGAGGCTCAGAGTATTGACTGAACTGATCTTTGCTTAATCCAAATCAACCTGCCACTGCTCATTATATAGAGCCGGTGCCTAAAAACTCGACTAGAAAACTGAGATAACATACTCTCTCTAACAAAAACAACTCTGGGTAACCAAGCAAACTGATCACTAACAAACTAACTAAATGTTTATTCTGCCGCTGAAGTTGTGGGCGCCGAATTATCCTTCTTGTTGCGCTTCCCGCGCTGGGAAGGGCGGCTCACAAAGGCGTCCACAACAAGTGGCCCAAGCACAATACATCAGTTCTATCATGAACTGGCAAGAACTGAATTTTGATTTCTTTATCCATTAGTAAAGTATGTTGTCTGATTTTCCCTTTGCTCACTAATATGTGGTGTTTTTCCCCTTTGCAGTCACTCCACACAACAGTTCAAGCATCTGATAGCGCACCACTGGAGGTCCAAATTAGGACCCAGGTAAATCGGTTTTTTCCCCCCTCATTGAATGGATTCTGAGCATATCTTGGTGCTGATCATGGTTGCCCTTAACAGCGGATGCATGAGTATGCCGAATATGGACTTGCTGCTCATTGGCTCTACAAGGAAAGCAAGGCTGAGTACAAAAGTGGCATGAGTAAAAGGATAGGACAAACTACATCATATTCATCAAGTTCTTCAGAAGATGAAACTTCTATACAAGATATCCCATCAAAGTACAGTACCATGAAAGTGGGGCATCCGGTGTTAAGAATTGAAGGCAGCCACTTACTGGCAGCTGTCATAGTCAGGTACAGCTTCATTCAGAAACAAAAACTCTTGCCTATTCAGGAAGGTTTAGCGTATATCTGCTTACATAAGTAAATTTGCAGCATAGATAAAGGAGGAAAAGAATTGCTAGTTGCTGTAAGCTTTAGCCTTGAAGCTTCTGAAGCTGTGGCTGAGCGAAGGTCATCTTTTCAGTTAAAGCGTTGGGAAGCTTATGCTAGGCTTCACAAGAAGGTTCAGTGCAATATCAGTTTCGCTCTTCAGAGTTATTGTGACAAATCACTTATTTTCTGTCTAATACTGATACCCAAACTTATTCAGGTTTCTGAAAAGTGGTGGTGTGCACCTGGACACGGTGACTGGTCAACTAATCTTGAGAGGTACATACTATGCCAGGATGGGATATTCCATAAGGTTTGTACAGCTGAAACATTATTAGGTCTTTATCATTTTGCTTCCCTTTTCTTTTGTTCTTTGTTTTTGAAGGAACTTTTCTTTTGTTCTTTGTTCTGTTTTAGATTAGTATCTGAGAATACAAGAGACTCGAGCATTGATCACAATTTAAGAGTATTCATGTCCTAAATTCTTAGTGGGCCGTTTGAATCATTGGTTTGATTCATGTACATGTTTAATGTCTTGCTGCAGCAAGACCAATTTGGGAGACTTCTGCCTACATTTATTCAAATAATCAATCTGACGGAAGAGGAAGAGGAAGAGTATTGGATGGTTGTATCTGCCATATTCGAGGGCAAAGAGGCTTCCAGCCTACCATCTGAATCAGGCTATGCTCATAGATCATCATCTGACCCTCCGAGTTCTACTCCTTTAAGTGATCCCATCAACAACAAGGTTAGTATACACTTTCATCACCTTATGCTCACTCTTTCTGGGAAAGCTCCTATAACAAATGTCACATAGCCGTTGTTCTTTCGCACTCAGTATGTAAACACACTTCTTACTCTGTCCTCTTTTCTTATGTAAGTCCTAAGTATTGCAAAGCAAGGGAATAATATGAATCCTTATTGTTGTGCCAATGTGGTCCCACAGGTGCATTTACTCAGGACAATGCTTCAATGGGAGGAGCAAGTTCGCCGTGGCGCATCTATGGCGGAGCAAAGTCTCGGTGTAAGTACATGCACAAAACCAATGCTGCACGAGGTGGCCATTATCTTCTGGCCAAATGGGAAAATAATGAGGATGAGCACTGGTAGCACAGCCGCTGACGCTGCAAGACGAATGGGCGTTGAAGGGAAGTTGATTTGGGTGAATGGTCAACTAGTGCTGCCTCAAACGGAGCTCAAGGATGGAGATATAGTTGAAGTGAGGATGTAGTGTGTAGATTAAATTGGATTACATTACACCTTTTTCAGGGTATTGATCAGAATCTCAGATCAATTCCTTAGTTCTTGCCAACTACCTGGGCGTGCAACAGCCTGGAGAACGGCAGACAGAGAGGCAAACCTCAAATGTACAGTTCATTTGCCGAAATGAATCGAAGGTAGGAGTTAGGTACTACTTGTAAGCTGTTTTGTGCGCAAGTGTTGTACTATACTGTTGTGTACATAAGTGTTGTACCATACTGTTTTGTTCACAGTTGACTGCAAATATAAGCTGTACTCCACCGTTTTTATTTTGTTGACGTTAGGACAGCTGAATTAGTACAAATTTGCATTAATCCTGTTGTCCTAACGTTAACAAAAAAAAAGAGAATAGAGGAGTAAATCCCTGTAATATACTGTTTTCACGTTTTGTACGGTCCATTTATGAAAATGAATCGAAGGTAGGAGTTAGGTACTATACTGTTTTGTATGTAAAGTGTTGTCCTATATTTTTTTAGTTCAGTGTTGTACTATACTGTTGTGTACATAATTAACTGCAAATATAATCCGTAAATCCTTGTCCACGGTAAAAGTGGTGGTGCAAATTTCTGTAAGCTACGATACTACTCGATCGGGCTGCAATGTGTTTGTACATAATAGCGTGAAGATCCGTGAAGATGCGGTGCTGGTTTGGGAAACAAAAGAAAATTGTAAGAGCATCTTCAAGAGATTACCAAAAAATTAGCCCTATAAGAGCATCTCCAAGAGTTTGCAAAAAAATGACTCCCAAAAAACTGGTTTTGGGAGCCTGCCAATAATTATTGGAAGTGAAAACAATACTCTTCACCAACAGTTCCCAAAAATTTGATTCCTCCAAAAAAAATTGCTGCCACGTCATCGATTACATTGGATGATTACTGCCTTCACTGATTCAAACACGTACGAACTCCTTTAACCATCGTCGTCTCTACTGAACGTTGGCTCCTCGTAGTTCATGTCAGCTGCCCGAAGGCCGCCATCCACTGGCTGCCGCGGACAGGAAGCCAGCGATCGTTGCCGGAGCTGCCAGCTGTTTGGTGCGGTTTAGTGAACAGCAGAGATAGATGAATTAATTAGTGCTATAGCAGCTCAGAAACTAATCAATAGAACGAACTTTGTTATTAGAGAAGCACATCTTCCAGTAAGTTGCACATCGTGCAACTAATCGATTGAACGAACTCAAGTAAGCTGACAATCGTTTAGCTGTTGCAGAGAAAAACGAATCGGATGGACCGCCCCAGCGAGATTGAGATCGGCGACTGGGACCGAAGGACGGAGGCGCGGCGCTTGACTCGACGGGCGGTTGAGCCTTGAAGAAGGCGTGTGGCGGAGCCTTGGACTCCATGGGTGCCGACTCGCTGGACTCGACGGGCAGAGGCGCCACCGGATGTACGACGGTTGGCAACGAGGCCTCTAGCACTTCTCCGGCAGCTACGCAGGAGAACGACGGAAGGGGCTAGAAAATGGAAAGAATCCGACGTGGGAGGACGAATTTCACGCTCAAATCCGTGGATTGGGAGCGCCGCGAGCAGGCGCATATTTGGCTACCGAAGACCCTGGGATCGGGAGTGCGGGAAGATTGGGAGTGGTTATTGGAAATTGTTGGAGTAGTCTTTTTTCTGGTTCACACCCAAAAAAGGATTTTGGGAACAAGTATTGGGAACTCTTGGAGATGCTCTAAACTTGTTTTTGGAGCTAACTAAAAAATTATACGAGGCAATTTTTCTTTCCTCTTCTAATAGTTCCTTCTAAAAGTGGATCAAAACACTTTTGATTGGGTCACGTCAGCATTTGGGGCCATAAAATCATTAATTCTAGTGAAAGAAAAAGGAATAGGGATCCTAATTCTTCCTCTGTTTGTAGCTATAAATGAGTGGAGCTTAGGGGGTATGAAAAAGTTGGGAGTAGTTTTTGGGTGCTGTTGGAGATGGTTCTTTTATTGAATCCTATTATTTTGATTTAAGGAGAGATTTTAGAGCTCTTTTAGAGATGCTCTAACCGGTGTAAAAATTTATTTGCACGGCAGGAACATAGAATTAGAAAAAATGCAGGGAAAAATATAATTATTATGGTTGGTTACTTGTTCATACCGATTTCGTGAAGTGTATGGAGAAACTCAAATTTCTTCGAATTTAATGCGAGTATGGAATGTGACTACTCGTTTTTCCTGATCAACTGCTAAGATTGAGCGGGTTCACACGTAAAAGAAGCGATATTGCAGTTTTGCAGCATATAAAATCTAAGGAAAATAAATATTGAAACGATACTATAGAAATCACGGTTCCAAATGGAAAGAGTCAAACACCCGTCCCTTCGCCTCTCCTCAATTAACGCCTTCCAAATCCCAATTCGAGCCGTGTTTAAACGTTAAGCATTCCCGGCCCCACATGCAGCGACGCTCGCATCGAAGGTAATCAAAGGGAGAGGAGCTGTTGACAGCGTGCTTACCCGTTCAATCTACCCGGCCCCACCAGCAGTGACACGGTACGCTTCCACGCGACGCCATCGCGTCAATCCAACAGCTTGCACGAGACGCCGCGCTCCGCGAAGCCGCCACGAGGCCACCCCTGACCGGAGCAGCGTTCAAACATTCAAAACGAGAGGGGGAAAACCCTAGGCCAGCTCCCTCCCAACGGTCAGATCAGCTGCGCCCCTATATAACCCGCCGCCGTCCTCCCCATCTCATCGCTCATTTCGCCATCCACAAATCCACAGCCCCCGCGTCAGGAGAAGGTAGGAGAAGGTAGGTCAGGAGAGATGGAGGCGGCGGCGGCATCGGCCATGGACTTCCACGCGCTCTCACGCCGCGAGCTCCAGGCGCTGTGCAAGCGCAACGGCGTACGAGCCAACATGACCAACGCCGCCATGGCCGAGGCGCTCCAGGGACTGACCTCGGTGAGCATCCTAGATCCATTTCCCGTTCGTTTCGATCAAATTGTTGCGGGATTCGTGTGCGTTCGTGGGGGCGTTTTGGCGTGGAATGGGATGCGACGGTCGCTGATTTGGGTTTTTTTGTTGGGGGATTAGGTCGACGGGATCGACGAGATCGGCTCCACGCTCTGCCTCCCGACGCCGGGGAGGTCCACGATGAAGTCGGCGGCGAAGGCGGCGGCCCTAGCCGGGGAGGAGCAGCAGCAGGGGAGCCCGCTCCCCCGCGGCCGCCGCGTGTCGGTGATGTCGCCCGCGGCCATCCGGATGGACGTCGAGGAGGGCGACGACGACGTGAAGCGGGATGCGGTGAAGGAGATCGTCAAGACCCCCGGTGTGGCGTTGCGTAGCACCAGCCGCCGCGCGCGGGCTACGCCCGCCCCGCTCCCGACTCCAGCCACCCTTCGCAGGAGCCAGAGGACGGCGGCCCGGAAGGCCTCGGCGCAGGTGGGAGCGGAGAACAGCGTGGAAGAGGTGCCCACGGCGAAGAGAACGACGAAGAGGGCCTCCGCGAGATCGAAGATGATGATGGATTTGGACCAGGAAGAGGAGGTGCCCGCGGCCGAACCAGAGGAGAAGGTGCAGCAAGAGGAACCAAAAGGTGAGAGGCTTCAGCTTTCCCTGATCGTATAGTTTGTACTGTTCGATTGCTCGGGGACAGCTTTTGATCGCTGTTTCATAATCATGTCGCTTGTCACCTCAGATGTGAAATGTGATGACCTTGAGGAGGAAGAGGAAGTTACGAAGCTTCTGGAAGGAAACAACAAAGAGGAGGAACTAGAGGAGGGTGAGGAAGGTGAGACATTTTTGCTCTAATTTCGTATTAGTCTTTCAATTTTCCATTTGATCTGTATTTTACAATTTTACTATTTTTCATAGTTCGAGCAGTTATTGATGCTATTTTTTTAATGTGCAGCTGATTCTTCTGATGCTGCCAATGGGTCAGCAGTGGTTTCAGACAAAAGCTTTGAGGAAGTGGCAGTTGTGGTGGATTTGGACCAGGAAGAGGAACAAAGAGGTGAGAGGGTTCATCTTTTCCTGGTCGTATAGTTGTACTGTTCGATTGCTTGTAGACACCTTTTGATGCCGGTTTCATTATCATGTAGCTTTCGCCTCAGATGTGAAATGTGATGACCTTGAGGAGGAAGAGGAAGTTCCGAAGCTTCTGGAAGGAAACAACAAAGAGGCGGAACCAGAGGAGGGTGAGGAAGGTGAGACATTTTTGCTCTAATTTTGTGCTGGTGTTTTAATTCTCCGTTTGATCTGTTTTCTGTAATTTTACTATTTTTCATTGTTCGAACAGTCATTGATGCTATTTTTTAAAAAATTGTGCAGCTGATTCTTCTTATGCTGCCAATGGGTCAGCAGTGGCTTCAGAAAAAAGCTGTGAGGATGTGGCGGTTGTGGTGGAGCAAGAGGCCACAAAAACGCAAGAAGGTGAGATGCATTCCTTAATCCGTTCACCAATTAGCACTTGAAACCTATAATCCAACTATTTATAACTTGATTCTTCTGTACTTTTTTTTTGCGAATGAATTTTTTGTACTTGATATACTGAATTATGAAATTCTAAAAACCATCCATTTATATTTGTCTGCACTCCTGAATCCAAATACGTCCTGTTGTTGCACTTGCTTAGTTTCTGAACACATACATATGTTAAGCCATTTTGCTAATTCTGAAGCACGATGTATCATTCTCAGGAACTGTGGAAGATCAGAAACCAGTAATCCAACTATTTATAATTTGATTTTTCTGGACTTGATATCCTGAATTATGAAATTCTAAAAACCATCCATTTATTATTGTCTGAACTCCTGAATCCAAATATTTGTCTGTTTCTTGATTTATCTTTTTTTTTAGAAAAGTTTCTTGATTTGTATGTAGCTGCTGTGATTCTTGATTCTAAATTGTAGGCTTGTAGCTGTTGTGATTCTGAATTGTAGTCATCTCATTGATTTAGATGTTGAGCCATTTTGCTAATTCCGAAGCACGATTCATCATTCTCAGGAACTGTGGAAGAACAAGAACCAGTCAGTGTTGAGAAGTCTGTTCCCTTGGCACCTATGGAGGATTCACCAATTCTTGGCGTCCTGTCTAAGGCTGAATCCACAGAATCAGTAATTGAGAAGGCACAAGATGTCACAGTTGGAGATGAGGGTGATGAATGGTCACCGGTCAATGAGAAGACTGATGAGATCAATCCTACCAATGAGATGACTGATGAGATCACTCCTGTCAATGCGATGACCGAGATCAATCCTGTCGCTGAAGATAAGACAGTGGAGATGCCAGTGAATGTTCTGATGAAGAAGCCACTGCTGAAGATGGCTCTAGATGCCAGTGAAGATGCGAGTGAAGATTGTTCTGATGAAGAGGCGAGTGAGGACGGCTCTGACGAAGAGGCTGATGAAGAGGCCAGTGAGGATGGCTCTGAAGAAGCCAGTGAGGATGGCTCTGATGAAGAGGCCAGTGAAGATTTTTCTGATGACGAGGCCAGGGAACCTGTTTCAGCTGAGGATGATGATTTCTCCGGTGACCTACCAGCAGAGTTTGACAATGTCATGGTACTCAGTGATGTTGAAACTGACAGTGACACCACTCTTCCAGGGCTTGATGAAAACCAGGCCGCCTTTGCATCTGCAACCAAGAGTGATGTGAAGTCCCTGAATGACTCTGCCATCAGTGAGGAGGTCTCTGAGGAGGCTGATGTTAATGAAGAGGCAATGAAGGAGGCTGAGTTCACCATCAAGGAGGGTACCCAGGAGGCCCAGGAGTTGCAGAAGCGGAAACATGAGGATCTTCACAGCAAGAGCCTAAGGCAGCTTAAGGCCATGTACAAGGATACTTTTAAATCAAAGGTATAAACTGACTGATCTCCTGTGATAGTAATATTTCCCCAGCTCATCTTGCTTTACTTATTTAGCATCGTTGTCTGACTTTTGTGCGCTTTGTTTCACCTGAAGCAGGAAGGGAAGCAGCAGGTCGCTGCCGAAGTGGGGAAGAGGCTGCCGCTTGCGGTGGTGGATGACAATGCCGGCGAGGACTGCTGAACGGCACCGGCGGGTACCAAATTTTCGTGTGGACGGTCAGGAAATAAAGGAAACGCTTAGTTGTGAAGTGATAACTGGGCTACTTTACATTCCAAGTTCTCGTCTGTTGGGTCATGATTAGGCTGTGAAACCGTGGTTTCGGCCAACATCTTGCAGTTCGTGTTGTCTTCTTTTTTCCTTTTACCTTTGTAAGGTCGGTATGGCCGTATGCTTTGATGGGTCCTGAGGTTTTGAGACTAAATGAATTCTGGTTTCCGTACTGAAATACTTATGTCGGTTTTACTCCCGTGTTGTCGTCCTGCACCCGCACTGCTTCCTAGGCATCGCTGCTGACGACAGCAGTCCGGTGATGTCTAGGACTAACATGTCCAGGCTGGCCATGGCCGCAAGCAGCAGGCTTCGGAGCACTCTATTCAGGTTGCTGTTATCGTGTGGTTGATTTGTTAGCACTGTCGAGATGAGTCTGCAAATTAACATTTGGGTCTAATTTCTTGTTACTCTGTCTAATCAGAAAATGTCTGTTTCCTTGTTCAGACATCAGTTGCAGGTAAATTCACTTGTTACAGGGGCCGAATCGATTAGGTTCACACAAACTTGGGCAAATTCTCTGTTTTTCAGCTAAATTAGTGTTTGGCTCGGGTGATTGTAACGTCACCCAACGGTAACTTGGGCGAATTCTCCGTTTTTCTGGTTACGGTGTAAAGCAAATTACCGTTACGACCACACGAAACAAACAAATTCCGGGTATCAGCCATTCCGTCAGCGAATCCAGTGTATTTTGATTACCTTTGCGTTTGCGTTAAACCAAACACTTCACGGTTCAGTGGGTTCTGGTGTACTGAGTACTTCCCCTGATCATTGCTGAGTAATTATTGTTGTGTGTTGTAAGATGAAACCGGTTGCGCTTTCCACAGTTGGAAGTATCAGGTTTCTGAACATCTGAACTATCCCTTTCTTGACATGCTTGCACAAAAGGGTAACTGATGAAAGTCTGAAACAATACTCCTATCTGTTGCTTTTGCTGCTATCTTTCAGTTTAATGTTTCCTTGCATATGATTTCCTCATTCTCAAAACTGCCCAATATTCATGCACGCTGATCGCGATTTCAAAGTTTCAAAAACAAGAGTAATCGCAGTTTGTATATAACCAGGTCAACGACTGCCTCCCTTTCCCTTTTGTCATTCGCTAACTAAAATGCAGGAGTCGATTTGTATTTCTCGCTTTGATTAACCTGACGCACCTTCAGAATTTGATAAAGTTCAGAGAAATTCAAGCCGGCGGCTTACAGATTGCCTTGCCGAGCTCAGACAAACGAATGTCAGTTTTTTTTTTTTGACGGTCAACGGGGGGAGGAGAACTCCCCACCTGATTTCCATTACTTAATGATAATGGTGGCCCAATGATGGCCCAGTGCAGGTTACAAATTTTAAACACCGGTAAAAAGAAAAGTGCTACATGGGAGAAAACAAATAACACCAGGCGCTAACAATTTCTTCATCGTCGCGTTTCATGCGACGATGAAACAGTAGACGGATGCCAGAGTTACTAAATAAAGACCAAATAAGTTCAACCGAGTGGAATATCTTCTTGACAAACGAACACATACAACGCACAAGAGATGTATCGCAGAAAGTACCAACACCTCGACAGTGCTAATGTTGCAACGTCTCATCAACTAGGTATGTCACACACTACGCATGGCACAATGACCATTCATCTACCAAACTCACTCAGAGTTGTCATCCAAGTCAAAGTCAGAATCATCAGATACTTCGACCACATCATCCTCGGTGTCATGCCGAACTGGCTTAGATTTTCACGGCTTTGTTGTAATGTCTGAAAAATACTACTTACGTAAGTTTTAGACATTGCAACAAATAACTATAGTTAGGCATCTTGAATTACAAAAACAGAATAACAAAAAGGAAATCTGATGTTCTAATTAAAGGGGAAAAAGGATAAATTTCAAAACCATTTAAGTCCATCTTATCATCCATCCCATAAGTGAAGCACCAAATCACTGCTTGAGAAACAGCAACCATGACGAATCAGCGGAATATCGCGCTAGTGTATGTATACGAACTGAAACAGTGCATTCGAGTTCTGATGCAGCGGAGGACTGTAGCCTGTTTGAACAGGATTCACGAATCAGCAGAACAGGTACAAGCTTAACTACGGCGTTGAGTATGTGGCTATGTGCCCTGATGGTCTAAACGATCAGAACAACATACACACTTGATTAGTGCAACATTGAACCAATACACGTCAACTGAAAAAAATAATAATTGGGCACTAGAAAAGACAGATTAACTGAAGAGTAGTATTGGGGGCACAACATTCAGAGGAAGAAGAAGATGAACGGGACCTTGGAGAATTTGATGCATTTTTCTTTCTTTTTTTTCACGGTGCATTATGTAATTTAGAGATGTATCGTGCTTTCCATTTAATATAATCATCTCTTTCGCGAAAAAAAAGTGCGACTTTCCACGACTCAAAAAAGAGAGAATAAGAAAGACATGCAAAGTTTGCAACTACAGACGAAAACGAGAAAAAGGTTTATATGCAAAAAAAGAAGAAGAAGAAGAAAGCAGCCCAACGTCGAAACAACCGCCGGGCCTCCTATTGCGGTTGGACCTTCCATGTAGGCCTCCGAACGCGCTTGGGCCGCCCCTCGTGTGAGCCTTCTGGCTGCTTAACCGCGGATGGCTGGCCCATGATACACCTCTTCTCATTCTGCACTTTTGAGACAAAGTTGGCGCCCTCGTCCTCGTGATGCATCGGCGCTAAGGACGACAACGCCGCGGCCTTTGCTGCGCCAGCCTTACTTGGTTCCATCCTCCCTCTCTTTCCTTTCTGATATTCTTTTACACCTTCAATTTCCATGGCTGTACAGGGTTCAACCAGTGATCAGCTCAATCTTCTGAAATGGCGACTGAGATTTCTCATTCAAAGAAACTACATTTGCAAATTGTACAGGAGCATTACCAGAATGATCTGAAGTGGATTCATTAATATTAAGAGCTTCAAAACGGTCTTTTAGTTCGGGCACTTCGTCCTCTGAGTCGTCGGTTATCGCTGCACTTGCCTGACAATGTATATTTCAAAACAAGGGGAAAAAACACAAATGGGAATATATCATGTTTTGGACAGCTTAATTAAGGCACAGCTTGTAACGTCTAATATTCAAGATCAGAGATAATACCATTTTAGATCGTTTATTATTTTTTGGTCCAGGATGAGATGTTGTCATTTTCAGCTTTATCACTATGCTAGCATATCAGGGTTCTCACCTTGTTTGCCGGTTCTGTTCGTGGAGCTATACGCTTGGTGACTACTGGTTCAGAAGCATGCCCTGCAATAGCTAGACAAGCACTGATTTCAAGTATCATTTCAATGAATTAACTCATCGCACCAAAATGAAATACAGAAAATAGTTGTCCAATAGCAAACAGGAGTAGATTATCTACCTTCAGTATTAGCTGTGGTATTTTCTACCTTCTGAAAATCTGCTGCAGTCTTTTTAAGCTGCCTTTTGTGTGCTGCTTTAAATGCAACACCTTTTCTTGCTTTCTTTTCCCTCATAAATCTCCTTTTCTCTGCAGCCTCTGCATCTTTTCGATCAAGAACCTGCAACTCAAAGTTGATGGCTGAGAAAATGAAACCAAAGAAATCAGAAAAAACAGCAGAGGAACATTTCTTACATCCAGTTGCTTCTCGAAAGCGTCAAGGTCACTCAACCAAAGGGATCTTGCAGATGTTTGCCTAATTTTCTCCACTTTATTCTTTAATTCATACCTCTCAGTGACAAGCTTTTGTATCGTCTCCACAGTCAAGGTGCCTATCGGCATTGTCAAAAGATAATCGTAGTTGCTGGCATTAACTCCCTTTGCATCCTTAGGGCTCTCTTCACTAATCTTCGGGAAACGATTGAAATTCTTCTGCTCAAGCTCCATAAGTAGCTCTAACCTCGTTCTGTTATTTACTTTGATTTCACCATCACCAATGCAGCGGATAAACCTAACTTTGTTATCAAGCTTCGTGAAGTGCAGCTCTATATTGTCCAATAATGCTTTCTGCAAAACATATACTAGTTAATGCGGTTATGCAAATAGTCTGAAGAAAACAAAACATGGGTCATATACCTTTCTTTTCTCGTAGAACCCGAGTCTCAACTTGAAGAACTCTTCAAGTACTGATAAAACGACACAGTTTTAAGATGACAAGCAGGAAAACAAGGGAGTACGTACCATTGTACCAACAAAAGAAGATAGAGATTAGATACATACTTTTCTCCGGAGTGTCAAACTTCCGAATTTTGCCATCCCAGCCAATCAAATGCATCTTTGTTGTCCTAACTGTTGATGAGAGCTTAAATTTCTTCTCCAACCCTTCTTTTATAGCTTTATTCATATTATCTTCCCTTAAGATGACCTTGATGTCAATATCATTGCTATAACTTTGCATATTGCAGTGCTGTAGGTGATTGTGACAGAAGAACATTATTTACGAGGGAGGCATCATAAACTCAAGTGAAGGAATTCATTTTATAATCATCTAGTACCTGTGCCTCGATAAATCTTTCACGGACTTCTAATTTTTCAAGAAAATTTTTGTAGTCCTCTGTCCAGCAGTTGATTGGCAACTCAGAGATTCTTAGCGTAGTGCTGTCAACTGCCTCTATAACGCCAGCGACGGTGTAAATAACACCAGATGCCGAAGTACTTTTCTTGTCAATAGAGCCCTGTTGGTATTCAAATAGAAAATTTGCACCGAGGCAACAATTACTTTTCTCATTCCCAAAAAAAAAACAATTACCTTTTCTCTTTCAAAGCTAGTAGTAAGACACCATGAACAACAGGATTCAAACGATCTCATGTTCATGCTACAGCCATTAGCCAAAAGTGTGTAACAGAGCCATACAAGCAAACTCATCTTACTGACCTTGAAACCTCTGTACCATGGGTGCATTGGTTCAATGCACTCATCGTTCAGCAACCGTCTCAGGTTAGAGACGACGTCCCTCGGATTATATTTTGGGATATAGGTGTTCACTCCGCCACCAGTTCCTTTAGCTCCATTTACCAAAACCAAGGGAAGGATTGGCACGTACCTAACAAGAATGAGTCATGTCTCAGCTTAATTTATGTCAATATGACAATATATGTCACTGCAATAGTGAAATGGATCACTGCAATACGTGCCCAAGCGCGCATTTTATTAAGAGGGAAAAGTCCTAATTTTACCAGGTTGGTTCAATTGACTTTCCATCTTTCTTCAGATAATTAAGAAATTCGTCGTCATCCTTGGGGAAAATCAAAGGAGTAATAGGTGACAGTTTGGTGAAGATGTAAATAGGATCCGCGTTATCTACGCCTCCCTGAAATGAAGTCGAAACATGTAAAAGGGGCATGACAAAATTCACTGGATTATCCCTTCTGAAGGCACCTTATGGTATTCATTTTTTGTCATAGCTAACCCACCATATGTCTCGTGCCAAATTGGCCAAAAGGGCAGAAGAGGTTTATGTTATTGCTGCCAACGAAATCTTGAGCCATTTCAACGATCTCGTCGGCGAGGCTGTACGCGGATTGCTCTTCCACATAACCAGCAAAATGAGATACCTGTGATCGAAAGAACAAGATATCATTTTACGGATGATAATGCGCTGATGATATGTAACACAACGAAACGCTCAGATTTCTTAGGAAGATGGCACACCCTAGTTTCCTTGATCAAGTTTCTCTTGAATGCGTAGAAAAGAATCTTCCTCTGATCTGGCGTAAGGCCATCGACCATTGAAGGTATTGACGGCCTCTGCCGGTCCGCCATCGAGAAAGTTGTAGGTGGAGGAGTGAAGAGGGGGGCAGATTGATTTTGGATGATCGCTGTGCTTACCACCGTAAGTAATTGGGACTAGAGCGATCTGCATGCATATGAGTTCCATGTATACGAGAAGGCCTGCTAATGGTTGAAACACACCCCATACCCAACCCAACCCAAAGTTATTTGACTTATTTTCTTAACCCAACCCAACCCAAACCTCTAATTCCTCAACCCAACCCCACCCCGCCCATCATACAAATACACCCACTCAACCCACAAAATGGGTTTAACCCACGGGTTGTCATGGGTTCATGCCATGGCTTTATGAGTGGTTGCACATATGTTGTGATGTTGCTCTGACTCTGAGTCCAGGTTTATACACTTATATGTGAGACCTATAATTTGATCTAGGTTATAAATTGCACAAAAGCAGATAGCCATGATACTGAGTTATCTCTAAAAATTTCAGTCGATTTCGGTAAAAAATTGAGGTGTGAACGCGAAGTTTTAGTTTTAGGGTCCGACTCTGGACGTGGGTCTCACATATAGATATAACCGTACTGATTTGTTCAGAGCAGCTAACCGTCGTACTGAGCCATCTCTGAAAATTTCGGTCGATTTTGATGAAATTTTTAGGTGTGAACGCGAAGTTTTAGTTTTAAGGTACGGCTCATGACGTGGGTCCCACGTAAAGATATTGCTACACTGATTTGCATGAAGTAGATGACAGTCATAGTGAATTAGTTTAAACAAATTTCAGTCGATTTCGACGAAAAATTAAGGTGTGAACGCGAAGTTTAAATTTTAGGGTCCAACTTTTAACATGAGTCTCATATAAAGGTAGAACCCATTTCAACCCACCCTCACCCATTCCAACCCGCATTGTGATAAACCCAACCCACCCCGAACCACTAGCTAATAAAACCCATCTAAACCCGTCCAAAACAAAACCATATAAAAACCCAACCCGTAGAACCCGTTTCAACCCGCCCCATTAGCAGGCCTAATACGAGATCTCTTCCTCAATACTGCCCTATATCACGCGCGCGGATTTGGAAACGCGCAACTGACCGCGATTTCAAATTTTCGAAAACAAAGTAATCCCCGGTTTCTATATGACCAGGTCAACGACTGCCTCCCTTTCCCTTTTGTCCTTCGCTAACTAAATCTATGTGAAACCTGCAACAAGTAGTACACATCGAATGCAGGAGTCGATTTGTTGATTTCTCGGTTTGATTAACCGATGCCGATGTAACAGACATCAAGTTCTTGGGTAACGTGACACATATTGAGTTTGATAATAAAGTTCAGAGAAATTCAAGTCGCCGGCTTACAGATTGCTTTGCCGAGTTCAGTAATTGGCAACGACCTGGACACCTGTCACCTGGTGGTCAATAGAATCCCAATTATACTCGTAGCTATGGAATCGTCAATTTAATCCTGTCACATTTTTCTGGAAGTGCCAAGTTACAGAATTAGCAAATCCTGTTATTGTGGATTTGACGAGTCGAGCCATGGCACCGGTAATCCTCTCGGCCTCTACATCGTGCTCCATCGACTTCTCCCCACGGGCGCATACGAGGGGCCTGGAACCGCTCGACAATAGGCAGCTACAGCCAACGGAGCGGCACGCCTCCACCTCAAAGCATGTCTCCAAGAGGGCACTCTAGTAGGCGCCCCTGGCAAGGTAGTCCAGTTTAGCCAATGAAGGACGCACAAGCTTCCACTGCTGTTCATACCACACATACAGAAACAATAGATGTACTCCAGACTTACTGACAAAAGAACAAATAAGTTCAACAGAGTGAAATATCAACCGAACAACACATACAACGCACAAGAGATGCATCGCAGAAAGTACCAACACCTCGACAGATTAGCTAATGTTGCAAAGTCTCATCAACTAGATACTGTCACACACTTCGCATGGCACAATGACCATTCATCACAGCTACCTTACCAAACTCACTCAGAGTCGTCATCCAAGTTGAAGTCAGAATCATCAGATACTTCCACCACATCATCCTCGGTGCCATCACTATCCTCATAGACAACTGTTGCCTTCTTGGTCGCCCTTGCTGTCCTCCTTGGCTGCGGTGCAGCAACTGGCTCAATGGAGCTGCCAGAGGGTGGTGAGGTCTCAGTAGTGTTCTCAGAGCTTGTTGAAGCGGCAGCAGCACCTCTCTGCAGGACCGAGCCACTCTTCTTGTGAAATGGAGAGTCCCGCATCTTTCGTACCTTCTTCTCCGGAGAAGGAACGCTGGTGCTGCTGTCCTCCACGGGCTTTAGCATCTCATCCAGCACTTTCTGCTTCAAGACCTTGCTCTGAGCTGGCGCCCTCTTCCTGGTGGTAGTAGCCTTTGGTTTCTCAGCAGCCGTGGGCTTCCTTCCTCTACCTTTCTTCTGCGCTTCTACTTTCGAGACTTCTTCCATGGCAAAATCGTCATCATCATCCACATTCTCATCATCAGAAGATACTACCGCCAAGGACGACGCTTTCTTTGCTGCGCCTCTTTTGCTTGGTCCCTTCCTTCCTTTGGCAACATTTTGCTGACCTTCAGTTGTTTCAATATCCATGGCTGCAAAGTTGTTAGACCATCAGCTTAAACATTCAAAAAGGAGGCTCAGAGCTTTTCACGTTCAGTAACAGCAAAGCGATGTATGTACTTAGGCATTACCAGAATTATCAGGAGAAGAGTCATCAATATTAAAAGCTGCAAGACGATCCTTTAGTGCAGGCACATCATCCTCGTCGGTATCACTCTCTGGCGCAATAGCCTAATAAGGTGCAAAATTTTAAATGAGAAACCGCTAAATATTTATTACATACAAATGAATTGAAATAAACCAGATTCGAGGATCTTGCCTTCTTAGATTGTTTCTTCTTCTGAGGACCAGGTTTTGCATTTTGTCCTTCATCATCAGACCCAGCACCGCCAGTCATCTTATAAAATAAAATAATCAAGTAAGTACAATAACAGCTAAGGAAAAGAAATATACAATGCAACTGAATAATAATCTAGCAAGGTGCATGTTACAACTGTAACCTTCTTGGCCGGTTTCTTCCGTGGAGCTGGAGGCTTGGGGACAGCTGGTTCAGCAGCATACTCTGTCATAGACAAGCAAATTATTTCAACTACTGATTAAAAGAATTATTTCTGCAGGAATAGATATTGTTTAGCGAATAGCAGGAACAGGTACCTTCAGTATCAGTTGTGGCACTTTCAAGCTTTTCAGATTTTGCTACAGTCTTTTTAGGTGCTTGTTTCTTTTTAGGTGCTTGTTTCTTTCCACCTTGTTTTTTGGCATTCCTTTCCCTATCCTTTCTCCTTTTCTCCTCATCCTTTGCATCCATCTGATCAAGCAACTGCATAAAAGGGATGGTTGAGTTAAATGGAACACAAGCAGCTAAACAGTGGAGAGAAGACTTACTTACGTCCAATTCCTTCTCAAGAACGTCAAGGTCTCTCAACCAAAGAGATTTCGGTGGGGTTTTCCTCATTTCCTCAACATCATTCTCACATTTTTTCATCTGAGCAATAAGCTCCTCCATCTTCTCAACAGTCAAGGTGCCAATAGACATTGACAGGAGATAGTCATATTCACTTCCAATAATATCTGTAGAATCTTCAGGATTCTCCTCGCTTTCTTCCTCGTCTTCTATAGCTCCTACAGCTGCAGGCTCATCCCCCTTTTTCTTCTTAGGGAAAGGATCGAAGCCCAGATGCTGAAGCTCTAGGCACAGATCTGCCTTCTTTTTCTTGCGGACTTCAATTTCTCCATCAACAACAAGTTTGATAAAGCGAACTTTGTTTGAAAGCTTCTTCAATTCCAGCTCAAGATTTTCCACTATTGCTTTCTGCACAGCTTAAATTATTTAACATGACATTCAGCATATAATCTAAAATTAAATAGAACAAAGCGTGCCACAAGTACCTTTCTCTTTTCATAGAACACAAGCCTCAAATTGAAGAACTCCTCAAGTACTGAGAGAAAAAGGTAAAATATATTATATATAAGATGACACAAGGAAAGAGGGTGACAAATGAAAAGATACAAGCTATACATACTTTGCTCTGGAGTGTCATACTTCCGAATTTTCCCATTTGAGTCAAACAAATGCATGTTTGTTGTCCCAATTGTAGTTGTCAGTTTAAACTTCTTCTCCAGCCCTTCTTCCTTAGCTTGATTCATCTTTTCTTCAGGTAAGGGGATCTCAAAGAAAACATCATTGGCATCACCTTGCATCGTGTACTCCTGCAATTGATTGACGGACGAACATTATTTACAAGGGAAGCATTATAAACGAAGCAAAGGAGTTCATTGTACAATTAGCAACCTCAATAAATTTTTCTTTCTCCAAAGTGTCAAGAAATTTTTTGTAGTCCTCAGTCCAACGGCGGATCGGCAGCTCAGTGATTCTCAGCGTAGTGTCGTCAACAGCTTCAATAATACCTGTGATGGTATATGTGACACCAGCTTCCTTTGTATTGGTTCTCTGGATAGAGCCCTGCTTGTTCGTGAACAAAAAACAGTGAACCAATACAAACGTTAGCAACTGTGTTTGTTTCAAAGAACCACACGTATTGTAACAGGATCATGCAAAGCAACGTCTGCTACTGACCTTGAATCCACGATACCACGGGTGCATTGGTTCAGTAGGCTCGTCATTTAGCAACCGTCTCAGGTTAGCAACAATGTCTCTTGGATTATAGTTTGGGACAAATGTGCTCCATCCAGTACCAATTCCTTCACTTCCGTTGACCAAAACCATGGGAAGGATTGGCACGTACCTAAAGAAAGAAAGGATCCATCAGCTACTTATATCTTTTCAAATTGCAATCAAGAATGGCTCTTTCAGGAACTAGTTTTACCAGGTGGGTTCAATTTTCTGCCCATCTTCATTTAGATAGTTAAGAAGAATATCATCATCCTTTGGGAAAATTGAACGAGTGATACGCGCCAATCTTGTGAAGATGTACCTGGCACTCGCAGCATCTTTGCCACCCTGAAATCAAACATGACAAAAGTGATCACGGAAAGCAGGTGTCACCAAAAACCACATTGCAATACTAAGGATTTGCATTTATTCCCACCGTATTTCTGGTGCCGAATTGACCTGAAGGAAACAAGAGGTTTATGTTATTGCTGCCAACAAAAGTTTGAGCCATTCCAACAATTGTACTTGCTAGACTCTGCTCGCCATGGTGGTATGCTGAGTGTTCAGACACATAACCAGAAAACTGAGCCACCTGAGATGAATATAAAAGTAACATTAACAAATTAGAAATATGTCCAAATATTTTTTCGCACGATCATTAAAAAAAAAAATCTTCTGGATAACACACCTTAGCTTCCTTAGTAAAATTCCTCTTAAATGAACAAAACAGAATCTTCCTCTGGCCTGGTTTGAGGCCATCAACCATAGAAGGTATGGACCTCTGTAGGTCTGCCATTGAGAAGAGTATTAACTCTTTGTTGATGAAGTCGCTGTACTTGATGATTTTCTCACGATTGTCGAGGTAAGTTCCAGCCTGAAATTGTATCAATGCATTTTAGATTCAATACAAAATACCAACAGAGCTACATAAGACTTGGGAAAGATGCACGAGCTCACCTGAAAGTTGCTGAGCCACTCCTTCCGATCACCAATTCTTTTCTTGCTGAATGCTAACTCAATGTCGTTACCATCTTGGTCGTCCTTCCAGCAAAATTCCTTCCGGTGTTCGCCAAGATTTTGAAAGTACTCCTGACCTTCCTCGTTTGTGCTTGTTCCCAACCCCTGCGTAGAGCATGAAACATTCATTCTCACATACAAACAGTGGAATAACGAAACAAACTTAAAGGGACAAGGCAGACCTTGTAGTACTTTACTCTCCAGCCACTTGCATTTCCTCCTAGGCCCTTTTTCCATGCTTCATACTGTGGCATTGTGTAAAATGGTTTGACCATATTACCCTTTGTTGCCTGGACAAGTAAATTCAAGTATCATCATTACTGCTAACCGGAAAAATTACAAGAATGATTTCATCAGAGAGCATTATAAGTATTCCAGACTATAAATATATCTGGAACTAAGAAGAATGGTAAAGCACAAAAAGGATGCAAGCAGAGGGGGCCTGGTACACTACCTTAACAATTGGAGTGATGAACTCAACCATGAATTCAGGAACTTTAAGAAGAGATGGCCAGAAAGAGTGAATGAAGTTGATTAATAACCCTTTGATGTGGGAGCCATCATGATCCTGCAATTTTTGTGTACAAAATTATGAGTGAAGGGTTACTTGACTTTATTTATTGAGATAGAGTGGAAATATCCTACAAACCTGATCTGTCATTATCATAAGATGCCCATATCTCAAGCCTTTTGTGCTTTGATACTGCTTCCCATGCTGCAAACCAAGAATTTGCTTTATATTCTGAATTTCTGTATTCTCCATTATCTGCTTGTGAGTTGCTTCTCTCACATTTAGTAGTTTTCCCCTGAGAGGAAACACACCATAGTAATCTCTCCCTACTACAGCCATCCCAGCCATCTGCAGTGAGAAAAAGAAAAGGTCAACTATGGTAGTAAAAGTATTCAGTCACAGTGGCATCCAGGAAATTTGTGTTACTCACAGCGAGAGCCTTTGCTGAATCTCCTTCAGTAAGGATCAAAGTACACTTATCAGAATCCTTTCCACCAGCAAGGTTTGCATCCTCAAGCTTTGCCAGGCCGGAAATTCTCGACCTCTTGGTACCATCAGTTTTCTTCAGTTCCTTGCTTAGTTTGAACTCTGCCCAGGAGAGGAGATTGCTGACAACACTGGATTTCTCAACTGCATGTTTTTTAAAAAAAAGAGGACTAGCATTAGTGCGCAGCAAACCAATTCAATCAAACAATCAGATTAAGCTTTATACATACCCTTCTTGAGGAACTCATTAGAAAGTTCGCACTTTGAGCCAAAGCTTCCTTGACGCGTGGTCAAGGTCTCCTTGGTCTGTGAGTCAAAGGCTGGGTTGTCAATGAGCGCATTAACAAAGACCCATAAATGGCTCTTCACGTTGTGCACTTTCAAGTTTGCCTGCTTATTTTTCTTATTGACAATGTTCATAACATGAGTGGCAACTTGATTGGTAACATAATCAACATGAGTTCCACCCCTTATGGTTGCAATTCTGTTTACAAAGCTGACCTGCAACAACACAAAAGGCATATGTAAGATGCAACTGTAACTACAGCACAAGAAGCAACTCGCACAGAAAGAACGTAATACAAACATACCTGCTGAAATTGCCCTTCACTTACAGTCACACACACCTCCCACCGATCATTTACTTGTTCATAGACACTGAAATAAAACGAAATTTTTTATGATCTGGAATACTATAAGCGTTTGTATATGGACAATATCGAACTGATTATTTGTATGAAACTATAATGAAACCTTTTGTCTGAGTCAGGCGTGTCTCGGAAGTACAGCTTCACATACTCGGAGAAGCTCTTTACAGGCACCCTTTGACCATCCAACTCGACCCTGACAGTTTTGCCAAGAGTGCCTGCCATATCGACCACTCTCTTCCTCATGAGGGCAACGACATCATCTTCAAGATGGGTCATATTGAACTTGGAAAGATCAGGTTTGAAGGTGACTTTGGTCCAGTTCTCTCCCTGCTTGCACCTGGTAATCTGGGGTTCTGATTTGTTCCCCATGTTTTCTGAGAAAATCTGCATATGCATTCAAGTATTAATATCATATTTTGTACCTGGACATTTGGATGGTTGTCTCTGAACAACAACAGAATTATTTAATTCATTTTGAGGGTAATATGAATCCTAAAGTTTGGCTTTGATAATTTATATCAAGCCAATACTAATTATTACTCCCCAAATATCACTCTCACAAAATGTATACCAAGTTTAGCATCAGGCCCCCAAACAACAATACATCAATCCCAAAATACAGAAGAGCTTAATCCTTAGAATACTAGCCAACGAAACAGCAGAAGACAGTAAACTATTGGCAGAAAATAGAAGGAGTTAATTTACAGGCGAATTAATCTATGGTCGATCACATCCTCTTATCAGGCTAACAAAAGCCAGTTTACTACAATCACATGCCAAATCTATTGGTTCCAAAGCCAGAAACCTAATATCATATAGTCTTGTCAGATCTGCCGAAAAAACACCATCTATAACCGAAGGTACACGGAAATACCATTTGAAAAAAAAAACAGAGTTCCCATCCGAACACACAAGGGACGGACGGAGCATCTCACCTGCTTGTACTTCTTCTGGCGGCGCCCGTCCGCAGTCTCGATAACAAACTCAGTGGAGAAGATGTTAGTGAGCTTGGCGCCGTACCCGTTCCTCCCGCCGGTGGTCTTCCTGATGTTGTCGTCGTAGTTGCTGCTGGTGAGGAGGTGGCCGAAGATCATCTCGGGCACGTATACGCCCTCCTCCTGGTGGACCTCGACGGGGATCCCGTCGCCATTGTTGTAGACGGAGATGCAGCAGCCGTCGACGTCGATGTCGACGCGGAGCGAGTCCATCTTGGGGTCGCGCTGCTTGTTGTCGGCGGCGTTGACGAGGATCTCGTCGAAGATCTTGTAGAGGCCGGGGACGTAGGAGACCTGGCGATTCACCATGGCGCCGTCCTCGTAGACCCAGAGCGCCTGGGTGTGCTTCTCCACCGAGCCGATGTAGGTGTCCGGACGCAGGAGGATGTGCTCGAGCTGCGACTTCTTCTGGTACATCTCCTCGATGGTCTTGCCGCCGGCGGCGGCGTTGTGGCCGGAGCTGGACTGCAGGGGACCCGCCATGGCTGGCGCCGGCGCGCTGCACACGGAGGTCGTGTGCGTGCGCTAGGGTTTGGGGTGGGGACGAAGTGGTGCGGGGGATTGGAGAATTTGGGTGGATCTGCGGGGAAAGGAATGGGGTTGGGAGTTTAATTGGAGCCGAAGGGGTGCGGGCAACGCTCCGATGATTCGAAATTTGAATTTTGGGGGTGCGGGCGGGCGGGGTCACGTGCGGTTTGGGAAACGGACGGCGGCGATTGCGCCGTGGAGCAGGATTCGAGCGGCATCCAGAGGGTTCTCTCTGGCGCTGCTGCGGCAAGTGTGGGGACAGTTGCTTTACCAATGTTTTTTTCACACACTCCGCTTTGAGGCAACAGATAATTGTAGTGGGGCCTCCTTGTAAGTGACCCAAATTTGAAATGGACAGAAGAGTAAAAGGCCGTAAAATTACCTCCCAACCAAGGGTCCAAGGCCCTGTTCGGTTGCACGTTTGTGGCTGGGCTGGTCGGCTGGACTGGCTGGACTGGCTGGTGCTACAGTGATTTTGTGTGTAACGGTCACCAGCCCAGCCATTCCAGCCCAGCCGAACAGGTTACAACTGGACCATTACTCGATGAATGAACGCACAGGCACAGGTGAGGACGATGGTACGTTGAAGTGTGTTGAGCCAGGCTTAAGACTAACTCCAACAAGCAAGATGCAATTTGAAGATGTAAAGGGACATTTGGCTCATGTATACAGTAAAAGATCTCATTTTCATCGACGTCTCCGACAGAAAGAGCCAAACGGACGATGCAGTTCCCCACAAGCGCTGGTGGCCGCGCGCCGCGCTGCTCCGCTCGCCCCTGTGCCCCACGTTGCCGCGCGCAGCGCGCTCCGCGTCGCCGCTGCTCGGTGCCGTCCCGCAGCGCGCGTCTCCGCGCAGCTCCGCTCGCCGCTGCGCCCCGCATTGCTGCGCGCAGCGCGCTCCACGTCGCCGCTGCTCGGTGCCGCCACGTAGCGCGCGTCGCCGCGCCCCTCCGCTCGCCGCTGCGTCCCGCGTCGCCGCTGCTCGGTGCCCCCCGCAGCGCGTGTCGCCGCGCAGGTCTGCTCGCCCCTGCGCCCCGCCGCCGCATCGCCGCTCTGCTCCGCTCGCCCTGCGCCGCGTCGTCCTGCACCCCGCCCTCCGCGTCGCCGCGCGCCGCCCCGCGCGCGGCTGCCCTGCTCAACCCGCCCCGCGCGTCGCGTCGTCCTGCGCCCCGCGCCGTGTCCCTCTTCGAATCGAAGCGCCGAAATCGCCATGGACGGCACTTCAACCTCCTCGACCACGCAGCCGAATTCTCCCTCTCCGGCGAGCTCCGCGTCAATTCCTTCCACCCACTGCTGCTCCACACTACCGCGCACCTCTCTGACATGATCTTGCCACACATCCACAGCCGACCTCGCCGGAAACCGAGCATGTTCCCTGCGCCGCCGCTTGTCGCGCCGCCTCTCGCGGCCAGCAGGGTCCCTCGAGTCACGCTCGTGCACACGTTGGGGGGATGGAGTCGCCTCGTCGCGCTCGTCGTGGTGCTCCCCTCGCCTTCCCCTAACACGCCGCCGTTTAGCCAGAACGCCCCATCACATTTGGGGGAGCGCGCGGCGTGGAGCGGGCTGGTGGAGGCGGGAGCACGGGGGCGGCAGAGGCGGGAGCGTGTGGCGCGGACTGGCGGAGGCAGGAGTGCGTGGCCCGACGCGGACTGGCGGAGGCGGGAGCGCGCAGCGCGGACTGGCGGATGCAATAGAGGAGAGAGAAGCTGCAAGTTTGGATCGCCTCTCTCCTGGGAAGGAAAACTACCTCATGGTTTGCCTGCTCTGTTGGAGGTGAATTGGTGATGCACAGTAGCCATAAGAGATGCATATAGGAGTCAGCCTTAACACGTTCTCGACTCTGGCCCTGAAACGCATATTTAGTGGTTACCGGCGCGCGACGCTTGTCAAGCCATGGGTAGCCAGGATTCAAAGCTAGGTCGACGAACCCTTAATTTCCTGACGATTAACATAGAGGGAAATCATATTCAGGAAATACAAAAAAAAAACATTCCATCATTAATCCATCAGAACAATTTGTACATCCGATGCACACTACATCAGCGCCTCAATTCAGCCAAAATGGTTTACATATTTACATTTCCCACCTATTCAAATGGTTTACATGAAAATCACACATAAGTCCGACTACTGTTTTGCATGTGGCAAAAGATGAACACTATGAGGTTACAGTATATTGTAGAGATCATGTAAAACACATATAGGAACAAATGGAGATGAACAACAGCTAGCAGATCCTTCAGAACTTTCTTTTCTAAACCAATTCTGCAAAGAAGAAAATTACACAAAGAAGAATGCTTGAAGTTATTTAGAAGAATGCTTGAAGTTATTTAAGTTGCAAGAAATCACCTCCATGGATTTTGGTACTTCTAGTCACCCAAACAAGAACCTGAGGACAGACCAAGAAGCATCAAACCGTCATTTGATTCATCAACATTGGAATTTGATAAAGTTGTTCAAACGAAAATACATGATCCATGGTTCCACGTGATCCTATAATAGAAGGAATATAGGTAGAAATTAGTTTGCATATTTAATATAAGATCGTCATCACCGTCAACAACCCTTAAATATTTCTTTGCAAAAAAAAAAAAAAAGGCTGTGTTTGAACCACAAGACGGCCAAAGTTGTTTCAGATTGATGGCTATATATTCATGGTCGAAAATCATTGTATACCTAGAGTATATTCCTAGGAACAAACATGAATTCAGGGTGAATTTAAGCAGTAAAGATGACACTGGAATAACTTTCCATCCAAGGAAAATAACAAACAGGGTGAGCATAAAACCAAAGGACATCCAACAAATATGGATTATATATACTGCAAGAGGTTGTTTCCATGATTCAAACCCGTGACCACATGGTCACAAGGCAACAGCTTTAACGCTGTGCCAAGTAAAAGAAGAGTAACAAGAACTCAAATAGATATTTGGAACTTTGCAAGGACCTACCAAATGAAACAGAAATTCTACCTATAGAGTTCCCTGCCCAGTATAAGAAATCTTTACTTGGTTGAAGGAGATAAAAAAGTGGAACAATTAAAACCTCCCATTACCAGTTCAATGAGATAAGGCTCCAACTCACATAGTGGAAAGATAACAACATTATCTATTAATTTCAAAATTTCTTAAAGAAGTCGACCTCCTATCTAGGTATCAGCTCTACTAAAACAGATAAATTGCTCCTCATTAATCTTAGCAGGCTGAGAATGCTACCTCTCTTTGCCCTGCAATAGTTTGTGTAAAGGAGACGAGGAGGAGGCTGACCAAATGGTTTGCATGTGCATAAGATGCTTGTATGTAGAGATATACATGTCCCTCATGAACTGAGCAATGCAATGCAATGCCGCCCCACCCCCCCCCCCCCCCCCCCCCCCCCCCCCCCCAAAAAAAAAAAAAACTACAGCGCCTTTAGGAGGTAAAGTTTTCTTAAGTTAAAACAGAGCAGTTATGAACTTTATAAACTCCTTTGTGAGCTAAACTCAACTGTAGCCATACATGATCAGAAGATTGCTTAGTGTATAACAGAATGATCCAACAAAATATATTTTAGTTTTGCAGTATACGGAAGGAAAAAATATACACCAAAGGATCATATTAAAATAACTTGTTCAAGACCTTTCTCCTAATTGCCTACACTCCTATGTAACACTGAAGTATCAACCCAAGATATATCAAATGTGTTTCAGTCTACTAAACGATCTGTGAAGCCTCCATGTATATATTGGCTGATGAAACAATAAGCTTAAATATGCCATATATATCAGCCATCACATTAGTCTGTATTATCTAGAATACATATTGGAGATAAGCAAAGCTGACGAACCAGTAATATATATATATACATATCTACACTGTAGGGGCCTCCCCTGCTGTATTTACGTAAAAAAAAAAAAGTAATATATATACATGCTAGAAAAAATACTCAACTCGAAAGTTCCATCCTTCAAAGGATTGTGTATAAAAAAATAGCAGGATGATCTGAGCACATTCCAAAGATGGAGAATGCAATAGCTGACATCCTCTAGCGTAAGGAGAGGCCAATAATTAGCAAAAACAATACTGCCTGGCCTTCAAACAAACATGATACAGGGAGAGGCACAAGAACAACAGTTAAAACTATAAACGAACCAAAATCGGCACAAGCATGTCTCCAGGGAAGCAAATACTTTAATCTAAACATAATGAGGCAAGGAAGTTCAGAAAAGGAAAAAAACAGGAATGTATATGCAAACTGATGAATCAACAAAAGAGTAGCAATGCACTGACTAACCGAGATGACAACGATGGTGCAGAGCCGCTGGCTTGAATTGCACATGCAATGTGCAATTCAAGCCCTGAACCAGAGTTCTTCGACACCTCCCACAAAGCCACAACGACAAACACAACGCACTCTCACAAGAGAAGCTCTATTTGCCCAGGCCTTCTCCTCACAGTTTGCTTACTGCTGCCCCTGACAAAGCAATGTAACATGAATGAGCTAAATAAACATTCATCTCTGCAAGGGTATGGATATGACCAAGAACATCCGAAATTATAGTTACCAAAAAATTGAAGATCTTTGTTTGGCTCATGTTCAGAGATAGACTAAACTCTAGAAATTTGCTGAAAAGGAGGAATTGCAAAATTGATGGCGATGACTACACTTGTGTCCTATGTGACAGAAACATTGAGGAATACACCTATCACCTCTTCTTCGAATGCCAGTTTAGCACCAATTGCTGGAACTTCCTTGGAATAAACTGGAACCACAATCTCAACTTCTTCCAGACAATACAACTGGCTAAGCAGGAATGTCAGCACAAATTCTTCATGGAAGTGTTTGCAATCGCCTCCTGGGAAATCTGGAAACAGAGGAATGGTAAAATCTTCAGAGGAAAGCAACCATCATTACAGTCATGGAAAGTTTGTTTCGTCAGCACAGTTAACCAGCAGATGTATAGACTAAATACAGATGATAGAGACCTAATTACCCAATGGCTAGCTAGCATTACTTGACCTTTCTCCCTGCTTTTCTTTTAATCTTCTTAGCTAAAAGCCTTCCTCACAGTAATTGTATATAGAGGTCCGGGCTTCTAGTTGCTTAGTGGTTGTCCTGTTCAGGACTTGTACAGGTAGTTTTCTGTAACCTTTTTGCCTCTTTGGGCCTTCTTTTTTTATATAAATACCATAGTAGGGGCTTCCCCTACTGTAATTCCCTCAAAAAAAACATCCGAAATTATGAGGGCCATCCATGTGAGAAGAAAAATAAATGACTGGATCAGGTATCAAACGTAGAGGATATTTTTCTTGAAAGCCATTGCCTATTTGTGTTTATGACATACCTGAGAAGGATCAAGGGCACCGAGAGGGGGGGGGGTGAATCGGTGTGTCAACAATTTCTCCCAAACGTACTTTAGGCGTGAAGCTAGCAAGACTAGATATGGTGATAACAAAAGCAAGCGATGCGCGCACACAATCTAGTCTATGCAACAAGCAACACCCTAGCAAGCAATTCTACCAAGTAGTAAAGAGACAACCTATCATGCAATTCTACTAGCACATAAAAGTAAATGCGGAAGCGTAAATGCTAGTATGTAAAGGAGATAGGGATAGGAATGCTCATGATTTTTCCCGTGGTCTCGGAAGGGTGGCGCCTTCCCCTACTCCACGTTGGGTCACTCCCGCCGGAGTCTCGACCCCGTCCCTCCGCTCGATGGCGATCCCTCCTAGAGCACACTTCACCCTCCGAGTGAAGTCGCGGGCACGTCCCGCCGGGCTCGATCCCGGGTACTCTTCCGGAGGTAAGGCTCCGCACGTGATGCGTGCCAAAGGGCGCTCCACTAGTGATGCTTCTTTCGCACGGGAAGCTCCAAGACCGTGTACAAACTTGTGTTAGCTTCCACAATCTCCTTGGACAGCTCAACACCAACGCCTAACCGGTCTAGGCCTCGCCATAGACCAAGAGTAACAAACCGAAGTGACTCTCTCAAGCTCACACTAGCCTAGAGATCAAGTGGATGCAATTGCTACTCTCTCAAGCACTAGGATCACTCCAAATCCTTCACAAGTGCTTCTCTCTCTTGCTCTTGGCTCCCTCTGAGTTTCCTGTACTCCAACAATGGCCAAGAGACCCCTCAAGGGGCGGGCAACCAACTATTTATAGACTACCAACCCAAAACTAGCCGTTGCCCAAAAGTGCCCTGCGAAACTAGAGACCGTACAATAGGACCGTACTGTCCGGTCTCTTCCAGACCGTATTGTCCGGTCTCTATTTCCAGGCGCATCTCCATCTTCTTCTTCATCTCCAATGAAGACCGTACTGTCCGGTCCCTAGGACCGTACCATCGGTCGATTGTCCGGTCTTCATTTCTTCAACTTCCAGAAACTTCAACTTCTCTGTCTGGAAATCTTCTGATGACCGTACTGTCCGGTCTCCTTGACCGTACTGTCCGGTCCCTTTGTCCGGTCTTCATTTTCTCAGCATCCCGAGACTTCACTTCTCTGTCTGGATCTTCAATGAAGACCGCATTGTACGGTCCCTAGGACCGTACTGTCCGTTCTCTACCGGATAAGCTGAAAACTTGATCCACTCTTGATCCTTGCTTCCAACTTCTTCATCCTTGGTTCCTCTTCTTCTCTTCAGCCACCCTAGCCCTCAAGAGACTCACAATGCATCCATTTGATCTCTAACCTAGTGTGCTCTAAGAGAACCAATTCGATCCCTCTTGATAGTCCGGTTTTTCCTATGGACTCAAGCTAACATCTAACCAAGCAACACTCGCTTGGATCTAGCATGTCCTTAGCCTTGATCCACATCTTCTCCGCGACTCCATCAAGCTCTCGATCCGAAATGTCGAGGCAACCAATCACCAAGTCGTCGATAGATAGAATATGTGAGGCGACACTTCAATTGACATGACCATTTGAATATCCTACAAGGAAATGTTAGTCACATCAATATGGTCACCCAATCACCAAAACATTCATACCTTTGGGGTTTCCAAACTCCAATGGTCATGAAGCTTACAATCTCCCCCTTTTTGGTGATTGGTGACAACACATACCATAAGATAGAGAATGTAAAGCGCAAGAGTGATTGATAGGATAGGATATGAAATGAAGAACAAGTAAAACGAGAGAACAATGTAGTCATAGCTCAAAAGGTATCACCTGCAAGATAGAGTTAGAGCACATGGGTGATATATATGGAATAAAACATGAGGTACGACCACAACTCTGTGATGATGAGATGATAAGGTATTCCTGCAAAAGCAAGTGAGTGCACACATCATCACAGAAAGAGGAAACCTGGCAAGATAGATATAAATAAGCGCATCCAGGTGAACATACACGAACTCAGAACAATATATCAGAGCAATATATTAGAGACAGAGCAATATGCAAGATATATATATAACGAGCAAGTGTATGTAAAAGAAACCAAGTGCATTCTTGATGAGCTAAACACAAGCAAAAGCAAATCAAGCTCAACAAGAACCACGAAGAACCAAAAGAATATACAATGAAGTACCAAAAGATCTCCCCCTGGACAAAAGCTGTCTCACACTCCCCTGAGCACAAGATCACTCCACTACTCCCCCTAGGCCTATACAAGATCTCTCTATCTCTCTCCCCCTTTGGCACCAATGACCAAAAAGAGAAGGACGGAAAGAGAAAACTGCTGTCCTACGCATCGGCGGCTGGAGGAGGTGCAGTGGTAGTAGGCACTGAAAACTGCTGTGGCTGCTGCTGCTCAGAAGAAGTGCCTGTGTACTCAAACTCTGAAGGTGGTGAAGGAGTCCTGGAGGGTGCTGTCTGCTGCTCTGGTGAAGTGCGTGTAGCAAGAGCCTCACGTAACTCCTCACGAGTGTAGCCAAAGTCAGTGAGATCTGCTGAGGGCTCAACAACTCGAGGCGGAGTAGGTGTCCTGGGAGAGTCTGTCTGCTCCACTGCTGCTGTCTCAGCTGTAGTAGTCACAACCTCTGCCTGTGAAGCTGTAAGAACTGAGTCTGTCTGCACTGAGGTGGTCTGTGCTACTGTGTCGAAGTCAAGTGTACGAGCTGGCAGTGGTGACACAAAGAAGGGACTCGTCAACTGTATCGGTGAGAAGCTCGGAGCTGTAGTAGCAAGAAGAGCTGACGGAGTCATGGAGAGGCCTGGTGAAGAAAAGTACTGCTGTGAAGGTCCTGCCTCTCCAGTCAAACCAGCAAACGTGGACGTCGACGGTCCCACCGTAGGTGCACCAGCAGGTGAGATGGGAGCCGTGAGTAAGGTGCTGAAGTACTGTCCCTGGCTGGATGACTGTCCTCCCTGTGTCTGAGCAAACTGCTGCTGCTGTAGCTGCTGAAAGCGAACTGTATCTGGTGGCAGCACACCTGGAAAGGTGATCGGAGGGAAAGACGGGAGACCTGGCAGTGCCTGTCCAAAGAGACGGAGAGTCTGAGCGATCGCCTCAAAGCCAGTGAACAACGAAGACATGCCAGTAGCCAACTCCCTCTGAGTGTGTATGACGCTGTCCATCATCTGTCTGTCCCTCTCTCTGTCCTCTCTCTGACTCCGGATCTCTCTACGGAGCTCTGCTAGCTCTGCGCGTAGAAGTGCATCTGTCTGTGCTGGAGCTGTAGCAGAGGCTGAGGGTCCTGCTCTAGAGTCCCAGGAGTAACGTCCTCAGGAATGGACTCCATATGACTACCAGTCTGAATATGCTGCTCGGTCTCGGTAGCCGTGTCACCTAGGCCCTGTGAAGAACTCCCCTGAGAAGCTGACTCCCGGGTAGCAACCCGTCTGTCGGAGGCAGGCAAGGGTGTGTAAGCTGTGGTCACCTTGGGCAGCTCGTCGTAGTCCTCCTGAGACAACAACTGTAGCCTCCTCAGCATATAGCAAATCAGTGGAGCGAAGGCTAAGTGTCTAGCAGCTATGCTCTCTGCAATGACGTCCTCCATCTGGCACAGTATCAGATCTACCAAGTCAAAGCCTCTGTGCCTCAGTATCAGCATGACGACCCACTGTGAAAGTATAGAGAACTGATCTCTGTATCCACTCCTCGGCACAATGGTCCTGCTAAGAATGCTCCTGAGAACTCTGCCCTCATGTGTCAGTCTGGTGTGAGCTCGGCTGAAGTTCTCCGGGTGTGGTGGAGGAAAGGCAATACTCATATCCTCGTCAGACGGTAGGTGTCCCCCAAGAGGTCTGCGGGGCGGCTCCATCCCTGGGTGAGCAAGAGGAAACACCCGGGTCTCGTGCTGAATGGTCTCAAGGGCACTAACGAGGTCCTCCCTCGTAACTCTGTGGGGCTGTCCTCTGAGCATGAACCATATAGCTGAGCGGTCTGGCGCTATCCACAAAGATGCATAGAAGTCAATCACTATATCATAGTCCCAGCGCATCAGTGTGGTGATGATCTCCTGGAGGCCGGGATATAGGACAAGTGCTGAGTGAAATCCGTCCCGGCACCTCTGCTGGCAGCCTGTATGCTGCAGTGCTGGTGAGTGACAAAGAGCTTACTAGCTCCGTCTGTCCGCAGTCTGCTCCTCAAACCAGCTGCTATCCTCTGCTGAAGAAGTGTCCAGAAACGACCTCCTGCCTGTGGGTCCCTCCTGGCAGGTACCCATACCTCCTCAGACACTCTCCTGAACTTCTTGAGAACAGGGCCTGGCAGCTTGAGAGCGTCCTCAGCAAGCACGTCCTGAGTGTGGCAGTCCTGTCAAGAGCACAGAACTTAACTGCCATCCTCTGCCTGTCACCCTCGGTGACCTCAGGGGGTCCGTCACCGGAGTGGGAACTCTCCTCTGCCTCTGACTCTGGCTCTGGCTCTGGCTGCTCCTGCGCGGTCCTCGACGTACCAACCTCACGGATGGACGGAGTCTGCCGCACTGAAACTCTAGCCCTGGAAGACCTCCTAGGAGTCTCCCCCTGTCCTCCAGCAGGTGTGTCCCTGATCCTGAGGCCAGTATCCCTGCTAGCTGGTAGGTCAACCTCTGCTGCCCTGAGAATCCGGTCCAACTCTGGATCACCAGTCCTCTGCTTCTTCTTCTTGGGCTGCTCAACAAGCTTGGCCTTGCCCCTGTCACGGTCTCCTCTGCCCCTGCCTCTGCCTCTGCCAGTACCTCCTGCCATAACTGCTGACTAGGCTGCAGACAAGATAGGGCGAGTGAGCTTGGCCCACCAACCCGTCCACTGACGGCTGACTGCAAAAGATAGGACTAAGGGCTTGGCCCTCAATCCGTCCACTGTCTCTGCTCTGCTGTCAACTGCCCACTGTCCGCTGACTACTGCCACTGCACGATAGGAATAAGACAGGGTATATGAGTATAGAATAACCTACTATAATCTACAAGCAAGAATCGTAGGTAAGCGCGTAAATCTAGATGAAGTCCTAGCGCAGAGGTAAAGGACACAATGCCGGCAAATATGCAATGGGGAACTACGGCATTGTCGATTATCGGTGGAGATCAACTAGTGTACATAGATCATATGCAATAGACACAATGTACCACTAATCGAGGAAATGCTAGTGTCGAGCTAGGTGTATGGTATGGAATCGATATCGACACAAAGCAACCAACATGTCGTAGGTATAAGAGATGAAATACGACCTCTACGACATATGGTAACCTAAATTGCGAAACAATAGTTAGCAATGCATATCGGTTCGCAATAAAGGAGCAATTTTGATCGAATTTCTAGGGATTTTTGATCGATGAAGGAATTGAATGGCTCAAACCCTAGATAGGTATCGGATACGCGGCTACTTGTGCAATTTGTGGCATCAGGAGCTCACCGAAGCAATCAATTTGACGACGATCGTCGAGGTGGTGGTGTTCTTGGGCTTCGGTGAGTCGACGGAGAATAGCTCGTCGCGCGCGAGATGGAAGAAGCACCAGCTCGAAATCACGCGCGTGGAATGGATGTGCTCCTCGGCACTGAGCTCAGCGAGGTCCTCGTCCTCGTCTCCAGCTCCGGCAGGCGGCGCGCGCAGGCGAGGTGAAGCGGCGGCGGCTCGGCGAGGTGCGGCGGCGCGGCGTTAGGGTTTGCGTTGTGCGCGGGCGCGTGTGGTGGAGCAGGTGTCGCGCGGCGCGGTGGAGGCGCTCGTCGGCGGCGAGCTCGACGGCGGCGAAGGCGGCGGCGCTGTACGGCGGTGGCGGCGCGCGGGAACGGCGAGGAGGGGGGAGTTCGGCGAGTGGTGGCGTAATGGGGGAAGATGCACAGTAACACGCCGGAAATCCGTTGGAATTACTTTAATTCGAATCAACGGCTGAGATTGATTCAAATCGGAAACAACGGATAGGATTGAATGCGATCTCGCGATGAAACTAACCAGACCGTATGGTACGGTCATAGGGATCGTATTGTACGGTCTCCTTTGGAACCCTGACAGTTAAGCTATAGAGACCGCATTGTACGGTCTTCAGGACCGTATTGTCGGTCTCCTTTCTGCCTCAGGTTTCGAAGGATCTCGCGCAAAAGCAGACCGTATTGTACGGTCCCTTTGACCGTATTGTACGGTCAGGTCCAGAAATGCTGATTTTCAAGGAATTTCCTTCTAAGTCCAAGTTTCTCACTCAAAAACCAAATAAACACCAAACATGGACTAGAAGGGGAACTCTCAAACACTCCTTTGAAAATAGACCAATATAGGTTGCGCATAGGCTTATAGTAATTTTTCAATCGGCAAATAAGAAGCAACCAATAAGAACCAAATGCGGTAAAACAAAAGAGGGGTATGTATGAGCCAATTGCCTATGATCCGTGCAAGTAGATTTATCCTTGAGGATCATGTAGCAAGACTCAATGGGCATGAAGCGCAATTCTTTTCTTTAGTCACACTTCTATGAGATGTGAGATCATATTACGAATGAAGCACTTCCTCATAGTGTGACAACTCCTTTGTGATTTCCTATATGCAATGCATGAGACAAGCATATCATACAAATGCAAGAGAAAGTAAACATGCCATGTGATATGCAAGCAAAGTTAAGACAACGCATAAAGGAAACCTACTCAAGGCCAAGTTTGAACCTCTCTCAAGCTTACTCACTATGAGCCAAACCTTGCCTTGAGTCCATCGGTCCACCAACTCAAGCATCCCCCATGCTCATAGCTATCTTGAGAAAGTTAGACCTTGAACTAATTTTTATGTTCTTTTCTTTTTAGTTATTAACATATGCATGAATGCAAACATACTAGTTCACAAAGGAGCACCTAGCTACCATGCAAGCAAATGCAAGAAAAGAAACTACTATGATACATGTTACCTCCTTGAAGAGTAGATTTGTCGATGACGCACTCGAAGCTTGTGGTGGACGTTCATGAATTGACGTTGCGGCGCACGGTCCACCACCATCACCCTTCTAGGTCTTGTTCTTGGGAGCCCACTCGCACTTGGTTGGCCTCTCAAGGTCAACTATGCATTTGGGCACCCAAATCTTCCTCATCATCCTCCTCTTGTCGGGTGATCCAAGAGCCTTTGCCTTCACCTTGCCTTTCTTGTCCCTAAAGAGCTTGTAGTGTGTATTTCCATGGAACAAGTTAGCGTTAGGCAAAACCTTGGAACTTCTCACCTTGGGACAATTCTTGCTAGTGTGGCCGTCTCGGCAACACTTCTCACAATAGTAGTCGTCCGCCATGAGGGGGACTACGCAAGGTGGAATGTCCTCGTCCTTGCCGATGAGGTTGATGGCGGCGGGGTAGGAGCCGAGTCCCTTGTGTCCGGGGTTGTTCACAAGGTTCCGACCAAGTATCTCCTTATGGATGGTCCTTCCCCTTGTGAGCCTCTCGAAGCCGTCCATCACCGAAGCTCTCTCCTCCTTGAGTTGATGATATTCCTTCAAAATGTTCTCATCAAGAGAGATGCTCTCAAGAGAGGGAGTTAGTCCATCACAAGTAATATATGAAGAATCGGAAATAGATGAACTAGACGAAGAAGTGTTACACTTTTCGAGGAGGGATTGATGTTCTTCCTCAAGATCCTTGAACTTGCCGTTGAGCCTCATGTGTTCAACCTTGAGCTTGTCATAGCTTTCATCCAGGGTCATGAGCGAAGTGGAAAGGTGCTTGATCTCATCCTCTAGTAACTTGGACTTCTCCTTGAGCTTCATGTGGTCTTCCTCAAGCTTGTCATAGTCTTCATCAAGAGCCTTGTGAGAGATGGATAAGTCCCTAAGTTCACCCTCAAGTTGACGAACTCGGAAAGCGGCCACTTCGTGTTCCTTCTCCAACCGAGCAATGGTCTTGTCCTTCTTCATGATCATCTTGCCGGTTAGGAGAATGCTATCCAAGAGTTCCTCATATGTGGGCTTATCCTCCTCACCAAACTCTTCATCGGACTCGCTCTCCTCATCTTCACTACTATCATCATCTTTGGCCATCAAGCAAGTAGGTGGTGGAGGGTAGAGTCTCGGACATGTTTGTGAGAGCAATGCCGGCCATCTTCTTTCCTTGGAGGATGAGTCATCACTTTCTTCTTCTTCACTATCATCATCCGAAACCCACTCTCCAACATAGAGTCCCTTGCGAGATGATCTTCTCTTGTCTTTGCCTCTAGAGCTTTCCTTCTTGACAAACCTCTTCCTTGCCTTGTACTTGCTTCTAGGGTCTTCTTCTTCATCATCGCTTGACTCTTGAGTCTTCTTCTTGCTCTTCTTGATTGGCTTCGGGCATTCCTTGGCAAAGTGACCCTTCTCCCCACAATTGTAGCACTCGGCATCTTTCTTGTTGATGAATCTTCTCTTGAAGAAGTTGCTTCTCTTCATGAGGAGTGCTAGATCATTGGGATGAAGTTGCAACAAGTCTTCAACGTCTTCTTCAAGCTCTTCATCACTTGAATCTTGAGTCACCACCTTCTTCATCTTCTTGCTTGACCCCTCGGATGCAAAAGCAAGATTCTTGGAGGGCTTCTCATCAAGCTTCTTGTCGAGGTTGTAGCTCTCGAAGGCGGTGATCTTCCCAAGTAGCTTGTGGGTTGTGAGGCCTTGAATGTCGGTGTTGAAAAGACATGTGATGAGTGCTCCATATTTCTCCCTTGGGAGAATCCTCAAGATCTTCCGCACAAGGTCACCATCATCAATCTTGTCCTTCACACCGAGAGAGTTGATATCCTCTACAAGCACATTCAAGCGAGAGTAAGTATCATTGATTAGCTCATTGGAAGACATGGCAAAGTCATCATACTTGTTCTTTAGCACATAGTATCTTTCCTCTTTCACGTCCGTGGAACCCTCATGAATTTGTTGAATTTGAGTCCACACTTCATGAGCGGTACCCGCGGACTTGACTCGAGCAAAGACCTCTTTAGTGATAGCTTCAAACAAGGCATTTTTAGCTTTAGCATTTGCCTTTGCGAGATTCACATCAAGAGTACCAATGGGAGTCCTTAGAGAGACACCGGTACTTACCACCTCCCATGCGAGAGGATCGAGAGCCTCGAGGTAAGCTTGCATGCGAGCTTTCCAATAGGCATAGTCGGTCCCATCGAACGGGGGCGGCCCATGATCTCTCGGCATCCTTACTCAAGGCGGTTAAGCCCTATTTGAGCAACGAGGCTCTGATACCACTTGAAAGGATCAAGGGCACCGAGAGGGGGGGGGTGAATCGGTGTGTCAACAATTTCTCCCAAACGTACTTTAGGCGTGAAGCTAGCAAGACTAGATATGGTGATAACAAAAGCAAGCGATGCGCGCACACAATCTAGTCTATGCAACAAGCAACACCCTAGCAAGCAATTCTACCAAGTAGTAAAGAGACAACCTATCATGCAATTCTACTAGCACATAAAAGTAAATGCGGAAGCGTAAATGCTAGTATGTAAAGGAGATAGGGATAGGAATGCTCATGATTTTCCCGTGGTCTCGGAAGGGTGGCGCCTTCCCCTACTCCACGTTGGGTCACTCCCGCCGGAGTCTCGACCCCGTCCCTCCGCTCGATGGCGATCCCTCCTAGAGCACACTTCACCCTCCGAGTGAAGTCGCGGGCACGTCCCGCCGGGCTCGATCCCGGGTACTCTTCCGGAGGTAAGGCTCCGCACGTGATGCGTGCCAAAGGGCGCTCCACTAGTGATGCTTCTTTCGCACGGGAAGCTCCAAGACCGTGTACAAACTTGTGTTAGCTTCCACAATCTCCTTGGACAGCTCAACACCAACGCCTAACCGGTCTAGGCCTCGCCATAGACCAAGAGTAACAAACCGAAGTGACTCTCTCAAGCTCACACTAGCCTAGAGATCAAGTGGATGCAATTGCTACTCTCTCAAGCACTAGGATCACTCCAAATCCTTCACAAGTGCTTCTCTCTCTTGCTCTTGGCTCCCTCTGAGTTTCCTGTACTCCAACAATGGCCAAGAGACCCCTCAAGGGGCGGGCAACCAACTATTTATAGACTACCAACCCAAAACTAGCCGTTGCCCAAAAGTGCCCTGCGAAACTAGAGACCGTACAATAGGACCGTACTGTCCGGTCTCTTCCAGACCGTATTGTCCGGTCTCTATTTCCAGGCGCATCTCCATCTTCTTCTTCATCTCCAATGAAGACCGTACTGTCCGGTCCCTAGGACCGTACCATCCGGTCGATTGTCCGGTCTTCATTTCTTCAACTTCCAGAAACTTCAACTTCTCTGTCTGGAAATCTTCTGATGACCGTACTGTCCGGTCTCCTTGACCGTACTGTCCGGTCCCTTTGTCCGGTCTTCATTTTCTCAGCATCCCGAGACTTCACTTCTCTGTCTGGATCTTCAATGAAGACCGCATTGTACGGTCCCTAGGACCGTACTGTCCGTTCTCTACCGGATAAGCTGAAAACTTGATCCACTCTTGATCCTTGCTTCCAACTTCTTCATCCTTGGTTCCTCTTCTTCTCTTCAGCCACCCTAGCCCTCAAGAGACTCACAATGCATCCATTTGATCTCTAACCTAGTGTGCTCTAAGAGAACCAATTCGATCCCTCTTGATAGTCCGGTTTTTCCTATGGACTCAAGCTAACATCTAACCAAGCAACACTCGCTTGGATCTAGCATGTCCTTAGCCTTGATCCACATCTTCTCCGCGACTCCATCAAGCTCTCGATCCGAAATGTCGAGGCAACCAATCACCAAGTCGTCGATAGATAGAATATGTGAGGCGACACTTCAATTGACATGACCATTTGAATATCCTACAAGGAAATGTTAGTCACATCAATATGGTCACCCAATCACCAAAACATTCATACCTTTGGGTTTCCAAACTCCAATGGTCATGAAGCTTACAATACCTGAGAAGCAAAACTGTCTCTGGTGCAGGAACTGTACCAAAAAGGAGAGGGAAAAACATCCCTGTAAATTTGGGAGGTGTAATGTTCAAGATTCAGTAGTTTGGATCTCATGCCTCTAGCAAAATGATAGATGGAAGTGTTGAGGCTGATATCAAGTGATAGGGAAAGAATGAGCTGAAGCAATATTTTTAACCGAATTAGAATGCACATTATCTATGCAAGTGAACTATTGGCGTAGCTGGCAACCTAAACACCTATACCACATAATGTACATATGAAAATACATTGAATTATTTAATTATGCACAGCAATTGCACAGATTTTATTGGTGTGACCAGCAGCCCTTACAGCCCTTATATGGATCGGCTTCAAGGATTTCTCCTCTTGAAGCTTGCAGCGAGTTATGGAGAACTGGAGATCCTTGGAAGGTGACTTGGTGTGTGGCGCCACCTGGTGAGAACATGCACTGAGTCCAGTCTGGGCAATTGGAGAAATAGCTGAAAGGAAGCAACATGGAGCGGTGAATTTGCTTGACCAGATACATACATGTTGAGTGTAAGCAAATGCTTCGGCTCCCCAAGGGAAGTGAGTAATATCTGAATGTGCCCTTTATATTCGCAGCAAAATCCTTACCTGGATAAAAATGTGAAGATATGAACCGTCTTCCGAAATTTGCAGTACACCTTCAGACTGGCAGATCCTTGCTGTGTTGCCTGAAAGAACATGTTCGAGTTTAACCAGGGAAACATTTGTGTGTCTTATCGGCTTCAAAAGTACTTGCGAGGTGAGAGGTGTTTATTCGTTTGTGCATCTTTTCAGCTTCAAAAAAGAAAATGCCAAGAAAGGAACAGAGCCTTGCTTCTGAGACAACACATGTAAATCAATTACACGGTAGTTGTAGAGCACATCAAGAACACTTTTCTTTAATGCTAGCTCAACGTGAAACAAGAATTTTGCATTCTACAACCATGGTATTGGCTCTTCTAGTCATTGCCATTTCTTAACTTGGCAACCAATTGAGGTAGAACAACGACATATACTACTCGAATGCCTAATTGTTTATAACTATCAAGTGGTATTTTCGAGTGAAAACTCCACCCAAACAAACTAGGATTGTCCTTTGAACACTTACACAGTACAGCAACAAGGCGTGGTGTTTGTTTCTCTGTTTTGGTGCTTGCGTTGAACATTCGCCTTGTTGCAGTTCTGAATTGTCCTTTGAACATTCACGTTTTTGTTTTTGCGTTTTGCTTCCTGTTATTACAAAGCACATGCGTGTTCGAGAAGGAAGAATAAAAAGATCATCGCCAGTCCTTTGTGTTCGTCACTGGATGGACCTCCGTCATGGCTTGCATAGAAGCGGGGCGGGGTCAAGTGCTAAGGAGAAGGAACTCCAGAAGTGCACACGGTCATGGTATTTCTAGTTTCCGCTCTTGGGTTGATTGGTAAGTTTTTCTTCGATGAAAGAAGAGATGTGGCGGTTTCAACTACCTAGTGTCGGATTCATCCTGAATTGTTCTTGAGATGAAGGAACCTGAATCCTCATTCCTGAATCCTCCTGAATAACAAACGAACCAACATGTCTTCCGGACCCATGCGGCTGGTATTCGACCGTGATTATGGGCCAGGACCAAACAGTCACTACATGGGCTGACCACTAATAATCTAGCCCAAAAGCCCACTAATAATCCGTACCATCCTCACGTATTCCGAAAGAATCACAAGAATAAAAGTTTTTTTCTCAAAACAAGAGCGCTAGGGAAAAACAACAAACTGAAAACATGGCATAAAGCCAGGGTTGCAAGATCCGACCTTTTAGGGTTTTACCACTTCTTCTCGCCGTCGCCGGCGCCGCCATGTATGGGAAATCCGGCGAGGACCTCCCGTAAAGCGGCGCCCGGCCCCTTTCAGGCCACGGTCTCCACCGTCGCCACCGCCCAGATCCTCCGCGCCTCGGGCTACTCAGCCGCGGAGCCCGCCGCCCTCCGCGCCCTCTCCGACATCGCCGGCCGCTACGTCGCTTCCCTGGGTCGCGCCGCCGCGGCCCTCGCCGAGGCCCGCGGCCGCACGGAGCCCAACGTCGTCGACGTCGTCCTCGCGCTCGAGGACCACGCCACCGTCGGCTTCCCCGGCGCGTCCGACCCCGCGCGCCCCGCCCTCCGCTCCGGCGCGCTCGCGGAGCTCGCCGGGTTCGTAGCCTCGGTGCGAGAGGTGCCGTTCGCGAAGCCGCTGCCGAGGAGGGAGGCGGGCGGCGGCAAGAGGTGGGAGAGCTTCGCGGCGGCGGGTGAGGAGCCGCTGCTGAGGCACGTGCCTCGCTGGCTGCCACGATTCCCCGAAGGATGGGACGACCGCCGCGGCGAGGCGGAGGCGAAGGGTGAGGAGGACACTAGGGAAGTGGTAACCGTGACGCTGGCCAACGGTAACGGCGGCATGGCGCGCAGGAGAGCCGTGCCGGAGAAGAGGGAGAAGGTGTCGTTCCGCGTGTCGGTGAAGAAGCGGCGGCGAGTGGGACCGAACAAATGTGATGTTGGCGGCCTCGAACGATCTGAGAAAAAGTTGGATGATTTGCTGCAACACGACTAGTTTTGTTGAGTTTCGAACCCACGACGTCGTAAAATGAAAGCTTGTTACCTGAGTTGCTCATTTCAGTAGACCAGGGCGGCAGCACGCGCTACAGTTGTGTACTTTTGCTGATTAAATTGTTTATCGTTGTTATTAAAATACAAGTTTGTGGCCGAATTGTTCTCCTGTTCAGTGAAATTAAACCGGACATACCCCCATGCCCGTTTTTTTATGATTCCAAAATTGGTCGACTTTTTACACACACAACACTAGTGCAACAACGTCACCCCTAGATAGGTCGATAACTAGGATGGAACGAAGAGATCTGTGGTTTTGGTGTACAATTCGTTACACTTGTTTGGTTGTAACTTGTACGAGCGGGGAGAATAATGCAGTAGCAAGGAGGGGGAAAAAATAAATGGATCTTACTAACAGGTTATCAGTAGTTGGATATGATGAACTGCCTACCAGTTTAGGTTCAGATTTCGTCACCGTCTTCTTCAACCTCACGACATCGCTTTGTGCTCTTCGACGACCACCACCCCCGCTTGATCGAACCACCGCCTCAACAGCTCCGATGCCTTTCGGCGCCATCGTCACCAACCACACCCTCTCTGACGTCCGTAGCTTCCTTCGGCGGCACCTCGTCGCGCCGCCCATGTCACCATGAAGGACCGAGAAGGCGACCAGAGGGGGGGTGAATGGGAGCCGATAAAAATTCTTGCAAAGAATTCGGCCTATGTCCCGACTTGCCTTAAGATTGATCACCAAGTTCACACACACACATAAAGAGTGTTGTGCTGACCCTAAGAATGATCATGGATGATGTAGGAACACTTGCGGAAGCAAATCAAGCGGACACGCACTCCACGAGATGAACCGAAGAAAATCCAACCGAGACCTTCTACCGGATAGTCCAGTAACCTGTCGGATACTTCGGTACCGGATACTCCGGTGGGGTATCGGATACTCCGGTCGGATACCAGGTCCGGATACTCCGATAGATTGTCGGATACTCCGGTCGGGTATCAGGTCCGGATACTCCGGTAATGTGTCGGATAGTCCGGTCGGGTACCAGGTCCGGATACTCCGGTACTCGGTCGGATACTACGGTAGGCGATGAACAGCAAGAACACAAACGCGCGACCGGTTGCTCCAAAATCCGAAATCTAATCAAACGACCTCTAAAAATCACCAAACATAAACCCTAGGTGCGTGACAAGATAGAGAACCTCATCCAAGTGGATCCATATAAAAAAACCCAACCAAATCCCCTCCAATTTCAGATCACATGAAAGAACAAGGGTTTGGCCAAATTTGAACGAAATCCACAAATTTGAGGAGCTCGTGGGAAGATCTTGTGCAAGATCAATCAAGACATATTCCCACACGTCCTAGCTCCGAATCCATCTAAGAAAACCAACCCAAATCGCAGCAAAAAATGAGATCGAAAAACCATCCAAAAATAGCTCCGAAAATAGGAAAAAAGATAAATTCAGGAATTAGATGGGGAGGAAGAACAAAAGCACGAAATTAATTAAAACAAACTTCGTTCCATTGATTCAACCACGAAAATCATAGGTACAAGGCTAAGGCGCCGCCCACTTCCTCCCTCTCTTGTTGAAAGTTGAAGATACAAGCTCTCACCTTGATTCCTCTCCTCTCATCTCTCTCTAGCTCATCCCTAGCTAGTCCTATCCTCTAGATCTAAAATGAAAAGTCCAAGAGCCTTATAGTGGCCAGCCAACTCCACCATCTTATATAGTCTTTTCCTCTTTCCCAACATACCCCTAAGGTATTACACACTCCCACCTATCACTAAGGGCATAACCGTCCAACTCTTTTTCCTTCGCCCGAACGCCATCGGGCCCTTCACGACTTCGCTTCGCCTCGACGCAACCTTCGCGATGGTGCCACGTACACCACCATGCGCCGCCGCCGGTTTTGAGACCCAAACCGGGAAACTGTCCGCCCGCCGGTTTTGAGGCATAAACCGGGAAACCACCTCGATGTCGACGCGTGTCACCTCGTCCCGCGAACCTTGCCGTCAAGTCTTCTCGTCCCAGCCCGTCGGGACCCTTCACTTGACTCGGCCTCCCGTTCGCCTCTTGACTTGGTCAACCCGCCGTCTTCATTCACCTCCACGGTTTTGAGGCCAAACCGCGAAACCCTCCGTGCTTCTTGTCCACCACGTGTACGGTGTGGATTACCCTTGACCTCACCCGACCCCTCGATCGCTCGGACCCAAGCCTCCCGCTTGTTCCTCCCGATCCTCTCGCCGTTGACCATCAAGTTGACTCCATTGACCTACGCATTATTAGACAAGCAAACATATTTCTCCATCTCCTCCATTCTTCCCATCACCTTCACCAACTCCGGTTAGCCATAAACATTATCAACATACATGCTCATGCAAACCTCAAAGTCCCGCAATTCAAACCCGATCCTCAAGTTCAACTCAAACTCATTCGTTGTCAATTACTCTTCACATCATGAACCACGGCACATCTCAACACGGTTTCTCACACCGTCTCCATACGAGCCCTACCACTGCCAGCGCCCGCACGCCCAGCGCCACTTCACCACGCCGCCCGCCTTTGGCCCTCTGTCGAGCCAGCTACCAATAATTGGATAGGTTTTTCCAAAATAAATGATTCAGTATTGGGAGAACAGAGAGGAAGAGATAAGTTGTGGTAGTAATTGAAAAAAAATGCTGATAGAGCAATACAAGGCAGATCGTCGACCCAATACAATGAGCACAATTCAGCTTCTTGGTTCGGGGTCTAGGATGTCGGCGGCATACAAGCCAATGCAAATCCTCGATGTTGCTAATCTCGGTTCGAACTTTGCATCTTGCGGTTGAGATGTTGAGTGGCCATTTTGTTACAAGAGTCGTTGCCGAGGAAGCCGGCGGCCGACGATGCTCGTTCTTGTTTCGGCGAGGAAGCCGGCCGCCGACGATGCCAAGGCCGGGCTTCCTTGACAGCTGCGAACGCGCGCAGTTCCGCGAGCAGTGTGCCGGCCATCATCGAGCAACGGTCTACGTTGAGCTCCGCTGCTACTTGCTACGCCATGCTTGCACTCGCCGTCACGAGCTATGCCGCCACTTGCCATCCACGTCCAGCCGCTCGTCCGGCTCGGAGACAGACAGGACACGACCGAGTCAAACCGTTCAAACGTGGAATCCACGCCGCACGTATCTGATCCGACGTCAAAAAGAAACCCAGGGGGTGGTCGCGATTTCAAACAGCGACCACCCCGACATGCGCAGCCCCCGCGAGATCTGCCGTAAGCTCGCGGAGATCCTCATGCCCGGCTGCCGTGCCAGCCTCCAAGACTTAAACATCGATACTTCGAGGCGGACTAGCTGCCTCGCGGACGGCGTTGTCGGACTCCATCAGCAACGATGCAGCGACGAGGATTTGGACGCGCCGGCTAATGGCGGAGCTCCAACAAGTGCCTGCGCCGGCGGACAAGGCCCTGATACTGGTGCCACCCCGCGCCGGAACAGTGAGAACACGCAGGGCGACAGCGTCGTCGGCTGCTCGGGCACGCCACCGACTCGAAACGACGTCCATGTGTTGGCATTCATCAAGTGAGAACATGCCAACGGTGCCGTGGCATGTCGCAGCGATGGCCGTCCTGGGACTACGCTTTGGCGGATACTGCCTGGGCTCGAGGAGGCGGACGCTGGCGACCGCGCACTTGTGTGCTCTGGCCTCCTGGACGTAACCCTCCGACCTGTCCCTGTCGGTGCACCAGAACGTCCTGAGGGCGGCATCAAGGTGAGCGAGGGCACGCCAGCTGCAGATAGGCGCCGTCAATATCGCAACCGAGAACGTCCGGATCAGGAACGCGTTCAAGGGTCGACAAGGCTGACCCGTTCAAGGTGGCACCAAATCGGTAAGGGCGTTTTTGTGCCTGTCATGGGCTCATGGCGCCCTCGACGCAGCGGCACCCATTGGCTAAAGGAAAATGAAGCACCGTTTGAGCAACAATGTTGCCGGGATAGCCAGCTGCCGACGATGCAATGGACGGGCGTCCACAACGGCGTGGCCATTGCGGGTGTGGACCGTGGAGGTCCTGCATGCTGGCAAATGCGTTACTCCTTCCGTCCCAAAATAGTTGTCACTGGACATCATGTTTGACTCTTCGTCTTATTCAAAAAAATTATTTAAATATAAAAACAAATATGTCATGATTAAAATATATTCAATGATAAAACAAATTGTAAAAAAATAAATAAAATTTGCGCAAAAAATTTGAATAAGACGAACAGTCAAAAAGTCAACAGCGACATCTATTTTGGGACAGAGGGAGTAGTTGCTCAAGGCTCAGATGAAGGCGCCGACGCGTTCCTGCCGGAGCCGTACATGTTCGGCACGGTGTGAGAGTCGTGCATGAACCACTTGAGCCTGTCTTGGCTCACAGACAGGTTCAAGTGGTATTCCGGCCTTGTATTGGGGCTTGGCGTCGGCTTGATCGTGTCGTATCATTGCAGTATGGCGGCCGCTAGTATGTTTTTGGTCCGCTTGTTCAGTTTCTGGGACGGGGCTGCCGGGGCACTCGTACTCATGGACACGTGGGTCTGGGTAGGTGCTGGAACCCACAATTTAGTGGTGGTTGTTGTACTCGTTGCTGCCATTACAATGTCAACCCCTTGGGCTGTCACGCATCATGTCAACTCTGTCCTATCCCTTGCATGGTCAACCCAGCTTCCGTCCCTTCCAGAAAATGAAGCGAGCAGCGCAGCACGACGCGGGCTCCGACGACGACAACGACCGGCGCCACACTCGCAAGGTCACCATGAACCACCAAGCCGCGGTGCAAAACGACGACCACCGGCGCCGCATCCCCCGCGTCATCCGCAACGCCGTCGACGGCGCGCGGGGACTGCCTCCCCGGGCGGCGGCTACAGCCCGGCCGTGTCCGTCCAGATGGCCTGCGCTCATCGCTGGGCGCGCTACGACGTCGTCGTGTCCGCGCTGCGCTCCCTCACCAGCCGAAACCTCTTCGAGCGGGCGGCCCGCGTGGCCGCGCGGGCGACCTTGGACGGCCTGTACGAGCACCCGGCGCCGTTCGACGCCGGCGCGCGCTTCCCGGAGGGGGCGCTCTACCTGTCCCTCGACCACGGCAGGTTCGGAGGGTCCATGAACCGGATCAAGAAGGATCTGCAGCGTCTCGAGGCCGCCACGGGGAACGCGGAGTACACCTCCACCGACCACCGGGAAGGATACGGTCACAGCGTGCGTGAGTTTCATGGAAGCTGTCAGCGAAGCTTCCAGGGAGATGTCGTCGGCGTTTGGGGAGGATGCGGACATGCCGGTGCTGTATGACCGGGCTGTTTTCGAGGAGGCGTTCGGGCTGACCTGGACCGACGCCTGAGAGGATCTTCGCGCTATTTGGTAAAATCCTTTCCAAATTACCTCCAGTTTGCTCGTTCCACGGCGTGCTCAATTACGAACCTCTCTGTTTCATATGTTAGTTTGGCTGCGTAACTCATGCTGTCAAGACGTGTTATGCTCTTTTGCTGTATGTATTCATCACGGAGGATTTCGGTCTGCCCTGTGGATGTATGGGGAAACTCTTTCTTTTCATTATGAAATAAATACTGTCGTCCATGTGAAATTTCATTCGTCCCAGTCAATATCCCAAAGATAGAAACCACCTTGTTTGGATGCAGTTTAAATTGATACGAAGCAAAAATCTGCATCTGTTCTGAGCTATAAACTCTTGAACCCATCTATGCTGCTTGGCATTTTTTCAGTTGATTTGCATGTTTTGCATCGCTGTCGCAAGGGGCTGCAAAATTCTGCATCAAGCTCCATGACCAGCCGATCGTAACCGAACACAGTAAACGCCCCGCTGGTCATGGAGCTCGAGCCATCGGAACAACACACGTGCATCAGCGGAGACTGGGTAAGTGTCGCCGAAGGACACTGGGTAAGTGTCGCCGCTGCTTCCATGGAAAGCAGCTCACTCACTCGTGCATGGGACGGGAGAACAGATGTTTTGCCTTGTTGAGCAGAGCCTTGTCACGGACGCGAACGTGCTCCTCCATGGCTGCAATGCTGCCGGCATCGGGGACGCCGGGCCAGGAAATATACCAGCCGCCGGCGCGCCCTGCTCGCGCAAGGCCATTGCTCGATCTGGCTCGGGGCCTTGGTACTGATGTACTGCTCTGGATGTCATCTCGCCTTGCAAGTTGCAACATGGGCGCGGGTGCGCGGCGACGTCCGTACACCGTGATCTCGCGGTTGCCCATGCTGGAATAACGACCACCCCTGGGTTGTTGATTAACCATTCGATCGGCTACGTGCGGCGTGGATTCTGCTTTGACTTGGTCGTTTCCCGTCTCCAAGCCGGACGAGGACCGAGAGCGGGTGAAGCGCGGGACGGCGGAGCGAGAATGCATGGCAGCGATGGAGCTCGACGGTGACCACCGCTCGAAGAAGCCAGGATATCTCGCCGCCGGCACATGGAACGCGTCGGCGCCGATTCGAGTGTTGAGCAACGAACGCGTTTGCCAGCACGCACGAGCTCCTCAAGACGTTCACGGCTGCGATATCGACGGCGCTCGTCTGCAGCTGGCGCGCCCTCGCTCACCTTGACGCCGCTCTGCCTCTCAGGACGTTCTGGTGCACCGACAGGGGCAGGTCGGATGGTTACGTCTAGGAGAGGAGACCAGAGCACACCCTCCTCGAGCCCGGGCGGTATCCGCCAAGGCGTATTCCCAGGACGGCCACCGCTGCGACGTGTGCCATGGCACCGTCGACGGCATGTTCTCACTTAATGAATGTCAAACACCTGGACATCGATCGTGTTGAGTCGGTGATGCCATTGCCCGAGCAGTCGACGACGCCATCGCCCTGCAGGGATTCGAGCCAACGCAACGACGACCTCACTGTCCCAGCGCGGTGCAGTGGCAGAAGCACCGCGTGACATGAGAGACCTCCACGGCAGCCACATCGGTGGCGACGCAGGCACTTGTCGGCCATTAGCCGGCGCGTCCGTCCGCATCCTCGTAGCTGCATTGCTGCTGATGACGTCCGACAGCGCCGTCAGCGACAGTGGCGGAGGCAGGGGGGGGGGGGGGGGGGGGGGGGGGGGGGGGGCGAGCAGGGGCCTGGCCCCCCCTAACGTCCAAGTTTTCTCACAGGACACCCTCTAAGTCTCTTGACTAATGACATGCTTAAGCAGGGCGGGCCCCCCTCAAGATTGCTTTGCGTTTCAAGCCCAGTTGGCCCAACGAGCTAATCCTGTTGCATGTTCGGCAATTTCCTTTTTCCTTCCAGTTCGGCACGATCTCCGCATCGTTCGTGATGCGATTGCCTTTCTGTTTCTATTCCTCTCGGAGTCTCGGTCTTTCATGTCGCAGCCGTCCGCCCAACCGCGATGCATATCCTCCCGGCTTCAAGGCAGCAAGGCGCGCTCTCCTGAAAGGTATGTGTCATGCACTAGTGGAACCAAATCGCCTACTGTTGGTGTTAAAACAAGTCCTGGTGATCCTAAGTTTAGTGCTCCTAATCTCCAAGAGTGTTACTATAATAATTTAGGTCAAGCGATTAAGGCAAGGATTAATTGTTGGCGATGCCATTTGTAATCTGAGTCCCTGTTATATTTATTTCAATTTCAGTATGAAAGAGGCCAAGCACAGTCTATAGTTTTTATAACCCAGTTGGTTCAAGTTCAAGCTCCTATAAGCCAGTCTGTAGTTTTTGTAAGCCAGTTGGTATTGGTAGAGCTGAAAATCCTATTGCTGAAAATGTTTCTGCATCAGCACAAACTCTACAAGAAAGAACTACTCCATTTGAGGACCTAGGTAAAACGCATTAAAATTTCGCAACTTGAGCCTCTGGTCACGGCTTGGCCCCCCCTATGCCCAAATCCTGGCTCCGCCCCTGGTCAGCGAGCATAATTGAGCAGCTAATCCGCCTCGTAGTATCGATGTTTACGTCTTGGAGGCTGACGCGGCGGCCGGGCAGCAGGATATTAGCTTACTGCAGAGTGCAGACCTCGCGGACTGCACTGCAGCGCATGTCGGGGTGGTCGCTGTTTGAATAGCGACCACCCCTGTGTCTCTTGTTGACGTCGGATCAGATGCATGCGGCGTGGATTCCGCGTTTGAACGGTTTGACTCGGTCGTACGCTGTCTCTGAGCCGGACGAGCGGGCGGGCGGGTGGATGGCAAAATAGCCCACGACGGCGAGTGCGAGCATGGCGCAGCAACGGAGCTCAACGTATAGACCGTTGCTCGAACATGGCCGGCACACAGCACGCGGAAGAACACGCGCGTTCGCCAGAACGCAAGGCCTCCGCTGCTGCGACGTCTCCGTGGTCGCGGACGCCCGGCAGTGGAGCGTCGGCTGCCGGCTTCCTCGGCAAGGATGGTGGTGGATGCGTGCCGGGACAACCTATGGGATGGGTCTGCGCGTTCCAGTTTCGGCGTCTTTCGGAGGGCGCCATGGCCAACGCAAAGATGCCCATGACTCGGTGCCGCGTCGCGTAGCTTGACCTTCCCGCGGCTGGTGGAGAGCTTGCTTGATGGTGCGGGTGATGTTGGTCTGGCCGCAGTTGTAGGAGTCCTGCGGGTTGGGCCGCGCCTCGCTGGCCGTCAGGTTCCTGCGGAAGGACCTCCATTGGTTGATGGACCATGCCCACCCGCTGGGGCCCTCCGGCAGCTTGGGCGACGGCGGGGTGCTGGAGCCCCTGTATCGGATGACGGGAGGTTTGTATCTACACCACGGGAGGAGGAGGAGGAGGACGAGACTGCACCCAACGAGCTGGAACTGTTGCGACGACGGTCCTCGTCCTCGACGCACCACTGCTATATGAGAAGACGGGAAAGGTGGTGGCAACCGACAAGTCGCAGTCAGCCGGATGCCTTTGTGACGAGGATCGCAACAAAAAGCAAATCAACTTGAAAATAATCGCATCAGAAGTATGGACAATGACAGATCCAGCTCTGAACAGATGCGGAATTTTACTTTATATCAATGTACACCTGCTTTCACTCATGGGTCCAGCAATAGAAGATCGCTTCTGCCCCCGCACGGCAGATCAAAGAATCCGTACGAAGCAAAAGTTCATACTCCGCGGAATGAGCAAACCGGAAAGGATTTCACCAAACCAAATGGCATGAAGTGAAGCGGTTCCACATGGTGGCCTCGACGCGCCGCAGCTCGTTGTTGATCCGCCTCATGCACGGCCCGAAGGGGCGCAGTTCGAGGGGCAGGTAGACCTTCCACTCCGGGAAGCGCGCGTCGGCGTCGAACGGCGGCTGGTGCGGCTCGAACAGGCCGTCCAAGGTCGCCCGCGCGGCCACGCGGGACGGCTGGTCGAGGAGGTTTCGGCAGGAGAGGGAGCGCAGGTCGGACACGACGACGTCGTAGGGCGCCCAGCAGTGAGCGCGGGAAATCTGGACGGACACGGCCGGGATGTAGCCGCTCGGGAGAGGCACTGAGGCAGTCCCCGTGCGCCGTCGACGGCGTTGCGGACGACTCGGGGGATGCGGCGCTGCTGGTTGTCGTTGGGCACCGCGGCTTGGTTCATGGTGACCGCGGCGGACAGGACCTTGCGAGTGTTGCGCCGGTAACTTTCCTCGCCGCCAGAGCCCACGTCGTGCTGCGCTGCTCGCTTCATGGTTTGGAATTGTATGGCAGCAAGAAGCATCGGATACTGGCCTGACTTGTGGGTCCCATCTCCCCAGGCACATGTCAAACGCCAAGGATTCCCCCGTCCCAGTAACTGCACAAATAGACCAAAAAATAAAAAAAAGGGCTCAAAGCAGCCGTCGTGGCGGAATGGCACGATCAGGCCTACGCCAAGAAGCCCCAATGCAAGAAATACCACTTGAACCTTCAAGCAAAGCAAGAACAATGTCTTCGATTTCAAGCTCAAAAACCATGTGAACAGTTCGTTCGAGATTACAAGAACAAGGGTGCAAAATGGCTGTAGCCCAGAATAAGAACAGTTACTTCATATCAACGCAAGAGAGTAAAATATGAAAATTATCTTTTGTTGACTATGCAAGGAAACTTCACATGAAATGGCTGAATTGTTGTTACATCATTTGGGATACTTGCTATGATATATTACATGGACTACATACACATGCTTCTAAACATACAGTCGAATCAACTACTTGTCGGCGACAAATATCAGACATATCAGGATATAACTGAGACATTATACATGACATCATAAACCTATGACCTATTGACTATATATGATGATGATGCAGATGTTTTAGCTAAATAAACACCTAAAATGATGAAGTTAGTTCTTTACATGAGACAGGTATGACCAAACCAAAAGACATGGTTAACGATGCTAATTACACCAAAGAATTGCCCTTCATGGAGCCCATGGCTCAATTGCTGATTGCTGTGAAAAGCATTCATGATGAGAGCTTGATTGACCTGAGTCTGCAGTTAGAAATGCACAAGCGTTATTGATCTTTACATGCTGTCGCCACTGCTAATAAGAGATCAGCTGTTCCAGGTTATCATGAAGCAACCATATCAATCTGACTCTACATAGGTTAACCGGATGATTGAATGGCCCGCCTCTTCCAGTTAACAGGAATGTACACGAAACCTGCAGGTCAATGGCTGGCAGTACCAACCATATATACTATTGCTGTAGCCTACGGTAGATCTCGCACTGAAGGACTAGCCATTCTAGCACGGTGAGCAATAGCTAAAGGTGGCCTGCCAATGGCTTCCAATATTCTAGTGAACACAACCTTCGTCGGGACACAAGTGACTAGCGGAACTGCTCCCTCTGCTTTAATTAAACCACTAAAAATGCCACTGCTCCAATGCGCCTTTGTACGAGCACCTTCTCCATGATGCCTTCTTCCAGTGGAAATGGCAGAGAGGGGTCTAACTTTCTGGCTATAGAGGCTTGCTTTCTTGGATGACTTCTTTTGAGACTTAGTTGAGGACCTCTTAGATTTTGAGGTGTTTTTCTTATCCACCTTAACCTGGTGATTTGACGGAGCTGATTGCTTCCTAATGGATGGTTTCATCTCCCAGTCTGGATACACAAGACTACCGTCATAATCTCCATCCAATGATGCTCCAGAAGGATTCAAACGGGGAACTCTTTGCATGGTAGTCCTCCTGCCAGTTGGCCAAGCAGCTGGTGCGGCTGTGCTCTGTTGAAGACTAGTATCCCCGCAGAAAACCAGATGATCAGTGGAACCATCTTCAAGTATTTCAATTTGGATAGGATGTCCAATAATTGCTTTGCCATTCAGCCTGCTCATTAAGCAGACAAGAGGAACATGCTCTCCCTGATAGCTGGCCTGGACTTTCAGGTCAACATCAAACAACATTGGTCCCATGCCCCCAAAACGTGAATTGAACTTTCCCTGGTAAACTGATGATCCATCCGGACATGCCTTCCCATCAGCACGAAATATTCGATCAGCAGCCTTGTTTACGGGAGACATCTTTGAAGATTCATTCTCATAGTCATTAAAATAACTGTAGCCTCGACTAAGATCTCTTGTGGTTCTCAAGGATGAAGGGTACCCCTTACCATGGTACAAGTTAACCTCTGAATGGCCTGTCCCCTCAAATAAATCTGTTTCATCAGAATCGTAAATGGGCTCCTCTTTAACTTGGTAAAAGCTTTGCCCCAAATACTGCTCACCAGAGGTTTGCATACCTTCTTTTCTAGGATTGCCACCATTTGTCATATGCAAAGATCCTTTCACTGAACCACCAGATTTATTCAACCAGGTATTTCCGTCTGCTATATCCACCAACCTCTTTCCTGCATTACGGCTGTTACGTTTACCTTTCATATGCCACTGAGAAACACCCAGCTCAGATGAACCATCCTCTTCCTCTGATTCATTCGACTGAGGCATATAAGTAGAATAGCTCATATGATTGTCATCATCATCCACATGCCTGAATTTGTGAGAAACTGGACGGGAATAAAGATCAGGAGCACGTGACTCTAAAGGCCGAATCACATTTGCACCTGCACAGTGCCATAATAATTAGTGATCAAAGAAGGAAAAGATTCAAATCTCTACAGGAAACTAGAAATGGTAGCAGTAACAGAATATGAACTGCAGTAACAAAGGCTTCGAACAAAAGAGAAACCAAAACATAAGTACACATTAAATAGATCAAGTAATTATTTGCAGCTTTCTGGAGATCTGTTTGTTATTGAACCAGGGGTCCAGGGATGCCTCTGTTTCTTGCTTGACATGATTTTTCTTAGCGTAATCAACTTAGTCAGTTAAATTCCAATTGTGCCTGAAGGAAAATAGCATACAAGCTAATGATGCTGAAAGAGTACACAGCCTACCCCATGATTTGAATAGATGATCACGATAAACTTGTAATTGTAGGAATTAGCTATTACAATTAAGTACTTCGTCACCCTTAACCATTTCAGCTTCAGATAAGCTATTCGTGTTACTTAGGAGTGAATTCAGGTGCCCAAAAGGGGCATATATGAAGATCAACCATAAGACAAATAGGTAAGTTAAGAATACAATCTGAAGCGTGTTTTGCATGACAGGGAACTTTAAAATGGTTCCATGAGGGAATTGAATGAACTTTGATCAATATTTGCTCCAATTATCAATGTTTGGCCACAGCATCCGTGTGAACCCAGTAAATTTGATGTTTGATAAAAGAAATTTGTGGAGATTGGATTTTTTTTTTTTTTTTAAAGGACAAGTATATGGCTTAGCAGCAAACTGTACTTTTGCAGACCTTATAATCAGCATCATATACCACTAAATGTGATCTTATACTTAATATAAAGATTATCTACTTTTTTGACTGTTTATTATGTTGTGCTATGATATAACTCATTGACAATGGAACATGAATTCAAATTTTAACTTCCTAGAAAACATTTGAAAGAAGAACAAAGAAGCGTATAAGCATACTTTGCAAAAGGTCCGCATCATCTTCTGTCTCGCTTTCTGAGCATTCCCTCTCTGAGGACTCCGTTCCCCGCTTCTCAACAAAGTCAGAAGACGTCTGTTCCTCAGAAAATGCACCAGGATGCTGCAGATTACTTTCAGTCTCAAAATCAGCTCCAACAGAAGCCGTTTGTAAAGAAGGTACATCACTATGACTATGAGTTTCGCCAGAATCACTAGGCATGTATGTATGTCTGCTTCGCTTGGACCGAAAGGTGGCAAGTGATGAATCATTATTCTCCCCAATTAAGCAAGGCTCATGATCACCATTTTGCTTTAGGTGAGGAGACAATTCTGCACTGGTCTGCAACACTTGAGCAAGTGGCCGGCGTCTATCGGAGTTTGAAATAAGCGAGTCTTCAAAATCACTTCCATCTGATCTGCTCTTCTTCACAATTGAATTTCTCTCCTTGCTCTCTGAAGTTGCACCTCTCAAATGGGAGAAATCACCCATGTGATTATTGACAACATTTCCCGAAGCAAGAGATTCTGAAAAGTTTCTCTTTGAACCAGCATGGAGCAAACAATGCCCAGATTCTTGTTTTACATTAGAAGGTGTGGATGCATCTTTCCTTTTCTTACTCTTTTTGCTCTTGTATCGAGTACTTCCAAGGTCTTTGTGATGTTTAGTACAAGCTGCATTTCATCAATACAGCTCAGCTTTGTAAGCAGCAGGCTAAAAGTTCATGCAGGAGTATAAGTTAGAACCTGAACGAAGTTTGTAATAGTCATCCAAGAGGACTTACCGGAAATGTTATTATGTGGTCCAGATCTGAAACCCTGAGTCTGATACTTTGATGCAAGCTGCTTCCTTTCCAATTCAAGGGCATGAAGAATAGCATCCTCTCTCCGTGCATATTTCTCTCTTTTCTTCACAATAGTTCCTTGAGTAGCCTCTGCCTTCTCAATACAAGCATCGAATTCCCCACACCTAAAAGCTTTAACACGCTTTGATTTCTCAAGATTGTACCAATCCCTAATTAAACAAAAGGATAAAGGTTAATATGAAACGTCCATTTTCAGAAATTCTAATTTTGCCAGGTTGTTCTATATTTTGAGAAGAGAGATTAAATAACAAAAAAGTGGTATATTTTGCCATTACTTACTAAAAATGGGAGGAAGCAATAACAAGAAATTCGAAGGAATGGAAAAGTATGCAAGAATAGTTGAGTTTCATCTCTCGCCTAACTCAACTCGCTGGGCTAAAGATTTGTGTTGTGATAGACTGGTAGTGTTTCTGAATGAAAGAAAACTGGAAATGGAACCCAGACACTATTCCAGCACATCAAATTATCAAAATAATAAGAATAAATGCTAAATGATACACTGACAAGCATTAGAGATAACAGACTCATTGGAAGATATTGACAATAATG